>CM038670.1:291601356-292211240 GCA_021605145.1 Aegilops bicornis
AGATAGAAAGAGAATGAAAGTCATTCCCTATGCCTCAGCCGTAGGTTCTATAAAGTATGCCATGTTGTGTACCAGATCTATTGTATACCCTACACTGATTTTGGCAAGGGAGTACAATAGTGATCTAGGAGTAGATCACTGGACAGCGGTAAAAATTATCCTTAGTGGAATAAGGATAGGTTTCTCGATTGTGGAGGTGGCAGAAAGGTTCACCGTAAAGGGTTACATAGATGCAAGTTTTGACACTGATCCAGATGACTCTAAGTCTCAATCTGGATATATATTGAAAGTGGGAGCAATTAGCTAGAGTAGCTCCGTGCAGAGCATTGCTGACAAAGAAATTTGCAAAATACATACGGATCTGAATGTGGCAGACCCGTTGACTAAACTTCTCTCACAAGCAAAACATGATCACACCTTAGTACTCTTTGGGTGTTAATCACATAGCGATGTGAACTTGATTATTGACTCTAGTGAACCCTTTGGGTGTTGGTCACATGACGATGTGAACTATGGGTGTTAACCACATGGTGATGTGAACTATTGGTGTTAAATCACATGGTGATGTGAACTAGATTAGTGACTCTAGTGCAAGTGGGAGACTGGAGGAAATATGCCCTAGAGGCAATAATAAAGTTATTATTTATTTCCTTATATCATGATAAATGTTTATTATTCATGCTAGAATTGGAAACTTAGTACATGTGTGAATACATAGACAAACATAGTGTCACTAGTATGCCTCTACTTGACTAGCTCGTTAATCAAAGATAGTTGAGTTTCCTAGCCATGGACATGAGTTGTCATTTGATTATCGGGATCACATCATTAGGAGAATGATGTGATTGACTTGACACATTCTGTTAGCTTATCACTTGATCGTTTAGCATGTTGATATTGCTTTCTTCATGACTTATACATGTTCCTATGACTATGAGATTATGCAACTCCCGTTTACCGGAGGAACACTTTGTGTGCTACCAAACGTCACAACGTAACTGGGTGATTATAAAGGTGCTCTACAGGTGTCTCCAAAGGTACTTGTTGGGTTGGCGTATTTTGAGATTAGGATTTGTCACTCCGATTGTCGGAGAGGTATCTCTGGGCCCACTCAGTAATGCACATCACTATAAGCCTTGCAAGCATTGTAACTAATGAGTTAGTTGCGGAATGATGTATTACGGAACGAGTAAAGAGACTTGCCGGTAATGACATTGAACTAGGTATTGAGATACCGACGGTCGAATCTCGGGCAAGTAACATACCGTTGACAAAGGTAACAACGTATGTTGTTATGCGGTTTGACCGATAAAGATCTTCGTAGAATATGTAGGAGCCAATATGAGCATCTAGGTTCCGCTATTGGTTATTGACCGGAGACATGTCTCGGTCATGTCTACATAGTTCTCGAACTCGTAGGTCCGCACGCTTAAAGTTTCGGTGACGATTGTATTATGAGTTTTTGTGTTCGGAGTCCCGGATGAGATCGATCGAGGACATGACGAGGAGTCTCAAAATGGTCGAGACGTAAAGATCGATATATTGGATGACTATATTCGGACATCGGGAAGGTTCAGAGTGATTCGGGTATTTTTGGAGTACCGGGGAGTTACGGGAATTCACCGGGAGAAGTATTGGGCCTTATTGGGCCATACGGGAATAGAGGAGGGAGGCCAAAAGGAAGGAGGCGCGCGCCCCCCTCTGGTCCGGGTGGACAAGGGGTGCAGCCCCTTTCCTTCTCCCTCTCCCCATCTTTCCTTCTCTCCTACTCTGGAAAGGAAAGGGGAATCCTACTAGGACTTGGGAGCCCTAGTAGGACTCCCCACCGATTAAGCGCGCCCCTCTAGGGCCGGCCTCTCCCTCCCTCCTTTATATACGGGGGCAGGGGGCACCTCTAGACACAACAATTGATCCCTTGATCTCTTAGCCGTGTGCGGTGCCCCCCTCCACCATAATACACCTCGATCATATCGTAGCGGTGCTTAGGTGAAGCCCTGCGTCGGTAGCATCATCATCACCGTCATCACGCCATCGTGCCGACGGAACTCTCCCTCGAAGCTCTGCTGGATCGGAGTTCGTGGGACGTCATCAAGGTGAATGTGTGCTGAACTCGGAGGTGATGTGCGTTCGGTACTTGGGTCGGTCGGATCGTGAAGACGTACGACTACATCAACCGCGTTGTGCTAACGCTTCCGCTATGGGTCTACGAGGGTATGTGGACACACTCTACCCTCTCGTTGCTATGCATCACCATGATCCTGTGTGTGCGTAGGAAAATTTTGAAATTACTACGTTCCCCAACATCTACTTGGCACAAACACTAACTAAAACATAAAACCACATCTAAACAGAAGCTAGATGAATTATTTATTACTAAACAGAACCAAAAAGCAAGAAACAAAAATAAAATTGGGTTGCCACCGGGGGAGGCAGCATGGCAGGGGATGTCCGGGGGTGGCCGAACGACGACGAAGGCGGCGACGAGCCACACCGTGCCGCGGGCGCCGACAGGACCGGGGCCGGCTCCTCGGCAGCGGGGCCGATATCTGGAGCAGCCGGCTCCTCGAAGCATCGAGGTGACATAGGAATGTTTGGCCCTCAGCCGAGCAAGAAGGCCAAACAGTCCGCCGCCGCGACCAAGCGGTAAGAGGCCCTAAAGGAGAGTTGCCTCACTGTTGCCACGCCCCGTCTCGTCGTCGTAAGTGGGTGCTAACTTTGAGGGAACGAGGGGCCGCCTGCTAGGAGTCGGTTCCCTCGTGGCCGTCTTCTGGTGTCTTGCCGTCTTCTAGCAGCTTGCCTCTCGGACCAGCCAGCCCAAGTAACCAGCCATGCGTCCGGGAGGTGTGAGGGGCGCAGCTAGCCCCGATGTCTTGAAATGCCATGGGGTGCCGATGAGGCTTCCCGTGGTCAATTACTCTGATAATAGTCCCCGAAGCTCGTGGGGCGCCGTGGCAGAAAATCGAGGAGCCTCAGCAGCTTCCTACTCCGAGTGATCTTGCAATCTTGCTTTGTCCGTCTTCTAGAGATGCCAACCGGACTAGGCTAGGCCGGCCGCCTGGTGAATTCGAATCGTCGTGGTGGGGGCCGGGTGGTGAGCCAGCCGAATGACAGGCTTGCCGCCCGTTGCTCGTTTGCCATGCGGTGCCAGCAGACCAAGCCGGCCTGCCAGCCCACGCGCACGATGGGACATTGCTGCAGGCCCGGGCCCGCCACTACAGGGCCTCGGCACGCGCACGGATCCGCTGCAGCCGAGGCGAACAGTTGCGCTTCCCAGGCGCGTTAACTACACACCGTTATGGCGCGGAAGGTGCAGGGTCATGGGGGAAGTGGGCGCAGTTAATCCCGCGCCCCAACACATCTCGCCTCCTTGGCTCCGCCGCCGCCGGCCTATAAGTAGGGGGAGGAGGGGGCGGCAGAACGCACACGCGCCCTCCTCGCCCTTCATCTTCTTCTGCACGCTGCTGCTCCACGCCACCCTGCTGTTTGCAGCCGAACACCACGGCAGCCCATCGCCGTTCATCCTCGCCGCACCGCCGCGCTCTCGATTTCACTGCGCAGCCGCGCCATAGAGCCACCGCGACCATGGCGCGCGACGGGCGTTCGGGTGACTGGGACGGCTCCAATGTCCAAGTTGAGGACATCGACTATCTCCGCGCGACGCGAAGGCTTCCCGGCGAGGAGTGCGTGGGGGTGCGGATCCCTTTGGAGCAGGAGATCTCGCCGGCGCCGGAGCCCGACGAGTTCGTGGTCTTCCATAGCCACTTTCTCCGCAGCTTCGGCTTCCCGGCGAGTGGTTTTTTCCGCGCCTTCCTCAACCTCTACGGCCTACAGCCTCATCATCTCACGCCCAACACCGTGGTACTTCTCTCAGCCTTCGTTACTTTCTACGAGGGCTACCTCGGAGTTGTGCCCACACTCGACCTTTGGGGGAGCTTCTTCTACCTCAAGCTTGGCACCGCGGCCAGGGCGAGGTGGCTAAGTGCGGCGCTTGCGGCGCCATGCGGCGCGCGGGCGGTGGGACCCGGTTTCGGGCTGTATTGGCACTGGAGTCGGCCAAGTTGTGGTAGAAATCATATTTCTACGTCCGCAACTTGAATCCTACTCGCAACTTCATCAACCTGCCGGGTTTTGTGGCCGGCCCGCCTGCTGAGCCACGGAGCAACTGGGCCAGCAGCCACCGAAGCTGCTGCCGGCTGGTGTCACCCGCGTCCTCAACCGCTTGGAGGTGATGACGGAGGTGGAGGGCCTCCGGCCAGTAGACCTGGTGGCCACCTTCATCCAACGCCGGGTGCTGCCACTCCAATTCCGGCCCCACCTGATCTGCGACATGGGCGGCCGTCGGGATCCAAGCCGGACGTCGACCAAGGAGATGTCGGCGGATGAGGTCGCCCACTGTGTCAACTTCATCTCCGGCTGCCAGCTGGAAGTGGGGAGCTGGAGCTTTGACAAGGAGCCCTACAGCCGGGCCAACCCGCCGCCTGGGGTTAGAACTCAGCCTTCTTCTTTGTTCTCTTTGTTTTTTGTGATGACCTTCATTAAGTCTAATTGTCTGGGTGCTGCGCAACGCGCCATCAGCCTCGATCACCGGTGGATGCCAGGCCGGGAGGTCAGCGACATAGGCGACCCCGAGCTAGCTGCAGCCGCGTTGGAGGAGGACGATGCCACCGGGGGAGGCAGCATGGCAGGGGATGTCCGGGGGTGGCCGAACGACGACGAAGGCGGCGACGAGCCACACCGTGCCGCGGGCGCCGACAGGACCGGGGCCGGCTCCTTGGTGGCGGGGCCCACATCTGGAGCAGCCGGCTCCTTGAAGCGTCGAGCTGACGCAGGGATGTTCGGCCCTCGGCCGAGCAAGAAGGCCAAACAGTCCGCCGCCGCGACCAAGCGGTAAGAGGCCCTAAAGGCAGTCCGCATAAGCAGCTTGGTTTTTCTTACGTTTTGATCTTCTTTTTCGCAAACTTTCTTCTTAGCTTCTTCTTGCCATGTTCACGCAGGGCCCCGCTTTCCTTATTGCGAGCCCCGTCCGGCTCGGTGATTGGGGCGGCAGACGGCTCCACAGACCACCGCCACGTGGACCCGCTCGCCGCCCTTCAAGAAGCGACGGAGAGGAATGCGTAGGAGGTGCAAGAGGAGCGGGAGGCCGCGGCCCGGGCGAAGGCGGAGGCGGACGACACGGTGCGAACGGAGGCCGACGCGGCGGCCAAGGAGCAGGTGGACGCGGCCACCAAGGCGCAGGAGGAGGCATCCCGCGGCAGAGCTCCAGAGTCTACCGGTCCGCAGCACGCGGAGCCGCCAGTGCTGAAGGGCCAGGCGCCGACTAGAGGGGTTGGTGTCGACCAGCCGGCCCTGGAGAGGGGAGGGGTCCCCGTGGTCTCGGAGGCAGGGGTGCCTCCGCGCGCGCCGACTGCTGACGCGTAGGGTAGCCGGCCTGAAGCACCATCGGTGCCGCCATCTGGCGGTGAGTTGGTGGTAGGTCCGACTCTCACGGTCCGTGTTCCCGCACACCAGCACCCGGCGAGGGCAACCTCAGCGCCAAGGGCGATGGAGATCGGGGCCGCTAGCTCGTCGGCGCCCGACACCGAGGCCACCAGTGCTGCCCCACCAGATTGGACGTCTAGGGGTGGCTCGGGTGTCCTTAACGTGGTCGTGCAGAACGTCCTGGCCCAGTTCAACACCTAGGGCGCCACTCTCCAGCAATCCATGCGGGAGTTCTTGGCAACGCGGGCGTCCGTCCGGGTACGTTACTTGCTTCTTGTTTTTCAACTCTTGTGATCTTCTGTGGAGGGCGCGCCAGCGCACCCACTGGGGGTAGCCCCTGAGTTCCGGGCTGGCTGCTGAGCAGGCGGCTCGGAACTTCAAGGTGTGCTCCGAGTGCTGAGATCTTTCTCCTTCCATGGTTTTTGTTGCAGGACTACCACAACCTCCGTGTGGTTGCCTACAACTCCCAGAACCAGGAGCTAGCCAAGCGGACCACCAATCTGAATCAGAGCCGAAGTAAGCACTTCGTTTTCCTTTCCGCGAGGGCACGTCAGCGCACCCGCTGGGTGTAGCCCCCGAGATTCGGGCCGACTGCTGAGCAGTCGGGCCAGATCTCCCAGCAACTACTTGTTTTTTGTTTGGTGTTGACATTTTCTCTCTTGTCTTTGAAGAGGCCGCCGCTGATCTGCGGAAGTGCCTGGGCGAGGATGAGTCCGCGCTCCACACCAAGGAGCAGGAGCGCAGCCAGGCCGCCCAGGAATGCGACCGCCTAGCAAAGGAGTTGGCGGACCAGGCGGAGCGGCACAAGGCGGAGGTGCAGCGGCTGAAGGACGGCGAGATTCTCCTTAGGGCCGAGTTTGAGACTCAGCGCTCGAACTGCGCCGAGAAGGAGAAGTTCCTATCCGACAGCTACGGCGAGATCGAGAACATGATCGACGGTAAGTTGCTTCTTCTTTTGAACAGCCGCCGACTGTTGCAGGAGCCGGCTTCTAGCTTCTAATTTTTTGATCTTCTTCTTACGCAGAGTTCTTTCCCGATCATTCCATTACCGTCAGCTAGGTCATCGAGGCGCGGCGCGAGGTGCAAAGGAGGGTAGGCATGGATATTCTAACAGCGCGCCTCGGAATCTCGGCGAGCAGCTTCTGGCCGTCAAGCCGCGCCTGCAGCCGGCTCATCGCCTGCTCTGCCGCCTGCAGCGTGCCGGGTCTCAGGTGCTGGCCGCCCTCTGGCAAGAGGCTCAGGTCCCGCGCACCCCCAGTTGGACTGCCGACTGGCTGGAGATAGCAGTCAGGCGCTTCGAGGCCTAGAAGCGCTCCGCCACACGGGCAGGCGTTGGACGTCCTTGGAGTTTGCCAAGGCTTGGTATCCGGGGCTGGATCTGGCCCAGCTGGCCACCTACCGGCAGGAGGCCGGACCGGAGCTGGCAGCGGTGAGCCATGCGCTCACCCATCACGCGGCGGCAATCACTGACTACGTCGGCACCTCCATCTTCATCCCATAGCTAGATGACGAAGGCGCCGAGGTACCGCCCAACTGTTTCAGACTGAATTCGGAGGATGGGGAGGACTCGGCGGAGGAGATCGCCTCCAGCGACGAGGGCGAGGAGGATGAGGACGAGGATGGCGAAGACATCGCACTGGACGACGGAGCGAGCAGCCGGCCTCAGCATGATCAGGCTTCGACCAGCGAGCCGCTGGATGCCATGCCGACTGCTGCTAGTGCCAACCAGGCTGAGGCCCACCAGTTGGCTGCTCCACCACCCGGCGCCTCTACCTCCGCCAACCCGTCTGATCCACCTGCTGCTTCTCTTTCCTGTTTTGTAATCTCTTGAATGAACAAGTTAAATTCGCACAGTTCCACCCGCTGGGGATGTTATTTCAAACTCTGTTGAATGCTGGCTGTGAGCCTTTTGCTATGTAAATTAATTATTCTCGCACAAGTTTGTGCTCTGTCGGGTTCTAACTTGGTTTTGCCTTTCTGTTCTTTTTGGCTTTTTCGTTTGCCGCCTTCCTTTGGTTGCCACCCTACCAGCCGGACAGCCGCTCTGCGGTCTATGGCTGGGTCAGGGACTTGGCGTTCAGGATAGATAAGTACTTCGGCTGCCTAGAATGTAGCTAGTAAAGCGAGAAGTCGGTCGGTCGGCTGCTCAGTAGCTGGACGGTGAGGCGAGGAGCCGGCTTGGCCTATGCTGATGTTTTTTCCTTAGTCATTTTTCGTGTGGGCTCCATTTCCTGCCTTTAGCTCTTGCCAGCCGCACAATCGCTCTGTGAGCTGCGGCTTAAGGCAAGAGAGGGCTTAGATGTCGGCACACTACTTGTCCGACTACAGGTGGCATCAACATAGGACAAGTCGGCGAGCCCCCGGGCCGACTGGTCGGACCCGGTGCCAGGTGGAGGGATGAAATAATACATTCACAGACATAATCCTATCATATAGATAAAAAGGGTAGCCCCCGAGTGCTCCTCGAGGGACCCGTTGTCTTTGCTCTTAATACAAAAGGTAGCATGCTACATACTGCATTAACTGTAAAATCTTCGGAGGAGATTTGCATTCCATGGGCCCTCTGTTTCCTTGTCAGAATCGTCCCTCTTGCGTGACCTTGGCTTCTCCGCGTCAATGAGGTAGTAGGAGTCATTGCCCAAGGCTTTGCTGATGATGAAAGGCCCTTCCCAAGGGGCCGAGAGCTTGTGCTGGCCGGCTATTCGCTGGATCAGTCGGAGCACAAGGTCCCCCTCTCGGAAGGATCGTGGCCTGACCTTCCGGCTGTGGTAGAGGCGCAGGCCCTGATGGTAGATGGTGGACCGACTGAGTGCTAGCAGCCGGCCCTCTTCCAGTAGGTCGACGCCGTCTTCTCGTGCCTCCTTCGCTTCCACCTCCGTGTACATGGTGACGCGAGGCGAGTCAAACTCGACGTCAGTTGGGATGACGGCCTCGGCCCCATACACGAGGAAGAAGGGAGTGAAGCCGGTTGCTTTGTTTGGCGTGGTCTGGAGGCTCCAGAGGATGGCTGGTAGCTCTCCGGTCCAGTAGCCGGCCGAGCGCTCCAGCAGCTCAACCAGTCGGGGCTTGATGCCGAATAGGATGAGGTCGTTTGCTCGCTCGACCTGGCCGTTTGACTGCGGATGGGCAATGGACGCTAAGTCCAGTCGGATGCCCTGTGTCGCGCAGAAACGGGCCAAGGCGCCTTTGGCGAAGTTGGTGCTATTGTCGGTGATGATGCTGTGCGGTACACCATACCAGACGGTGATATCTACAATGAAGGTCATAGCAGTCGGACCGTTCACCTTCTTGATTGGCTTTGCTTCAATCCACTTGGTGAATTAGTCCACGGCGACAAGCAAATGGGTCATGCCGCCGTGTGCTGTTTTGAATGGTCCCACCATGTCTAGCCCCCAGACCACAAATGGCCAAGTAGGGGGATGGTCTTGAGTGTAGAAGCCGACAGGTGCTGCTTGGAGCTGAATCGTTCGCACCCCTTGCACTTCTTGACCAAATCCTTGGCGTCGTCCAAAGCAGTCGGCCAGAAGAATCCGTGGCGGAAAGCTTTGGCGACAAGGGATCTGGAGGCCACATGGTGGCCGCATTCGCCTTGGTGGATGTCTCTAAGGATTGCTCTGCCCTTCCCTAGCTCTACGTAGCGCTGGAAGACGCTAGTCACGCCGCGCCTAACAAGCTCTCTGTTCACTATTGTGTATGCTGTTGCCCGGTGTTGCACTTGCCGGGCCAAAATCTCGTCGGCTGGTAGCTCTCTGCTCACCAGAAAGTTGAGGATGGGCTGTGACCAAGATGATGCTTCTATCACTGTCATCACGGCCACTGGTACCAGTGCGGTTGGGTTGGGAGGCGGCGGGTTGGAGTCGGCCGCCGCTAGCTGCGTCACTGAAGTCCCCGGGCCGACTGTTGCAGCCCCCGGGCCGGGTCCTGAAGTCCCTGGGCCGGGTGCGACTGCTGCAGTCCCCGAATGAAAGTGCAACTATCCCTGGGTGGTTTTGGTAATTCCTAACAACATATAGCTCATTGAGCTAACGCTATTTTAAGATAAATATTTCAGGAAAGCTCAATGATTGGCATGGCATGGATTATAAAGTGGACCCCTCAAAATGCTTAGGACAAAATATTGGCTCAAGCTCAAAGCACAAGACTCTAAATTTTACTTTTAGTGATCCAAGATCACATTGAGTCCATAGGAAAAGCCAATAATATTAAAAGGGGGTGAGGTGTTGCTTAATGAGTTACTTGCTCAAATTGCTTAGTGATATGCTCCAAAAACCCTCAACTAGTTTCTTATATCCATATATGTCCCAAACCAAAAGTCAAACTTGGCCCCACCAAAATCTTCTATCCGGCGCCACCGAGTTCACTTGACATAGCCACTGCCACAAACCCTACTCACTTCGGTCTCACCGATAGGGATCTCGGTCTCACCGAGATGGGATTGCAACCTCTCTATTTCCCTTCGTAACATTTCGGTCCAACCGAGATGAGTGATCGGTCCCACCGAGATTGCAATGCAAACTCTCTGTTTCCCCTTCGTAACATTTCGGTCTAATCAAGATGAGCGAATCGGTCCCACCGAGTTTGCCTGACCAACTCTCTGTTTGTCTATTACCAAAATCGGTCCCACCAAGTTTGTGTAATCGGTCTCACCGAGATTACGTTATGCCCTAACCCTAACGACATCGGTCCCACCGAGTTGACATGTCGGTCCCACCGAAAATCCCGACGTTCACATTTTGAACTAAATCGGTCTGACCGAGTTTTATAATTTGGTACCACCGAGTTTGGTGATTTGTGTGTAACGGCTAGATTTTGTGTGGAGGCTATATATACCCCTCCACCCACTCTTCATTCGTGGAGAGAGCCATCAGAACATGCCTACACTTCCAACATACATTTTCTGAGAGACAACCACCTACACTTGTGTTGAGGTCAAGATATTCCATTCCAACCACATAAATCTTGATCTCTAGCCTTCCCCAAGTTGCTTTCCACTCAAACCATCTTTCTACCAAATCCAATCCTATGAGAGAGAGTTGAGTTTTGGGGAGACTATCATTTGAAGCACAAGAGCAAGGAGTTCATCATCAACACACCATCTATTACCTTTTGGAGAGTGGTGTCTCCTAGATTGGCTAGGTGTCACTTGGGAGCCTCCGTCAAGATTGTTGAGTTGAACCAAGGAGTTTGTAAGGGCAACGAGATCGCCTACTTCGTGAAGATCTACCCTAATGAGGCAAGTCCTTCGTGGGCGATGGCCATGGTGGGATAGACAAGGTTGCTTCTTCATTGACCCTTCGTGGGTGGACCCCTCCGTGGACTCGCGCAACCGTTACCCTTCGTGGGTTGAAGTATCCATCAACGTGGATGTACGATAGCACCACCTATCGGAACCACGGATAAAAAATCTCTGTGTCTACATTGCGTTTGCTCCCTCCAAACTCCTCCCTTTACCTTCATATGCAATTGTCTTACATTCTGCTGCTATACTCTTAGAATTGCATGTGTAGGTTGATTACTTGATTTGTGCTGAGTTGCTAAAATCTGCCAAGACTTAAAATTGGGAAAAGGCTAGATTTTTATTTGGTCAAGTAGTCTAATCACCCCCACTCTAGACATACTTTTGATCCTTCAAGTGGTATCGAATCTTTGGTCTCCATTTGCTTTGATTTCCATAGCTTTTGGTGATCATAGCCTTGGTTTCACAATCTAGGAGAGTATGGCGTCTAGTGAGGGAAATTACCACCGTAGAGGTCCTTACTTTGATGGTACTAATTTTGCTAGTTGGAAGCAAAAGATGAAAATGCATATTCTTGTACATAACCCCGCCGTTTGGGCTATTGTGTGTATTGGCTTGCAAGGTGAATTCTTTAATGGGAGAGAACCGAACTATGAAGCTACCGCGGAAGAGTTGAAGATGTTGCAATACAATGCTCAAGCTTGTGATATTCGGTTCAATAGATTGTGCCCCGAAGAATTCAACAAAACCAGTCGTCTTGAGAATGCAAAGGAAATTTGGGATACTTTGATTGATATGCACGAAGGTACCGACTCTGTCAAGGAATCCAAATTGGATGTGCTTCAAAGTCAACTTGACAAATTCAAAATGAAGGATGGTGAAGGTGTCGCTGAAATGTACTCTAGGCTTGCTCTCATCACAAATGAGATTGCCGGCTTAGGAAGTGAAGAGATGACCGATAGATTCATCATAAATAAGATCCTAAGAGCCTTGGATGGAAAATATGATATTGTGTGCACATTGATCCAAATGATGCCCAATTACAATGATCTCAAGCCAACGGAAGTCATTCGAAGAATTGTTGCTCATGAGATGTCACTCAAGGATAAGGAAGAGCTCCACAACAAGTCAAGTGGTGCTTACAAAGCCTCATGTGAAGCTCCCACATCATCAAGTGAGAAACAAACCTTCAATGAAGAATTGAGCCTAATGGTGAAGAACTTCAACAAATTCTACAAGAGTAGAAGCAAGGAAAGAAGCTCCAAGTCAAGGTCCTACAATGATAAGAGATCTTCAAGTCGTGAGCGGAATTGCTACAATTGTGGAAGACCCGGACACTACTCCAATGAGTGTACGGCTCCCTACAAAAGAAGAGAAGATTCTCCCAAAAGAAGAAGTAGAAGAGAAGAATCACCGCCAAGAGAGAGAAGGAGTAGAGATGATCGTTATGAACGAAGACCCTCTTGGAGAAGCAAGGATTTGGAAAGGGACAAGTCATCAAAGAGCTACACAAAAAGAAGGCATCAAGCTCATGTTGGTGAATGGGTATCCGGCTCCGACTCCGACCATCACTCCGAAAGAAGTTATCACTCCGACTCCGAATATACTCAAGATGAAGGTGTTGCCGGTCTAGCACTTGTGTCAACCAAATCCTACGACATATTTGACTCACCAAATGAAGGAATTGGAAGATGCTTCATGGCTAAAGTCCAAAGGTAACACACCCCGAGTATGTTGATTTTAATAGTGATGAAGATGATTTGCTAGGAGATGATGATTTACTTGTTGACAACTATAGTTATGAAAACTATGATGAACTTGCTATTAATCATGATAATCAAGATAAAAGGAATGACGATGATAAGAAGGGGATTGAGCTTCTAACTAAAGAACTAAACACTCTTAAGTTAGCTCATGAAACTACCTTGGAAGATCATCAAGAACTTTTAAAGACTCATGAGAAGCTACGCTTTGAAAAGCTCAACCTTGAGCAAGAGCATGAGTTCTTAAAAGCAATCAATGATGATCTTCGCAATAAAAGTTCTTCTTACATTGCCAAGTGTTTACTCTTGTCTACTTACATGCCACAAGTTAAATCTAGCAACAAGAACAAGAAAGATTCTTCCTCTAATAGTAACAACAATCATGCTAAATCCAATGTTGTTGCTTCTAGTAGTTCTCTTGATTCCACTAATGATTCTCTTAGCCAAGTTACACTTGAGCAAGAAAATAGCTTATTGAAGGGAATTATAGAGAAAGGTGTTTACAAGAGTCTTGCCGGAACTAAGCAATTTGAGGAAATTGTACACAAGCAAGGAAGACACCGGAAGAATCAAGGTGTTGGTTTTGAACGAAAGTTCAATGCCAATAGAGTTGAGTGGGAAGAAGATAAATACCACAATACAAAGTTTGTTCCTCAACAAGAGAAATATGATCCTACTTCTTTCCAAGGAACACAAGATCAAGATGATCTTCCACCACAAGACCATAAGCTAAAAGGCAAGGACAAGCTTCAAGAGGAGATTGATGCATTTGAAGAAGCACATAAGGCCTTGGTCAAGTGGGTTCCCAAGACTACGTCAAGTTCCACTTCATCAAGTACGACTACAACTCCAAGGATTCCCATCAAGATGGTGTGGATCCCTAAGAAGAAGAACTAGAGAGTTCTTGAGGGTGACTCCGCCAACATACTTCACCCTTATCATCTTGGCAAGGACAAGTGCAAATAACTTCCATATCTGGCACTAGTTCAAGGAGTCACAAACCCTCTTGTTGGTAAGACAAGGGACAAGGTAACCTAATGCATTCATGGACATCATTTCATGTGAATATCACTCTATGTCTATGGATATCCTTGTTTGTTCCATGTGGGACTAACCGGGATAGGTATTGAAAGTGCAACTCACTCCAAAGGATTGCTCTGAATGATCTACATCAACATTGAGCATCTACATATTCAACACCTACATGAAGTCATCATCGACAAAACCCAAGGTTAGTTCATCCCTCTTAGGGGGGATATCACATCTAGGGGGAGCTTTACTCTAATCAATTGAGCTAAAGCAACTCTAATGATGTGAGCACAACAATGCTTTATGTAAAAGTGGCAACCCCACTTGTGCTTAAGCGATGAGTCTGACCTATGATCAAATGTTCTCATTTGACTCCTAAGTCAATATACTCATATATAGATGACCTAGTCATCGCCAAATTGCTTGATAGATGCTAGAGTGATTGTGCATGCTTTGTTACATATTTCATTTGTCATTTTATTGTGTGAGCATGTTGGATGCATATTTTACTCATTTGAGGACATCCATTTGTTGTTTTGATTGTTTGGATTTTTATCTTTTGCCAAATGGATGGACAAGAATGCCTAAGAACTCCCTCTAGCTATCTATGCTTTTCTCGTCTCAAACTCTATTCATGCTACATCACAAAGTTTGATCAAGTCAGATTCGAACCACTCTGTGTGAGGAGCACTCGGAGTCCTCGATTCGTCATAGACTTAAACTTCCAAAACCTCTTTGTGTATTTTGGTATGACCGAGTCATACATTTCGGTCACATCGAGATCACTAAGTTGATCTAGGTTTTCAATCTCGGTGCAACTGATTTGAACTTTTCGGTCACATTGAGTTGCAGTAACTGCTTGCGATTCTGCATCTCGGTGCAACCGAGTTGTTCCACTCGGTCACACCGACAGAGTCGGGATATATAAACCCATGGGTGAGACTTTGGAAATTTCTTCGAAACCTCTCAGCCCGCGCGTATCCTGCTCTGCCGCCTCGGGTCTCCGGATCGTCTTCTCGCTACCAGCGACCTCCCGCCGCTGGTTTCCATCACCGTCAACGGAATTCTGCCCCTCCGTTGCCGCCGTAGCGAACTCCACCAAACTAGGGTACAAGTTCGATCCTTTGTGCTATTCTTTTAACTCTGATTCGTAGCACATTGCTCTGCCATGATCATCACCATGTATACAAACACTCTATCCATTGAAAACATCCTTTAGGTTAGATTTGATTTGAAGATTTAGGGTTAGGTCTCCGCCGAACTCATTTCGGACCGACCGAATTGTAGAAATCGGTCTCACCGATTTGGCTTAGGCCATTGCACTTGCACTTTCGGTCTGACCGAAAACTGCAAATCGGTGTGACCGAGTTCGATTCTTTGTGAAACCCTAGCAGTCTCGGTGCCACCGAATTGTGACTCGGTCTGACCGAGTTCACTAGTTTAGGTTCCAAAAGTTGCTTCGGTATCACCGAATTTACAAATCGGTAGCTCCGAAATGCTTTCTGTGGAGAACTAAAACTAAGTTTTTAAGTCATCTATTTTGCAAAAACTCTGCACTTTGTGATGCTCATCCGCTCTACCTCATCTATATCTATTCACAAGGTCTCTGTCAGTAAGTTTGCAGAAATGTCTCATCAGAGTGACAGTCAGAACAGGTCAGAGGAACATGTGCAGATGAGTGAGAGCTCAGATCCCTCTAGCACTTCTGATGATGGCAGCAGGAGCACTCCCAGCAACTTGCCAAAGGCAGCCACCAGATCTAGGAAGAAGAGAACCTCAAAATCTAAGGATGAGGATTATGTTGCCACTGAGGATGAAGTAGGCTCCAAGAAGAAGGTGCTGAAAAAGGAATATGGCACAGCTGCTGCAACAAAGCCAGGATCGAACAAGAAGGCACCAGCAAGGAGAATTCCTATGTCTAAGGCCAGAGCCTCTACTCAAGATACAATGGAGTTCACTCTTGAACCCAAAGAAGGCGGTGAAGGCAAGAAGAGGAAGGAAAGGGTCAAGAAGACCATTGCCAGAGTTATTGGGAAGTCCTCCATGATGAGAGATCCCTCTGAAGAAGAGGAAGAGGAAGAGGATGCTGCACCAGCACCCAAAGCTCAGAAGCTTATGGGAGATGCTATAAAGGCAGGGGCTGCTCCATCTAAGCCCAAGTCTACTCCCAAAGCTCCAACTCAGAAGCCCACTAAACCCAAGAGGAACACCAGAAGTATACCTGCTGAGGAAAAGAACAAGGCCCCAGTGCCTCAAGATGAAGAAGAGGAAGATGATTCACTTGTTTTGAGGAAGTTGAATCCCAAAATTCCTGACCATAATGATGCTCATCCAGTAGCTGAAGACATGCATATCAGAAAGGATGCTGGACTGAGATTGTGGAGACAGTCTGATCCTTATCTTTGTAAGGAGGAGGACAGCGATTGATTACAGGTTTCACACAAAGGAACAACCAGACTTCTATGAGACTATTTTGCTTAACAAGAAGCCCATTGTATGTGACATGAAATGGGTGGATTGGGAATACATCAAGGAAGAAGAAGATCACTATCCAGGTGTTTATGGCAGCTTCAAGGCATGTGGAGTTGACAAATTTGTTGGGCAGAAGCTCACCATATTGAATGATGAGCTGATCATGCAGTTTTACTCCACTGCCCACTTCTATCCAGATGGAAGGATAGTATGGATGTCTGAGGGTACAAGGTACCAATCCACAGTTGAGGAGTGGGCCAAGATGATCAATGCCCCTGAAGAACATGAAGATGACTTGGATGCGTATGCCACCAAGAAGAAGGACCACAACACCATGGCAAACATGTACAAGGAGAACCCAGATAAGGCTTTGGAGACTCACAAGCTTGGATCTATACATTTCTTGTTGTCTGGTCTGCCTACAATCAACACAATCCTTAGGCACACTCTGCTACCCAAGTCAGGGAGATCACAAGATGATCAGAGGGCATTCTATCAACCTGCTCCAGCTTTTTGATGTCCCTCAGAAGTTCAAGGTTATGAGTTTGATTGTAGAAACAATCAAGCGGACAGCTGCTGATCAGAAGAGAAGTTGTGGGTATGCTCCACACATTCAGGAGCTCATCAACTCCAAGATGGGCACAGGAACATATCTGTTGGATAAGTTGCATCTACCCTTACATCCTGATTTTGAAGAAAACACTGTTGTGATGAATGAGGAATACCCCACATCTGAGCAAGTACAGGAGAAGAGAGCCAAAGCAAAGGCTGAGAAAGCTGCCAAGATGCCAAGTGTTGAAGAGGCATCTCAATTTTTCTTGAAGAGCAAGCAAGATCAACTTGGATATCTGATCCAGTCTACACTGAGGATTGAGAAGGGCTTGGCCACCCTGAATCAAAACCACGAGAGCTTGGAGAGGATCATAGAAACCAAATTTTATGATCTTGATTTGAAGGTAACTGAGATTCAAACAGCAATTGAGCAGCTTCAGGAGGAAGCAGAAGAGAAGAGAGGCAAGGCAACTACTGATGCATTTGAGCGAGTGCCTAGAGGATGAGGTCAACTGCGGTGCGGTGAGAGATTCTAGAGCTTCTGACATCGGCACCGGCAGCTACAACTCAGGTGCCACCTCCAGCAGCCACTCCACCAGCTCCAACTACATCCACAGATGCCTTCGTCCTTGGAGTTCTCCCTACACCACCTCCCGAAGACCAAGCCTGAGAGACGCATAGCACTATGCATATTTGAACTTTTTGGTAACTTGTTGCCAAAGGGGGAGTGTCGGTGTCAAAACCGGCGGATCCCGGGTAGGGGGTCCCGAACTGTGCGTCTAGGCGGATGGTAACAGGAGACAAGGGACACAATGTTTTTACCCAGGTTCGGGCCCTCTCGATGGAGGTAAAACCCTACTCCTGCTTGATTAATATTGATGATATGGGCAGTATAAGAGTAGATCTACCACGAGATCAGAGAGGCTAAACCCTAGAAGCTAGCCTATGGTATGATTGTTGTTCGTCCTCTGGACTAAAACCCTCCGGTTTATATAGGCACCAAGAGGTTAGGGTTACACAGTCGGTTACAATAGTAGGAGATCTACATATCCGTATCGCCAAGCTTGCTTTCCACGCCAAGGAAAGTCCCATCCGGACATGGGACGAAGTCTTCAATCTTGTATCTTCATAGTCCGTGAGTCGGCCAAAGGCTATAGTCCGCCATACGGACACCCCTAATCCAGGACTCCTCGGTAGCCTCGAGCTAGGCTTCAATGACGACGAGTCCGGCGCGCATATTGTCTTCGGCATTGCAAGGCGGGTTCCTCCTCCGAATTCTTCATAGAAGATTTCGAACACAAGGATAGTGTCCGGCTCTGCAAAATAAGTACCACATACCACCGTAGAGAGAATACTATTTACACAAACTCAATCTGCTGATGTATTCCGCAGCGTGACATCACACTACAGCCAAGCCTTTATTCGAATCGTTCTCACTGTCCCACCTCAGCGCGTTTAGCGAGGCGGTTTCCTTGGCACGTCTTGTCAAAGCAGAGATCGTGTCCCCTTATTCCGGGATTCTCATCAACACGGGCGTGGGTAACCCAACCGCGCCATTGATTACGGCGCTTGGGAGATAAGCGAGTTTTATCAGGCCGGTGGGGACGCATAGCTTTGTCCGTCCATATAAGGGGATAAGGATCCACTTTTTCACACACGCCTTCTGCTCATCCATTTCCGCGCACTTGAGCTCTAGCGCCCAAGTCCACACATCCCACCTCAACCTTCTCCAACTATGTCCGGAGCGGGAGGCAAGTGGATGGCCTCCTCCGTCACGGAGGGGCACATCAAAAAGCTGCGAAAGGCCGGATACTTGTCCGACGACATCACATCGGCTCCCCACAAGGGCAGCTCATCCCCACCCCAGGCCCCATGAGAGGGTGGTGTTCCTCCCCACTTCCTCCATGGACTAGGTTTTCCACTTCACCCATTTGTGCAGGCGCTCATGTTCTACTACGGCCTAGATTTCCATGATCTGGCCTCAATTTCATCCTCAACATCTCGGCGTTCATCGTGGGTATGCGAGGCCTTCCTCTGCATCCAGCCCCACTTCGGCTTATGGCTGAAGACTTTCAATATCAAGCCGAAGGTAGTGGGCGGCCGCCAAGCGGAGTGCGGAGGTGCCATGGTGGGCAAGATGGCCAACGTCCTATGGCTCGAGGGCTCCTTCGTGGAGACCATAAAGGGGTGGCAATCGGGGTGGTTCTACATCACCGAGCCGCGCGACTCTAAATGGGCAGTGGCCCCCGAATTCCGATCTGGCTTCCCTACACGGCTCACCTCATGGAAAGAGACGGGCACGACATGGGGTAATTCGGAAGAGCTGACCGGACTCAAAACTGCGTCCAAAACCTGGTGGACAAGAAGCTCAATCTTGTCAACGTAGTCAGGTTATGCTCATCCGCGGATCCTCCCATGCCAAAGAACGGGCCTTCAACTTGTGGGAGTTTGATCCGCACAAAGATCGAACCTTGAGCCGGCTCTTGACACTCACGTATGAAGATGCCCGGAAGGTGCTGTTCAAGGGCGCTGAGGCTCCCCGTGATCCTCTACCGAAGATCGCGGATTCATTTCGCGGCATCAAGCCAGCGAGGTAAGCTATTTTACCCTTTACGGACTGTTTTTCATAGTTTGACTCTATGCGGGATCTAAAACTCCCTCACCTTTGACAGGGTGGCGAGAAGACGTCCAGACAGGTTGAATATCCGGCTCCCTTGCCAGAAGACCCAGCGGACGCCCGATTGACGGGGCTGCTGGTTCCGGCACCTTACGTGGTGCCGGAGAAGAAGGCCAAGAAGAAGGCCACGAGAACTCGAAGGAGTTCCCGGCGCCAGGTGTTGTCGGACTCATCGTCCGATGACTCCGAGGCGGACTCCTCCCGCGAAGACGAGGAGGAGGAAAAAGAGGCCTCTCCCCCAACGGGGGGCGAGAAGAAAAGGAAGGCCGCCCCAACTGGGGAGGCCGGAGGGTCCAAGAAGGGAAGGACCCTTCCTCCGGACTACACCACCAACGCCGACGATGGCGAAGAGGAGTGGCCATCGAGGACCAAGCCCCTGGCAAAATCGTAAGTGTCCGGACACCAGAATAACTCATGGCGTTCCATTTGTCGCACAAAATCTTCTAGCGCCGAATATAACCATGCAGCCCGCCCAAGGACGGGCTCGACGCTCCGACGAGCGGCTCCCTGGATTCGTCGGATGTGAATAGCACCTCACTTCCGACCGCCTCGTCTCCTCCCGCCGCGGATGACGCCGAGGTGGAGTCCCAAAAGGGGCCCAGCCAGGAGGTGGTGGCCACGAGGCGCCGCAAGGCGACCTCCGGACTCGGCGCAAAGGGATTAAACCCCGAAGGTCTTTAAGTCCGGCCCTGTGCCGGACTCCGTACCGGAACCTTCTGTGGTTCCGGAGTCCGGCAGGCGACCCCTTCATAAGAAGGGCAAGACTGCGACGCTGGTGACCTCCGTCCAACTGGAGGCACCGGATGATTTGATGGAGGCGCTTAACGGCGCTTCCATCGACGAGGAGCACCGCACTGTTATGAGTGCGGTGATCCGGAAAGTTCTGTCCGCCAAGAGCGGGCTGGCTGAAGCTCGTGCTAGCCTTCTAACGAGCTTTGGGGTATGTATTTAAGATATGTAAAAGTATTACCGCATAGACGGTAGCCCCGATGCTCAGTTTGGTGTTCGGAAAGAAAAAGCCGAACTGAGGATCTAAAAGATATACGCAGGAGTCTAACATAAGTATGTCAATATGGGAATGCAGGCTGCACTGCTGACCTCTGCCGCACCGACTGCGGAGGTTGATGCATTGAAGCAGAGCCTCGAGCGGTCCGAGAACGAGCGCGGCCTTGCCAAAAAGCAGCTCGAGGACAAGGAAGGTAAGTAATACCTTATGGGAGTATTTAAAAGATGTGGTTGCAAAAATGACAGGAATAACGTGAATACTGCAGGGGCCACGAACAAGGTGGCGACCCTGAAGGAAGCGGTGTCCAAGGCCGAAAGCAATGCGGCCACGGAGCGCACCGAGCGAGAGAAGCAGGAGGCGCGGGTGGCGGAGGTGCAGCAAGAGCTCCAGGCTCTCGTGGAAAAACACGAGAGTTTGGAGCGTGACTCAAAGACTCGAAGTCCGAGCTCACCTCGGCCCTTGAGAGCGCCAAAGCCGCTAAGGCCGAAGCCCAAAAAGCCCTCCAGAAAATTGAGGCGATGAAGAAGATAGCGGCGGGTAAGGCATTCTTTATGCAAAGCAAGCATGTGAAAGTGAATTATCATTACTTACCCGAATCCGGAGCTCTCCAGAGCATTCGCAGATCTGCCTGCAGGTGTCCGATCTCGCCGCATTCTACCGAGCCGAGGAGGGAAACTCGACGGAGAAGCTGTTCTGGTCTCAGTATGCTGAGGCCGGACACCCGGTGCCCTTGAGCGACCAGTTGAAGTAGTTGGTCGAGCTCCATAAGGTGGCCGAACAGGCCATGAAAGGCCTCATAGTTCGGCTGTGGCCTAAGGAAGCCATGCACAGGAGCTACTTGGCTGGTGAGGCGGCTGGTGGACGCCTGTCCATGGGTTGAAGTCGTCAAGCGCTCCGTCTGCATCGAAGGTGCCTGTAGGGCCCTTGCCCATGCTAAGGTGCGCTGGGGCAAGATGGACGCTGAGAAGCTTATGACGGATGGACCACCACCGGGCAAGGAGCATCGCAAGCTTGAAATGTATTATGAGGGCGTCCTGAAGGGTGCCCGCCTTATAGCGGGTGAATGCTCCAAAGATGTAATTTTTTAGTAGACTCGCATTTGTTATCATGTACGCTGAAAACTTGTTTGTATGCGCTAAGCAACACTTTTGAATTTAAAATATTACCTTCTGTGCGGCCGTGTATTAAATTTGAGAGATGGCGAGTCGTCGGCTTCAGCCCCATGCCACAGTCTTTGGGGTGTTCGGGATAAACTTGAGCGCTCTTGTTCCCATTCTTGGGTCCTTCGAGGGAGGCGCTCAACGCAACGAACAAGGCAACCGGACTATAGTGCTTGAACACTCTCACTTAGCCATAGAATTCTATAATTTTAAATTTCAGCGAAGCCCCTGGTATTCGGAAGACCGATTTCGGGGCGCTATCCACGCCTAGGCCGGACAATGCCGACTCCTCGCTCTAAGTGGCATAGGTCTTTAGGGACTCAAAAACCTCTCGAACAGCGACCGGCTCTCACCCTATCATGACGGTCAGTTTTAGCTTTCTCCACTGAGGTGCTTAACCCAGCTCAACCGGGGCACAATCGCAGTGGTTCTCCTAGCGCTACCTTAGCCGATATAACGGAACGTAAGGTACCAAAGCATGGGAGTCGGGAAAACCCAACTATTGACCCAAGACATGATTCGGAGCCGATGCATATAATGCTATAAGTTCGGGGTGCCGCACTTGTGAAAGTGCTCGGACTTATCACACCATATTATGGGGTACTTAAGCCCCTGGTGTATTGCCCGTACCAAAGTGTACGGTTGCACAATGTTATAACTGAACATATATATATAGAAAAAAGGAATTCAATAATAGGCAGAAGCTATGTATTGTCTATTCAAAAGGGCTGCAGTAAGAGCAGAATGATACAAATAGTGCGATAAGCAAGGGACGTGACTTTTTAACATGTCCCCCTCCAGGGGTAAGCTGCGGGATGGTATGTAAAACAGGTATACTTCTCGTAATAGAGACCACCTATACACTCGACGTAGCTTTCTGCTTCCCTGGCTGTTGCATCGTGTGTTCGGCGATTCTACTACCGGACAGGGCTTCGTGAGAACGGAGTCCTGAAAGTAAAAAAGAAAGAAGAAAAGAAAAGGATGACACAATCGGGGCCTGGTGCGGTTGAGCCGCGTGCAGGCATGTCGTGGTCGTGCCCCTCCCCCTATGCCCATGGTATTTCCAGAGCGTAATTATGTACGCGTAGTACTGGTTTCGCAATTTCGCGAAGGCTGGGGTTTGGGCCGCATTTCTATGCATGCTCGGAAAGTGCCAGGCGGTCTTTTTGTAGGTTACTCTGGGCGCGCTTGACGGTGTCCGGACGTTTAATAGCCGGACTCGAGAATTTCCTTAAGAGGCTGCTTTGTACTTCCGCCGCGAGGGCCGCTGTATGCTCCTCCGTCCGGAGAGAGCGTTCGGTGTTTCCATTGACCGTAATGACTCCTCGAGGACCTGGCATCTTGAGCTTGAGATATGCGTAGTGCGGCACCGCATTGAAATTTGCAAATGCAGTTCGTTCGAGCAGTCCGTGATAGCCGCTGCGGAACGGGACTATGTCGAAGATTAACTCCTCGCTTCGGAAGTTATCCGGGGATCCGAAGACCACTTCAAGTGTAGCTGAGCCTGTACAGTTGGCCTCCACACCTGGTATGACGCCTTTAAAGGTCGTCTTCGTGGGTTTAATCCTTGATGGGTCTATGCCCATTTTGCAAACTGCATCCTGATAAAGCAGGTTCAGGCTGCTGCCGCCGTCCATTAGGACTCTAGTGAGGTGAAATCCATCAATGATTGGGTCTAGAACCAATGCGGCGAATCCGCCATGGCGGATGCTAGTGGGGTGGTCCCTTCGATCAAAAGTGATCGGGCAGGAAGACCACGGGTTGAACTTTGGGGCGACTGGCTCCATCGCATATACGTCCCTTATTGCACGCTTCCGCTCCCTTTTGGGTATGTGGGTTGCGTATATCATGTTCACCGTCCGCACTTGTGGGGGGAAGCCCTTCTGTCCTCTATTGTTCGGTGGCCGGGGCTCCTCCTCGTCATCGCTATGCAGCCCCTTGTAATTGTTTTTGGCATTTAACTTGCCTGCCTGCTTGAACACCCAACAATCCCTGTTGGTGTGGTTGGCTAGTTTTCGAAGTGCCGTGCATCCGCACAGCGATCGAGTATTCGGTCCAAATTGGGCGGGCCGAGTATTTCTTTTAAATGGCTTTTTCCGCTGACCGGGTTTAGAGCCTCTGAATCCGGCATTCACTGCCGTATCCTCAGCATTATCGCCGTTAATGCGGCGCTTGTGCTTGTTGCGACGCGACCTGCCATTGTTGTCCTTGGTATCCGAATTACCAGGGCTCTTGGTCATGTTGTTAATACGAGCTAGCTAGCTATCCTCTCCCACGCAAAAGCGGGTCATGAGTGTTGTGAGGGCTGCCATGGATTTCGGCTTTTCCTGTCCTAGGTGTCGGGCAAGCCACTCGTCGCGGATGTTGTGTTTGGAGGCTGCAAGGGCCTCTGCATCCGGACAGTCGACGATTTGATTTTTCTTGGTTAGGAACTGTGTCATGAATTGTCTGGCCGATTCCTCTAGCTGCTGAATTATGTGGCTTAGGTCATCGGCGTCTGGTGGTCGCACATATGTGCCTTGGAAATTGTCGAGGAATGCGGCTTCCAGGTCTTCCCAACAACCAATTGACTCTGCTGGCAAGCTGTTAAGCCAATGCCGGGCTGGTCCTTTAAGCTTGAGAGGGAGGTATTTGATGGCGTGTAGATCATCACCGCGGGCCATGTGGATGTGAAGGAGATAGTCCTCGATCCAAACTGCAGGATCGGTTGTGCCATCGCATGATTCAATGTTTACAGGTTTGAAACCCTCAGGGATTTGATGATCCATCACTTCATCTATGAAGCATAGTGGGTGTGCGGCGCCTCTGTATTGGGCTATATCACGACGCAGCTCAAATGAGCTTTGTCTATTGTGTTCGGCCCGGCCGGAGTTGCCATATCCGGCGTGGCGGTTATCGTCACATGTTGTGGGGCGCCCATGCGATCCATAGATCGATCTTGTCTGCCTTGCCTTGTCCTCCAATATATCTCGCAGGTCCGGCGCATTTCCCAGCGCATTGGTATTTTTGAGCGGCGCCGAGTGCGGCTTGAGTTGAGGGCGAGAGGCTTCTCTGTCGCGGCCACGAGGTGGCCGGTCAGCCGTATCATGCGCTGGTGATATAGGTTTGGGTGCTTCCTCCTCTAATCAGGGTAGCAGCCTGAGTTTTGGGTAGCTCTTGGAGGGGCGCTCGAGTTCATACTCTTCGGCCGCAAGGACTTCAGTCCATCTATCAGCTAGCAAGTCTTGCTCAGCTCTAAGCTGTTGCTGCTTTTTCTTGAGGCTGCTTGCCGTGGCCATAAGCCTGCATTTGAAATGCTCTTGTTCGACGGGATCCTCGGGCACGACGAATTCATCGTCATCGAGGCCTTCCTCATCTTCGGAGGGAGGCATGTAATTATCGTCCTCTACCTCTCTTTCTGCTGCTCTCTCATGAGGGCTGGCTTCTCCATCCTCCTGCGCTGAATCTTGCTTGAGGGGGTTGTCTTTGGCACTGTCCGGGGTGTTATTGTCTCCCGTGCCGGAATCACCGTTTTTGCTGTGGCGGGATTTAGAGCGGCGCCGCTGACGCCAGCGCTTAGGCTGTTTCTTGGAGGGGTCATCCTTCGCTGTTCCATCGCCATTTCCATCTTTTGGGATGTCCACCATGTATATGTCGTATGACGAGGTGGCCTTCCAGTGCCCTGTGGATGCTGGTTCTTGGTTGTCTCCTGCATCGTCGTCCATACCGTCGATGTCTTCGGAGTCGAAGTCGAGCATGTCGGTTAAATCATCGACAGTGGCTACGAAGTGGTGGTGGGTGGGCTTTGAATTTCTTCGTCGTCCGCATCCCAACCTTCCAGACCACAATCCGGACAGGGCTCTCCAGATAAAGAGAGAGACTTTAGTGAATTCAGGATGTCGCCAAAGGGCGAGTCTTTGAAAGATGTCATGGCGATGAATTCCATGATCGGCGCCCAATTGGATTCGATTGGCGGGGGCGCGGAAGGCTTGGAGTCCGGAGAGGAGTCCGGCACCTTGGAGTCACGAACTTCGCAAAGGAAGGGGTAGGTGTACGGCTCAATCGCCGTAGAGATCGCAGCCCCCGAGGCGGTGTCCAGCCACCCGTCCTCGATCGGCGCAGTCGGCTCGGAAGCTAAAGGTCGGAGCGGACATCTGTGACCTCCAGGACACTGTTCGGCGGCAGAGCTAGATCATGCCCCTTGACAGTGCGGCGCGCTTGGCTATGGCTTGAACCCGTCGAAGATCAAGTCTCTGCGGACGTCAGCCGTGTAGTTCAAATTTCCAAATCTGACCTGGTGGCCAGGGGCGTAGCTTTCAATCTGCTCCAGATGGCTGCGAATTAATTGTGATGCAAAAGCCGCCGAATCTGAAGATCTGTTCGGGAGAAAAGTCTCACCTGGGCGCATCGTTGTTGATGATCGGAGGAGCCATCGGGCCTAAAGATGACGCACAGTGGAACTCTCAATGAAAGCACCAATGTCGGTGTCAAAACCGGCGGATCTCGGTAGGGGGTCCCGAACTGTGCGTCTAGGCGGATGGTAACAGGAGACAAGGGACACGATGTTTTTACCCAGGTTCGGGCCCTCTCGATGGAGGTAAAACCCTACTCTTGCTTGATTAATATTGATGATATGGGTAGTACAAGAGTAGATCTACCACGAGATCAGAGAGGCTAAACCCTAGAAGCTAGCCTATGGAATGATTGTTGTTTTTCCTATGGACTAAAACCCTCCGGTTTATATAGGCACCAAATAGGGTTAGGGTTACACAGAGTCGGTTACAATGGTAGGAGATCTACATATCCGTATCGCCAAGCTTGCCTTACACGCCAAGGAAAGTCCCATCCGGACACGGGACGAAGTCTTCAATCTTGTATCTTCATAGTCCAGGAGTCCGGCCAAAGGCTATAGTCCGGCCATCCGGACACCCCCTAATCCAGGACTCCCTCAGGAAGAAATATGTATAGATAATAGGCTTCAAGAGAGAGTGTCTTGCTTTTTATCTCTCTTGCTTTTGGTTGAACTTTTTATTGTGTGAGATACTTGTTTGATCATGTGGTTGATCATTTGCTACCTTAATGCTTGTTTGGATGATACTATCTTTTATATCTTATATATGATCATTCACTTGCTTGGCAATGAGTGCATGCTTTTAATTTCTATCATTTCGAGCGCTCCACCAAGATGTATGTGACATGGAAGAGTAACCCATGATCCTAACCGATTATGCATTTGCATTCAAAAGCAAATTTTAAATAATGCACAAATTTAGGGGGAGCTCTTGCTTATCACATACTTCTCAAAGCGACGATGTTTTTCAATCTTATAACCATTTGTCGAAGCTTTGATCTATACGTTGTCATCAATTACCAGAAAGGGGAGATTGAAAGTGCAACTATCCCTGGGTGGTTTTGGTAATTTCTAGCAACATATAGCCCATTGAGCTAATGCTATTTTAAGAAATATTTCAGGAAAGCTCAATCATTGGCATGGCATGGATTAGAAAGTGGACCCCTCAAAATGCTTAGGACAAAAGATTGGCTCAAGCTCAAAGCACAAGACTCTACATTTTACTTTTAGTGATTCAAGATCACATTGAGTCCATAGGAAAAGTCAATACTATTAAAAGGGGGTGAGGTGTTGCTTAATGAGTTGCTCAAATTGCTTAGTGATATGCTCCAAAAACCCTCAACTACTTTCTCATATCCACATATGTCCCAAACCAAAAGTCAAACTCAGCCCCACCGAAATCTTCTATCCGGCGCCACCGAGTTCACTTGACATAGCCACTGCCACAAACCCTAGTCACTTCTGTCTCACCGATAGGGATCTCGGTCTCACCGAGATGGGATTGCAACCTCTTTGTTTCCCTTCGTAACGTTTCGGTCCAACCGAGATGAGCGATCGGTCCCACTGATATTGCAATGCAAAATCTCTGTTTCCCCTTCGTAACGTTTTGGTCTGACCGAGATGAGCGAATCGGTCCCACCGAGTTTGCCTGACCAACTCTCTGTTTGTCTATTACCAAAATCGGTCCCACCGAGTTTGTGTAATTGGTCTCACCGAGATTACGTTATGCCCTAACCCTAACGACATCGGTCCCATCGAAAATCCTAACGTTCACATTTTGAACTAAATCGGTCTAACCGAGTTTTATAATTCGGTCCCACCGAGTTTGGTGATTTGTGTGTAACGGTTAGATTTTGTGTGGAGGCTATATATACCCCTCCACCCACTCTTCATTCATGGAGAGAGCCATCAGAACATGACTACACTTCCAACATACATTTTCTAAGAGAGAACCACCTACACTTGTGTTGAGGTCAAGATATTCCATTCCAACCTCATAAATCTTGATCTCTAGCCTTCCCCAAGTTGCTTTCCACTCAAATCATCTTTCTACCAAATCCAATCCTATGAGAGAGAATTGAGTGTTGGGGAGACTACCATTTGAAGCACAAGAGCAAGAAGTTCATCATCAACACACCATCTATTACCTTTTGGAGAGTGGTGTCTCCTAGATTGGCTAGGTGTCACTTGGGAGCCTCCGTCAAGATTGTGGAGTTGAACCAAGGAGTTTGTACGGGCAAGGAGATCGCCTACTTAGTGAAGATCTACCCTAGTGAGGCAAGTCCTTCGTGGGCGATGGCCATGGTGGGATAGACAAGGTTGCTTCTTCGTGGACCCTTCGTGGGTGGAGCCCTCCGTGGACTCGCGCAACCATTACCCTTCGTGGGTTGAAGTCTCCATCAACGTGGATGTACGATAGCACCACCTATCAGAACCACGGATAAAAAATCTCCGTGTCTACATTGCGTTTGCTCCCTCCAAACTCCTCCCTTTACCTTCATATGCAATTGTTTTACATTCCGCTGCTATACTCTTAGAATTGCATGTGTAGGTTGATTACTTGATTTGTGCTAAGTTGCTAAAATCTGCCAAGACTTAAAATTGGGAAAAGGCTAGATTTTTATTTGGTCAAGTAGTCTAATCACCCCCCCCCCTCTAGACATACTTTTGATCCTACACCTAGCCGCCTGCCAAGTCCCCACACCGACTGCTGCAGCCCCCGGGCCGGGTTGTGAAGTTCGGGCAGGGTGCATTCTTGTGGTCCTGGTCCTTCTTTGAAGTCCCCCGCCGACTGTTGCAGTCCCCAAGCCAGATCCGACTGTTTCGGGGTCAGTCGGCACGAAGATGGACTCTGATTCCGGCGAGGGCTTGATAGATGGCTTGCGAAGGCACTGGAGGGAGATGCCGGCTGGTATGGCCTGCCGGGTGGAGCCAATCCGTGCTAGGGCATCTGCTTACTCCTTGTCGGCCCGTGGCACGTGGAGGAACTCGCACCCGTCAAAGTACCCACTGATCTACTGTACAAGGAAGCGGTAGCTCGCCATGTTTGCATCCTTGGAATCCCAGTCGCCAGACGACTGCTGGACCACCAAGTCCAAGTCGCCGTAGCACAGCACTCGGCGGATGCCTATTTCTTTGGCTAGTCGGAGCCCATGGACGAGTGCCTCGTACTCGGCCACGTTGTTGGAGGCGGCAAAGTGAATTTGCAGCGTGTATCTAAGCTTGTCGCCTTTGGGAGAGGTGAGGATGATGCTCGCTCCCAGACCGGTCCGCATCTTCGAGCCATCAAAATGCATCCGCCAATGGGTGGATGATACGTCTCCAACGTATCTATAATTTTTGATTGCTCCATGCTATATTATCTACTGTTTTGGACCATATTGGGCTTTATTTTCCACTTTTAAATTACTTTTGGGACTAACCTATTAACCGGAGGCCCATCCCAGAATTGTTGTTTTTTGCCTATTTCAGTGTTTCGAAGAAACAGAATATCAAACGGAGTCCAAACAGAATGAAACTTTCGGGAACATGATTTTCTCATCAGTATGATCCAGGAGACTTGGACCTTCCGTCAATAAACAAGAGAGGCGGTCACGAGGGTGGAGGGCGCCCCCCTAGGGCGCGCCCCCTGCCTCGTGGGCCCCTCGAAGCTCCACTGGCATACTCCTTCCTCCTATATATACCTACGTACCCCCAAACGATCATATACGGAGCCAAAAACCAAATTCCACCGCCATAACCTTCTGTGCCCACGAGATCCTATCTTGGGGCCTGTTTCGGAGCTCCGCCGGAAGGGGAATCGATCATGGAGGGCTTCTACATCATCACCATAGCCCCTCCGGTGAAGTGTGAGTAGTTTACCTCAGACCTTCGGGTCCATAGTTAGTAGCTAGATGGCTTCTTCTCTCTTTTTGGATCTCAATACAATGTTCTCCCCCTCTCTCGTGGAGATCTATTTGGTGTAATCTTATTTTTGCGGTGTGTTTGTTTAGACCGATGAATTGTGGGTTTATGATCAAGTCTATCTATGAACAATATATGAATCTTCTCTGAATTCTTTTATGTATGATTGGTTATCTTTGCAAGTCTCTTCGAATTATCGGTTTAGTTTGGCCTACTAGATTGGTTTTTCTTGCAATGGGAGAAGTGCTTAGCTTTGGGTTTTCTTGCGGTGTCCTTACCCAGTGACAGAAGGGGCAGCAAGGCACGTATTGTATTGTTGCCATCGAGGATAACAAGATGGGGTTTTTATCATATTGCATGAATTTATCCCTCTACATCATGGCATCTTGCTTAAGGCGTTACTCTGCTTTCATTAACTTAATACTCTAGATGCATGCTTTGGATAGCGGTCGATGAGTGGAGTAATAGTAGTAGATGCAGCAGGAGTAGGTCTACTTGTCTCGGATGTGATGCCTATATACATGATCATACCTAGATATTCTCATAACTATGCTCAATTACATCAATTGCTCAACAGTAATTTGTTCACCCACCGTAGAAATACTTATGCTCTTGAGAGAAGCCACTAGTGAAATCTATGGGCCCCGGGTCTATTCTCACCATATCAATCTTCAATCACTTTATTATTACTTTTCTTTTACTTTACTTTTATTTTACCTTGCATCTTTATATCAAAAATACCAAAAATATTATCTATCATCTCTATCAGATCTTACTTTCGTAAGTGACCGTGAAGGGATTGACAACCCCTAATCGCATTGGTTGCGTTGAGCTATTTGTTTTGTGTAGGTACGAGGGACTCATGGCGTGGCCTCCTCTTTGGATTGATACCTTGGTTCTCAAAAACTGAGGGAAATACTTACGCTACTTTGCTGCGTCATCCTCTCCTCTTCGGGGAAATCCAACGCAGTGCTCAAGAGGTAGCAAGAAGAATTTTTGGCGCCGTTGCCGGGGAGTCTACGCAAAAGTCAACAGACCAAGTACCCATCACAATCCCTATCTCTCGCATTACATTATTTGCCATTTCCCTCTCGTTTTCCTCTCCCCCACTTCACCCTTGCCGTTTTATTCGCCCTCTCTTTTCCATTTGCCTTTTCCTCGCTTACTTTTTTGTTTGCTCGTGTGTTGGATTGCTTGCTTGTCTCGATGGCTCAAGATAATACCAAATTGTGTGACTATACCAATACCAACAACAATGATTTCCTTAGCACTCCGATTGCTCCTCTTGCCAATACTGAATCTTGTGAAATCAATACTGCTTTGTTGAATCTTGTTATGAAAGATCAATTCGCGGCCTTCCTAGTGAAGATGCCGCTACTCATCTAAATAGCCGTTGATTTATGTGATATGCAAAAGAAGAAAGATGTTGATAATGATATTGTTAAATTGAAGCTATTTCCTTTTTCGCTTAGAGATCGTGCTAAAGCTTGGTTTTCATCTTTGCCTAAAATAGTATTGATTCTTGGAACAAGTGCAAAGATGCTTTTATCTCTAAGTATTTTCCTCCCGCTAAGATCATCTCTCTTAGAAACGATATTATGAATTTTAAGCAACTTGACCATGAACATGTTGCACAAGCTTGGGAGAGAATGAAACTAATGATACGTAATTGTCCTACTCATGGCTTGAATTTGTGGATGATTATACAAAAAAATTATGCCGGGTTGAATTTTGCTTCTAGAAATCTTTTAGATTGACGCATGGAGGCACTTTTATGGAAATCACTTTAGGAGATGCTACTAAACTCCTAGATAATATTATGGTTAATTATTCTCAATGGCACACTGAAAGATCTACTAATAAAAAAGTGCATGCGATAGAAGAATTTAATGTTTTGAGTGGAAAGATGGATGAACTCATGAAATTATTTGCTAATAAGAATGTTTCTTCTGATCCCAATGATATGCATTTGTCTACTTTGATTGAGAATAATAATGAATCTATGGATGTGAATTTCGTTGGTAGGAATAATTTTGGTAACAACGCTTATAGAGGGAACTTTAATCCTAGGCCTTATCCTAGTAATCCTTCTAATAATTATGGAAATTCCTACAACAACTCTTACGGAAATTTTAATAAGATGCCCTCTGAATTTGAGACTAGTGTTAAATAATTTATGAATTCGCAAAAGAATTTTAATGCTTTGCTTGAAGAGAAATTGCTTAAAGTTGATGAATTGGCTAGGAACGTTGATAGAATTTCTCTTGATGTTGATTCCTTAAAACTTAGATCTATTCCTCCTAAGCATGATATCAATGAGTCTCTCAAATCCATGAGAATTTCCATTGATGAGTGCAAGGAAAGAACCGCTAGGATGCGTTACTCTGAAGGATGCCTTTATTAAAGCGTGTTCTTCCAATTCCTATGAAAATCAAGATGAAGATCTAAAAGTTATTGATGTGTCCCCTATTAAATCTTTGTTTTGCAATATGAATCTTGATGAAACTGAATATGATCCACCTTTACCTAGAAGGCGTTCCAAAATTCGGAGTAGTTAGATCTTGATGATGAAATTGATAAAAGTGGGATTGAAAAGAATAAAACCCTAGATGTTGCTAAACCCACTATATTGGATTTCAAGGAATTTAATTATGAAAGTTGCTCTTTAATTGATTGTATTTCCTTGTTGCGATCCATGCTAAATTCCCCTCATGCTTATAGTCAAAATAAAGCGTTTACTAAACATATCGTTGATGCCTTAATGCAATCTTATGAAGAAAAAATTGAGTTGGAAGTTTCTATCCCTAGAAAACTTTATGATGAGTGGGAAACAACTATTAAAATTAAGATTAAGGATCATGAATTTTATGCTTTATGTGATTTGGGTGCTAGTGTCTCCACTATTCCCAAAACTTTGTGTGATTTGCTAGATTTCCGTGATTTTGATGATTGCTCTCTAAACTTGCATCTTGCGGATTCCACTATTAAGAAACCTATGGGAAGAATTAATGATGTTATTATTTTTCCAAATAGGAATTATGTGCCCATAGATTTTATCGTTCTTGATATAGATTGTAATCCTTTTTGCCCTATTATTCTTGGTAGACCTTTCCTTAGAACGATTGGTGCAATTATTGATATGAAGGAAGGGAATATTAGATTCCAATTTCCATTAAATAAAGGCATGGAACACTTCCCAAGAAAGAAAATAAAATTACCATATTAATCTATCATGAGAGCCACTTATGGATTGCCTACCAAAGATGGCAATACCTAGATCTATCCTTGCTTTTATGCCTAGCTAGGGGCGTTAAACGATAGCGCTTGTTGGGAGGCAACCCAATTTTATTTTAGTTTTTTTTGTTTTTGCTTATGTTTAGGAATAAATAATCCATCTACCTTCTGTTTAGATGTGGTTTTATCCTTTAATTAGTGTTTGTGCCAAGTTAAACCTATAGGATCTTCTTGGATGATAGTTATTTGATCTTGCTGTAATTTCCAGAAACTTTGCGCTCAGTGCCCGAATTGTTAAAAATCACCAAAACGTGATAAAATACTGATTCCAATTGCTTCTGATAAATAAACAAATTACCTAGGTTGTCCCATTTCGTCTGATTTTTTTGAGTTCCCGAAGTTTGCGTTAGTTACAGATTACTACAGACTGTTCTGTTTTTGACAGATTCTGTTTTCCGTGTGTTGTTTGCTTATTTTGATGAATCTATGGCTAGTAAAATAGTTTATAATCCATATAGAAGTTGGAATACAGTAGGTTTAACACCAATATAAATAAATAATGAGTTCATTACAGTACCTTTAAGTGGTCTTTTGTTTTCTTTCGCTAACGGAGCTTACGAGATTTCTGTTGAGTTTTGTGTTGTGAAGTTTTCAAGTTTTGGGTGAAATCTTTTGATGGATTATGGAACAAGGAGTGGAAAGAGCCTAAGCTTGGGGATGCCCATGGAACCCCCAAGTTAATCCAAGGACACCAAAAAGTAAAAGCTTGGGGATGGCCCGGAAGGCATCCCCTCTTTCGTCTACTTCCATCGGTAATTTTACTTGGAGCTATATTTTTATTCACCACATGATATGTGTTTTGCTTGGAGCGTCTTGTATGATTTGAGTATTTGCTTTTTAGTTTAACACAATCATCCTAGCTGTACACACCTTTTGAGAGAGTCATACATGAATTGGAATTTGTTAGAATACTCTATATGCTTCACTTATATCTTTTGAGCTTTATAGTTTTGCTCTATGTGCTTCACTTAGATCTTTTAGAGCACGGTGGTGGATTTGTTTTATAGAAACTATTGATCTCTCATGCTTCACTTAGATTATTTTGAGATTCTTAAATAGCATGGTAATTACTTAAAAATCTTAATATGCTTGGTATTCAAGATTTGTAAAACTTTCTTTTGAGTGCGTTGAATACTAAGAAAAGTTTGATGCTTGATAATTGTTTTGAGACATGAGGATGGTGATATTAGAGTCATGCTAGTTGAGTAGTTGTGAATTTGAGAAATACTTGTGTTAAAGTTTGTGATTCCCGTAGCATGCACGTATGGTGAACCGTTATGTGATGAAGTCGGAGCATGATTTATTTATTTATTGTCTTCCTTATGAGTGGCGGTCGGGGACGAGCGATGGTCTTTTCCTGCCAATCTATCCCACTAGGAGCATGCGCGTAATACTTTGCTTTAATAAATTCTAGATTTTTGCAATAAGTATATGAGTTCTTTATGAATAATGTTGAGCCCATGGATTATACGCACTTTTCCTCCCTTCCACCATTGCTAGCCTCTCTAATGTCGCGCACCTTTCACCGTATCATACACCCACCATATACCTTCCTCAAAACAACCACCATACCTACCTATCATGGCATTTCCATAGCCATTCCGAGATATATTGCCATGCAACTTACCACCATTCTGTTTATTATGACACGCTCCATTATTGTCATATTGCTTAACATGATCATGTAGTTGACATCGTATTTGTGGCAAAGCCACCGTTCATAATTCTTTCATACATGTCACTCTTGATTCATTGCATATCCCGGTACACCGCCGGAGGCATTCATATAGAGTCAAATTATGTTCTAAGTATTGAGTTGTAATTGATGAGTTGTAAGAAAAGTAAAAGTGTGATGATCATCATTTTTAGAGCATTGTCCCAAGTGAGGAAAGGATGATGGAGACTATGATTCCCCCATAAGTCGGGATAAGACTCCGGACGAAAAAAAAGAAAAGAGGCCATAAAAAAGGCCCAAATAAAAAATGAGAGAAAAAGAGAGAAGGTACAATTTACTATCCTTTTACCACACTTGTGCTTCAAAGTAGCACCATGATCTTCATGATAGAGAGTCTCTCATTTTGTCACCTTCATATACTAGTGGGAATTTTTCATTATAGAACTTGGCTTGTATATTCCAATGATGGGCTTCCTCAAATTGCCCTAGGTCTTCGTGAGAGCAAGCAAGTTGGATGCACACCCACTTAGTTTCTTTTGTTGAGCTTTCATATACTTATAGCTCTAGTGCATCCGTTGCATGGCAATCCCTACTCACTCACATTGATATCTATTGATGGGCATCTCCATAGCCCGTCGATACGCCTTGTTGATGTGAGACTATCTTCCCCTCTTTTTGTCTTCTCCACAACCACCATTCTATTCCACATATAGTTCTATATCCATGGCTCACGCTCATGTATTGCGTGAGGATTGAAAAAGTTTTGAAAATGTTAAAGTATGAAACAATTGCTTGGCTTGTCATCGGGGTTGTGCATGATTTAAATACTTTGTGTGGTGAAGATAGAGCATTGCCAGACTATATGATTTTGTAGGGATAACTTTCTTTGGCCATGTTATTTTGAGAAGACATAATTGCTTTGTTAGTATGCTTGAAGTATTATTATTTTTTATGTGAATATGAACTTTTTGTCTTGAATCTTTTGGATCTGAATATTCATACCACAATTAAGAATATTTACATTGAAATTATGCCAAGTAGCACTCCGCATCAAAAATTCTTTTTTTTATCATTTACCTACTCGAGGACGAAAGGTGAATTAAGCTTGGGGATGCCCGATACGTCTCCAACGTATCTATAATTTTTATTGCTTCATGCTATATTATCTACTATTTTGGACCATATTGGGCTTTATTTTCCACTTTTATATTACTTTTGGGACTAACCTATTAACCGGAGGCCCAGCCCAGAATTGCTGTTTTTGCCTATTTCGGTGTTTCAAGAGCGGAATATCAAACGGAGTCCAAACGGAATGAAACCTTCGGGAACGTGATTTTCTCATCAGATATGATCCAGGAGACTTGGACCCTCCGTCAATAAACAAGAGAGGCGGCCACGAGGGTGGAGGGCGCCCCTCCCCCTTAGGCGCGCCCCCTGCCTCGTGGGCCCCTCGAAGCTCCACCGACGTACTCCTTCCTCCGATATATACCTCGCACCCCAAACGATCGACACGGAGCCAAAAACCTAATTCCACCTCCGCAACCTTCTCGTACCCACGAGATCCCATCTTGGGGCCTGTTAGGAGTTCACCGGAAGGGGAATCGATCATGGAGGGCTTCTACATCATCACCATAGCCCCTCCGATGAAGTGTGAGTAGTTTACCTCAGACCTTCGGGTCCATAGTTAGTAGCTAGATGGCTTCTTCTCTCTTTTTGGATCTCAATACAATGTTCTCCCCCTCTCTCGTGGAAATCTATTCGATGCAATCTTCTTTTTGCGGTGTGTTTGTTGAGATCGATGAATTGTGGGTTTATGATCAAGTCTATCTATGAACAATATTTGAATCTTCTCTGAATTCTTTTATGTATGACGGGTTATCTTTGCAAGTCTCTTCGAATTATCGGTTTAGTTTGGCCTACTAGATTGGTTTTTCTTGCAATGGGAGAAGTGCTTAGCTTTGGGTTCAATGTTGCGGTGTCCTTACCAAGTGACAGAAGGGGCAGCAAGGCACGTATTGTATTGTTGCCATCGAGGATAACAAGATGGGGTTTGTATCATATTGCATGAATTTATCCCTCTACATCATGTCATCTTGCTTAAGGTGTTACTCTGTTTTCATTAACTTAATACTCTAGATGCATGCCGGATAGCGGTCGATGAGTGGAGTAATAGTAGTAGATGCAAAGGTGAGTCGGTCTACTTGTCTCGGACGTGATGCCTATATACATGATCGTACCTAGATATTCTCATAACTATGCTCAATTCTGTCAATTGCTCAACAGTAATTTGTTCACCCACCGTAGAAATACTTATGCTCTTGAGAGAAGCCACTAGTGAAGTCTATGGCCCCCGGGTCTATTCTCATCATATCAATCTTCCATCACTTTATTATTACTTTGTTTTTACTTTACTTTTATTTTACCTTGCATCTTTATATCAAAAATACCAAAAATATTATCTATCATCTCTATCAGATCTTACTTTCGTAAGTGACCATGAAGGGATTGACAACCCCTAATCCCGTTGGTTGCGTTGAGCTATTTGTTTTGTGTAGGTACGAGGGACTCGCGCGTGGCCTCCTACTGGATTGATACCTTGGTTCTCCAAAACTGAGGGAAATACTTATGCTACTTTGCTGCATCATCCTCTCCTCTTCGGGGAAATCCAACGCAGTGCTCAAGAGGTAGCAGTGGAATCCGGCGCTGGCGGCAGGTACTAGGTCTCGGCCCAGTCGAGAGGAAGTCGACCAGCGCTTGGGACTTGATGGGGGTGTAGGCATGGTAGAGGATGGTGTGGGGAGCTAGCTCGATAGCCCACTTTGCCACCCGGACTGATGCATCTCTGTTGCCTATGATCTCGGCAAGTGGGGCGGTGCAGATGACCGTGATGGAGTGCACTTGAAAGTACTGCTTGAGCTTCTTGGCGGCAAAGTACACGCCGTAACACATCTTCTGGTAGTGGGGGTAGTTCTGCTTGGAGGCCGACAGTACCTCACTCAGGTAGTAGACGGGCCTCTGGACCTGTTGTGCCTTGCCGTCTTCTGGGCGCTCGACCATGATCACGGTGCTGACCACCCGGCTGGTGGCGGCGATGTAGAGGAGCATGGGCTCCTTAGCAGTCGGAGCCACCAGGACAGGCGGCGTGGTCAGCATCTTATTGAGTTGGAGGAAGGCCTCGTCCGCCTTGTCGTTCCACTCGAAGTGAGTGGTTTTCTTCATTAGCTGGTACAGGGGAAGAGCCTACTCGCCCAGTCGACTGATGAACCGGCTGAGAGATGCCAAGCACCCGGTGACTTATGAACGTCGAGCAGCCGGGTGGGTCGCTCCATCCGCTCGATGGCCTTGATCTCCACAGGGTTGCACTCGATGCCGCGTTCAGAGACAAGGAATCCAAGGAGCTGGCCGGCTGGGACTCTGAAGACACACTTCTCCGGGTTTGAGCTTGATTTGAAAGCCGCGCAGATTATCGAAAGTCTCCTTGAGATCCTCCAGGAGGGTGCCGCGCTTCTCCGTCTTCACCACAATGTCATCTACATAGACGTGGGCATTTCTGCCGAGTTGCTTGAGGAGGCACTTCTGCATGCAACGCTGAAACTTTCCGCCTGCATTTCTCAAGCCGAACGTCATGGTCAGGTAGCAGAAGGCTCCGAATGATGTGATGAAGGCGGTCTTCAGCCGATCCACCGGGTTCAGCTTGATCTGATGGTAGCCGGAGTAGGCATCAAGGAAAGACAGCAGCTCGCATCCGACTATGGAGTCAATCACTTGATCTACTCGAGGCAAGGCAAACGGATCGTTAGGGCAGGTTTTGTTGAGGCTAGTGTAGTCAATACACATGCGCCACTTGTTGTTCTTCTTCAACACGAGGATTGGGTTGGCAAGCCAGTCCGGGTAGAACACTTCCATGATGAAGCCGGCTGCCAGAAGCCGGGCTATCTCTTCACCAACAATTCTTCTCTTCTCTTCTGACAGTCGGCGGAGGGGTTGCTTGACCGGCTTTGCATCCGATCGGACGTGTAGCTTGTGCTCGGCGAAATCCATCGAAACACCCGGCATGTCTTTGGGAGACCATGCAAAGATGTCCCAATTCTCACGGAGGAAATCGACGAGCTCGCTTTCCTATTCGCTATCGAGGTTGGTCCCCATGATAGCGTGCCTCTTCGGGTACTCCGGGTCCAAGGATATCTTCGTGGTATCTTTGGCTGGCTGGAAAGAGCCCTGGGTCTCCGACTCCTTGGGGTCTGGCGACAGGTCCGGCTGCTTGCTAGCCATGGCCACAACCCGGTCAAGGAGTCGCTTCTCTACGGTGATGACGAGGGACTCGGCCAACCGACTGCTGGCGGCAGCACATGCGGCCGACTTCTAGTAGTCGCCTGCTGTGGTGATGATGCCCTTGGTGCCCGACATCTTCATCTTGAGCTAGGAGTAGTGCGGTACCGCCATGAACTTGGCCAGAGCAGGCCGGCCTAGGAGCACATGGTAGGGGCTCTCCAGGTCAACCACCTCGAACCAGATTGGCTCACGGTGGAAGTGATCTTTGTCTCCGAAGAGGACGTCTATCTTGATCTTGCCTATTGGGGAGCAGGAAAGGCCAGGTACAATGCCGTGGAAGACACTCCGACTGGGCTGGAGCTGCTTCTCCTTGATGCACAGCTTCTCCAGGGTGTCGCGGTAGAGGATGTTGATGCTGCTACCGCCGTCTATCAGGACTCAGGAGAAGCGGCAGGCTCGCCTCTCTGTTGAGAAGGTGGCATCCAGCACCATGCCATAGGAACCCGGAGAAGGCCTCACCTCCGGGTGGTCGGCGCGGCTCCAGCTGATGGGCCTCTCGGACCAGTGCATGAACTCTGGGAGTTCAGAGGCGACAGCATTCACCTCGTGGTGCTGCTGACGCCGGTTGTGTTTGTCGTCGGCCACACTAGGGAAGACGACGTAGGCTCCATGCTCTTTGAGGAATTCGTCTTGGATGGCGGCGATTGGGCGAGCCGCCGGCTGTTGAGCAGGCGGAGGCGACGGACCGGCAGGCGGAGGCGGCAGCCCTTCGCCCTTGGCAATTCGGGTGAGCCAGTGGCACTTCCGGGTGGTGTGGTTGGACGGCTTCGCGACGCTATAGAACTTGCAGGGAGTATCAAAGGTTTGCTCGAAGGGGAAGGCGGGCAACCAAGCAGGCTTGCCGCCCTTCTATCGCTTGGGGCCAGGCTGTCCCTTTGGCTACTGGTCTTCAACTGTCGCCACCTGTCGGCTAGTGGAAGCCGGCTGCGGGGCCTTGCGCTTGTTGTCATTCGGCTGCTGGCGCCGACTGGAGTCACCAGCCGACGTCTGAGGAGCAAGAGGGAGCACCTTCCCGGACGCGTCCACCCGGAGCTCCGACTTCATGGAGGAGTCGCCAGTGGCATACTTGTCTGCTATGATCAGCAGCTCATCAAGCATGGCTGGCTCGTCACAGAGGAGCCGGTGCTTGAGCAAGGTGCCTTCTCTGCACCCGTTGGTGAAGTGCTCTATGGCTTGCAACTCGTGCACCCCTTCGCAGGAATTGCGCAGTTCAGCCCACCGCATCAAGTAGTCATGGGTGGACTCGGTCGGGCCTTGGACGCACAGAGAGAGCTGGTAGGGCTTGGGCGGCCGCATGTAGGTGTTGGTGAAGTTGCGGATGGAGACATCAGCGAAGTCCAGCCAGCTGTTGACGCTGTACGGTTTGAGGCTGTTCAGCCATGTTTGGGTCGTGCCCTGGAGCATGAGCGGAACGTACTTCACAACAACACGCTTGTTGCCGTTTTCTATGCTGACGGCTGTGGAGTACTCAACCAGCCAATCCTCCAGCTTCATGGAGTCGTTGTACTTGAGAGTGTCTCGAGGGAGCGAGAACCCTTTAGGGAAGGGCTCGTCGCGAATGCGGGGGCCAAACAGGCCGGGCCGATTGCATCTTCTTCTTCTACCGCCAGGGACCGAGCAAGCCACTCGATCCGGTGGCGGGCGTCGTTCTCTCTGACTCCTTCACGGGGGCCTAGCCATCCTCCGAGAGTCGGGTGCTCAACAGGCGGCGGGGAGGCGCGCCTCTCCCTTCAAGGAGGAGGCGGACGATCGCTCCGCCGTTCCATGGAGGGTGGCTATCTCGGTCACGCTCGATCGTGATGTGAGTGCGGCTACAGCTAGCAGCCGGCTCTTGGTCCCGTCGATCGTGGGCGTCGTCTGCTGGCGATCGGGATGTCGCCCCATGCTCATGGCGGGGGGGAGGCTTTCAGCTTGCAGGCGGGGTTCCACCACGCGGCGGCCGACTTCTTGCTGTATGGCGGCCGCGTCGGGGAGCTGCTGAATGCGCTCCGTCATGAAGTGACACTCGTCGCCCTCCAGGTGGTCCAACTCGTCTGCTGCCACCTGGACGGCGCGCAAGTTCTCCATCGGCGTGGCGTAGACCGGGCGGTCGGCTCCCAGCATGCTGGCGATGGCGGCATCGCGCTGCCGGACCGTGCCCACACGGCTAGGCTCACCAGCAGCTGGCATGCCACACACGGTGCGGTCGATCTCGCACTGGTAGGCTTCGGTGAGGCGTCTCATGGCTGCCAGCTTGTTGGCACTGTTGAGGAGCGAGACGCGGAATGTCTCCAGCGTCGCGCCATCGGCACTAGACGCCATGGGAGCGGACAGGCCCCGCATTGCCGCCTGCAGCGGGTCCTGGCCGGCCTTGTCAGAAGCTCCGCCGTGGCTGATGACCAGCACCTCTGTGACGGTGTTGGTGCTAGCGCTGCTGTCCGCAGGAAGGAGTGGGTCATCGATGATCACCACGTGGCTGGGGAAGGCATCAGTGGGCACCGCGTCAGCGTCGATGATCATATCGACGGGCGGGTCGGTGGAGCCGATGGACTCCAAATCGGAGGCGGGCTCGTAGGCGATGTGGAGCTTGCCGAGGAGGTCGATGAGGCAGCTCTCGGAGCAGGCATCTCCCGCGTCGAGCACGGGCTCGTTAGAGAGGTGGATCTCGCCGATGAGATGATCGAGGTAGCTTGCGGCGCAAGCGGCTTCCGCGTCGCGCAGCACGTCGACGCTAAGGAAGGAAGAGGGTTCCAATCCAGAACGTGTTTCCGGATGACGGTGCACCTTGCCCCACGGTGGGCGCCAAATGTCGGGGATATCTAGCGACATATGATAGGGGGTGGCTTATCATGGATGGGGACAAGAGTACGTCGCCAGGCTCCAGAAGCGGGAGTGAGCGAGACCACATACGCCTGCAAATCTTACCCAGGTTCGGGGCTCTCCGTGGAGATAACACCCCTAGTCCTGCTCTGCGGGGTCTCCGCATGATGACTGCCGTCAAATAGAGTGGATACAAGATTGCTTCTTGAGCTGTTTGGCTAGAGGAGGAAGAAGGGCAAGGCTAGCTCTACTCCTCTCTCTCTATGTGTGGGTGTATGATCTCTAGGGTTCTGAACCCCTTGCATGGGGAAGCCTGGGGGTTTATATAGGCCTAACCCCAGGGGTACAATGGTAATCCGGCCGGGTGTAGGACCCGGCCTTCAGTGTCTCTGGGCGTTGGCTTCTCTGCCGGCTGCTTGGGCCCGCTGCTTGGTGGGTCCCGTCTGCTGCCACATCTCGACTGACAAGTAGGGCCCGCCCATTGCGGGTCCTGTTAACTGCTTTATACCGTTGCCTCGCCTCTGACGATGGAGGCTTTGTCAGGGGGAGCGTGGCTACAGTCCCGCTGCCTGGCGGGCGCTCACTGTAGCCACACCCCTTCTCATCTGGTTAATGGTGCGCAGACTCCGAGGGGAGGGAGGGCCGCCTGTTAGGAGTCGGCCCGCCCTCGACGCCGTCTGCTGGGGGTTCGCCGCCTTCTGGTGGCTCGCGGACAGGTAGGTCCCGCCGCCTGCAGGTTGTACCGACCGCCCATCATGGGAGCATGGCTCCCTCTGACGTAGAAGATGTCATGGGTCGCGTAGCAACAGTGCCGCACCGGGCGAGGGGTGTCTGCTTGGTACACCGCACTGTGGCCATGTTCAGCCCTGGATTCGGGGTGGTAGGCCTCACTGTTACCACACCCCGTCTCGTTGTGGTAAGTGGGTGCTAACTTTGAGGGAACGAGGGGCCACCTGCTAGGAGTCGGTTCCCTCGTGGGCGTCATCTGGTGTCTTGCCGTCTTCCAACAGCCGGCCTCCCAGACCAGCCGGCCTAAGAAACCAGCCATGTGTCTGGGAGGTGTGAGGGGTGCAGCTAGCCCTGATGTCTTGAAATGCCATGGAGTGCCGATTAGGCTACCCATGGTCAATTACTCCAACAAATAGGTAGCCTGACGTAGCTTTTTCAGGTCTAGATTTCTAGCTGCCGGAATTCTCCCTCTTTGTGTGTACCTTGCATATTATGAGAGAAAAGGCATTAGAATTACTCCAAAAAGCATTATTATGGATAAAAACATCATAAATAACAGTAGGAAAACATGATACAAAATGGACGTATCAATACCTACCTACAACGCTCGACTATCGATGTGGGGGGAGGGAGGAGGGGGCAGAGACTTGACTATAGAGAGGTAGATCGACTAGTATATGTGTGGAGAAGGAGAGATACCTAGCTATGTATTGAGGGAGATTGTTCGGCATACATGCATATGTATAGCAGAGGAATAAGGTTGGGAGAAAGACAAAGGAAGAGTGTCGGAGGGTTGGTGGTGGAGTTGCTTCTCACTAATGGTGGGAGAGGCCTGCTAGACAAACGGAGGGTACGAGTGCAATATCAATAAGAGAGGGGATGTTTGCCTGTCTATGCACGTGCGTGTGAGAGACGGGTCGGGAGGTATGCAAGGATGATGAGGGGGGTGATATGGTTGTGGTAAGCACACGTAACTACATAGGAAGATCAATCGTCGTGTGTCCGAGAAAGGGAGAGACATAACTAGTGAGGTAAGTCGATCGGTGCGGGGGAAAAAGAATTATAGTCAACCTAGCTATATGTAAGGATATCGGTACATATACATGCACGAATGTGTTAGAAGCAAATAAGGTCCGGAGAGACGGACAGGGGGAGAGGCGGCGGCTAGGAGGTGGCGCGAGAGGCCTACTATGTCGAGGGGAGGAGTGTGCGAGTATGAGATCGATGAAAAGAGGGGCGGGAGTGTGCACCTGCGTGGAACCGTATTGGACATAGGGGGGCATGGACTGTGAGAAGAGAAGAGGGGAAGTGTGTGTTTGTGGTAGGCACACTTGGCTAGAGAGGTATATCGACCGGTCTGTGCCAGAAAGAAGGAGTCGGGGGGCCTACACACACCATTGGTGAACGACCTAAAGAGAAATAACGAATGTGCACGATGGAGGGGACGCTGCGGGAGGGTGAGAGGGGGGTGGGTGTGTGCATGCACGATAGAAAGTTAGCGCTAGCTAGCTACAAAGAGAAGAGGATCATGAAGGTGTAAAAGATGAACAAAGATCATAATTCATTATAAAAAAGTGGATTTGGATATTTGAAGAAGATATCACAATGTAGAACAATGATTATAATTTGGGATAATGTGTGGCTTTTGCAGCTCGGGGCTAAATACTTGTCATAATGTAGGGGGCGGGGCACTATACTTTGTGTGATAAACATGGTGTACGTACGGAACATGGTTTAGATTATGAATATCTAGTTAGTACATCAAATGTACTATTATTTGGAATCAACATCAAGTGTATTCAAAAAATTGAATTCGAGTTCATATAGTACACATAGTTCATATCTATCTCTATAGTAACCATGTGGTGTAAGGATCACCTTACAGAAGTGGGTTGGTCCTTCCTCCTCATGCTAGTGGTCGTAGTTCCCCCGCTTGCTGCGGGGGGGGGGGGGGGTGAGGGAGTCCTGGATTAGGGGGTCCTCGAACGGCCGGACTATATACTTTAGCCGGACTGTTGGACTATAAAGATACAAGATTGAAGACTTCATCCCGTGTCCGGATGGGACTCTCCTTGGCGTGGAAGGCAAGCTTGGCAATACGGATATGTAGATCTCCTCCCTTGTAACCGACTCTGTAACCCTAGCCCCTCCATTTGTCTATATAAAGCTGGAGTGTTTAGTCCGTAGGACAACAACAATCATACCATAGGCTAGCTTCTAGGGTTTAGCCTCTACGATCTCGTGGTAGATCAACTCTTGTAATACTCATATCATCAAGATCACTCAAGCAGGAAGTAGGGTATTACCTCCATCGAGAGGGCCCAAACCTGGGTAAACATCGTGTCCCCCGCCTCTTGTTACCATCCGCCTTGGGCCTGATTCGGGACCCCTACCGAGATCCGCCGGTTTTGAAACCGACATTGGTGCTTTCATTGAGAGTTCCATTGTGCCGTCACCGTAAGGCTTGATGGCTCCTTCAATCATCGGCAATGATGCGATCCAGGGTGAGGTTTTCCTCCCCGGACAGATCTTCGCATTCGGCGGCTTCGTACTGCGGGCCAATTCACTTGGCCATCTGGAGCAGATCAAAAGCTACGCCCCTAGCCATCAGGTCAGATTAGGAAACTTGAACTACACTACCGACATCCGCGGAGACTTGATCTTCGGCGGATTCGAGCCCATGTCAGGTGCGCCGCACGATCATGACGAGCATGATTTAGCTCTACCGTCGGACAGTGTTCGGGAGATCACGCCTGCAACTACTCCGGCCCTTAATCCGGAACAAATTGCACCATCGGAGGACGGGTGGATAGACCCCGCCACGAAAACCGCACTCTCAGTGGCGATAGAGCCGAATACTGACTTCACCTCCCACGAGACCCGTGTTGCCGAATCATTGGATTCGTCCCCGGACACGGACTCCGAGCCGCTTGTGTCCGTGCCCATCGAATCTGATTGGGTGCCGATCATGGATTTTACCTCCGCGGATATCTTTCAGCACTCGCCTTTCGGCGACGTGCTAAATTCATTAAGGTCCCTCTCCTTGTCAGGAGAACCTTGGCCGAACTATGTCCGGCTAGAATGGGATGCGGACGACGAAGAAATTCGCTCCCCACCCACCACCCACTTAGTAGCCACTGTCGATGATTTAACCGACATGCTCAATTTCGACTCCGAAGACATCGACGGCATGGACGACGATGCAGGAGAGGAACAGGAACCATCGCCCACAGGGCGCTGGACAGCCACTTCATCACATGACATATACATGGTGGATACACCCAAAGAAAACAATGACGAGGAATGGAAGGATAGCTCCCTCGAGAAGCAAACAAAGCATCGGCGTAGGCGCCGCTCCAAATCCCTCCTCGGCAAAAACAGCGATAACAACACAAGAGAAAATAACACCCCAGTCGACTCCAGAGGAAACGATGACCACATTGACCCAGCGGCACAGCAGGATGAACCAGCAAACGGCGAACATAGTACGGATCCACTATCCGAACACGGCGACGCCGAGGATAAAGCTCATTATCCTCCCTCCGGAGAGGAAAACAGTCCGGACGAAGATGCACACATCATCCCGGAAAGGCACTTGGAACAAGAGAACCTCCGCAGAAGGCGTATTGCCACCGTGAGGAGTCTGAAGAAGCAGAAGCAAAGTCTTAAGGCCGCGCAGAATACTCTCAACAGTAGATGGAACAAAGTGCTCGACACTGAAGAAAAGTATGGTGGTAGGTAGCTACCATACAAAGAGCTATCCAAAGCGCAAGTTGTTGCCTGAGTTCGATGATGAGGCCGTAGAGCCTATACAGCCGAAGAATAAAACGGCCGATCAGCCGGGTCGACCACCTCGTGGCTGCGATAGGGCGGCTAACGGGGCCGCACATAAGTCGACACACGATTTACGTGAGGACTCGCGCCAAAAATCCGGTATGACTAGATCCATCTATGGATCTAGGAAGCGCGCTCCGGCACAAAACCAAAACCGACTACTACAACCGTCCGAACGCCACGATACATCCAAATACAGGGGTGCCGCACACCCCCTATGCTTCACCGATGAGGTCTTTGGATCATGAATTTCGGAGGGATTCAAGCCCGTGAACATAGAGGCGTCTGACGAACGAACGGACCACTGGGTGCGGATTGAGGACTTCATCCTCCATATCCATATGGCTCGCGGAGACGATCTCCACGCCATTAAATACCTGCCCCTCAACCTGAAAGGACCAGCTCGGCACTGGCTGGAGAGCCTCCCTGAAAATTCAATAGGAAGTTGGGAGGGGCTTGAGGATGCTTTTAGGGCCAATTTTCAAGGGACTTATGTCCGACCTCCGAACGCAGATGACTTAAGTCACATAATTCAACAGCCCGGAGAGTCAGCCCGAAAGCTTTAGAACATATTTCTCACTAAGAAGAATCAAATCGTCGACTGCCCGGGCGCCGAAGCATTAGCAGCTTTCAAACACAGCGTCCGAGAAGAATGGCTCGCCAGACACCTCGGCCAAGAAAAACCAAGGACAATGGCAGCCCTAACAAGCCTTATGACCCGCTTTTGCGCGGGCGAAGATAGTTGGCTGGCCCGTGGTAGCACCAGCAACCCAGGCACATCTGAAGTCAGGGATGGTAATGGAAAACCACGACGTAATAAAAGCAAGCGTCGGAATAACGAAGACAGCCCAGACAACACGGCGGTAAAAGCCGGATTTAGGGGCTCTCGACTCGGTCAGCGGAAAAAGCCTTTCAAAGGCAACAGAGATGGACCGTCCAGCCTAAACAAGATTCTAGGCAAATTATGTCAGATTCATGGCACCTCCGATAAACCTGCAAATCACACCCACAGAGAATGTTGGGTCTTCAAGCAAGCCGGCAAGTTAAACGCCGAACACAAGGGGAGGGATACACCAAGTGAAGACGAGGATGAGCCTCGCCAGCAAAGCACCGGGGGACGGAAAAAATTCCCATCAGAGGTCGAAATAGTGAACGTGATTCATGTGACGAAGAGGAGAAACAAACATGCACTCCGAGACACAAGCGCCAGAGAGCCCGTCACCCCTAAGTTTAATCCTTGGTCGGCCTGCCTGATCACTTTTGATCGCAGGGATCACCTGACAAGTATCCGGCACGGAGGATTGGCTGCCTTGGTGCTAGACCCAATTATTGATGGATACCATCTCACCCAAGTCCTCATGGACGGCGACGGTAGTCTTAATCTGATATATCAGGACACAGTCCGCGAAATGGGGATAGACCCAACAAGAATCAGCCACAGTAATACTACCTTTAAAGGAGTAATACCAGGCCCAGAGGCCCACTGTACGGGCTCTCTAGTACTAGAGGTTGTATTCGGTTCACCCGACAACTTTCGAAGTGAAAAGTTAACCTTCAACATCGCTCCATTCCGAAGCGGCTATCAAGCACTACTCAGAAGCTTCGCTTGTTTTAATGCAGTACCGCATTACGCTTCTCTTAAGCTTAAGATGCCCGGTCCACGTGGCACCATCACAGTTAGTGGAAATATTGAGCGTTCCTTACGCGCGGAAGAACGTGCGGCGGCTTTAACAGCCGAACACTAGACGGCCTCCCCAACCAGAATAAATGATCGGTCGTCAAGACCGCGGACACGGCTAGATGAGTCTGGCACATCACTAGCTGCAACAGCCTAGATATACCTGAAATTGGTTTGCTGATTATACTCCCATATACGGTACCAGGGGCTCCCCGCGTGTAAAAAGGACTAGTCCGGCTCAATTTTACTTACCTTCAATTTTAATGGTTTATTGAGAATAACCAATTTTTCGCACGACAACTTTCGCCTAAGTTCTTCTCTCTTACAGATGACAATCGTGCTACACCCTTCCAGGATACGGCACAACGGAGACACAGGTGCAGACGTGCAGCAAGGACCCACTAAAAGGTTTCTTTTTAGATTAAGACCCTGTGTGAACCTTTTTTACTGTCTCTTGTTCTTCACATCCTCCGGATACTCAGTACAACCGAGAAGGATGCTGACGTTATTGGCATTTCGCCACATCAGAACATCGCACGTACCTGGACACTCGGGGTTCATTATCAAGGGCATTGCTCAGCCCGGCATATGTTATAAAGACCGAATACCTTAGGGAGTGTTCGGTGTCGCGAGTTTGGCCTTATATGCATCAGCTCCGAATCATGTCTTTGGTCAAATGTTGGGTTTGCCCGGCTCCCGTGTTTTGCTACCTTACGTTCCGCTCTATCGGCTAAGGTGGCACCGGGAGAACTACTGCGATTGTGCCCTGGTTAATCCGGATGAGCACCTCGAGAGAAAGCAAAAACTGTTGTCATGATAAAGCGCGAGACTGGTCAACCACTCGATGACTTAGTGGAATCTTGGATTCCTCCGCATTAATGAAGGGCCGTTTCGGTCATGTATGTATCGCCCGTATTCAGACGAGCGGAGGTACCGGGGGTTATATAGTAGTCCCACCGTCAAACTCCTATGGCTAAGTGAAAGTGTTAAAGCAATATAGTCCGATTGCCTCGTTAAGCGCTATCACCTCCTTAATGGACCAAGGCGTTGGATCAAGTGTGAATACGCATTTTTGCGAACACCCCGCATTATATGCGTGAAATTTGAAACCGACATTTGCAAACTTTAAGGTTATATACATATATACATAAACGGCCGCATAGGAGGCATCATAATACTTTCAGGCAAAAGTATAAACACAACCTTTATAATTTAATAAACATTGTTCTTACAATGGGAATACATGTCACTAGAACATAATATTCTTTGAGCACTGAGCCTCTATTAAACGAGCGCCTTCAAGGACTTCTGCAAAGTAGTGCTCGGCCGATACTCGGCCCACCACCGAACTCTGGGTTGCAATAGCGGTGACCTCCATCTCTGTCCAGTATGTCTTGACACGGGCAAGAGCCATCCGCGCACCCTCTATGCACGCTGACCTCTTCATAGTGTCGATGCGCGGCACAGCACCAAGGAACTGTTGCACTAAACTAAAATAACTATTCGGCCTTGGCCCTTCCCGCCAGACCTCATGGCAAGCTCGGACAACCTATGGAGCTCGGCCCACTCGGCCATTCGCTCATTCAACAACAGTGGACGCACTGGAGCACAGAACTGTGACCAGAACAACTTTTCCACTTCACGATCTTTTTGATCTTTGAAAAACTCGGCCGCATCAGCAGCACTTGCTGCCAAATCCATGTATGCGTCTACAGAACTCCATAGTTGATCAAGAGGGGCATACTTAGGATCTCCGAACTTCGTCCGCAACAAAAAGGGCTTCCCAGCCGCGATATCCCCGGCTTGACGTAGCTCCACCTTCGCCGCTCTGGTTTTAGAGCGGGCGTCCTTGGCCGCTACCATGGCCTTCTCCAGGTCATCCTCGTTCGATTTTCCTTTTCAAGAAGCTCGTAACGGTCGGCAGCATCCTTCAACTCAACATCCATCTTGGCTATTTTATCCTTGCTTTGGCAATGCGCAGCCTGTTCGGCTCTCAGCTCTTCGACCGCCTTTAGAACGGCCGCATCACTATTCCTGGCTTGTTCCTTGGCTCGGGCAAGTTCCGCGAAAAGGGTCTCCGGCGGCAGCTCCATCTGCGATCACAACATATTAAAGATACTAGCATCATGCTCCTCTTACTATGTGTTGATCACCGGTGAAATCACATACCCTGTGCCTCGTTGAGCCGCTTGTTGACAAGCACGATGTCGGCATCTGCCGCATCAAGTTGCCGCTTCAGCTCGGCAAACTCACCAGTCCGGCTAGCCACTAGACCTTCAGCCACCTGCACATGAAGGCGGCATGATTATTACCTGGGACTATGATCCTCTGTTTGCCGCCGTTTTCGACAGCAACCAGATTCTCAGGGGCTACTATTTGCATATGGCACACCTAGCGTGTGCGGTACCAGCAAAAACATATACTACTTTGCGTACCTCAAAGCCTCTCAGCAGGCTCATAAAAGCTTCATGCAGCCCGCTTTCGGCGGATGAAATCCTCTCAACCACCGTACCCATTAGCGTACGATGCGCTTCTGAGATAGTCGCTTGCTCCAGAAGATCCTTCGGTGCATTGGGCCGCGCACCGGACGGTCCCGGACTCTTTCTGTTGCTCTCCTTAGGAGTCGAATACTCCGAACTTCGGGTGGCTGAAGGATTACCCTCTGGCCTAGGCGGATCAGGAGAAATCCTCCATGACGACACCTCAGGGTCGCCCGCCTCATGAGGCGGGGAGGCATGGGGAGGTGTTTCGCTCTCCATCATCTCCGGAAGAAGATCCCCCGAAGACGAACTCTGCCGAGAAGGGCTACGATACAAACTACAAGATATATGCTTCGGTTATTGTCCTCAGAAGTAAAGCAGGATATTTTTACTATTAAGTACTTTTTGTTTACTTACAGCTCGATGAAGGGCTGATCCTTGCGAACCTTTGGCGGCAAGGGTACCCTCGAGGCAGGGCCCTCTGGCAAAGATTTCTTCCCTCATTTGGAAACCATTGTTTCCAAGTCTTGAAGGTGGTCCTCTTCCTTCCACAGGAGAGGGAATTTCAGATTCTTCTCCTGGTTATCCTCCTTCATGGGCGCTTAATTCCCGGTTTGGATAAATAATGTGCGAGGCCCGCTTTCAGTCTCTTTATTCCCCCCTTTATCTTCACCTGAGGGCGCCTGATAAGGCGCCAGCTCAAGCATTCTGGCCAGTACTGGATCTGCTGAGCCTTCGGGAAGGGGGGCCGAACACCTGATCATCTTCGCCTTTTTTACCCAGTCCTGGTCAAAGAGCGATTTTTCAAAATGATGTTATGATAAATAAAGAGACAACGTGTTCGGCCGAAGGACTACTTACTTGGGTATCTGGACGATTGCAGCTCAGACCCGCATCCTCGGTGGTGTACGGACACCTTATTTGTGGTCCGAAGAACAATTTGTACATCTCTTCGAGCGTCATGCCGAGGAAGTGCTGAATAGCTCGCGGTCCTTCCGGGTTGAACTCCCACATACGGAGGGGTGATGTTTGCAAGGCGGGACTCGACGAACTAGCATGACTTGCATTACCATGACCAGGCTGATATCTCTCTCGAGGAGATCTCAGATGCGACTCTGCAATAAAGGCACATCATTTATCGCCCCCAGTCCAGCCCTTGTTGATCCATGGCGTTAGTTGTATGGGGGGGCGGCGAACGGCAGGGGCGGCCACCCACTTAGTACCGCAGGGGGCTGTGATGTAAAACCACTCCCGTTGCCATAAGCTGGATACCTCCGGGAAGGAACCCTTTGGCCATGGAACATCGGTGCCTTTGCTTATTACGGCTCCTCCGCATTCTGCGTGTCGCCCATTAATCGTCTTCGGCTCTGCATTAAAGGTCTTGAGCCACAAGCCAAAGTGCGGGGTGACATGGAGGAAGGCCTCACACACGACGATGAACGACGAAATGTGAAGGATGGAGTCCGGGGCCAGGTCATGGAAATCCAGCCCGTAATAGAACATGAGCCCCCTAACAAAGGGATCTAGAACAAGGCCTAGCCCTCGGAGGAAGTGAGAGATGAATACGACGCTCTCGCCGGGTTCGGGAGTGGGAATGACCTGCCCTCGAGCAGGTAGCCTGTGCGAGATTTCGGCGGTCAAGTACCTAGCCTCTCTTAGCTTCTTGATATCATCCTCTGTGACAGAGGAGGGCATCCACCGACCTTGAAGGTTGGATCCGGACATGGTTGAAGGTCCGAAGCGCCCGACCTGAGCCTTGGGTGTTGGAACTCGAGGTGGGGGGAGGATTCGATTGAGTGCGAGAAGAAAAAGGACAGGCCTTGGCCTCTTTATAAAGAGGGCGAATATCAAGCGTCCTCCGCGCGGCCGTTTGGGACTTGCCTAAAATCGAGGAGTCATACCAACGGGCACGATTGGGTTACCCACATCCGTATTGATGAGAACCCCGTAATAAGGGGAACACAATCTCTGCTTCGACAAGACGTGCCAATAAAATCTCCTCGCGAAACATGCAGTGGCAGGCTGATTGAGAAAAAACGGTTCGAATAATGATCAGGCCATGGAGTGATGTCACGTCATGAAAAGTTGTCAGCAGATTAGATTTGTGGAAATATTATTCTCTCTACGGTGGTATGTGGAGTTTTTTTTTCCAGAGCCGGACACTATCCTTGTGTTCAAAATCTTCTATGGAGTATTCGGAGGAGGAACCCGCCTTGCAATGCCGAAGACAATCTGTGCGCCGGACTCATCATCATTGAAGCCTGGTTCGGGGAGCTCTTGAGGGAGTCTGGATTAGGGGAGTCCTCGGACAGCCGGACTATATACTTTAGCCGGACTGTTGGACTATGAAGATACAAGATTGAAGACTTTGTCCCGTGTCCGGATGGGACTCTCCTTGGCGTGGAAGGCAAGCTTGGCAATATGGATATGTAGATCTCCTCCCTTGTAACCGACTCTGTGTAACCCTAGCCCCCTCCGGTGTCTATATAAACCGGAGGGTTTAGTCTGTAGGACAACAACAATCATACCATAGGCTAGCTTCTAGGGTTTAGCCTCTACGATCTCGTGGTAGATCAACTCTTGTAATACTCATATCATCAAGATCAATCAAGCAGGAAGTAGGGTATTACCTCCATCGAGAGGGACCAAACCTGGGTAAACATCGTGTCCCCCGCCTCCTGTTACCATCCGCCTTAGACGCACAGTTCGGGAACCCCTACCCGAGATCCGCCGATTTTGACACCAACAGGGGGGGGCTCCTCCATCACCACGTTGTCGTCTAAGGTCAGCACCACCTCCTTGACCTTCTCTAAGGCCGACACCACCTCCTTGTCCTTCTCTAAGACCGACGCCACCTCCTTTCCCTTGTCTCTGGGCGCCACCACCTCCTTGCCCTTGTCTCTGGGCGCCACCACCTCCTTTCCCTTGTCTCCAGGTGCCACTACCTTCTTGCCTTTGTGTTCTCCATCTCGATATGCATTATAAATATCACAAAGTTCAAAGGATGATCAACATTCATTCATATCGTCCAAAGCCCATATATTTACCCACCAAAGGCCACCTACTTGCTCACCCCAATAGAGACATTGTAGAATAGGCTAAGCTTCTTTCAATATCTCACCACGGAAGAGCTAAAGTAGCTCCTAAGAATAGTGTTGTACCTACTAACTGCACTCAAACCATCTTTGTCTCTCACTGTCACTCCTCTTCTACATCTCTGTTTCACCACCTCTCCATCGCCATGAACCCCATCCCCAACCCCTTCCCCTAGGTATTGGATGGAGGGTTTTCTTCCTTGGTTGCTCGCTCGGTGACCGCACCAAGTTCGAGAACACCATGGAAGTGTGCTCTAACTTCACAAGCATACAGAGGAAGACACTGTGGTAAAGAAGGCGGTGGCAGAGGAGTTGAAGGCGTTGATTCCTGACCCAGCAAAGGCGCTATGTCAGTGGACATACTACGTTGGGCCATAGACCATGCCAAGTCCGGCGATGCTGGTCAGAGAGCTAGATGGGACAAGTACAGGCAGTACATGGCTCGTCAAGAGCAGCTGGTTGTCGCGGTGGCGCCAGAGGACGACCACGATGCGGTGGAGCTGGTGGTCAGGGCACCGGCACCAGGCAACTGTGCAAGGCCTATCATTTTGTACGAAGATGAGGAGGAGGAGATTGTGGATGATGCGGTGTAGGCAGTGGCGGAAGACAACAAGAAGGCTACGCCCCCTGCGCTGCTCAAAGCGCCTCCAAGGTCGCCAAGTTTAGGATAGGGGCTTCTAAAGGTAGATTTACCCCCATTCCCCAACCCCATTATACTAAAAAAATCACATATGAACCCTAGAATCCATCAAGTGCACGAGTCCAATCCCCCAACCCCTTTTGTATTCCAATCCTCTCCCTAACGCTCAAATCGAGTCCGAAAATCCAATCTAAACCACGAATCAAATGTAGCAAATCGAAAGAGAGGGCAAGAGCTTACCGCCATTACTAATGTCCTGCCGTTGCACTGGTGATCAATGCCGATGTTCGCCTTGTAGTTTGTTGCTATGTTGTTCGCTATTGCATGTGTGAGAGTGTGGAGAGGGGAGAGAGAGTGGTGAGGGTAGTTATGCCGCGCTTCGGGGGGAGACCATACACCGCACGAGAGAGGCACAAGCAAAATGCCTCAACTTGGCGTCAACATGTTGGAACCCTTGGCGGAATGAACATGCCTAAGGACAAGGTCACCTTCCTAAAGGCTCCGTGCATGGAACCTGTGGCTGTGATAGCAGCGTAGGGCTTGCTGGTAGCATGCAGCACACACAACAGCCTGGAGACGGTTCTCCTCAAGGAGCACGGCATCCTCATATCGGTGCTGCTCTTGCTCTACTTCATCGTAGGCAAATACTCGAGGTGACCCATATATGAGTTCCGTGGGGAGCACTGCTTCTACTCCATAGACTAGGGAGAAGGGAGTATGGCCGGTAGCTCGATTTGGTGTCATACAGAGGGACCAAAGAACCACTGGCAGCTCGTCGATCCAGTGTCTGCCGCATTTTTGCAGCTTATCAAAAGTTCTTGTCTTGAGCCCACCCCATCATCCACAGTCTCCCCCAGCTTATCAAAAGGGGGAGATCATAAACCCAAAATTCATCATATCCCAAGAAACACACACATAAAAGGATTACATCATATCAATCTCCGAAGAGAACATTGTATTGAAGATCAAAGAGAGAGAGAGAGAGAGAGAGAATTTTAGGGAATTTATGCGCTTGGAATTAGGTCAAACGGAGTTGCGACGGGGCCACAAGCTCAGATGGCGTGCCCCCTAGGGGTTGTGTAAGCTTGTGCCTCTCTCGTGCGGTGTCTGGTCTCCCCCCGAAGCGCGGCATAACTACCCTCATCACTCTCTCTCCCCTCTCCCTACTCTCACACAGGCGATAGCGAACAACGTAGCGACGGACTACAAGGCGAGCATCGGCGTCGATCACCAGTGCACCGACAAGACATTAGTAATGGCGGTAAGCTCTTGCCCTCTCTTTTGATTTGCTACATTTGATTCGTGGTTTAGATTGGATTTCCGGACTCGATTTGAGCGTTAGGGAGAGGATGGAATACAAAAGGGGTTGAGGGATTGGACTCACGCACTTGAGGGATTCTAGGGTTCATATGTGATTTTTTAGTACAATGGGGTTGGGGAATGGGGGTAAATCTACCTTTAGAAGCCCCTATCCTGAACTTGGCGACCTTGGAGGCGCTTTGAGCAGCGCAGGGGGGCATAGCCTTCTTGTTGTGTTCTGCCACTGCCTCCACCACATCATACACAATCTCCTCCTCATCATCTTCGTACAAAACGATAGGCCTTGCACAGTCGCCTGGCGCCAGTTCCCTGACCACCAGCTCCACCGCATCATGGTCGTCCTCCGGCGCCACCGGGAGACCAGCTACTCTTGACGAGCCATGTACTGCCTGTACTTGTCCATCTAGCTCTCTGACCAGCATCGCCGGACTTGGCATGGTCCATGGCCCAGTGTAGTATGTCCACTAACATTGCGCCTTTGCTGGGTCAAGAATCAACGCCTTCAACTCCTCTGCCACTGCCTTCTTTACCACAGTGTCTTCCTCCTTATGCTTGTGAAGTTAGAGCACACTTCCATGGTGTTCTCAAACTTGGTGCGGTCACCGAGCGAGCGGCCAAGTAAGAAAACCCTCCATCCAATGCCCCAGGGGATGGGGTTCATGGCGATGGAGAGGTGGTGAAACAGAGATGTAGAAGAGGAGTGACAGTGAGATACAAAGATGATTTGAGTGCGGTTAGTAGGTACAACACTATTCTTAGGAGCTACGTTAGCTCTTCTGCGGAGAGATATTAAAAGAAGCTTAGCCTATTCTACAATGTCTCTATTGGGGTGGGCAAGTAGGTGGCCTTTGATGCGGAGCATCCGACGGACATCACCATGTTAAGAGTACGTTTGGCAAAGGACACGTGTGACATCTACTTCACATACATAAAGGTTAATATCTCATTTACACGTGTTCACTTGACCCCTTCGAGGATGGTATACTACTTGACATCCCTCTCGTGTACATGCATAGGTATTGTCGGAGCTTCATTGATGACGAGGAGGAGTTCAACTGCAAGAGAACATCTACACCATCGAAGAAGGGACACAGAGGAGGAAGAGGGACCCCAAGACATGAAACACCAGAGGCCTCGGACCATCCCGGGTGCCCGGCCTCCTATGCCCTAGGTGCCCGGACCATGGCGCCAAAGGGCGCGGCCCCTCTGTCCACCCTGGGTGCCCGCACCCCAACCCCCGGGTGACCGCACCCCGACCACCGGGTGCCCGGTCCTCAACCCCGGGTGCTCGGTCTTCTACTCCCCGATGACCCTGGGTGCCCGGTCTCTTTACCCCGGGTGCCTGGACCCCTCCGGCTGTGCCTACGTGCACTTCCACTACTAGGGAAAAGCCTATACACAAAATCTTACCAGCAGCGTGTTTTAAAATAAGGCGCTGCTGCTATATAGCAGCAGCGCGGTCCAGCAGAACTCGCTGTTGAAATAAATTTAGCAGTAGCGCGCCTCCTCAAAGCTGCGCTACTGCTATAATTCCTCTGACCCCCGCCGTGAAACTAGTTTTAGCAGCACCGCGTTAGCGCGAAGAGCGCTACTGCTACAGATCATAGCACTAGCGCATTCCAATAATACCCCCTACTGCTAAGTTTACTATTTAGTCCCACCTCGCTCCGTGAAGAGGGTTTCTACCACCTTAAATATGTTACTTCTCAAACTATCACAAGCACTTGGTCTTCACTGAACTCTATGTGTAAAATTTGTGGCCGCAATATGAGTCTTCCCCGGTTACTAAACCGGTGAGGACTCATATTGACAAATCAGATTGTACACAAAAAGATCATTGATGATCAATGTATTTTTTATGTCTATTTTTACATGCTGACACATAGCAGTAGCGCGTTCTTTGTGAAAGGCGCTACTGCTAAGTCGTTTAGCAGTAGCGCCTTTCTCTATAGCGCGCTACTGCTAAGTCATTCCATCTCCCCCCCCCTTTCTCCTCTATCCGATCCACTCACACTCACACACTCACTCGATCTCCCCCACACCCCCCCCCCCCCCCCCGCGTTGGTCCTCCCCTGTCGCCCCTCCTCCCTTTGCGCCACCGTCACCTCCTCCTCCTCGCTGGACTCAGTACCGCCCTCCTCCTCCGTCCTCCCTCCACTCGCTGCTGGTCGGCCCCCCCTCGCTCCGCCTTCCTCCTCCGTCCTCCCTCCACTCGCCGTCGGTCGGCCCCTCCTCGCTCCGCCTTCCTCCTCCGTCCTACTCTCTTCTCCCTCCTTGATTCGCCCCTCCTTCTCCCTCCTCCCTCCTCCATCCACAACCCCTCCTCCCTGCTACATTTTGATTTAGTAGGCTAATTCATATGCAACATTTTGATTTAGTTGATATGGTTTAGTTGATTTAGTAGGCTAGTTGATTTAGTTGATTTATAACATTTTGATTTAGTTGATTTAGTATGCTAGTTGATTTAGTAGGCTAGTTGATTTAGTTGATTTAGTATGCACCATTTTATTGTTATTTTTTCTGTACATGGATAGCTAGATGCTTTTGTTTTTCTGTAATAAGTTATTTTTTGGCAAAATGTAGGTGCCAATTTAGTTAAATTTGCCAATTGTTTTTTAATCAATTATCTTAGACAATAGGGGCCAAATTAGATGAAATGTCTTGGTAGGTGGTACCCTGATTTGGTAGATATTTGTGAAAAGTTTTTTCGGCAATAGGTGCCACCAAAATGCTTTGGTAGGTGGTACCTTGTCATCTAATATGTTACTAGATCTTAGGATTATAATTGTCCATCAAATTGCTTCTCGCGGAAGAACCCAAAATATCACATGCTACTGTTTTTCTTTCCTGTGAAGTGGATCGTTAATCCTCTTCTCATATTGCTTTAGGAAAATGGCGCCAGCACCACCACCACCATGTTGACTGTGCAAGTCAAGGTGCGCCAAAGACCTTGCAACCGGCAAGCTGTTCGGCATCTACTTCGGCCGAGTTTTCATCATGCGGCGAAGAAATTAGATGAAATGTAACAACTATTTTATTTTTAGTGTTGGCGTTACTGCATTGTGTCATTTTGCTTTTTTTACACAGATCGTCCCATGCAATGTGAGGTTGAAATTCAACAAGCTGATAGGAGACACTGTGACATTTGAGGCTCCTGGGGGGCCGTACACTATGGAGGTCAAGAAAGGACGCAATATGTTGCAGATTGGAGGAGCTGGATGGGCCCGTTTCCTCGCCTGCATGCGTCTTACTGGTGGTGAGTTGAGCAGCTTCTCCTTCAGAGCAGAAAGACCCAAGTTGGTTGTCATTTATATCAACCTGGTGGAAGATGATAAAGATGACGAAGATGATGAAGATGACGAAGATGATGAAGATAATGAGGACCCACTCGATGAAGATGATGAGAACCCACTTCATGAAGCCATCGTAGCTCAAAGAATGAGGCTGAGCGAGGAGGAGGTGTGCAACCTATAGGACATAATTCCGCGACGTGATGACTTTGTCGGGGTGCCATTCGTGACCCGCCTGACAAGTACCATGGTCGATCGGCCTGAATTGGTATGTTATACTGTCTGTATTAATTTGATGATATATATATATATATATATATATATATATATATATATATGCCTTATTGTTATACTTACAAATGCAAATTATCCGATGATATGCTTAGTGAATCCGATGATATGCTTAGTGTAGAGTCCAATGATATGCTGTGTGGAATCTAGTCGATGATATGCTTTAGTGTAGAGTCTGATCACATGCTTATTAGTGTAGAATCCAAGGAACTATTAATAGTGTAGATAATCCATATATACTTATTAGTAGAATTCATGCTTAATTAGTACAAATGCGTAGTACTGTGCCTTTTGATAGTGTAGAAATCTATACTTAATAGAAATATATTTGCAAGAGTGTGTGCGAGGCTATTTATTAATTGATATGTTTTTCTTATTCAGAAATTGCCAAAGAACCTATCTGTGAGTTGTGGTATCGAGCACGATGAAGAAGGCTCGGCTGGACTCGCTTACCGCAAGGGGCTCGTTCACCACCTGTACTTGCCGCATGGACAAAGGCAGTCGCATTACACTTAAACTTCGGTTGGGTGGAAGAGATTCCTCGTTGGCAAGAATCTTCGTGTTGGACAGGCCATCCTAATTACTATCAGGAACACCCACCGCCCAGGCTTCAGGATGATGATCGTCGTCGATATCATCTAGAACTACATATGTGTGTGTGGCTATATCATCTAGAACTACATATGATGATCGTCGTCGATGTCGTCGATATCATGTAGAACTACATATGGTGATCGTCGTCGATATCACCTAGTACTGCTTGAGGATGCATGTTGGCTATATATGAAATTGTTATCTAGTAGTACTACCTAGTACCTATAATGCTTTATGAAATTGATATGTAGTAGTACCTAGTATCTGGAAATTGCAGTTTATTGAAACTGAAACGGGGTAGGAATTGGGGAAAATGATGAAAGATATAGCAGTAGCGCGGGGCTAGTAAACCGCTACAGCTAACTAATAATAGTAGCGTTCGGAAGCGATGCTGATATAGTCTATAGTAGTAGCGCGTGTACGGAACGCGCTACTACTAAACGTTAGCTGTAGCGTCGTACTAGTAGTGCGGCCACCCGCACTGGTGATAGCATCAAAACCCGCGCTACTACTAGGGTTTTCCCTAGTAGTGTTAGGGTCAAATGACCCTTGTACCCCTGTTTTCCTCTTATTTCGTCCCTAGCATATATAAACTCTTCCCCTAGCTCATTAGAGAGGATAACAAAGTAGTTGATAGACATTAGAGAGCTTTGCTCCTTGTACCCACTCCTCTAGGAGATCATGACCTCCTAGGAGAAGATCCCCTTGTGGATTCAAGACCTCCTCTTGGGGAAGACTACCATCAAGACCTCATTCCTCATAGGATTGGGATGAACTAGTACCTTGTATCTTTCTTTGTTGTCCTTGAATCTTTGTGACCTCTTGTGTGTTCTTGGATCTATCCTATGTGTGACTGGATCTAGTTAATTTGAGTGTTTCCCCTCTCTTGTGTTCTTCGTGTTCTTGGGGATTTCCCCTCCAATTCGTGAAAGATCTCCATCTAGAGTTCCACCCTACAACATCTTGGTATCATGAGCCATGGCTTCTCATGAAATTGGAGCCCCCCTTCTTGTTCTCTAGCCTAATTTTGTTGTGTTCTTCCCCAATTTTGAAAATTCCCCACCAAAAATAGCCCAATTTTTTGTGTGATTTGTTGGGTTGATGAGGTTTTGTTGGATTTGATCCATGGATTTGCTTGGTTTCAAGTGGATCTAACCTTCCCCCATCCATCTCCACCTTTCCCTCCACGAAATCCACCAATTTCCTCCATTTTCCCATGAATTTCCGCCCAAATCCGTGACCCCCGGGCACCCGGACCTCAAACCCCGGGCACCCGGACTCCCCATCCAACCCCGCTGACCACCCCGGGTGACCGCACCCTTACCCCCGTGCACCCGGACCCCGGGCCACTTCTTCCGCCCAACCCCGCTGACCACCCCGGGTGCCCACACCTCCGACCCCCGGGCACCCGCACCCCCCCCCCCCCGAATCAGCCCACCAAAAAAACCGTTTCGGCCATAACTTTCACTCCCGGAGTCCGATTTTTATGTTCTTTAGCTCGTTGAGTAGCTATTGACATCCCCAATCCATCTAGATAGGTTCCAAAACCATTTGACTCCACTAAAATTTTGGCATTTTGGCATCGTTGCCTAGGCCATCCACCATATCATCCGCAAAACCACCATAGCTTTCTGCAACCTAACCCATTTAGTTCCATATAGCATTTGTGGTTACTTGAGGGGTGACTTGAGTCTCCTAAGGTGTTTCGGCTACTTAGGGACGGTCGCTTCATCATCAACCACCACCCCCACTTCTGCATTGCTAACTCCGGAACCACGTACGCATTCCGCTACCACCATTTGACATTTTCCTTTGAGATTTTGAGTTTGCGGTTTTTCCGTTTCCTAGGGTGTTTTGGCTAACTAGGAACGGTTCGGCATCGACAACACCGCTGCTCACCTTCGGCAAGGATTCGCCATCGACCACTTCACCATTTGGACACCCTAACCGTAAGCAAGAATGGTAACCTCTATATCATCTTGGTATCATGGTATCCCATCATTTTACATTCTTGCCATTACGTTGTTAACCCCTTAGCCCATTTTGCGTCACTTTCCTATCGAGACTAGCCATTGAGTATTGTCGGCAACGTTACTTTGCACATTAGTGATACATACCTTCCATTGCATACATACCATATCATAGTGGTATCATCTTGGTATCATCATATCATCCCTTGTGTCACAAGATTGTTCCGCATATACACAATTGTTATCTTGGTTTGTGCATTTCGCATAAGTGGCCATAAAAAAGAGAATAAGCTTTTAAGCAAAAAGAGATCAAAGAAGCTTGTAAGCAAGAGCCATAGCATCGCCACATTTCATACCATACTACCATATTGATCATCTTGGATCATCGTATGCGAAACACCGAAACATCATACATATATAGCATACTTGGGATAGAAAGTTGATACATTTTGCATCTTATAGGTTGTGCATAAGTGTTATCCGCCTATAGAGCAATCATGCTAGCATCTCTCTAGAGTTGTGCAACACGAGCGTTTTCCGTGGATTCCACATTTTGTGCTCATTCCTTGGTTGCACGACCCCATTTATCTATCTGTGTGTGTGTGTTTTCGTGTGCCACATATTGCTATTGGTCTACTTGTTTCACTTGCAAATTTGTGAACCTTTTCCAACATTATTGACTCTTGCTAACATTTTGCATCAAATTTTTGTGCCACTATCCTCACCAAGCTCCACCATAAGCCTTACTTGTGTAGGTGTGAGAATTGACAAGATCCGGTACCAATTGTGCTATTTCCTTGATACATTATTGAGTGATCATTGATCCATCTTCAACATTGGAAAGGTACATTTGGTCTAGTTCTTTCCTTTCTTCCACTCACATTTGCTCGAGTCTTGTGATGGATAGGCAAAGCATTTCATCTCCGGTCTTCCACGACAACGACGAGTTTGATGCAATGAAGAACAATTTGGACGCCAAGATGGATGCTCAATTGGAGGAGCTCAAGGTCCTCATCAAGTCATACAAGAGATCTTACTCATCTTCGAGAAGACGCTCTAGTGCACATCCTTCCAAGCTACCATCTCCGGCAAGGTCACATCGGCATCGGCACCATCACCAACAAGAATGTGAAGGTCAAGAGCTCAACACCAACAACTTCTCAACGACTTCACCATCTACCTTGGCATCTTCACCAAGTGATTTCAAGGCATCTTCTCCTTTGGACATTCGGCATATTCGCCTACAAGCACCTCAATACTACGCTCAAGAGAAGCTCCCCAAGCTCAAGTCCGTGACTTCCACGAGCTACTACGACCTCGACACCGACCACGAGCTTCCTTTCTATGGGACTCAAGACCCCGGGGAGTATCTCGAGTGGGAGCGCAAGATGGACGACTACCTCAAGCTACGTCAAGTCCCTTCCGAAGACCAAGTGAAGTGCGCCTCAAGTAACTTCCATGACTATGCGTCAACATGGTGGCTTCATACACCTTCAAAGACCTTTGACATGAGTTGGCCCAAGACGAAGAACGCTATGCGCGAGAGTTTTTGCCTTCCACATACACGGAACATCTTCAATGCCAATTGGAGAACACCATCTAAGGATCCAAGTCCCTCGACAAGTACTTCCTCGAGATGACGAAAGCCTTGCGACGAGTTGGTGTGGACGACCCCATTTGGATGAAGTTCTACTTCATGATGGGATTGAACAACGACATCTCCAAGATTATCTTCCTCGAGAACTACAAGTCCCTCGACGACAACTACATTGGTGCTCTCAAGGCGGAGCAAGAACTCAAGAAGGCCAAGTCTACTCGACCCCGAGCTCACTTCATGACGACCACACTCCAAGATGTCGAGCATGAGGCTAGTACCACCGATATGTCCAAGCCCTCTAAGCTCCAAGATGATGCTTCCACCGTTGGCGGCGAGAGTGATGATGTGCCATCTTCAGCCTTCATCCACGACGAGAGTGATGATGTGCCATCTCCGGCGTTCATCCACGACGAGAGTGATGATGTTCTATCTACGGCCTTCATACACGGCGACGGTGATGAGATGACTGAGCATGGGATTTTCCCTTCGGTCATGGAGGAGAGCGATGATGTGCCATCTTCGGCCTTCATCCACGACGACGAGATGGTTGAGCATGGGATTTTCCCTTCGACCACGGCGATGTATGATGACTTGAGTGACATATGCCACCATATTGAGAGTGAGATGAGTGACTCCACCATATTTGACTTTGAGTGCACCTACCTTGAGGGAGTGAGTGAGCCACCACCACATAGAGAGGGTGAGGTAGTTGATAGGGCATGTGAGGCCATTTTGATTTCTAACAACTTAACCTCTGCCTCTATTGTATCTTCTCCTTTGGTGCTAGGTCCCATATATGATGACGCGCCGATTCGCGATGACTTCATCCTTCCTTTGGACACGACGATGGCCATGGTGGAATATGATGCACCCCCCACATGGTTCCATCAAGATGAAGATGATGACCACCATTTGGTCTTTGCCAACTAACCTACACCACTTGAGTGGAATGAACAAGGTAATATAGGTGAAGGTGATGCTCTAGTCCCACTAGTGGACATTCTCGACATTGATTGCTTGCATGCTGTTGATCCACCTATTGTCATGCTTCATGCTAGTTCGACTTCCCCATGCGATGATTTACCCATTTATGATGAGTTTGATGATTGCCATGTGGAGTCTATTAGTTGTGATGCCATGTTACATAGGATTTCTTGTGATAATTCTCGCAGTCACATCATGTTTGACAATCTGTTTGACTTGTCATATGCTATGCATGAGATCAACAACATGTCATATTGGCAATCTCATCGTAGTTACTATGCATATGCCATCAACATAAACCCAATTTACACATATGGCATAGATGACAAGCCCATGGTTATTGGCATTTGTTTTTCTTGTGATGATGTTGATATACTTCCTTTGCATCATTTATCTCATATGCCATGCCATGACCACCTAGCTTCGCATATGCATTGTTTTGGATGTTCTCCATTTTCTCCATATGATGTTTCCACTATTGCTCATGAGGACACCACCATAGTTTCCTCATACATTTTAGGAGATTTTGATCCATCCTATCCATTGCATGATCCCAATACTTGTGTGCACCATATGCTCCCCATGAATGAAAATTCTATTGATGTGCCATATACTTGTATGCTAAATTCGCATCCCAATCATGTTATACATAACAACTATTCTTTCATGATGGATGACATGTTCATATACCATGTTTCCAATTTCTTTGAGCGATGCTTAACTTGTGCTAACTCTCACGAGCACATACATGTAATGATGGATGATATGTACATTTACTACGCACACAATTTCTTTGGTTTGTGTCTCTTTTGTGTAGGTACCCATGAATACTTGTCAATCTGGCAATCCCACCAGCTGACAAAACAAGCTCTAGAGAGCAATGATGACTTGGGATCCCATGGATTGTCTTTCTCGCCGCTCTCTTCGCGCAAAGACTTCGCGCATTTCTTCTACATGGCCCTCACTTGGCTATGGGTTATCATCCATTACATATTATATGCCCATCTTGCCATGTTCATTTTGCATGACATGCTTATTCATATGCCTTTACCATGAATTTGTGACCCATGCTTTGCATTACACATAATGATTGATTCTACTACTTGTATGTGTATTTGCAAGCTTGGTGGAGATATTGCTTGTTCTTGCCATGTTCCATTTATGATCCATTCCTATGATGATACATTGATCTTGCTTTGTGTTCATGCTTGCGATATGCCATGTGCATTGCCTATGCCTACTATTTGCTCACATGACATGATTGCCATAATTACCTATAGCATGTTACATCTTTCCACTACTAGCTTGAATGATTTGATTGACTCACACATGATGAACAATTGCTCTTTCTATGGTGTTGAGTGCCACACGATTTTCACTACACCCTATGCACATTATGCTTGGATTGTCTTACACTTTGGTTTGCATATTGCACACTTCATATACTTGATGCCTCATGTGTTTAGACACATCTTCTTGGGTGTTGTGAATAATACCTATGCACACCATATACCATTTGTTGAGCGCTTTATGCATGATTACGATGACCTTGAGGTAGATGCTAGATCACTTGTCAAACATATTAGCATCTCTACCTCCCACTTGCATGCTTACTTCCATGATGCCCTTGATTGCGCTCAATTTGTGTGTTTACATGCCATATCACAATCCTTTGTTGCACCGTATGATATGCATGATGACAACACTTGTTCGGTGAATCACCACTTGAATGCTTGGTTTTGCACTAACGCTAACCACATTTATTTTTCCAAGTGTTTGTTGTTCTTGCTCCTTTTGAAGGAATCACGAGCCGGTGCGACATTGGAGAGTGCCAACTTTGAGTTTCAAGACAATGAGTACTTGGTGAGCGTTCACTCCTACAAGGCGACGCCATCTCTTTCCCATGGTGATTTGGTTTTCGATCCGAGGTTGGATCTTTCCCAAGGGGGAGGGGATGATGCGGAGCATCCGACGGACATCACCATGTCAAGAGTCCGTTCGGCAAGTGACATGTGCGACATCTACTTCACATACATAAAGGTTAATCATCTCCTTTACACGTGTTCACTTGACCCCTTCGAGGATGGTATACTACTTGACATCCCTCTCGTGTACATGCATAGGTATTGTCGGAGCTTCATTAACGACGAGGAGGAGTTCAACTTCAAGAGAACGTCTACAACATCGAAGAAGGGAGACAGAGGAGGAAGAGGGACCCCAAGACACGAAACACCGGAGGCCTCGGACCATCCCGGGTGTCCGGCCTCCTATGCCCCGGGTCCCCGGACCACAGCGCCAAAGGGCGCGGCCCCTCTGTCCACCCCAGGTGCCCGCACCCCAACCACCGGGTACCCACACCCCCGGGTGCCCGCACCCAGGCCACCGGGTGCCCGGCCCTCCTCCCAGATGCCACCCCGGGTGCCCAGTCTTCTAATCCCCGACGACCCCGGGTGCCCGGTCACTTTACCCCGGGTGTCCGGACCCCTCCGGCTATGCCTGCATGCACTTAGGGTCAAATGACCCTTGTACCCCTGTTTTCCTCTTATTTCGTCCCTGGCCTATATAAACTCTTCCCCTAGCTCATTAGAGAGGATAGCAAAGTAGTTGATAGACGTTAGAGAGATTTGCTCCTTGTACCCACTCCTCTAGGAGATCATGACCTCCTAGGAGAAGATCCCCTTGTGGATTCAAGACCTCCTCTTGGGGAAGATTACCATCAAGACCTCATTCCTCATAAGATTGGGATGAACTAGTGCCTTGTATCTTTCCTTTGTTGTCCTTGAATCTTTGTGACCTTTTGTGTGTTCTTGGATTTAGCATATGTGTGATTGGATCTAGTTAATTTGAGTGTTTCCCCTCTCTTGTGTTCTTCGTGTTCTTGGGGATTTCCCCTCCAATTCGTGAAAGATCTCCATCTAGGGTTCCACCCTACAACACCTTTGGTGGGTAAATATATGAGCTTTGGACGATATGAATGAATGTTGATCATCCTTTGAACTTTGTGATATTCATAATGCATATCGAGATGGAGAACACAAAGGCAAGAAGGTAGTGGCGCCTGGAGGCAAGGGCAAGGAGGTGGTGGCGCCCAGAGTAAAGGGCAAGGAGGTGGCGTCGGTCTTAGAGAAGGACAAGGAGGTGGTGCCGGCCTTAGAGAAGGTCAAGGAGGTGGTGCCAACCTTAGACGACGAGGAAGTTACCTTCTGTAAGGTGAACCACGAGGAAGTTACCAGACAACATGTGTTGCATGTAACCAAACAACCTAACTTGTGTTTTTCTCTAAACAAGCTCGCGACCAAACAAAATGCCTTCCGTTTTGTGGCATCCAAGTTAGAGGGTATGCAGGCAGTCAAACAATGTCCAGATGATGGTTTTTAACCAGCATATGCTCAACCAGACCCAAGTGGGACAAGTATGCAAGGGGCAAAAAACGCTGCGAGCAACCAAACGTGTCCAGCTGGTGGGTCCATTAGTAAGGAGAGAAAGAAACACATACAATCTTTATATGCTCGTATTACTTATTCTGCAACTAAATGCGGGTGTAAACACAATTTGTTTCGAGGACAGTGAAAACAGAGGCGAGGCAATGCATAGAGAACACACGCACATAAATGTTGCACCCACTAATTCTCAAAAAAAAAAAGGTTGCACCCACTGAATAGCTTGAGCCTGAGGCTCCGTTTGCATTTTCTTGCTCTTTTTTCTCTATATAGTATATAAATATACATAGGACTTTCATACACAACAAATTGATTCTTACAATGCACATATCAACTACTCCCTCCGTCCGGAAATACTTGTCATCAAAATGAATAAAAGAGGATGTATCTAGATGTATATTTGTTCTAAATACATCCCTTTTTATCCATTTTGATGACAAGTATTTTCGGGCGGAGGGAGTATATTTTGCCCAATTACCATTGTGGCAGCACAAGGTCGAATCTTGTTCTGTCCTGATGCTATCAGCTAAACAAACATGATTTCAAGCATCTCAAAGAACCTTCTCCTCCCATATTTTGTTATATCACCAATGTGACTATGTGGTTATGTGACGACGATGGACACCAAAGTCAGTGCCCAGTTAAGCAGGGCTGGATCCTATCATCAACACTGGTGAAGGAATCGAGTGTGAAAACAAAGAACTATATCTGCCTTTTGATTTCATGGGTAGAACAAAGAGCTCAAATGAGTTCTCAATGTTATCTTCCAAAGAGTTATTCATTAATGCCGACAGAGGTTACTCCTTCCTTTCCACCCTATAATGGATGCACTCGTGCATACTTATTGTCTTGGCTTCTCCTATCTCTTTCCAGGTCCATCTTTCCATCACGGCAGCATCAGCAGAAATTGCTTACCAATTGAGTGAAGCCCTGCACACTCCCCTACCAGATTTATCCACTCACTGCTTGCCTGATCACTGTCCTTGTTGCTTGACAATTGATTGAAGATAGAAACCGTTTCTCCTGCAAGGCGGACAGCTTAAAATAAACAAGACAGTTGTGTACTGTAACCCACTTGTTCTTTTTGAGAACGTGGAACTCACTTTACTGAAGTAAAACAAAGGACAAGCAAAGTAACTCTGTTTTGTCGGTAATTACTACTGAACATCCATCCATTACAAGGAGATGCCCCCTCGCATAAGAATTCTGAACGGTGGTCAGATGCAGGATATGAGCAACCTAATCAACTGGCACATCTAAAAAACTCCTAGGAGTGACTATTGTTTTGCGGGGATCAAACTACAAAAAATCGATAGATCATCAACTCTGTAAGATGGTGTCAATATCAATATAGTAATAGCAACAAAGAATGCTCGAGGCAATACAAAAATGTGAAGCAGTAGGTTCACAAATATGACATTTATGTCTCTTACCTTGCAAAAGTGCATAAACACCTCAGTGCGCATCCCACATATATACCTCCACAGCTTACAAGGGAATATCAAGGTGGCCGTAGAAAGGAGACTATCATCATTCTACACAAAATAGAAGAAATTGTTGAGCTATATAGCGGCCATGATCCACATAACCCTCAGAAGAAGTGATTATATACCTCAATTGCTAGTTTAGGATGGCATAAAGGATGGTGCTTTTCGTGAGTCTGTTTTCGTCTCACATATTGTCAATTCTGAAAAAACTAGGATACCGCTGCTATCACATCCCAAAATCACGTTCTGATGCGTATGCTCCTTTGCAAAGTCTTAGTTTGTGCCAGCTTTAGATTTTACATGACTGGCTTCCACCAGTTCATCACAAAGTGTAATGGTCGACTCCAAATTATCCTCATTAAAACTGATGTCAATATAAAAACTGTAAACATCTGGTTCAGCTGTCAAACCCTCCTTTCGCATCTCGTCAAATAACCCTCTTGCCTCAGAAAATTTCTTCTTTTTATTCAGCAATCTTATAAGAGCACTATAAGAGCTTGTTGTGAGTCTAAATCCCTTCTCTATCATTTCATGATGGAAATACAGTGCCTCTTTCATATTTCTTGCCTTACAGTGCCCCTTGATCAATATATTGTATGTGTTCTCATTTGGAGCCACCTCCTGAGAATGCATCCCCTTGTAAATCTCAGTGGTAGATTTCATGTTCTTGTCAATGCAGCACTGCTTCATAAGAGAATTATAAGTTACAACATTTGGGCGGACATCCTTCTCCAGCATCCACTCGAGCAGCTTTTTTCCTCCTTCTACCCTACCTGACATGCAAAAACCATTCATTAGAACATTGTAAGTCGCAATACTAGGCTTAATTCCTTTATCTAACATTTCCTGTAACATGCTGTGAGCCCTGTCAAACTCTCCTGACTTGCAGAGCGTATCTATAAGAGTTGTGTATGTATAAACATCTGGTCTAAGTCCGGCTGCTTCCATCTCTGTCATGATCCTCATGGCCTGCTTCAGATTGCCAAACTTGCACAGGCCATTGATCAGGGAGTTGTATGTGTAAACATTCAGCTCTAACCCCTTGTTGCACATCTCATGCAATAGCTCATTAGCAGCACGCAAATCCCCCTGCTTGCACAGTCCATCAGACAGAGCCGTGTATGTCACCACATTTGGTGCCACTCTTCTCCGCACCATTTCATTGTGAACTCGGAAGGCTTCCACCATGTTCCCTCTTTTGCAGTACCCATCAATGAGTGCTGTATATGTGACCACATCAACATCCAATCCCTTGTCCACCATCTCCTGAAGTACTCTGTCTGCCTCTTTCAACTCCCCAGCCCGACAAAGACCATTGATAAGCGCGGTATATGTCACCCCATCAGCGGCCAACCCTCTCTTCTGCATCTCTTCGAACAACCTTCTTGCAGCTGCCAAATCACCCTTGCTACAAAATCCACTCATTACAGTTGTAAACACCACTGCATCCAACACCACCCCATGCATCGTCATGTCCTCTACCACCCTCAAAGCATCTGAAACCTGCCCTTTATTGCACAGCAATGCAATCACACTTGTATACACTGTCGCATTTGACTCCAGCCCCTTTGCTGCCATTTCATCCAACAGCTTCACCGCATTCTCCAGCTCACCACGATCGCAGTAGCCATGGACCATAGTGCCGTACGTCACAACATCTGGCGGTGACGACATTTCATCAAAATGTTGGCGTGCATCCTTGAGCCGGCCTGCACTGAGGAGCGCCTTGAGGAGTATATTGTGGGAGCAGACGTTCTTGTCGGGGAGTTCTCGGAACAAGGCAATTGCTTCATCAAGGGGAAGGCGGGAGAGCACAGCATTACAGGATTCTGGGGATGGGGATAGGCCGTACTGGCGGAGCCGGCGGAGCAGCTGGGCGGAGGGGAGGCACAGGAGGAGGAGGTCGAAGGAGGCGGGGTCCGACGAGAAGGCCTTGTATGTGAAGATGAACTGCTCGGCGAAATGCCGATGAGGAGATGGGAAACGAAGAGCTCGTACAAGGATAGCACGCGCAGTTCCGGGTTCCCGCACGGCGAGATGGGCGGCAATGGCGAAGCATTGGATGAGTTGGGGATGGGGGTGAGGTCGGGAGGGGAAGAGCAGGAGGAGCGGGACCAGGAGGCTGGTGAGGTTGGGGTGGGAGGCGAGCAGGGGGAGTGCGAGGAGCAGGTGCAGCGGGCGGAGGAGGGGAATGAAGGGGAGAGGAGGGAGGGAGCCTGGGCTGGGCGAAGCGAGGAGCGCGGCGGCGAGACGGCGCGCGAGGGCATCGTCAGCCGGCGAGTCGGGGCGGGGAGGAGAGTAGTCCGGGAACGGTCGGAGCGCAGAGGTGGTAGTAAGCGAACCGTCCGTAACCTGCGGTGTGCGGCAGCGGCTGCGCCGTTGCCGGTGTGGAGAGGAGGTGGAGGTGGTAGCGCTATAAGGGCGGGCGGGGCCGACGTGCGGGAGGATGGTTCGCCAGGGGGATAACCAGGAGGAGCGCTGCACTGCTGCGGCGGCGGTGCGGCGGAGGAGCATCCGGCGGCGGGTCCAGGAAGGGGAGACCGCCCTGTGGCGGCGGCGGCGGCGGTGGAAGATGGGCGGATGGGAAAGCACAGGAGGTTTGCGGCTTGCGGGAGCTCGACCGCGAGGTACACGTAACTGCTATGAGCGAGAGACCTCAAAAGCTGGTCAGCCCTTGGATCGAGATCCTGTGGCTCCCGTAGGAACTCGTATATCACGTTACTGGTACTTGTAGGAGTACTACATTTTCATGGATGAATGGCTAAAATATTATTTTCACAAACCATGTGACACATGTGATAAGCAATTCAAACTATTTAAAAAAAATCATTTTCACATAACAGACAAAATTCTTGAATAAAAAAGAAAGAGAAAACCTGTTTTTTTAGGAAAAAAGAGAAACCAGATGATCACTAACTTTCCTTCTTACTTCCTTTGAGAGAGTCATTAGGCTATTTTCTCTTATTCCAGAGAGATAGTTAGAACATCTCCAACGGATAATGCAACATAAGGCAAGTGCCCAAAAAAATTGATTCATTTGGAACAAAAACACAACTTTAGCAGATGACATATGATGTGACTGTAGGTGGTTTACGAAAAAATAAACGTTATTAGAGCATCAACAAAGGATGGTTAGAGAGACAATGGTATCCCGGTCCATCAGGGTTCAAGTCCTGGTGCTCGTATTATTTCTGGATTTATTTCAGGATTTCCGGCGATGCGCTTTCTGTGGGAGGAGACGTTCCCGTCGACGACGAGGCGCCTACGGTGACTTCTTAAATTTCAAGATAACATGTCGGCTCAGTCTCTCGGATGTGCTCATAGGGGTAGGGTGTGTGTGTGTGCGTTCATTGGGTAAGTGTATGCGCACATGTATGAGCGCTTGTATCTGTACTGATGTTCAAAAAAACACATGGCGAAGTGGCAAAAGGAAAGATGACGATTCGGGAGTAGCTGCAGGCAGTAAAGTAAACCTCACATTCTTTCATGGTATAAGCAGCAGAAACGCCTTGGGAGAAATCTCCACCAGGCTAGACGAAGTTAAACATTGACGGATCGTTCGTGGTGGGTGAATGTGTGGGAAGCGCAAGCATGGTACTGAGAGACAACACATGAGCAGACCAGGCCAGGGATCGACATGGCACGGTTTGGCCTAAATGGGCTAGGCACGGTATGGCCCACCCAGGCACGCCTAATACGCTGGCCGGGTCAGGCCGCACTCGTGCCTCGCTCCTTGGCCCAGGCACGGCACAACAAGGAAACGGGTCGTCCCACCGACACGATTAGTCCACCGGGTTGCTTGATTTTGGGCTATTTTGGCCTATGTAAGTTGTTCTAAGGGGCTAATATATTGTAAAAAAACTTTAAAAGGGTGGTGCCATGCCAGCACTCGTGCCCAACGTCGCAGCCCAAGGCACGCCCCTAGGCTGGCCACATGCCGGCACCCCCCCCCCCCCAGTTATAAACATGTCGTTCCAGGCCCACCATAGGCCGGACACGGGAGCTATCAGGCCAGCACACTAGGACCGCCGATTTGGCCACCTTTGCACAGGAGCAATCATTTTCTCAACGTGTTGGTTCCTTTGATTTGCTGATAACCCGCTGGAGGCAGAAATATCCACGTGCCTCGAGGGTGCATCCTTGGTGTTGTAGAGAACATATAGGCCCCTCATCATCGAGCTGGACTGCAAGGAAGGGATGGAATCCCTTGCCGATGGTAGCATCAACATATCACTGGTGGCTGGCTTGGTGGAGGAGACAAAGAGACCCATGCATGGATCCGACAACACTACTTTGTGCACATCCGTAGATCGGCCAATGAAACCACACATTTCAACGCGCGGTGGTTTGGTTAGGTTCTGTGCCTGGTGAACTTTGTAATATCTGTGAAAACGAGTGTAAAATTGTTCCTTAATTAATAAAAGCTTGGTTCACCTGCAAAAGAAAATTCAATCGTCTAGCTCAAGAAGTCACGTGCAACTTGGGAGTTTCATTGTGGGTGATGGGGCTGAATTTCACTATATGGAGTTCACCGAGAACAAGTTGCTGCTAGCGGATCTTGTCGGTTGAGATGATCCTAGAAGCGGTTTCTCGCCTCCAATCAGCCATTGATTGTGACCTCGTCAGCCACCAGATCTGATCCTTCACCACACTCTGAACCTTGATATGAGATTGCGGTCCATGTTGGATATATAGGATGCGTTTGGTTGCTTGCATCCAGCCCAAATAAGCCCGTTGTATGCAAGAGAAGTCTGTTCGATTGCGTACACGAGAGCCTGGCCTGCACACGCATGAATGCTAAAACATCCTAGAGTCTGGCTCAACGATCGAATCAGTAGTTTCCAGCGAGCTAGGCTGAGTCGAGCGCAAAAGGGGGACAATGTGCGTTATAGTGCAAGGGGGCGTGAAGGGAGATGGTGGGAGACCAAAATCCGCCAGCGCAGGATGGCTTGAAATATGTCTCAACCCACCCTTTACTCGCTAAACTCTAGCAGTAGGACAAATCCAACGATAATTCTTGGCACTGGCTACGACTTGGATCGGCGGTGGTGACAGTGACTTGAATCTCCGGCAACAGGACATGCTTGTCCCCTTCGTCTGTGTATCATACGCCTTGTTTTCGGCATGGGTAGGTCGTTGACTACACCGGCGGTAAGCACCATAGAACCACCTTCCACGGTTAGATTGTTAAGTAGGGTGCAGAGTCAATTATGTCCTTATTTACCGCCACATCGGTTCCACTAGGACGAATGGATGAGGCTAGTTGCTCAAGCAGTAGCACTCATAGCTATGGTACACAAGAGAGTGGTTCATCATGATGATAAGCCTGTGAACCATTGCGGTCCATTGTTAGTCCAAGATAGGGAGAGGATGGCGAATCTGAACTACATCTACAAGAGCAATGGCGTCAAGACTATGAACATGCTTCGAATGCGAAGATCACCTTTTGCAAGCTAGTGGAGACGTTTAAGCAGATGGAGTTGCTAGAAGATAGCAACCACACCATTGTGAAGTATGCGATTGGGGAGCTCGGAGCAGAGATGATCAAGGCACCAACTGGGCAAACTCCTACCAAGATTCACACAAGCCCTAGATGGTATCCATATTTCAAGGTGAGTAGCACTTTAGTTCATGTCATGACATACTTCTATTGTTGTGAGCAAGCCATAACAGTTTTTCACGGTATGGCAGGATTGCATTGGCACAATAGATGGTACTCATTTGACCGCTAGAGTGTCGAGGTCACCAGTTGTAGCATACATGGGTAGAAAGCACTACACAAACAAGAAAATGCTTGTTGTTGTTGATTTCGATCTGAAGTTCACATATGTGTTAGTTGACTAGAAAGGATCAGCCCATGATACTAAACATTCTTGCTGACGGCATGGCTCGACTTGATGGGATCAATGACCCCAATGGTAAGTGATGAAGCTATGTACCTAGGGTAGGGTCATGGACCTGTCCAAGATACCCTCCCCAAGGACATCTCTAGAAGAATCACCTTTCAATCGACTCAGAAGTGTTCCACTCGACAGACTCGAAGACACTCGACCATGAAGCCAACCACTTTCGACCGGAGATCTAAAGTCACTCCGCACGCTAACGGTCGGTCATTAAGTAGCTTTTATGGTCATCATATCACTTTATTTGTATGCGTTCGGTAACGCCTAACCTTAATGTACCTTAAACCCTGCATAATCGAGGGCGGAGGGTCCGCGAACTCTATATAAGCCACCCCCTCAAGATCAAGGGTTCGCACCCTGTAATTCATACACGCATAATCCGATCGACCGCCTCGAGCTCCGAGGGCGTAGGGCTATTACTTCCGCCGAGAAGGGTGCGAACTTCGTAAAACTGATGCGTATACAACTACTCCATAGCTAGGATCTTGCCTCTCCATTCCTACCCCCTACATTCTTTGTCGGGCTTAGAACCACGACGGTTGGCGCCCACTGGGGGCGGTGTCTTAGCGACTTGTTGGAGAAGTTGCAGTTTTTCCGATCCCCTTCATCATGGTTTCAGCGGAGGTTTGGCCGAGGCGCGAAATCCGTCTCGGCGGCGCTCATGTTCGTCGCCGACGACTCCGCTTAACAGGAGGCACCACTGACGTCGACGCGCTCCCGCTCATGGGCAAGGCACTTTCGCGCGTGCATCCGTGGCATCCTCTTGCGGCAGTCGTCGACCCAGTATCGGTCGGCTCCTGTGGCGTCCTCCCTCCCTGTTGCCTGCCGGCGCAAGCGTTCCGGTCGGTCGAGGCTTCAGCGGTGGGTGAGGCACGCGGTGGTTCGCCAGTCGGCCACCCCCCAAGTCGCGACGATCGAGCCCAACGAATCTCTCTACGGCCTGTTCAACTTGTCGGTGGCTCGCAGAGATCGCATCCGAAAAGCGACAATGATGATCCAGCGGCGGAAGTCACGATGGTCGATGGACCACGAGTCCTCCGGCTTTCCCAGCGCCGATGGTGGCGGCGGCGAATGCGCTCCGTCGCATGCCCATGAAGAGTACCTCCCCGAGCCCCTCACTTCGCTGCAGAGGGAGGAACTTCGCCGCCGGAACATGGATGCACTTCACACTCCTATCATTGGAGAAACCCCCGAGGCCCGTGCCTTGGAAGACGCTGGCCATTAACTTGGTTGAGCGCACTCGACCGAGAATCTCCGGTAGTACTCGACGAACGAGCGCGACAACGGGTCTCAGCATCCAGTCGACGTCAGCTCTTTCAGCCACCGACTCAGGTATATCGAACTCCGATTCAAAATTTAGCAGCTGCGACCCGTATAGCAGAGTCGATTCAGCCTTCCCAGTCCGAGGCTGGCAGAGGCTTGTTGTAGATCAGAGCATTACTCCGGGCAGCAGGAGACCAAAATTCAGCTATATCACAGTCACGGAATAGGATCCACAGCAAATCCGTTGTTGCGGATCTGATTCGATCGGCTCACAGCCAAGATCGCCCCGAGGCGTGAGGGGCGTGGAGACCGGCGTGATCAGTATAGGAACCATGAGCAGTATGATCACCGACTCGATCGCAATGATCGACGTCGAGTGCCCACCCCTCCCCCCAAGGAGTGGGTCATACGTGCCTCGACAGCAGGATGACAGACGTCCTCACAGTGCTGGGCGAAGGATTCCAGTCGACCCCAGGGAACCAGGCTTTGATGCGAGATCCATTCTCGTTCAGGGTTTGGTCGACAGAAACAGAGCTCACCGAGGAGGTCATGACAGAGATGTACCCACCAGCAGCAGAGTGCACGTCTCAGGACCAGAGTGCTTCAGCAGAGCCATCAGGGCCGCAGTGATTCCTCCCAACTTCAGGTTGGCGACTGGAGTCAGTAAGTTCACTGGTGAGTCCAAACCTGATACTTGGCTTGAGGACTACCGAGTGGCTGTTCAGATTGGCTGCGGCAATGACGAAGTGGCCATGAAACACCTGCCTCTTATGTTGGAGGGCTCGGCGGGCGTGGCTGAATCGATTAGCACCCAGTAGCATTTACACTTGGGAAGATCTTTCCAGAGTGTTTGTCGTAACATTTGGAGGGACCTGCAAGCGACCAAAGGGTTGATATAATTGCAATCTTGCGTGCAGAAGACAAATGAAACTTTGAGGGATTACATCCAGAGATGGATCACGTTGCATCACACAGTGGAGAACGTGTCGGATCACCAGGCAGTTTGTGCCTTCAAGGAAGGCGTTAAGTACGGAGAATTGAATCTGAAATTCGTTCGAACCGGAGACATGTCTCTGAGTCGAATGATGGAGATTGCCACCAAGTATGCTAATGGTGAAGAAGAGGAGCGGATCCGGAGTGGCAAGCACAAGTCAGTCGCTCATGAAACCGGAGGAGGAAATTCCAGTCGGAAGCAGAAGCGGAAAGCCGAGCCAGCTGCTCCTGGAGAATCCTTGGCCGTGACTCAAGGAAAGCTTAAGGGGAAGCCCAAGGGGCCTTGGAACCCCAAGGAAGTGAAGGATCAAGACGGAAATGATGTATTAGACATGCCATGCCACATTCATACAAAGAAAGATGAAGAGGGTAAACTCATTTACCCAAAGCATACCACTCGGCAGTGTCGGCTCTTGATCCAGCAGTTCTAGGGGAAACAACCCAAAGATAAGGAAAAGGAGTCGGACAAAGTTGAAGACAAGGGAGATAGTGATGATGGATACCCCCAGGTCAATTCCACCCTGATGATTTTTGCTGACGTTGAAAGCAAAAGTCGATTGAAAGTTATGAACCGAGAGGTGAATATGGTCGCTCGGCGACACCCGATTATTTGAAATGGTCTCGCATCGCCATCACATTCGACTCATCGATCACCCAACGCACATAGCCACCACGGGAGGCAAGCTTTGGTGGTCGACCCGGTTGTCGAAGGCACTCGATCGACTAAAGTTTTGATGGATGGTGGCGGTGGTGCGAATATACTATATGCGAGACGTTGAAAGGGATGGGCATTCCGATGTCCGGGCTCGATTACCGACAACATGAGTTTCCATGGAGTCATTCACGGAAAGAAGGCCGAGTCACTCTGTCAGATTGCTCTTGATGTGGTTTTCGGGGACTCCAAGAATTTCCGCAAAGAAAAGTTGACGTTTGAAGTCGTGGATTTCCAGAGTGCTTATCACGCTATTCTGGGAAGGCCAGCGTATGCATGTTTCATGGCTCAACCATGTTATGTATACCTTAAACTGAAGATGCCAGGCCCCAAAGGTGTGATCACTGTCACCAGCAATCGGAAGAAAGCGGAAGAGTGTTTTCAGAAAGGCTCAAAGATCGCCGATGCTCAGATGGCAGTGGTAGAGCTGTAGGAATACCAGAAAACTGCAAACCCAAGTGATTTGTTGCGAGCCAAGAAGCCCGCCACGGAATCAGCGTTTTAGTCGTTCGGTGAGACAAAGCCGATTCACATTCACCCGACCGACCCCAATGCTGCTCCGACTCATATCTCAACAACACTCGACTCCAAATCGGAAGAAGCGCTCACCCAGTTCCTCCGTGAGAACTGGGACATCTTCGCATGGAAACCTTCTAACATGCCAGGTGTTCCCAGGAAACTGGCTAAGCATCGTTTACAAGTCGACGCGAAGGTAAAACCGGTCAAGGAACATCTTCGATGGTCCGTCGTACAGAAGAGAAAAGCAATAGGTGAAGAAGTGGATCGACTCCTTGCAGCGGAGTTTATCCGAGAGATTTCCCACTCCGAGTGGCTCGCCAATGTTTTCATGGTCCCCAAGAAGGACAATTCACTTCGCATGTGCATTGACTTCAAACATATCAATCGGTCCTGCCCGAAAGATCATTTTCCTCTCCCCCGCATCGACCAGATAGTCGACTCAACTGCGAGATGTGAACGCCTGTCTTTTTTAGACGCCTATTCCGGTTACCATCAGATCCGTCTGTATGGACCCGACGAGATCAAAACAGCTTTCATCACTCCATTCGGGTGCTTCATTATGTTACCATGCCATTCGGCTTAAAGAATGCGAGCCACATTCATGAGGATGATTCGAAGTGTTTGCTCACTCAAATCAATCGGAATGTGGAAGCGTACATGGATGATATTGTGGTCAAGTCACGGAAGGGTTCGACACCAATCGACCTTGCTGAAACTTTTGCCAATCTCGGAGGTATGATATCAAGCTTAAACTGTCAAAGTGTACATTCGGAGTTCTGGCGGAAAGTTACTCGGTTTTCGTTTCGAGCGAGGAATCGACGCCAACCCGTAGAAAGTTGGTACTATACTCCGAATGAAACGCGTCCTATGCGTGTGCACGATGTCCGAAGCTTCTTGGTTGCTTGGCCGCTTTAAGTCGATTCATTTCGTCTCGGTGAAAAGGCATTGCCTCTTTACCGATCGATGAAGAAGTCGAGACAAGTTCGAGTGGACTCACGAAGGCGATGCAGCGTTTGCAGAGCTAAAAACCCTGCTCTCCACCCAGCCGGTGCTTGCTGCCCCAATCAGCAAAGAGCCTTTGCTGCTTTACATTGCAGCCACGGGACAAGTTGTTAGTACAATACTTATGGTCGAGCGGGAAGAAGAAGGAAAAGCCTTTAAAGTTCAGTGCCCAGTATATTATGTTTCTGAAGTTTTAACTCCGTCAAAGCAAAGATATCCTCATTATCAGAAGCTTGTATATGGGATTTATATGACCACGAAGAAGGTTGCACATTACTTCTTTGACCATTCCATTACAGTCGTCAGCGATGCTCCATTGTCGAGATTACACTGTAGATGCAAGCGGTCAAGTGGCAAAATGGGCGATTGAACTCCTTCCCCTAGATATCAAGTTTGAGGCAAAGAAATCCATCAAGTTCCAAGCAATAGCAGATTTCGTCGCCGAGTGGATTGAACAACAACTGCCAACTCAAGTTCACTCGGAGCACTGGACCATGTTCTTTGATGGTTCCAAGATGCTGAATGGTTCCGGTGCTGGGGTAGTGTTAGTTTCCCCCCGAGGAGATAAGCTCAGATATGTTCTCCAAATTCACTTTGATTCCTCCAACAACGAAGCAGAATATGAAGCACTTTTGTATGGGTTGCGTATGGCCATTTCACTCGGCGTCCGTCGCCTCATGGTCTATGGCGACTCAGATTTTGTGGTTAATCAAGTGATGAAGGAGTGGGACGTCAGAAGTCCGGCCATGATTTGATTCTTGCAATGCGGTGAGAAAGCTAGAGAAGAAATTCGAGGGGTTAGAGCTTCATCATATACCCCGATTGAAAAATCAAACGGTGATGATTTGGCAAAAATAGGTTCCAAGAGAGAAGACATTCCCAAAGAATGTGTTTTTGGAACACATCCACACACCATCGGTTCAAGAGGATCCTTTCACCGAAGAAGCTCCGCAACCAAAAAGTGCCACAGATCCGGTGAAGTTGAGGTTCCAAAGGTGGTCGACTTGATCATGGAAGTCTTGGTCATCACTCCCGACTGGACGGTGCCATACATCACGTACATCCTAAGGAAAGAACTCCCAGAGAATGAAGAAGAGGCTCGAAAGATCGTCCGTCGATCCAAGGCCTTTACTGTGAAAAAGGGATAGTTATACAGGGAAAGCACGACTGGAGTCGGTCAGAAGTGTATAACGCCAGAAGAAGGTCAAATAATTCTTGACAATATCCACTCGGGGACCTGTGGTCATCATGCGTCCTCTCGGACCATTTTGGCTAAAGCATACCGAGCGGGATTTTACTGGCCAAGAGCAAATGAAATGGCGAAAGAGATAGTCGACAAATGTGAAGGATGTCAGTTCTACTCCAATATGTCACACAAACCCTTGTCAGCCTTGAAGACCATTCCACTCGTCTGGCCCTTCGCTGCTTGGGGATTGGATATGATTGGACCACTGAGAACTGGCAGGAGCAGCTTCACTCACGTGCTAGTGGCAGTCGACAAGTTTACTAAATGGATTGAAGCTAAGCCTATCAAGAATCTCGATGCTTGCGCTATCAGTTTCATCGAGAGAGTTGATATTCAGATATGGAGTTCCGCATAGCATCATCAGCGATAATGGGTCAAACTTCGATTCCGACAAGTTCGAGCCTTTTAAGCCTCTCAAGGCACACGAGTCGACTACGCTTCAGTCGCTCACCCCCAGTCGAATGGACAAGCGGAAAGAGCAAACGGTCTAATTCTCAAAGGACTGAAACACCGACTGATGCGCGATCTCAAGCACGTAGCAGGCGCATGGGTCGATGAACTTCCATCATTTCTTTGGGGATTGAGGACCACCCCTAATCGGTCAACTGGACGAACTCCATTCTTTCTGGTCTATGGAGCTAAAGCAGTTCTGCCGAGTGACTTGTTTCACAATGCACCCCGAGTCGAGCTCTACTCTAAAGATGAAGCAGAACAAGCCCGTCAGGACGCAGTCGACCTCCTAGAAGAGGAAAGAGAGATGGCCCTGATCCGATCGACTATTTATCAGCAGGACTTGCGTCGATTCCATGCCAGAAGTGTGAAGAGTCGAGCCTTCCAAGAAGGAGACTTGGTCCTCTAAGTAGATCAACAGAAACCACACAAGCTCGCCCCCACTTGGGAAGGCCCCTTCATCGTCACCAGAGTTCTCCACAATGGAGCGTACCATCTTTACAATATCGATCGCCAGATTGATGAGCCACGAGCTTGGAATGCAGAGCTGCTCCGCCCCTTTTATACTTAAGTACTCACTTGGATGAGATGTAATAAGAAATACCTCTGTAGTTTATTTATCAAAGACAAGAATGTTATAATTTTCCCAGTGATTGTTGTTGCTTTTGTTTACATGAGAAACCCCCCAGTGGGTGGCTTAGCTGCGAATCCGTTTCACCTAAGTTTGTAAAAATCCTACCGAGTGACGAGCAAGCCTCTCACTCGGAGGCTTAGCTGTGAATCCGTTTCACCTAAGTACTTGAAAATCCTACTGAGTGGTGAGCCAGCCTCCCACTCGGGGGCTTAGCTGCAGTCCAGTACTCGCCTAAGTTTAAAAAATCCTACCGAGTGGTGAGCCAGCCTCCCACTTGGGGGCTTAGCTGCAGTCCAAGTACTCGCCTAAGTTTGAGAAATCCTACCAAGTGAAGAGCAATCCTCTCACTCGGGGACTTAGCTGCAGTCCAAGTACTCGCCTAAGTTTGAGAAATCCTACCGAGTGAAGAGCAATCCTCTCACGCGGAGGCTTAGCTGCAGTCCAAGTACTCGCCTAAGTTTGAGAAATCCTACCGAGTGAAGAGCAATCCTCTCACTCGGGGGCTTAGCTGCAGTCCAAGTACTCGCCTAAGTTTGAGAAATCCTATCGAGTGAAGAGCAATCCTCTCACTCGGAGGCTTAGATGCAGTCCAGTACTCGCCTAAGTTCGAAAACATACCGATCCGCAAGGACGACGAGGTGCAGGTCGACTGCTACCTTCTCCTTCGGAGCTGCGCCACAAGTACAACGTGTGCTCCATCCCGATCCGCAAGGACGACGAGGTGCAGGTCGACTGCTACCTTCTCCTTCGGAGCTGCGCCACAAGTACAACATGTGCTCCATCCCGATCCGCAAGGACGACGAGGTGCAGGTCGACTGCTATCTTCTCCTTCGGAGCTGCGCCACAAGTACAACGTGTGCTCCATCCCGATCCGCAAGGACGACGAGGTGCAGGTCGACTGCTACCTTCTCCTTCGGAGCTACGCCACAAATACAACGTGCGCTCCATCCCGGTCCACAAGGACGACGAGGCGCAGGTCGACTGCAATACGTACTCCATCCCTTCCTACAAGGGCGATGATGCGCAGGTCGACTGGATCTTCCACCTCAAAGCTGCATCTCAAACACAAAGACTATTCCGAGTGAAGAGCAAAGTCCACTCGAAGGCAAACGCAAGCATATTCAGAAGTAAAACAAGTTCAGATAAATCTTAAAGGTTCCAAATCGTAGATCAAAGTACTCGGGCTCTCAGCCGGAAGGAGTTTAACGGTTACAAAATCCACTCGGCATTCCGAGGCAAATTTAAGGTGAGGCATAAAAGTTTGTTCACTCCGCCGGAGGAGGATTGGCAGGCTCGACGAACTCGTCCAGGTCGACACCATCGGCGATCCGAGTGGCAGCAGCAATGAAAGTCTCCATAAAGGATCGGAAATCGTGCTTCTTGGTGTTGGCGACCTTGATTGCTGCCAGCTTATCTTCTCGCGCCTCTTTACAGTGGACACGAACCAAAGGCAGAGCCACATCAGCACCGCGACCGAAAGGTAAGACTTCTTCCACTGCACTCGACCAAGAATCTCGTTAAGTCGAGTCATCAGAGACTCGAGGTCGTTCTGGAGTGTTGCCCTTGGCCAAAGTGCTGTGTCGATCCGCGACGTGGCGACTTTCAGTCGAGTCAAATAGTCAACAACGCCGTCGATGCGGGATTCGGTCGGAGCAGGTTCATAGCAGTTTCGTCCTTCACGGGAGAATTGATAGGGTCCAAATTTGGTTCGATTCGCCAGCCTCCTCCTCGAAGTCTCGGCAAAACTCTGCATGCATAGTCCAAGGATGAGTCAATATTCAGATGCCGAGTCGACAAAGATGAACCCGGTCGGAACGGGATATGTACCTTCAAGCTTGATGAATAACTTCTTGGCGAGGCTCCTCAGATAGCTTTCCAGATCATCCCTCCTGCGAGCAATGCCTTCCATCTTCTCGTTCATGTTAACCTTGTCCTTCTTCAAGCGGGTTACCTCCTTGTTGGCTTCGTCCAGAGCAGATTTCATCTTCGTGTTCTCCTCCTACAGTTTGCCGGTGAAGCCCGGCACATTCGCTCAGAGCGGTTTGATCGTCGGCCTTCTTTTGTGCAGCAGCAGATCGTGATCCTTCTTTACGAGCTGGTTCAGTTTTTACGAAAAGAAATAACGCTTCGATTCAAAAAGAGCAGAATGAAATCCGGGTCTAAGACAAAGCAGTTGACAAAGCTTCCTTACCATTGGCGTCATCTTTGGCCTTCTGCAGCTCTGACTTGGCCAACTCCAGGTCAAGGTTGAGTTGAATTTGCTGCTTTTCCAAGTCGGCAAAGCGAGCTCCAAGGTCACAAGATTTACGCAATCGAGAGGATGGGTTATTTTTACAGAGAAAAGCGACAAAGACAATAAATACTAAGACTACGGCCGATCGCCCGCATGATCCACCATAGTCTCGGGACTACACCCAGTGGGTGCACTTAGCGTGCCCCCACCGGTTCAGTTAACACTTGACGGGACCTTTTCGGCGCGAGTGCATATATATATATATAAAAAGAAGAAGAAAGATAGCAATAAACAAGCTCTTCAGACCATAGTTGATCGCCAATGATCGACCACGATCTCGAGGACTACACCGGTGGGTGCACTTAGCGTGCCCCCACCGGTTCGGGCTTACACTCGACATGGCTGCACTGCACCGATCAAGGAATTAAAATGTCAAGACTACAGTCGACTGTCCGCAGTCCACCGCAGTCTCGGGGACTACACCCAGTGGGTGCACTCAGCGTGCCCCCACTAGTCCAAAACTTTAATAAAAAAATTCAGCTCAAAGTATGGATTTGCTCAGTGACAAGTCGAAACACTCAGTGGGTGCACAGATGCAAAGATCCTTGGAAAGAGAGTTTTCAGGTACCATATCCTAATAGAGCAAGCCAAGAAAACCAGTTGACGTGCTGCTAACCTGAACATTGCTTTGGAGAGCCGAGCTAGCATCATAGGCGGCCTGACTGACATCCCGCACCATCTTCATCTTCTCCATCATAATACCTGCTTGGCATATGGCTTCCTTGGCAGCATTCACTTCGTCCTCTAGGACGTGATGGGTAGCAAAAACTGAAGGTGGATCGGCAGGAGCTTGAGTAGTCGATGAAGAAGGCAGAACACTCGACGGTGGTGCGGCGAAGGTAACAGAAGCCCGATTGGCATCACCAGCATCCTGAACGACTGGTTCAGCTATCGGCGTCGATTGTGGCACCTTGTCTGCAGGAGTTTTCCTATTTTTCCTTGTCAAAGGACTCTCGGGCTCTTCATCGTCATCGTCGGGGAGGTCAATAATGTTGGGAGCTGTTCAAAGATCAGTCGCCAAAATTGCATCACCCAATGGCATTATTACAGTTGAGTCGACCAAATAAAGACAGAACGGTAGAAATCGTACCCAGATTGGAGGTGACTGCATCCTCCATTGCCTCATCTTCATCCCTGTAAGATGAAGTCCCGGAAGTAGCAGCGCTGCTAGTTCCAAAGTTCATCTGGTCAAATCAAGGAAAAAATAAACAGCACAGAGCGTCAAGTGAATACAAAGGGAGACACTCACGCAGAAGCGACGGGGATGTCAATCTTGATCTTCGGCAACGCCTTCCGAGGCCTCTGCACTACAAATTTGGGCTGCTTTGACGCTTTTCAGTCGGGGCCGGTGAGGACGTCCGAGGGCGCTTCGAAGACGAGCCAGTCTGAGCAATCGCTTTTTCACGGGCGCTCGGCCGATCTTGGTCGAGCTTGGATCGCCTCTCCTTGCAGAGGAGGTGACTCGACTTCTTCTTCGTCACTTGAGTCGTCACTTTCCTCGCTCTCCTCTCCGTCAGAATGCCAGTCGCCACTGTCGCCGCCGCTCGCCTCCCCTTCCGGGTCTTGCTCTTGCTCCCCATTGGGCATTGAGTACATTTCAATAAGAGCCTGGCGGAAAAACAAGCAGAACAAAAGTAAATCGACAGATCATAAATAGCTGCATGGTTAAAATTACAGTCGGAAACTCAGAGTTGAACCTTGTCCGGTACGTGGGATTGGTCGAGTGGAGGAATTCTCCTGGCTCCCCTAGGGTTGTCTTTGTTCCCAGTGATGCTCGTCAGCCACCCCTCCAGCGTGGCATCCTCGACCTCCTCCGGGTGGATCCGAGTAGTATCCTCAGTGCCCGAATAGATCCACATCAGATGGTCTCGAGCTTGAAGTGGCTGGATGCGTCGCCGAAGGAAGACCTCCAAGAGATCCATACCAGTCACCCCGTCACGGATAAGCTGGACAACACGTTCGACCAGCACCTTAACCTACGCCTTCTCTTCCGGGATCACCTTCAAAGAAGAGGGCTTCCTCACTCGGTCCATGGAAAAAGGAGGGAGTCCGGTCGATCGCTCAAGGCCGTCGGCTGGTCTTTGCAATAAAACTAGGTCGACTGCCATCCATGGACCGAGTCGGGTAGGACCATGGCCGGAAAAGAACTTTTCCCTCTCATCTGAACCCCAAGACCCCCGCACATCTGAATCACTTGTGTTCTCTCGTCACTCGGATTGGCCTGTTTCACCGTCTAGGAGCGGCAGGTGAAAATGTGCTTGAAAAGGCCCCAATGAGGCCGACAACCCAAGAAATTCTCGCACAAAGACACGAAAGCAGCGAGATACACGATTGTGTTGGGTGTGAAGTGGTGGAGTTGTGCCCCAAAGAAATTCAGAAATCCCCGAAAGAAAGGGTGAGGGGGCAAGGAAAACCCACGGTCGACATGGGTGGCCAAGAGAACGCACTCACCCTCCCGAGGCTGCGGCTCGGACTCCTTCCAGGAAGCCGCTACGTCGTGGGGGATCAGTCCTCCATTGGCCAGGTCGTCGAGGTCTTCTTGACGAATCTTCGAGCGGATCCAGTCGCCCTGGATCCAGCCCTGTGGCAGGCCGGCCCTCGATGAAGATCCGCCTGACCGTCGTCTTCCCTTAGCCTTCGCCGTCGCTTTCTTCGCCCGCTCCAGAGCCACCGTCTTCTCTTTCCCCATCGTCGCCGACGAGACACGCACGGAGCAGCGGCACTGGGACGAAAGCGAGCGCGGCGGAGAAGTTCGAGGAAGAGAGGAGGAAATGAGAACGCACTGTTCAAAAACCCCGGCCCGGCGCCTTATATGAGGTTACTTCCGAGTGACTGACTTGTAGGCCCGGGCGATCCTGTCAAATCCCGCAACAATCGCGCGCGCGATACGTGGCGAAAAAGGTGGCGTGGAGATCGAGGCGACCCTGCCTTATCCCATTCGATTACTGCGGCCTCCTCCGCCCCGCGCGCTTCCCGAAATTCGAATCCCGCGAAATCCGCGAGCTGCAGAACAACTTGTCAGACGGAAGATCTCCTCCACTCTGTCACTCGGAGCTCTTCAAGTAAAGAAACTAACTCGACAAAAACAAAGAATGGATCAAGGCGACTGAAAAAGAAGTTGGTATCGTCACCCAGGTTCATTGATCCAGAGCAAGGTATACTCATAGCATGAAAAATGGGTCGGAAGTGTGTTCAACTCCTTCCCCATTCAAACCTCGATCCATTCGGGGGGCTAATGATGAAGCTATGTACCTAGGGTAGGGTCATGGACCTGTCCAAGATACCCTCCCAAGGACATCTCTAGAAGAATTACCTTTCAATCGACTCAGAAATGTTCCACTCAACAGACTCGAAGACACTCGACCATGAAGCCAACCACTGACAGCCAGGGAGATCTAAAGTCACTCCAAGACGCTTAACGGTCGGTCATTAAGTAGCTTTTATGGTCATCATATCACTTTATTTATGGCGTTACTGGTAACGCCCGACCTTAATGTACCTTAAACTCCGCATAACTGAGGGCCGGAGGGCTCTGGCGAACTCTATATAAGCCACCCCCCCCTCCTCAGTATCAAGGGTTCGCACCCCTGTAATTCATACACGCATAATCCAGTCGACCGCCTCCAGGCTCCGAGACGTAGGGCTATTACTTCCTTCAAGAAGGGCCTAAACTCGTAAAACTCGTGCGTATACAACTACTCCATAGCTAGGATCTTGCCTCTCCATTCCTACCCTCCTACATTACTGTCAGGCTTAGAACCACGACAGTAAGTTCTACCTAGTAGATGTTGAATATGCATGTCGTCCTGGTGTTCTAGCATCCTTCAGGAAAACCAAGTATCATCTCAGCGAGTTCTCTTCTGGAAACTATCCTAAGACTGCACAAGAACTGTTCAATCTCAGACACTCTAGCCTAAGAGTCACGGTTGAGAAGGCATTTGGTGCTTTGAACAATAGATTTAAGATCCTGGATCAGAAGGCATTCCGCCCTTTCCCCACCCAAGTTAGGCTTGTTTGCATATTGCATTCTCCATAAGTGGATCTTATAATAAGGGTTATGATGAGCTTGTGCCAGATAAGGATGTGACGGATGATGATGATCATGACTCCGACCATGGCGTGGAGGCGCTTGTCAATGAAACTTGGAAGAGCAAAAGGTTAGAGTGGGCTGAGGCACCGTGGGCCAACAGAGGCAACACGAGGAAGAAGTTGCACCTTCTTCGACATTGATGAACTTTCCTCCGTTGGCTCATATGACTGTTAATTTGTCTAACATTTGTTATTAAGTAGGACTAAAAAATGTTAACTTGACATGGTAAACTTGATTGATAACATGAGAACAAAAATTAAAATACATAACTTATTATATCTGATTACCGAAAAAGGGTTTCCCCCCGCTTTGTATACAAAGCAACCAACCGAGACATCCAACGATAGGTGTTGGGGCGGAAGCAGCACAGTCATGCCCAAAAGAAAAGAAAGAGAAAATACAAGAGAAGCAAACGCCGACAACGGCAGATCGACAAGGAAACGAAGAAGCCTCGTGGCCGCTGCACCCACCGGAGATCGCCCACTAAGCTCCGAGCCTCCGAAGCACCGGTACCAATCAACACCTCCAATAAGGGACGCGACGAAGACGACGCTGCTGCCAAGGGTTTCCCCCGGTACACGGTGAGGAGAGAGGAAGGGTAGCCCCGACGCCCTCCAGGAAGGTCTGGCGGCACCCACAAGCGCCACCGCGTCGTTGTCGGCCAAGCCAACAGAGATTTCTCCCGATCCCAACCTCCAACTCAGGCACTGCAGGGCTCGCCACCAAACAGACCCTCACCTTGTGCCAACCCGGACACGAAGCTTCCAGCGCTGTCTCACCATGGCACCGTGAAGCATGGTCTGCACAATGAAGAAGAGGAGCCGGGACTAGGACTAGGGGCCCACCTCCACCGCCGAAGACGGTAGCTGACCGGACGCAATGGCAGGAACACACCAGGCCCATGGCCGCACTGGCCCGGCCGGGATCTCCGAGGCCCGTAAAGTTCCCGCCTTCGCGCTGCAGCCGGCACGCCGTCGGCTCCGCCGCCCCTGTCCAAGCCGCTCCCCTTCCTCCCCGCACAAAAACCGCCAAGTGGAGGTACCACCACCACGCGCACCGCCGGCCACCACCACCAGGTCGCTGGACCGCCACCGGCCGAGCCGCACCATCGCCGCACGCCCGCGACGAAGAGGAACCACCGCAGCCGCCAGCAGCCCGAAGCCGGACCCCAGCGCCGCCATGCTCAAGGCCGCCGCCGGGCGGATCCGCCGCCGGCGAGGCGCCAAGACCATCACAAGAGCCGGCCACGCAAGAAGACCACGCCGCCGAGGGTCACACGCCACGCGCCATGGTGCCTCAAGGCCAAGACCACACCCGCCCTCGATGGAGGAACCCGTGTCACCCCCATCGCGCGGAGGAGGAAGAGCAGGCCCGCTGGCCGTCGGCGCGGCAAGTAGGAGGGGAGGGGAGGGGACCGGGCGGAAGAGGGATCTGGGCGCCCGCCCCGGCCGCCTCGCGGGTGGCAGCGCGAGGAGGAAGGTGGGGAAAGCGTCACTTCGATCCGATTCTACTATTGAATTTAGTAGTAACAATTCTATTATATTTGATTGCATTTAGTTGTAACAATATTTATTGAATATAAGTAAAATAATTAAATGAAAAATATTTTTTCATGCATGGCTGAATGTTGTGGTGGGTCTTTTCCCATGCATGAATGTTGAGGTGTGCCTTATCCTATTCATAATTATATGGTGAGGCATGTTTGCATGCTGAGATAAATGCTAATTTTTTTAAAATAATACATTTTTTTTATTAATTTGCACAAATATTACGCGTAATAAATTATTTTCAAAAATAATACCCCGTCGGCCCATAGCAAGCCGACTGGTCCTAGTCGGCCCACAAAGAGGCCGATCGGGTTCCTATCGGCTTGCAAAGAGCCGATTGAGTGTCGACCACCATTTCAAGTGCCGATTGGGCTGTCGGCCACCATTAGTTCGGTCGGCCTGCTTTGTGGGCGACAGGACTAATTGGCTCTTGTAGGCCCGGTGCATGTGTTTTTTTTTGCCCGTACGATTTTTCTTTCAAAACTATGACATATTTTCCCGCCAACTCGTTCCCGCCACCCGTTCTCATCCACCCGTTTCCCGCCATATGTTCCCGCCAACTCTTTCCCGCCACTCGTTTCCCGCCATATGTTCCCGCCAACTCTTTTCCGCCACTCGTTTCCCGCCATATGTTCCCGCCAACTCTTTCCCGCCACTCGTTTCCCGCCATATGTTCCCGCCACTGCTTTCCCCGCCATATGATGTCGTTCTTTCCGCCATTTTCTCCTCTCTACCTATAAAACCCCCTTGAGACGGAGGTGGATAAGCATTCGATCAAGTTTAGTTGAGATGTCCCATTATCCTTTCGATCGTAGTTTTCACCACAGGATGAGCAGGACTCTTGAGCCTAGCTACCGATTTCAGGGATGGACAATAGGGTAGTTCCATGGGACGATCTCAACGGTAGTGACACCATAATGAATGAGTTTGCTCACCAATTACTTAGGTATGGGTGGCCTGAAAGGACCTATGAAGAGGTTCGTAAAGAACTTCTTAGGTTGCATGAAAGGTGGGTGAAGGTAGTAGTGCCGAAGAGTGAAACTTTCGGAAGGATTGCAGCAAATAATCCATGTTTATGGACTGAGGAGAGCGAGGACGAAGATGATATCTTCATGTCGCCGCTTCCGGGTTCTCGCATACTCGAAGGGCAAGAGTTCTTCATCATCGAAGGGCAAAGGTTTACGCATCGTCAAGGGCGAGGTTTCGCATCGTCGAAGGGCAAGAGTTCTTCATCGTTGAAGGGCAAGAGTTCTTCATCGTCGAAGGGCAAGAGTTACGCATCCATCGAGGATGACGATGATGACTTCATGTAATTTTTATCTGTATTTTATGAGTTCAACAGACGCACTGCTTAATTTAGATTAAGTTCTATCTAGTTGTTTGTAATGTCTTGTTGTATGAGCATTATGTTCTATCAAAATATGATCTTGTAGTTCAAATAACATAGTACTAAAATAGAGTAGGCATATGTCTCACACATAAGTACATAGTCATTTGTCTCATACATAGAATAGACATAAGTCTCACACACAAATAGATGGTAATGTCTCTCTTGATAGATGGAAGCGTCGGTGACGACGCCCGGCCCGGCGGGAGGCGGATCTGAAGCGGCGACCATCCCCACTGCCGGGTGCCCTAATGTGACGAGGAGGAATCTCAGACTCTTCACGGTCATCTTGTGTATCCTGTGTGGGGCCTGGTGGAGGAGTCGAAACATGTTCATCCACTTTGGGTGTCTTTGCGACATCCGAGCTGTATGTTCTCCTCGGGATGTTGATCACTCCCCACGTATCATGTGATGCCGACATAGACGCCTTTGATATCCGTAGGCTCCTCGCGCGATGAAATGTTTCATCATGAAGAATGAGGTCGCGTCAATTAATATAAAAACAATAAATATGAAGACGCATACCTGCTGGCTGTGACGGCTGCTCGACTCAAACACGAAGGTCGGACGAGGGACCGTCTGCTTTGTGGCTGTGGAGAAAACATGAAGCTCGACGAGGGACCGTGCTTTGTGGGCGTGGAGCAAACACGAAGCTCGACGTGGGACCATCTTGTTGTGGTTGCCGCCATGTTGAACTGCCAGGTTGGTCGAAGGGGTGGCCTGGTTGATGTCGGTGCTAGGCGTGCACGTGGTTGATGTCGGTGCGTGGAGTGACGCGCTGCTGCTGCCGATGATGAACAACGTCGGTTCTCCGGTGCACGTGATAGCCTCGCATACGCCCGTATCTTGTTGAATTCGTTCCAAGAAGGGTTGTAGCCTTTGGGCGGTCTTTGAAGGAGAGGTCCAGATAGCGGTTGATCGTCCAAAGGTGGTCACGTCGTTGTAGAGGTCGTGTGTCGGTAGCCCGCAAATTTCCATGACAATGAATAATGTACATCTCTTGCACGTGAAAGTATATGACAACATTACTTAAAGAAAATATATCTTACCGCGTCTTGCCTAGAGCCCGAAGTGTCATAGCTCGGGTACATATCCCACGGAGTAGGATCCGGTATCTCCTCCGGGTGGGAGTGCTCAACGATGCGTAACCGTGTTCCGTCATGTAGCGCCGCAAATAGAGATTGAATGCATTGAGATCAAAATTTTCATTCACGTGCCATAGATGCGTGTTTGCTGTCTCCCATTCTATAACATACGACTCTAGTCTAACTAGCGATCGTGATTGTCCTGGTCATGCCCTTCCTTGTCGTCCTAAAATTGTGGTGTGTGTTCAACAATTACCTAAAGTTTCAATGGAGTACTATGATGAGATAATGCAACACCGAAAAACTTGTTAATACTGTGGATGTGTCTTGGCAGCGGTTCTCTATAGGGGAGGCACCTCCAACCGCAGAAGACCAAATTGCCTCATAACCCTCACTGTTGTGCCATCTCCTCGACGAAGACATCTAAGATGATCTTTGATTTTGTCATCCGATAATCTCGGTCCCTTGTGCATAGCAGACATACCACCGTGGTATCTCGCTTGTATGGCTGCTTCCGTGTAGGGCTGCCAGGATGACCCCGTGTATGAATCAAACCGCTTTCGTTCAATCTTGTGTATGCTTTCCTGGTCTGATTACTAGCAAAGCGTCTCTGCGAGAAAACAAAAGTTAATAGCCGCTAGCATCGAACTATCTCTTGTGCAGAAAAAGTTGCATTAAACTATAACACGATGCATACCTCGCGACGTGTCCAACATGCACCGAAAGTAGGCATGTCGATGCCGTCAACATCAAACATGGCGTCTCGGGCTCACGAACACGGACATCTGGTCGCCCTATAGAGAACCTCTCCCACGACCACAGCTGTAGGAATAGAGGGCATCCAAGAAGGGCTGGCTTTCTCGATGTAAGCAGGCAACCGTTGCACATACCTCGGTATGTAGCCGCTAAGACCGCCGAACCCCAACTCCTCTGTCTGATCTGATCCGCCGTCTGAGCGCTCGCTACCTCGGTATGACTTGAAGATAAGAGGTAGGGGAAATTACCCGGAAATTGAGGAACCACTCATACTTAGGTCCGTGATGCTCCCATACCGGATCCGGAGCATCCGGAAAAACACCATGAAAACGTTGTGTAAGAGCTTGCTCCCAACCAGCCGGTGCATCCAACGGTCCTATGGCATGACCTGCCAACGGTAGTCCGAGCAAAAGTGACACGTCCTCCAGAGTAGGAGCCATCTCTCCCCATCGGAAGTGAAACGTGTGGGTCTCTGGCCTCCAACGGTCCACTAAGCAGCTTCGGCAAGGACCCATCGATGGCGAGACGTTTCTCACCCGGGATAGACTCTACCAGACGCCGAAAGGTAAAAGACCGGCCCATTTCAACCTTCATCGAGAGAACATTTCGGTTAGTGTCTCCCATTAATATGCATGTCCAGTGCAAATTAACAAAGCGTCAGCGGAAGCCATCTGGGTGTATCATCCAGTTTTCCTTAGGAGTGCGAGTGACCAGAGGCTCAAGCTTGCGCTCATACCATATCGCAAAGACGATGACCCCTATCAATGTCCCCATCCAGCAACCACATTCCCGACATTCCTGCACATAAAATTCAGAACATAGTGCCACACTTAATAAAAATTCAGAACATAGTGCCACACTTAATACAAATTCAGAATATAGTACCACACTTAATACAAATTCAGAACATAGTGCCACACTTAATACAAATTCAGAATATAGTACCACACTTAATACAAATTCAGAACATAGTGCCACACTTAATACAAATTCAGAATATAGTGCCACACTTAATACAAATTCAGAACATAGTGCCACACCACACTTAATACAAATTCAGAACATATTACTGCTAGCTTAGCTTCTTCCTCTCACCCTTACTCCTCTACTGCCTCTACCTCCTCTTCTTCCCCGGTTGCCTCGTCCACGACCAGGATTTGAAAGTGGGACAATTAGTGTCCCTATGGCCAAATTCATTGCATAGAATGCATTGCCTAGTCGGACCCCGCTTCAGATTCGTCCATATCATTAGGATCTTGGCCCGACACTGCCGTCGCCTCTACTTGTACGCATATACGGGTTTGGAATGTAACGCCTTTCGGCGGGTTGTATTGTCGAAATTACCCATTGATCGAAAACCCATCAGCTCACCTGTCCATGTATTGAGACCAGACTCTTTCAAAAAAATGGAGACACAAACGATATTGCGTCCATTCCAAGCTGCCCGCAAGCAGCAAGTACATGTGAGCAAGGTAGGTGAAGCAATTTGGGTTTGTTGCATGTGCACTCACACGTTGGCCAGGCTTCATTGCCAATTGTCACCTCATGCGTCCTCAACTCGTTTGCACATCCGAATTTGTTGTTGGCTAAGCGGACCTCAAACCTTCTTTCTTGATTACCGATGGCGACTACGGTGTGACCTAGCTTTTTGCATCTTGTTGTCCATATACTTCGTGACTCTTTCACGATGCCGTGTATTTGGGTTGTTGAAGATATGCTGCCTCGCTTTTGACGTCTATCTCTGAAATACTTGACGGTGCCATAGAAAATACCCTCAACAATGGCTGTAAGTGGCAATGCCCGTGTTCCTCTTAGGACAAATTTGTATGTTTCCGCGAGGTTCGTTGTCATGACACCGTACCTTGCTCCATGTGTGTCAAGTAGCAAAGACCACATCTCCAGAGGCTCATGCTCTATCAAGCTGCTTTCGAAGGTTTTAATCGACCTCCCGAGCCTTCTCCTAGTACTGTGGATCAAAGCCCGGCAGGTCACATAGCCCAACAGCTCCTCCTCCACCGCCGTTGTTCTGTTGCCAAGCTGTGCAGCCATCGCTTCAACATGTGCCCTCACCGCTGCATCTCTTGCAGCTTTCCTGTCCCTCACGTGTCTCTGCGTGCACACATTAAGTCTGTTGCGTATCAAATTGTACTTCCATAACTGATTCTGCTTGCAGAGTTTTTTGAACAGATTCATCAGGTTCTTATTTCTAAACTGCGAGAAGAAATTAGCCCCAGATGTCGCATGCACCAACGGCTCTGCAAGTCCTGCCATGGAACTTGTTCCTCAGGGCCTGGGTTTGTCAGTGTCCTTATCGTGACCGAGTATACTGCATGCCTGTCATGAAGGATGCACACATTGGGCTTCTCCTTCACACAAGATATTTTCAAGCTGCCTCAAGAACCACGTCCAACTTTCAATGTTCTCACTCTCCACAAAAGCAAATGCGAGTGGGGCGACTTGATTTTGGCCATCTTGACCTATGGCTGTCGGATCTCGCCCTTGTACTTGCCTGTGAGAAAAGTACCGTCACAACACATATCACCGATCGGCAATGCCTGAAAGCTTCGATGCATACACCAAAAGAGAAGAAGAGCCGATGCAGCACCCTCACAATTGGGAACTCTGGCATGAACATGTCTTGGATATCGATATAGGTGCCTGGATTCCGCTGCAGGGTGTGGAGGAGCTGGACAATGAGTCATATGCATCAAAATAAGAACCAAATCTCCTATCAAGCGCCGCATGCTTAGCCCTCCAAGCCTTGCCATAAGAAATTTTGTACTTGAACCTGGCGAAGACTTTTGTCCGGACTGCCTTCACTTCCATAGCTTTGCCTGCACTATCTCATCGTGAAAACAACCGAGCAATAAGCGTGGATGAAAGGTTGGCATGATCTTGAGGGATGCAGGGGAATAAGACAAGTGTGATTAACTAAGTCACTTATCACCCAACTTGTGCCATACTTAGGAGAAAGCCGTGCACCCTCGCGGGACAATCTGCGTTCTTGCATACCATTGTCGTGAATTTCTTCGGACACCGAGCTGTGAAAACCCTTTGCGTGGACATTGCCCAATTAATTATTGCATCCTTCGAGGCTTGTTTGGTCGGATACATAGCACCCGTCGCAATATTGTTACGGTGATATTGCCAGGCTGAATCATGTCCATCATTCACGGTCATTGCAGATGAGAAGTCATGATTCCACGATGCAGGATTCGGGACCTCCACTACATTTTCTTCTTCATCTGACTCGTCAGAATCATCGGCATGACCCCTTTCAACATCGGTGTCTTCTTCTTCCATCATGTCCTGCATGTGCCCATCTACCTCGTCGGCGTCCACCTCGCTATTGTAATCACCATCGGCATTTCCTCCTTCTACACCGACCGCTCTGTCCTTGTTCGTAACCATAAACATTTCCTCCTTCAACTCGACTGCTCTGTCCTTGTTCGTAACCATCATCTCCGGCATTTGACATAGATAACTGCCTCCCTACACTGCTATGACCAGGATCGTAGCCACCCTCGCCTTCATGTGCCTTGACCTCCTTCACAACGGGAAGCACTAAAGCAATAGGATTGCATCCCCTTCGTTCACAACCTTGTAACCACCGCACCCAATCGTAGTCTTGCTCTATCGGCCTCAAATAAAAGTAAATTATTGTACTTGACCGTGTCCATAATGCATGAACACCGACGGTGTGTGTTTGATATCAAGACCTAAACTTGCCGCAATCCATTCTTTCAACTCGACTAATCGACCATGTTTGAGGTGCGCTCATTGCCACCTCTATGTGAGTAAATTCACTCAGATCTGCTCCCATCTCAGCTTGTTTGGACAGTACCAGGACCGTAGTAAAATCTGAACTTCACTACATCAGACATCTCGGCTCACCTATTTTTTTCAACAACGAAATAAAATTCACTAACAAATATTAGACATGTTTATATATATATTACAGAATATTTAGGGCATAACTAATACAATTCACACACCTATAAGTATATTACAAATATTTGCGGAGCAACTACAAATATTTACAGATTTTAATATTTGACTGCCTACAACTACAACTATATTACGGATTTTACGGAGCTACTCCAAATATATTACGGATTTTACCGAGCTACTCCACAAACCGACACTAATAAATACGGATTTTACCAGAGCTACTCCAAATAATGACAGTCCTAAATACTTCACATGCACATATAGTCACGGAATATCAGCGAGCAACTACACATTTTTACACAAATAATTAGTTGACATCTAAATATATTTAAGTATACTACGGGCAAATAACAATAATCGCACACCTAATTTATTTCACATCGAAACATATTAACAAATACTACCGGAGCACCTACGAAAAATAAAATGTTTGCTGAAATATACCCTTGAAGCGTGCGAATGAAGAATCCATTTAACGGCGGCTAACGAACTGCCGGTGCTCCGCCTCCAACGCATTTAACCATTTAACGACGAGCTTCACCTCCACCACAATGCCCCAACTTCACCACCACCACCTCCACCAAAATGCTCACCACAACCACCACGAGCTACCCCATCAAGAGATCGACACCTCTTTGGCTGCCCTAACTAAGTTGAATCCATTCACGGTGCCAAAATCGCAAAATACTGGCTCATTTGGGTGTAGAAATTGGTGCCTTTTTTCTGAGAGAGAGGAGAAAGTAAGAAAGAAGAAGAAACGGAAGAAGAGCAGCGACAGCGAGAGGATAAGGCGAAGGGGCACGCAGGAGGCGGGCCAGCAGCAGGTGGGGCCGCACCGTCGACGGCTGCCAAAGCCCGATCGGCCCGCGGCAGCCGACAGGTGCGCCTGCCACCGACAGCTCCCTCTCCCCTCGCGACGTGGCTCGCCTAATGCGAGGCCGACACGTGCCAAGCAGCTGTCGGCTTGCTAGTGGCCGACTGCAGCCTCTCGGCTTCCTGCGGGCCGACTAGAGCCTGTCGGCCACTTGCGGGCCGACAGTGTATTAGTTTTGAAAATAATTTTTTTCGCGTAATATTTGTGCAAATTAATAAAAAAATGTATTATTTTAAAAAAATTAGCGAGATAAATAAGTTAGCGTATGACTCTTAGGTATATATAGAATGTGTTGTAAGGTCGCCATTATTAATGAGAAAGTGTGCCAGAACATTACGCCGTGCACAGCGAAACACCATGTTTTGCACCTGTGCACAACATGACATTTTGCATGTATTCTCTCAGCCAGCTAAACTCAGCCACAGATAAATAGACCAAAAACGATGTAGATAACCAAACAGGCCATAACATGCAGGAAAGCAACTAGTCCACTTTTCAACTTCCCCGTGGGCTCTTCTAATCCTTTTGATGTTTCTCTTCTGCACATACAATTTGCTAGTATTCCTGCGTCATACACTCATAAAATGAAGCTATTGCTTATATTCTCAAAATTACAAGTATACCTTTTCGATGGAAAATTACCAGTATATTAGTATTACATAAATCAAGAACAAAACATATTTGAAATGGATTCATCTTACAAACAGAACAGAAGAAATAGCCTGGTGTGCATTTCAGCCAAGTCTTGATTCCCGACGTAAAACCTGAAAATGAGCATTTATTCAGAAAAGGTCACCTCAATCAATCTAAAACATTAGTCACAAATACTCCATTTCTTACTGCCTTTCGTCTTTCATCTCTACTACAGGTGACAACAAATTTGGGTACTAGCTCATTATATCCTGTTCAGCCGATTACAATCGACGTCAATTATCTAGAAGACTAGAACCTGCCACATATTTCTAAAGAGGGTCTCTTCTCGGTTGGGGTGCTTAGCTAGTAAACACACCATGCATGCGACTCGTATTTAATAAATATTCTACAACTATACAATAATAAAATACAACAAATTATATTAGCTCAGTAATTCTCATATTGTTAATCCAACTAATGTTTCATACAACCGAATCTCATTGAAATAATTGCAGCCAACTCCCACAGCAATGTGTGGGGGGTATCATCTCTAGTTACATCTATTTTAGGCACTTAGAGCATCTACAACCGGACCCTCAAACTGCCCCCAAACGTCTGGGCGGCCAGCCCGGTCAGTGCCCGACAAGAGAGAGAAGGAAAAAGGCACCCAACTGGACCACCCCCCCCCCCCCCACACACACACACTTTGTCCATGTTTAGGCTGTCCGCAAATCCCCATATCCAGTCCATATATAGCGAGGATATGGGGATGTCCGGGCAGGGCGCCACGTAGGATTTGACCCACCATGGACCACCTTTTCTCTTTCTTTATTCTTTCTTTCTTTTCTCTCTCTTCCTCTCCATCAATCATATGCTTGTGACCGGACATATAGGGGGAAAAGTGGGGGCATGGTTGTGTGCATGGACAAATAGGGGCTAAAAGCGGACATGCCCGGACACTGACCGGACGCATCCGCGGATGTTTGAGGGGCCAAAATTTCCCATTATGGTTGTAGATGCCCTTACTGTTTAGCAGCTTGTACAAAAACAAATAATTTACCTAAATATAATATCACTAAATCTTCTAGCAAAAGATTGTTACCCAAAGAAAGGAAATCACCCCTTCTGTCTTTCTCAGTTACACAATAGGATATATTCTTCGTTAATGTGCAGCAGAAGTTAAGTAAAACAACACAGTCCTTTACCTCTTCAGCAAATTTAATCAAGATTGTTGTCCTGGGCCTCTGCTGGCCTTCAATTGGCACAAAATGTGCCGTAACTACCACTGGGAAACCAGCATTGTCCAATACGCCCTGTAAGAAATTTTATGAAGGTTTATACGTTGTGTATCTAAGAAGACACGGTTGACATAAATATTTGAGCTGGAATTCCCACCCTTACAATCCCTGCAACAAAAGCTCCACAGTTGAACGCCCCCATGTCTTTCGGCACGGAAATGAACCTGATCAAATAAAAAGGTTCCCAGGTTTCAGATTTGTATGGGAAGAAAAATATTATGAAGTTAAAGAAAAACGAATTCATCACACCGGTTAACAAGAAGCTCCTTTTCACTAATCATGTATTCATCCTCATGTTCTGTTCCTTTCTCAAGCGAGTCAGCCACCTGGAAACAGTAAGGAACCATCTACCGGGATAAGCCATCAAATAAGTCCACTCAGTCCAGCAATCAGAACAGAACGACAGGCGGACTTACTATCAACACATGATAAATGGATGCAAAAATTTCTTGTATAAAACAACTGAGGAAATTGTTTAAAATACGAGAATCATAAATCTTCTTCGGAATTCTGGACAATATGAGTTTTAGGATCAAGGGTCGTCATGCCAGAAATGTGATGCTGAAAGCTGTGTTAAGTTTGTTAGTCAAATTTGTGTCAGTAAGTGCAAAGAGAAGTGCTCATTAGATCCCAATGCTTCAGACAAGGGAACTTTATCACCAGGTGTTAAATTAGTGCACAAATGCAACATCGACCAAATTGATACCTCAACTCTGACATTACGTAGTTATAATGGTACAAATTAATAAAATCATGTTATAATATCAGTACATACATGAATATGTGGAATAATCTATGCTAATTGACTCTGCTTTTGTACTAGCAACCAAATTGAAACATGGACAAACAGGTCATATTGTCACAATTTTGCATTGTTCAAAATGGTAATTACTCTAGCAAAGAGTTGCCATTGGATTAAAGTATTTCTCTAATTTCCAGCCTTCGGTGTGATACGTAATTCTGTATTTATTTTCAGCATATGTTATTTTATATTTAAATAGGAGAAATTATCTACACACAATAAACAGAAAATAAGGGCAGCCCGGTGCACGTAGCTCCCGTTTGTGCAGGGTCCAGAGAAGGGTCCGAGCACTTTGGGTCTTTTGTACATTCCCTACATTTCTGCAAGAGGCTGTTTCCAGGACTCGAACCCGTGACCTCATGGTCACAAGGCAACAGCTTTACCGCTGCACCAAGGCTTCCCTTCAGTCAGAAAAATAGAAACCAAATAAAAATAAATAGGTGTGCTTGGTCAGGCAGTGGCAGAGAACATCAAACACCCCAGAAGTCAGGCCACTAACAAACAAGCTCGGCCCACAATCTTTTGATAGGACAACCTCATTGAATGGAAAAAACGTAAGTATGTTACAAGAATACCTAAATTATGGCAATCACTCCAACTATTGCGGAACAGAGTAGGAATAACAGAAGATTGATATGTTAGATTACCTTTCCGAACAGTACTTTCCATACAGTGCTGTGAATGAATGATAAAATCCCCAGCAGTCGAGTCTCTCGTCTATTCCCCTGGATTGACTATTATTATTAACATGACTATCTCGACAGGATAACAGTTTAGAGAGCACACACACAATTAAGTCAATAACGAGGCTAATGATGTAAATTTGGAGAACACCTGGAACCTTAATAAGAGAAATCATAGATGCTGGCATGTCAGATGTTGTGCTATAGATATTGTTGCTATGACTTCCTCTTTAAAAAAAGACATGGGAATACAAAGTTAGAAACAGCAAGTTTGAAGTTATGCAAGAAAAACGAGATAACTGTGCCATGCCACTCGCAACAAAGAAGCGGCGAAGTTTTGACTGTTGTTCTGTTAACTTTATCATCATTTTAAGTATATGAAGCAATAGACGACCAATGAAATCATGGAATAAGAAAAGAACTACGCATCAAACCTTCTCCCTGTGACACAGCAGTTCAAGAACTCTAGCACCAACAGCATAACCAGCGTCCTCCAGCCTGCATATAAAACATAAAATGAGAGGAAGGGATGTCATGCTAAGCATCAAAGTATATTAACGCATGAATATGGAGCGGTGTATTTTTAATGAGAAACATTGTCAAATGTCCTTGCATGATTTAGCACAATAAGACTGTGGTCTCCATTCTCCAAAGAGAGAGATGTACTGAAACATTAGAGGTACAAATAATGTTGCAGAAATTAGATCGATCACGTCACGGAAATAATAATAATTGATCAACCAAATGTTATAGTTGCATCACATCTCAACATGTGAACAAGTTGTTGTAAACCTTTTGCATTATCTGAAATTCCAGATGATACAATAACATACAGTAAGTGGCAAACACATAGCGCCTGAAATATGTGACCCGGATATCAATGAGTAGCATGTACGGACTAAAAAAGGTCGTACCAGCTACAAGGTACCAATCAAATCAGGACAAATGAAATGCCGTAGGACAGTAAAAACTGTTAAGAGTGGATATAATTAACAACAATACAGTTTCATCAACAATATGAACAGATGCATGAATAAGAACATAGAGGCTACCTTCGTTCCAGGTCAGCAATGTTGTCAACTTGTGTCTGGTTGTATTGAACCACCTCCGAGAACAAGAATGCGAATGCACTCAAACTGACCTATGGAATACAGAACATTTATGAAACATGTATCGTAACAAAACAGGAAAATAATATATATTGGCACACGCTAAAAACTACCAACGAAAAGAATGAATGTGCCACTAAATCTCACATCCAAATCCTTTTGCACTTAGGAAGTAACACATCTCACATTGCAATCAGGATAGGATAGACGCACTATATTTAGCTCTAGAAAATTATCCAATCGAAAGTAGCATTACAGTGCATAGTACCTTTCACTTCAATATATTTTGATGCTATTTATTTTACCCCTTCAATTAATGCAAGAGTCGTTGTTATCATTGTGTTTGGCCCTTTTCATGAAACAATTCCTTCTCATTGCTTACAGGGCAGTAACTACAGTTTAGGTTCACTAGAATGTACTTAGAAACTAATGAGAAATCATTTGGAGTATTTTTCATACTAATGTGATGGCTGTATTATAAGAAATTTGTACGTATGATACAGCCTATATTGAGACAAATACAAGTAGATGCTGTCAAAACCTTCAATTTAACTTCAGAAACACAACTACTACCAATGAAAAGAATGAATGGTTGAATACATTCACATTTTGCAATTAGGCTACAATAATAAATATATTTAGCTCTTTAATTTATCCAATTGAAAGTATCACTAAGCTGTCAAGTAACTTCCACTTTAATATATTTTGCTACTATGCAGAATATTAACCCATTTCCTTCCATTCTTGAAACACGATTATAGAGTAGTGGGTTTGGGCAATAGTTCCTCGGTTCCTCCACGTTTCCAATGGAAGCTATAACTACACCATGCATTCAGCTTCAACTTTCAACAAAATTCACATTGCCAACTGCATACTACTCAAATAAACAACACTCCACAATTTACAGTCGATGAGTAAGAAAACTTTTGCTGCTCAAACTAATTGAGCAGGATCTGAAACACTTTCCGCCCAGCTACTACCCTAACCTGTGAATCTGTCTCAGTTACCTAATCTATGCCTTACTAAGAGAGCTGCCAGAAACAAATATCTGAAGGGGTTTTGATATGGGAAGGACGTGTACCTCCTGTCTGCCACGGCTGAGGGGCTTGTCGAGAACGTTTGCATACTGCTTCGTCTTCCCAACACTGATCATCTTGCCCGCCCTTCTCTAGGTCTCTTTCCTTGGGGTTTCTTCAGAATTCTTGGAATACTGCACAGGCTGAATCCATTTAGAAGGGGTTCCTGGCTTCTTATTTCTTCGCTGCAACACTAGAAGTGAGGTAGTAGCTTTTGTCGACCACAGCACCTGAAAGGCGTAAAATCATATATGGTCACACTCTTGGTGATATATCATAACAGTGACGTGCAGTTTGTACCACTGATCAATGCTCATTAGTAGTCACATGGTGAATCAATTTATGTGTTCAGCATGCTGGAAAGGTTCTCTAGAGTAATTAATGGCATGGAGAGAATTGCATGAAACAAACAGCATCAGTAATTGAAGACAACAAATAGAAAACTGAGACGCCGTATGCATCTTTCGAATCATCTGGGAAGAGCTATGCTATAGTCGGAAAGAAAAATGTTGCTTTAGAGCTTGTGGCCTAACCTATGAAATTCTAAAGGTGTGTGAAATTATGTGGCTCCATACAAATCATCCATATCGACCGTTCCCATCAGGAACATTTCATAGAGGAATGGTTACTTCCGATTCAAAGTCAAGAAAAAGGGGATCCAACACAAAATGTTGGCGGTCCCTCAGTCGACGGATCTGTGCAGGTAGTCCGCGCGGAAACGAACCAGTGGCGGCGCTGGACTTTGCGGGAGGAGAAGCGGCCGTCGGAGGAGCAGGACCCGACGGTGTGGATCTGCATGCACTTCAGAATCCAGGCTCTCTCGTCGCTGGGAAATTCACCGCCCGTGGCCGGGAACAGCCTCCGTGCGCAGTGGGTAAATGAGGAAGAACACAGCGGAGAGGCGGGGACATTTGTTTGTTGTGCTTGTGGGGGGGCTTCGTGCAAAACGAGGGAAGGTAGGGCTGAGGTGGTCGATCTGAGCGTTGGGGCATGATCCGACGGGGGAAAGCAGAAGTTTCTTTTTTTGAAACGGAGAAAGCAGAAGTTTCCATCTGTCTTATTTACAGATGATCCTAACAACAAACTTGTGTCATGCGTGACCGATCACCGTAATAACCATTAGTATGACGAACAACTCATAACTCGCACTCTTATAGAGTCATTATATGTGTCCTGGCCATTATAATTTAGGGACAAATGCATTTTTGCTCTTAGTTAGAACCTATCCACTGGTTTTGCCCTTACTTTTTGACTCTGCTCAGTTTTGGCCTTAGATTTTCCTCCGAGGTCGCCCGAATGCCCTTTGACCGTTTGACCAATACTTTAAAAATTCATAACAAATTGATATGAATTTAGAAAAATGCAAATAAGATATCAAAATGTTCAAATAAACATTGCCTTCATGTGTATGTCATTCGCATTCTGGAAAAAAGTACCGTTTAAACAACCTAAGGTTATTAATGTTATTAACATTATTAAAAATAAAAAGGTATAAACAATACTTTTTTCAGGAATAAAAATTTCATGCAAATGTAGGTGACGTTCTGAACATCCTGATATCTTATTTGCATTTTTCTGAGTTCATATCAACTTGTTATGAAGTTTCAAAATAATGGCCAAATTCGTTTGAACATTCATAACAAGTTGATACTTAGAAAAATGCAAAAAAGATATTAGGATGTTCAGAAAACATCACCTACATTTGCATGTAATTTTTATTTATTAAAAAAGTTTTTTTATACCATTTTTATTTTTAATAATGTTAATAACATTAACAAACTCGGATAGTTTAAATGGTACTTTTGTCCTTAATGCAAATGATATTTAGGTAAAGGTAATGTTTGTGTGAATATTTGTATATCTTATTTGCATTTTTCTGAGTTCATATGAATTTGTTATGAATTTTTAAAGTATTGGTTAAACGGTCAAAGGGCATTCAGGTGACCTCGGGGGCAAATCTAAGGGCAAAACTGAGCAGAGTCGAAAAGTAAGGTCAAACCCCGTGGGTAGGTTCCAACTAGGGGCAAAAATGTAATTGTCCCTATAATTTAAGGAGCTCGTTTAAAAAAACAAGGTCGTAGCCTTCACATTTAAAGTTTGTGGAAGCCTAGTACGGAGTGCACTCCAAATCCAACTGTCATGACATGAACAAAGTTTTGTCTACTTCCTCTTCACGTCATAACCCGGTTTTGAAGCACGGTTGTCGTCCCGTATACACACCACCGTCCCTCTGTTGTCCTCTTGCCCCCTTCGTCCTCGTCCCTTCGAGGAAGAGACCGAGCCTAAGCCCGAGGACTCAATTGGGATCGTTCTCGAGCACTCCATCCGTGAAGCGGAGGAGCATCTCCACGAGTTTGTCCCTGCAACCGATGAAGGGGAGAAGCAACGGCAGATCAATCTTCTCACTCGTCGCTCCATTGAGAAGGGCGAGCTCGAGGAAGAGTGCGCCCGTCACTGGAGCCTTGGTCTGTGGATCGATGATGAGGCACTCAACTACCTCAACAAACACCGACAAGGAGGAGGACAAGGACGACGATGAGGACTAGACTGCCTCGGCTAGTAGCAACTAGCAATGTCAAATAGCGATGTTGCATATGTTCATTTTGTTAGTTGTTGCAAATGCCCCTTTTCAAGTCACAAAATTTATATAAATATAATGATTTTTTCAAGTTCATCAGGAAAGTTCGAAGGCTCTCTCATTTTTCACACATGATCGTGATTGAAAATGGAAAACCAAAAAAATACACCAAGCTAATAAAGTTGGAAAATAAACTAAGGCAGCAAAACAAAGCCACCATAATTAGTGTAATATGTACATTATCACAACCTATTCAAGAGCAAAAAGTCTAGGAAGCAAGAGGAAACAAACATATATCTCTCCAACTTGTTTGCTCACGCAAATCTCCATAGTCACAGCTGGCTTGTACTACCAACAACACCACTAGTGATAAGGATGTCCTGGTCTTCTTAAGAGGTGACTAAGCGGGGGAGTCAGCCATCTCAAGTGGTGATGGTGTACTAGGTACAAGGGCCTTTTAACATTCGAGGGAGCATTGAGTGTTGAAGGAAGAGGAAGATTACCATCAACACCTGAATCTTCATACATGATCCCAACAATGCAAAGTTTTTTAAGGGAGCTGAATACAACACCCTCAGTGACATAGTCGACCCCACATCCAAAGGATGAGGTGATCTTACCATCTAGAGATCTACTGAACTAGAGAATTTAACCGATGAAGATTTGCAACCTTGTGCGGTATTCTCCTTTTTAGTGTAAGAAGGACGAGCCATCAAATGTACTTAATGTCAAAACACATTGCATTATAAAAAATGTTTGCATTTTTGGGTTTTCAAATACACCAAAGAATATGCATATGTCGGTAAATACAATGTATTTTGGCACTAATGTAATAAATACCTATTTTTATTTTAGCTGCATGTTTGTTGTTGCGGAATAACTCTTTATTACTAAAAAAGTAGGGATTACAATCTCGTAGAGCAACATTAAGGGCTTCCTCTGGGCCGGCCCCTAGCCAAACCATAGTTCGATCATTAGCCCTACCAAAGTTTGCCATGCAATGACTAGCACTATTGCAGAGTCTTGGAAGAGTCACGTTCCTCTATACTTTGCTTGATCTCTCCGGTAATAAAAAGAATGATTTGATAATTTGCTTTCACTACTTTTCACCATCGCGACAACCTTCAAATAGTCTTATTCAACATCAATGGATAAAGTACTCCACTGCAAAGCCAATGAAATTCCTTCCCGGAGCACAAAAAAATTCGTTTTTAAAACATCCTCACATTCTCCTGGCACATGAGCTGAAAATAATAGCGCCGTGGTGATCCCAAAAAGCCATACTCGTCCCTACAACTCCATTCAGGTCTGAACCATCTGTGTTAAGCTTAACACACCCAAGTACTGGATGGATCCACGAAGTGTTAGCCGTAGGTACGTAATTATTGCATGTGTACTTCACTAATGGGTAACAAGGGTTGGCCACAACAGTTCCTTTCACAAAATTTGCATTAGGATCCATCTTGAGTGAAGTAAGTTAATCAAGATAACTTGATAAAATTTGACCGAAACACCAATAGGTGGTGCCGGCTTGCCATGCACTAACTCATTTCTGATATGTTATAATCTCTAGAAAAGCATTAGTACGCGAACTCGCATGGCCACATTTACATCACAAATAAGCTGGAGTAACTGATACGTCCATTTTGCATCATGTTTACCTACTGTTATTTATAATGTTTTTCTACATAATAATGCTTTTTGGAGTAATTATAATGCCTTTTCTCTCATAATATGCAAGGTACACACAAAGAGGGAGAATTCCGGCAGCTAAAAATCTGGACCTGAAAAAGCTACGTCAGGTGATACGTCTCCAACGTATCTATAATTTTTGATAGTTCCGTGCTATTATACTATCTGTTTTGGGTGTTTTATATGCATTAATATGCTATTTTATATGATTTTTGGGACTAACCTATTAATCTAGAGCCTAGTGCCAGTTTCTGTTTTTTCCTTGTTTTAGAGTTTCGTACAAAAGGAATACCAAACGGAGTCCAAACGAAATAAAACTTTCGTGATGATTTTTCTTGGACCAGAAGACACCCAGGAGACTTGGAGTGCAAGTCAGAAGAGCCACAAGGTGGCCACAAGGGTGGAGGGCGCACCCAAGGGGTAGGGCGCGCCCCCCAATCTTGTGGGCCCCTCGTTGACCTCCTGACCTAGATCTTCCTCCTATATATACTCTTATACTCCAAAAACATCCAGGGCAGCCACGAAACCACTTCTCCACCGCCGCAACCTTCTGTACCCGTGAGATCCCATCTTGGGGCCTTTTCCTGCATCCTGCCGGAGGGGGATTCGATCACGGAGGGCTTCCACATCAACACCATTACCTCTCCGATGAAGCGTGAGTAGTTTACCTCAGATCTACGGGTCCAAAGCTAGTAGCTAGATGGCTTCTTCTCTCTCCTTAATTCTTAATACAAAGTTCTCCTCGATGTTCTTGGAGATCTATTCGATGTAATACTCTTTTGCGGTGTGTTTGCCGAGATCCGATGAATTGTGGATTTATGATCAACTTCTCTATGAATATTATTTGAATCTCCTCTGAATTCTTATATGCATGATTTGATATCTTTGCAAGTCTCTTCGAACTATCGATTTGGTTTGGCCAACTAGATTGGTTTTTCTTGCAATGGGAGAAGTGCTTAGCTTTGGGTTCAATCTTGCGTTGTCCTTTCCTCGTGATGTTAGGGCAGCAAGGCACGTATTGTATTGTTGCCATCGAGGATAAAAAGATGGGGTTTTCATCATATTGCTTGAGTTAATTCCTCTACATCATGTCATCTTGCTTAATGCATTAATCCGTTCTTTATGAACTTAATACTCTAGATGCATGCTGGATAGCGGTCAATGTGTGGAGTAATAGTAGTAGATGCAGAATCGTCGCGGTCTACTTGGCACGGACCTGATGCCTATATTCATGATCATTGCCTTAGATATCGTCATAACTTTGCGCTTTTCTATCAATTGCTCGGCAGTAATTTGTTCACCCACCGTAATAATTCCTATCTTGAGAGAAGCCTCTAGTGAAACCTATGGCCCCCGGGTCTATTTTCCATCATACAAGTTTCCGATCTACAATCCTAGTTTCCTATTTACTTTCTTTGCAATCTTTTAATTTCCGTCCCATAAACCAAAAAATACCAAAATATTACTTTACCGTTTATCCATCTCTATCAGATCTCACGTTGCAAATAACGTGAAGGGATTGACAACTCCTTTATCGCGTTGGGTGCAAGGTTGGTGTTTGTTTGTGCAGGTATTCGGTGGCTTGCGCGTTGTCTCCTACTGGATTTATACCTTGGTTCTCAAAACTAAGGGAAATAGTTACGTTACTTTGTTGCATCATCCTTTCCTCTTCAAGGGAAAAACCAACGCAAGCTTAAGAGGTGGCAAGAAGGAATTCGGGCGCCGTTGCCGGGGGGATCTACGCCAAGCCAAGACATACCAAGTACCCATCATAAACCCTCATCCCTCGCATTACATTATTCGCCATTCGCCTCTCGTTTTCCTCTCCCCACTTCTAAAACGATTTTCGAAAAGATTCACCTTTTCTTCGCCCCTCTTCCGTTCGTCCTCCTCGTTTTCTTCTTGTGTGCTCGTGTGTTGGATTGCTTGCTTTGTCGCGATGGCTCAAGATAATACCAAATTGCGTGACTTTTTCAACACCAATAATAATGATTTTATTAGTACTCCGATTGCTCCCGATGCTAATGTAGAATCTTGTGAAATTAATACTACTTTGCTAAATCTTGTTATGAAAGATCAATTTTCTGACCTTCCCAATGAAGATGTCGCATCCCATCTTAATAATTTCGTTGATTTGTGCGATATGCAAAAGAAAAAAGATGTGGATAATGATATTGTCAAGTTGAAGTTATTTTCGTTCTCGCTTAGGGATCGCGCTAAAACTTGGTTTTCATCTTTGCCTAAAAATAGTATTGATTCAAGGAATAAGTGTAAAGATGCTTTTATTTCCAAATACTTTCCTCCCGCTAAGATCATCTGTCGGCGTTCTGGGAACGGGATCCCCAGACTTGCCTGCCTGCGGCCCACGGCATGGCTTTGCGAGCGGGCCCGTATGGCCCATCTTCACCAACAAGCACTCAAGACCCTCACGAGGGGCCAAGCCTCGCGAGGCGGATGACACAAGACCTCCTCGGGAGCGCCCTCACCAGGATGGATGTCGAGGGGAGGAGAGCTCAAGGCAAGGCAAACCTCGCGAGGTTCCAATGACGTGAGCCATGACGATCAAGATCAGGCGGGCGCCAGCGCGCACAATGTCCTTGTTTCCTCTTTGGTGCTAAGGAAGCAAGTGCAGGCGCGGAGTACCGAGGCGTCAAGCAAGACGGAGATGCAACGAGGCCAAGACCAGCAGGATGGCAAGACGGAGGTCACCATGGAGCCCAAGGCGGCGTCACCACCAGAGCCTTTTGCAGGCGAAGACTGCTTTTGTCAGGATAAGCTATACTAGTTGTCCCCTTTCAAATTGGCCGTTGTTGGCTCCCTTCCCGCTCAATATTTGGGGAGAGGACCAGGGCCTCTATAAATAGGATTAGCCACCACAGTAGGAGGCAACGGGTCTCGAACTCATTCAGTTCATCCTCACACCCACCAAACACAAGAACACTTCGCCTCAGGAGGCTGTTCTTCCCCTTGTACTGTTCATCCTCAGCCCAAGAGGCAATCTAGCACCACCACACTTGAGTAGGGTATTACACCACAACGGTGGCCCGAACCAGTATAAATCTTGTGTCCTTTGTATTGCGAGCTCGTCGAGTTAGCCCTTGAGATCTTAGCGAAGCTAGGACGTGGATCGGTAGGGGGAGATCTTCGTGCGCACCCCAGTGTTCGAACCATGAGGGTTTTGCCGGAACCCGAGATTCGACATTTGGCGCGCCAGGTAGGGGTGCACCGAAGCTTCCCTTCCGTCGCTCCGCGTCTTGTTGCTTCATCGTCTCCATGGCGGACGCTCGCGCTGAGCGTCGGGCTGCCCTCGCCGCCCGCGTTGCTCAGACGGCTCCCGTCGGTGGGCCACCCTGTCGTTCTCCGTCGCCTGCCGCCACCGACCCGACAGGGAACGAGCAGCAAGCATCCTTGATACGTCTCCAACGTATCTATAATTTTTGATTGCTCCATGCTATATTATCTACTGTTTTAGGCAATATTGGGCTTTATTATCCACTTTTATATTATTTTTGGGACTAACCTATTAACCGGAGGCCTAGCCCAGATTCTTTGTTTTATGCCTATTTCAGATTTCGAGGAAAAGGAATACCAGACGGAGTCAAAACGAAGCGAAATCAACTGGAGAAGTTATTTTTGGAAGGAAAGCCACCCGATGGACTTGGAGTGCGTCGGGGAAAGAAGGGAGGTGCTCACGAGGGTGGGGTGCGCCCCGCCTCGTGGCCCCCTTCAGTCCCAATCGATGTACTCCTTTCACCCATATATACCTACGTGCCCTAAAACTTCCGAGCAGAAGATAGATCTGAGTTCCACCGCCATAAGCCTCTCAGAGCCACCAAAAACCTCTCGGGAGCCCGTTCTGGCACCCTGCCGGAGGGGGAACCCATCACCGGTGGCCATCTTCATCATCCCAGCGCTCTCCATGACGAGGAGGGAGTAGTTCACCCTCGGGGCTGAGGGTATGTACCAGTAGCTATGTGTTTGATCTCTCTCTCTCTCTCGTGTTCTTGATTTGGCACGATCTTGATGTATCACGAGCTTTGCTATTATAGTTGGATCCTATGTTTCTTCTCCCCCTCTTCTCTCTTGTAATGGATTGAGTTTTCCCCTTCAAGTAATCTTATCGGATTGAGTCTTTAAAGATTTGAGAACACTTGATGTATGTCTTGCAGTGCGTATCTGTGGTGACAATGAGATATCACGTGATTCACTTGATGTATGTTTTGATGATCAACTTGAGGGTTCCGCCCATGAACCTATGCATAGGGGTTGGCACACGTTTTTGTCGTGATTCTCCGGTAGAAACTTTGGGGCACTCTTTGAGGTTCTATGTGTTGGTTGAATAGATGAATCTGAGATTGTGTGATGCATATCGTATAATCATACCCACGGATACTTGAGGTGACATTGGAGTATCTAGGTGACATTAGGGTTTTGGTTGATTTGTGTCTTAAGGTGTTATTCTAACGAACTCTAGGGCTGTTTGTGACACTTATAGGAATAGCCCAATGGATTGATTGGAAAGAATAACTTTGAGGTGGTTTCATACCCTACCATAATCTCTTCGTTTGTTCTCCGCTATTAGTGGCTTTGGAGTGACTCTTTGTTGCATGTTGAGGGATTGTTATATGATCTATCTATGTTATTATTATTGAGAGAACTTGCACTAGTGAAAGTATGAACCCTAGGCCTTGTTTCCTATCATTGCAATACCGTTTACGCTCACTTTTATCGTTAGTTACCTTGCTGTTTTTATTATTTCAGATTACAAAAACCTATATCTACCATCCATATTGCACTTATATCACCATCTCTTCGCCGAACTAGTGCACTTATACAATTTACCATTGTATTGGGTGTGTTGGGGACACAAGAGACTCTTTGTTATTTGGTTGCAGGGTTGCTTGAGAGAGACCATCTTCATCCTACGCCTCCCACGGATTGATAAACCTTAGGTCATCCACTTGAGGGAAATTTGCTACTGTCCTACAAACCTGTGCACTTGCAGGCCCAACAATGTCTACAAGAAGAAGGTTGTGTAGTAGACATCAAGCTCTTTTAAGGCGCCGTTGCCGGGAGGCTAGGTAAGTGAAGGTATATCTTTAGATCTTGCAATCGAATATTTTGTTTCTTGTTTTAGCACTAGTCTAGTCTATAAAATAAAATTACAAAAAATGGAATTGAGTTTGTCTCATACGCTTCACCTTTTTAATATCTTTCGTGAGAATGATGGAAAGGAAAATTGTGCCAAAGTGCTAGAAGAAGAATTACATAGAATGCTTGGCATGAAATATGTGAATGATGAGCATGATTGCAATGTTGTTAGTATGCATTCCTTGAATATCCATGATGCTAATGATATGCAAAGCCACAAGCTTGGGGAAGCTATGTTTGATGAAGATGATATTTTTTTGTCCCCCAAGCTTTGATGATCAAATTTACTATGATGAAAGCATGCCTCCTATCTATGATGATTATTGTGATGACACGTATGCTTTAAAGAATAATGATAACCATGAAACTTGTCATCTTGATCTTAATTTTCAATCTTATGATAGTTATTTTGTTGAGTTTACTCTCACTATTACGAATGAGAAGAATTTTGCTTATGTGGAGAGTAGTAAATTTTCTATGCTTGTAGATCATGAAAAGAATGCTTTAAGTGCTGGTTATATTGTTGAATTCATTCATGATGCTACTGAAAATTATTATGAGGGGGGAACCTATGCTTGTAGGAATTGCAATAATATCAAGTTTCCTCTCTATGTGCTTAAAGTTTTGAAGTTATGCTTGTTCTACCCTCCTATGCAAGTTGATTATTGTTCCCATAAGTTGTTTGCTCACAAAATCCCTATGCATAGGAAGTGGGTTAGACTTAAATGTGCTAGTCATATTCTTCATGATGCTCTCTTTATGTTTCAATTCTTATGTCTTGTGTGAGCATCATTGAAATCATCATGCCTAGCTAGGGGCGTTAAACGATAGCGCTTGTTGGGAGGCAACCCAATTTTATTTTAGTTTATTACTTTTTGGTTCTGTTTAGTAATAAATAATCCATCTAGATTCTGTTTAGATGTGATTTTTATGTTTTAATTAGTGTTTGTAGTAGAACCTTTGGGAAGACTTGGGTGAAGTCTTTATGATCATGCTGTAAAAGACAGAAACTTTAGCGCTCACGAGATTAGATTCAACTTTTTACTGGAGAGTGATATTTAGTTGATTCTTTTTGCAGATGATTACTAGAAAAATTCCTCAGGTCCATAAGTTTATTTTAGAATTTTTAGAGTTCCAGAAGTTTGCGTTAGTTACATATTACTACAGACTGTTCTGTTTTTGACAGATTCTGTTTTCATTGTGTTGTTTGCTTATTTTGATGAATCTATGGCTAGTAAAATAGTTTATAAACCATAGAGAAGTTGGAATACAGTAGGTTTAACACCAATATAAATAAAGAATGAGTTCATTACAGTACCTTGAAGTGGTGTTTTGTTTTCTTTCGCTAACGGAGCTCACGAGTTTCTGTTAAGTTTTGTGTTGTGAAGTTTTCAAGTTTGGGTAAAGATTCGATGGACTATGGAATAAGGAGTGGCAAGAGCCTAATCTTGGGGATTCCCAAGGCACCCCAAGGTAATATTCAAGGATAACCAAGAGCCTAAGCTTGGGGATGCCCCGGAAGGCATCCCCTCTTTCGTCTTCGTTCATCGGTAACTTTACTTGGAGCTATATTTTTATTCACCACATGATATGTGTTTTTCTTGGAGTGTCATTTTATTTTCTTTAGCTTTGCTTGCTGTTAGTTAGAATAATGCTTTGCATCTTTAGTTTCAATAAAAATGTCAAGGATAGCCTTTACCATGCTTATTTTGCTAGTATACATGTTGCTGTTTGAAAACAGAAAGTTTACCGCTGTTGCAAAAATTCCCTAGAAAAGTCAGAGAGTGGTATAATGTTGAATCTTTTTGCATATTGATATCTGATAAATTTATTACAGTGGGAATTTTAGTTAATAATTTTTGGAGTTAGGGAAGTATGATGAATCTTGCATTCTTTACAGACTATACTGTTTTGGCAGATTGCTGTTATGTTTGCATTGTTTGCATATGTTTGCTTGTTTAATGATTCTATTTGAGGATAGGAGTATTAAATATGCAGAGGCATTTAGTATGCAATGTTGAATAATAATCTTAGTGATTTGTTACAGCAGAAAATGATAAGGTTTTGCATTGGTTTATACTAACCTATCTCACGAGTTCTTGTTAAGTTTGTTGTGAATGAAGCTTTTGATAAAAAGAGAAACCATGATATGAGAGGAATTAAGAAGACACAAAGTTCAAGCTTGGGGATGCCCAAGGCACCCCAAGATAATATTTCAAGAAGTCTCAAGCATCTAAGCTTGGGGATGCCCCGTAGGCATCCCACCTTTCTTCTTCAAAGAACTATCGGTTAGTATCGGTTGAGCCTAAGTTTTTGCTTCTTCACATGAGTTGTGCTATCCTTGCAATGTAATTTTATTTTGTTTTGCTTGCTGTTTGGATACAATACCAAGATCTGAAATTCTTAAATGTTAGAGAGTCTTCACATAGTTGCACAATTATTCGACTACTCATTGATCTTCACTTATATCTTTCGGAGTAGTTTGTCATTTGCTCTAGTGCTTCACTTATATCCATTTAGAGCTCAATGGTGGTTTTATTTTGAAGAAATAGATGATCTCTCATGCTTCACTTATATCATTTTGAGAGTCTTAACTAGCATGGTAATTTGCTTGAATAATCCTAATATGCTAAGCATAAAAGATTTGTAAGAATTCTTATGAGTGTGTTGAATACTAAGAGAAGTTTGATGCTTGATGATTGTTTTGAGATATGAAGATGGTGATATTAGAGTCATGATAGTTGAGTAATTGTGAATTTGAGAAATACTTGTGTTAAAGTTTGTGATTCCCGTAGCATGCACGTATGGTGAACCGTTATGTGATGAAGTCGGAGCATGATTTATTTATTGATTGTCTTCCTTATGAGTGGCGGTAGGGGACGAGCGATGGTCTTTTCCTACCAATCTATCCCCCTAGGAGCATGCGCGTAATACCTTGCTTTGATAACTTCTAGTTTTTTGCAATAAGTATATGAGTTCTTTATGACTAATGTTGGGTCCATGGATTATACGCACCTTTTCCCATCCTTCCACCACTGCCAGCCTCTCTAATACCGCGCACTTTTCACCGGTATCATACACCCACCATATATCTTCCTCAAAACAGCCATCATTCCTACCTATCATGGCATTTCCATAGCCATTCCGAGATATATTGCCATGCAACTTTCCACTGTTCCGTTTATTAAGTGGGCAGCAATTTTTCTTCTTTTTCATAGTGCCTAATAGGTATGTTATAATATGGAGCAAGGCGTGAAGCATAGACACCTCCAAACATGGGGCCCTTTGTACGGTTCAGACTTAACTGTTTGGCAATAATACCGCCCATACTAACAGAGTCATCACGGAATAAACCATGGAACAAAATAATAATATCAGGAATACTAAGGTTTCCATAGTTTCCGCGACCAATTAAGCAACGACTAGCAAATATTGCAAAGTAGCATAAAACAGGAAAATGTATGCTAGTGATTCTTGCATCGGAAACCTTCCTAGTTTCCCCTACAGTAATAGTATCAATAAACCCGTCCACATCTTTACGATGTGGTTCCTCTAAGCTACCCTCGAAAGGTATTCTGCAAACCCTGCAAAGTTCATCTAGTGACATCTTCTTAACCACATCATATAAATGAAACTCTACTGAAGGAGGTGATTCCTTAGGATAATAGTAGAAGTTTTGCACAGAAGTATTGGTGAGTAAGAGATACTGTTCGTGTTGGTCGCGGAGGAAGTCGGTGAGGCCTGCATTCTCAACCAATTTATAAAAATCATCATAAATCCCGGCTGCTCTCAAGAAATCATCGGAAGGCCATTCACACGGCCGAACCTCCGTGGTGCGAGGCAGATTATATTTGGGCCTCTCTGCTTCTTTACTCTGCTTTTCCTTCGAGCTTCGACTCGATGAACCCCTCAACTCTTCATTATTTTCTGAAAAATTCTGAAATTTTTAGTAACTTCAAATAAAAGTGAACCAAGCTCAACAAAATTGATAGCAACTACTCCTACAAGTGCCTAGAGCCTATATCATGCATTAGAACTACTTGGAACCATATAAATTTGGCATGCAAGCTCAAGAACATTGTCACCAAGGAACAATCCCCCAAAGCAGTTTTGTGAGAGGTGCTTTGAGCAAGGAGATCAAAAATCGCAGCAAAATGAGCTAGAACTCGTGCTTGAGCTGGATGGTGATTTTTTTGGGAGGAAGAAGAAGTGTGTGGGTGTAGGAATAAGTGGAGGGGAGCCACCATGGGCCCATGAGGCAGGGGGCGCGCCCTGTAGGGGTGGGCCCGTCCTGGACCCTCGTGGCTAGGTGCTTGCTCCCCCTGCTGCGTTCTCAGTGCCAGATATTCTCAAATATTCCAAAAAAAATCATATTTCAATTTCGGGGTATTTGGAGAACTTTTATTTTCGAGGTATTTTTATATTGCACGGATAATTCAGAAAACAGACAGGAAAATACTATTTTTACTTTATTTCAACTAAATAACAGAAAGTAGAGAGAGGGTAAAGAAGGTTGTGCTTCTAATTTCATCCATCTCATGCTCATCAAAAGGAATCCACTAACAAGGTTGATCAAGTCTTGTTAACAAACTCATTCTGACTAACATGGAACCGGAGAAATTCCGAATAACACTATGTTACCTCAACGGTGATATGCACATCCCCAATAATAAGAATATCATATCTCTTTTTGGCAGTAGGAAGAGGAAATTCAAAGCCTCCAATAATAATCGATGGAATTTTTCCAATAGAATTGACACTGTGGACTTGAGGTTGTTTCCTCCAAAAGTGTACCATATGCTCATTCCATTAACATGAAAAGTGACATTGCCTTTGTTGCAATCAATAACAGCCACTGCAGTATTCAAAAAGGATCTTCCAAGAATAATAGACATACTATCGTCCTCGGGAATATCAAGAATAACAAAGTCTGTTAAAATAGTAACATTTGCAACCACAACAGGTACATCCTCACAAATACCGGCAATGTATAGCAGTTGATTTATCAGCCATTTGCAAAGATATTTCAGTAGGTGTCAACTTATTCAAATCAAGTCTACGATATAAAGAGAGAGGCATAACACTAACACCGGCTCCAAGATCACATAAAGAAGTTTTAACATAGTTTCTTTTAATGGAGCATGGTATAGTGGGTACTCCTGGATCTCCTAGTTTCTTTGGTATTCCACCTTTAAAAGTATAATTAGCAAGCATGGTGGAAATTTCAGCTTCCGGTATCTTTCTCTTATTAGTAACAATTTCTTTCATATACTTAGCATAAGGATTCATTTTAAGCATATCAGTTAATCGCATACGCAAAAAGATAGGTCTAATCATTTCAGCAAAGCACTCAAAATCCTCATCATTCTTTTTCTTGGATGGTTTGGGAGGAAAAGCATGGGTTTCTGAACCCATGGTTCTCTTTCTTTACCATGTTTTCTAGCAACAAAATCTCTCTTATCATAACGTTGATTCTTTGATTGTGGGTTATCAAGATCAACAGCAGGTTCAATTTCTACATCGTTATCATTACTAGGTTGAGCATCATCATGAACATCATCATTAACATTATCACTAGGTTCATGCTCATTACCAGATTGTGTTTCGGCATCAGAAATAGAAATATCATTAGGATTCTCAGGTGTGTCAACAATAGGTTCACTAGAAGCATGCAAAGTCCTATCATTTTTATTTCTCTTCCTCTTAGAAGGACTAGGTGCGTCAACATTAGTTCTCTGAGAATCTTGCTCAATTCTCTTAGGATGGCCTTCAGGATACAAAGGTTCCTGAGTCATTTTACCAGTTCTAGTAGCCACTCTAACAGCATAATCATTATTCTTATTATTTAATTCATTGAGCAAATCATTCTAAGCTTTAAGTACTTGTTCTACTTGAGTGGTAACCAGAGAAGCATGTTTACTAATGAGTTTAAGTTAACCTTTAACTCTAGACATATAATCACCCAAGTGTTCAATCATATAAGCATTTTGTTTTAATTGTCTACCAAAAATAAGCATTGAAATATTCTTGCTTAACCGTAAAGTTATCAAACTCATCCAAACATTGGCTAGCAAACTTAGTAGGAGGGATTTCAGCTTTATCATATCTATAGAGAGAATTTACCTTTACTACCTGTGTCGGGTTATCAAGACCATGTGTTTCTTCAATAGGTGATGGATTAACATCATATATTTCTTCAACAGGTGGTATATTAAGACCATGTATTTCTTCAATAGGAGGTAAATTCTTAACATCTTCAGCTTTTATACTTTATTTCATGGATTTCTTTGCCTCTTGCATATCTTCAAGACTGAGAAATAGAGCACCCCTCTTATTCGGAGTTGGCTTAGGAATAGGCTCAGGAGTTGGCTCAGGAAGTGTCCAATTATTTTCATTGGTCAACATATTATTCAATAGAATTTCAGCTTCATCTGGTGTTCTTTCCCTGAAAACAGAACCAGCACAACTATCCAGGTGGTCTCTGGAAGCATCGGTTAGTCCATTATAAAAGATATCAAGTATTTCATTTTTCTTAAGAGGATGATCAGACAAAGCATTAAGTAATTGCAGAAGCCTCCAACAAGCTTGTGGGAGACTCTCTTCTTCAATTTGCGCAAAATTATATATTTCCCTTAAGGCAACTTGTTTCTTATGAGCAGGGAAATATTTAGCAGAGAAGTAATAAATCATATCCTGGGGACTACACACACAACCAGGATCAAGAGAATTAAACCATATCTTAGCATCACCCTTTAATGAGAACGGAAAAAATTTAAGGATATAAAAGTAGCGGGTTCTCTTATCATTAGTGAACAGGGTGGCTATATCATTTAATTTAGTAAGTTGTGCCACAATAGTTTCAGATTCATAACCATAAAAAGGATTAGATTCAACCAAAGTAATTATATCAGGATCAATGGAGAATTCATAATCCTTATCAGTAACAAAGATAAGTGAGGTAGCATAAGCAGGATCATATTTCATTCTAGCATTCAGAGTTTTTTGTTTAAGCTTAGCTAATAATTTCTTAAGATCACTTCTATCATTGCAAGCAAGAAAGTCTCTTTTAGTTTCTTCATCCATAACATAGCCCTCAGGCACAATAGGTAATTCATATTTATTGGGAGAGCCTTCATCATCACTCTCATCAATATTATCAGTTTCAATACTTTCATTCTCTCTAGCCCTAGCAAGTTGTTCATCAAGAAATTCACCAAGTGGCACAGTAGTATCAAGCATAGAAGTAGTTCCATCATAAGTATCATGCATAGCAGAAGTGGCATCATCAATAACATGCGACATATCAGAATGAATAGCAGAAGCAGGTTTAGGTGTCGCAAGCTTACTCAGAACAGAAGGTGAATCAAGTGAAGAGCTACATGGCAGTTCCTTACCTCCCCTCGTAGTTGAGGGATAAATTTTTGTTTTCTCGTCTTTCCAGTTCCTCATAGTGACCAGTAGATATAAATCCCAAGTGACTCAAAGAATAGAGCTATGCTCCCCGGCAACGGCGCCAGAAAATAGTCTTGATAACCCACAAGTATAGGGGATCGCAACAGTTTTCGAGGGTAGAGTATTCAACCCAAATTTATTGATTCGACACAAGGGGAGCCAAAGAATATTCTCAAGTATTAGCAGTTGAGTTGTCAATTCAACCGCACCTGGATAACTTTATATCTGCAGCAAATTATTTAGTAGCAAAGTAGTATGGAAGTAACGGTAACGGTAGCAAAAGTAATATTTTTGGGTTTTTTGTAACAGTAGCAACGGAAAATTAAATAAGCGGAGAACAATTTGTGAAAAGCTCGTAGGCATTGGATCGGTGATAGAGAATTATGTCGGATGCGGTTCATCATGTAACAATCATAACATAGGGTGACACTGAACTAGCTCCAATTCATCAATGTAATGTAGGCATGTATTCCGAATATAGTCATACGTGCTTATGGAAAAGAACTTGCATGACATCTTTTGTCCTACCCTCCCGTGGCAGCGGGGTCCTAGCGGAAACTAAGGGATATTAAGGCTTCCTTTTAATAGAGTACCGGACCAAAGGGTTAACACATAGTGAATACATGAACTCCTCAAACTATGGTCATCACCGGGAGTGGTCCCGATTATTGTCACTTGAGGTTGCGGATTATAACACATAGTAGGTGACTATAGACTTGCAAGATAGGATCAAGAACTCACATATATTCATGAAAACATAATAGGTTCAGATCTGAAATCATGGCACTTTCGGGCCCTAGTGACAAGCATTAAGCATAGCAAAGTCATAGCAACATCAATCTCGAGAACATAGTGGATACTAGGGATCAAACCCTAACAAAACTAACTCGATTACATGATAAATCTCATCCAACCCATCACCGTCCAGCAAGCCTGTGATGGAATTACTCACGCACGGCGGTGAGCATCATGAAATTGGTGATGGAGGATGGTTGATGATGACGACGACGATGAATCCCCCTCTCCGGAGCCCCGAACGGACTCGGATCAACCCTCGAGAGAGTTTAGGGCTTGGCGGCTCCGTATCGTAAAACGCGATGAATATTTCTCTCTGATTTTTTTCTCCCCGAACACGAATATATGGAGTTGGAGTTGAGGTCGGTGGAGCAACAGGGGGCCCACGAGGCAGGGGGCGCGCCCCCCACCCTCGTGGACAGGTGGTGGGACCCTTGGCCTTGATTCTTTTGCCAATATTTTTAATATTTTCCAAAAATAAGTTCTGTGGAGTTTCAGGTCATTCTGAGAAATTTTGTTTCTACACATAAATAACACCATGGAAAGTCTGCTGAAAACAGCGTCAGTCCGGGTTAGTTCCATCCAAATCATGCAAGTTAGACTCCAAAACAAGGGCAAAAGTGTTTGGAAAAGTAGATACGACGGAGACGTATCACTCACCACCGTGCGTGAGTAATTCCATCATAGGCTTGCTGGACGGTGATGGGTTGGATGATATTTATCATGTAATCGAGTTAGTTTTGTTAGGGTTTGATCCCTAGTATCCACTATGTTTTGAGATTGATGTTGCTATGACTTTGCTATGCTTAATGCTTGTCACTAGGTCCCGAGTGCCATGATTTCAGATCTGAACCTATTATGTTTTCATGAATATATGTGAGTTCTTGATCCTATCTTGCAAGTCTATAGTCACCTACTATGTGTTATGATCCGGCAACCCCGAAGTGACAATAATCGGGAGACCACTCCCGGTGATGACCATAGTTTGAGGAGTTCATGTATTCACTATGTGTTAATGCTTTGGTCTAGTACTCTATTAAAGGGAGGCCTTAATATCCCTTAGTTTCCATTAGGACCCCGCTGCCACGGGAGGGTAGGACAAAAGATGTCATGCAAGTTCTTTTCCATAAGCACGTATGACTATATTTGGAATACATGCCTAAATTACATTGATGAACTGGAGCTAGTTTTGTGCCACCCTATGTTATAACTATTGCATGAGGAATCACATCCGGCATAATTCTTCATCACTGATCCAATGCCTACGAGCTTTTCACATATTGTTCTTTGCCTAGTTACTTTTCCGTTGCCACTGTTACAATCACTACAATCACATCTGTTACTTTTTGCCACTGCTATTTACATTTCCATACTACTTTGCTACTAAATACTTTGCTGCAGATATTAAGTTATCCAGGTGTGGTTGAATTGATAGCTCAACTACTAATACTTGAGAATATTCTTTGGCTCCCCTTGTGTCTAATCAATAAATTTGGGTTGAATACTCTACCCTAAAAAAGCTATTGCGATCCCCTATACTTGTGGGTTATCAAGACTATTTTCTGGCGCCGTTGCCGGGGAGCATGGCTTTATTCTTTGAGTCACTTGGGATTTATATCTGCTGGTCACTATGAGGAACTTGAAAGACGAAAGAACCAAGATTTTCCCTAAACTACGAGGGGAGGTAAGGAACTGCCATCTAGCTCTGCACTTGATTCACCTTCTGTTTTGAGTAAGCTTGCGACACCTAAACCTCGCTTCAAATTGTTAATTACGATATGTCGCATGTTATTGATGATGCCACTTCTGCTATGCAAGATATTTATGATGAAACTACTTCTATGCTTGATACTACTGTGCCACTAGGTGAATTTCTTGATGAACAACTTGCTAGGGCTAGAGAAAATGAAATTATTGAAACTGATAATATTGATGAAAGTGATGATGAAGATTCTCCCCCTAGATATGAATTGCCTGTTGTGCCTGAGGGTTACGTTATGGATGAAGAAACTGCTAGAGACTTTCTTGCTTGGAATGATAGGAATGATCTTAAGAAATTATTAGCTAAGCTGAAAGACAAATCTTTGGATGCTAGAATGAAATATGACCCTACTTTTGCTACTTCATCTATCTTTGTAACTGATAAGGATTATGATTTTTCTGTTGATCTTGAGATAATTACTTTGGTTGAATCTGATCCTTTTGATGGCTATGAATCTGAAATTGTTGTGGGACATCTTACTAAATTAAATGATATAGCTACCCTATTCACTAATGATGAGAAAACTCGCTACTACTATATCCTTAAATTATTTCCATTCTCATTAAAGGGTGATGCTAAAACATGGTTTAGTTCTCTTGATCCTGGTTGTGTGCGTAGTCCCAGTGATATGATTTATTACTTTCGCTAAATATTTCAGCTCATAGGAAACAAGCTGCTTTAAGGAAATATATAATTTTGTGCAAATTGAAGAAGAGAGTCTCCCACAAGCTTGGGGGAGGCTTCTCCAATTACTTAATGCTTTGCCTGATCACCCTCTCAAGAAAAATGAAATACTTGATATCTTTTATAATGGACTAACCGATGCTTCCAGAGACCACCTGGATAGTTGTGCTGGTTGTGTTTTCAGGGAAAGAACAGTTGATCAAGCTGAATTGCTATTGAATAATATGTTGACTAATGAAAATAATTGGATACTTCCTGAACAACTCCTAACCCAACTCCGAAGAAGAGGGGCATTCTATTTCTCAGTCCTGAAGATATGCAAGAGGCAAAGGAATCTATGAAAGAAAAAGGTATTAAAACTGAAGATGTTAATAATTTACCTCCTATTGAAGAAATACATGGTCTTAATTTTCCGCCTGTTGAAGAAATACATGGTCTTGATAACCCGACACAGGTAGTAAAGGTAAATTCTCTCTATAGATTTGATGAAGGTGATATTCCTCATTACAAGTCTGCTAGCCAATGCTTAGATGAGTTTGATAATTTTATTGTTAAACAAGAAAACTTCAATGCTTATGTTGGTAGACAATTGAAACGTAATGCTTATATGATTGAGCACTTGAGTGATTATATGTCTAGAGTTAAAGGTGAACTTAAACTCATTAGTAAACATGCTTCTATGGTTACCACTCAAGTAGAGCAAGTGCTTAAAGCTCAGAATGATTTGCTCAATGAATTAAATAATAAGAAAAATGATAATGTTGTTAGAGTTGTGACTAGAGGGGGGTAGAATGACTCAGGAACCTTTGTACCATGAGGGCCACCCTAAGAGAATTGAGCAAGATTCTCAGAGAACTAATGTTGACGCACCTAGTCCTTCTAAGAGGAAGAGAAAGAAAAATGATAGGACTTTGCATGCTTCTAGTGAACCTATTGTTGACACACCTGAGAATGCCAATGATATTTCTATTTCTGATGCTGAAACACAATCTGGTAATGAGCATGAACCTAGTGATAATATTAATGATGATGTTCATGATGATGCTCAACCTAGCAATAACAACGATGTAGATATTGAACCTGCTGTTGATCTTGATAACCCACAATCAAAGAATCAACGTTATGATAAGAGAGACTTTGTTGCTAGGAAGCATGGTAAAGAAAGAGAACCATGGGTTCAGAAACCCATGCCGTTTCCTCCTAAACCATCCAAGAAAAGGATGATGAGGATTTTGAGCGCTTTGTGAAATGATTAGACCTATCTTTTGCGCTTGCATTTGACTGATATGCTTAAAATGAATCCTTATGCTAAGTATATGAAAGATATTGTTACAAATAAAAGAAAGATACCGGAAGCTGAAATTTCCACCATGCTTTCTAATTATACTTTTAAGGGTGGAATACCTAAGAAACTAGGAGATCCAGGAGTACCAACTATACCATGCTCCATTAAAAGAAACTATGTTAGAACTGCTTTATGTGATCTTGGAGCCAGAATTAGTGTTATGCCTCTCTCTTTATATCATAGACTTCATTTGAATAAGTTGACACCTACTGAAATATCTTTGCAGATGGTTGATAAATCAACCGCTATACCTGTCGGTATTTGTGAGGATGTGCCTGTTGTGGTTGCAAATGTTACTATTTTAACGGACTTTGTTATTCTTGATATTCCCGAGGACGATAGTATGTCGATTATCCTTGGTAGACCCTTTTTGAATACTGCAGGGGCTGTTATTGATTGCAACAAAGGCATTGCCACTTTTCATGTTAATGGTAATGAGCATACATTACACTTTCCGAGGAAACAACCTCAAGTCCACAGTATCAATTCTATTGGAAAATTTTCATCGATTATTATTGGAGGTTTTGAATTTCCTCTACCTACTGTCAAGAAGAAATATGATATTCTTATTGTTGGGGATGTGCATATCCCCGTTGAGGTAACATAGTGTTATTCAAAATTTCTCATGTTCGATGTTATTCGGAATGAGTTTGTTAACAAGACTTGATCAACCTTGTTAGTGGATTCCTTTTGATGAGCATGAGATGGATGAAGTTAGAAAGCACAACCTTCTGTACCCTCCTTTTACTTTCTGTTATTTAGATTAAATAAAGCAAAAATAGTATATTCTGTCTGTTTTCCTAATTATCCGTGCAATAAAAAATACCCCGAAAATAAAACTTCTCCAAATGCCCCGAAAATGAAATATGATTTTTTCTATAATATTTGAGAATATTTGGCACTGAGAACACATCAGGGGGAGCATGCACCTGGGCACGAGGGTCCAGGGCGCGCCTACCCACCTGGGCGCGCCCCCTGTCGGTGTCAAAACCGGCAGATCTCTGGTAGGGGTCCCGAACTGTGCGTCTAAGATCGATGGTAACAGGAGACGGGGGACACGATGTTTACCCAGGTTCGGGCCCTCTCTATGGAGGTAATACCCTACTTCATGCTTGATTGATCTTGATGAATATGAGTGTTACAAGAGTTGATCTACCACGAGACCGTAATGGCTAAACCCTAGAAGTCTAGCCTGTATGACTATGGTCATGTGTGTCTCCGTCCGGACTATGCTCTCCGGTTTATATAGACACCGGAGAGATCTAGGGTTACATGGAGTCGGTTACATAAGAAGGAATCTACATAGTCGGTTGCCAAGCTTGCCTTCCACGCCAAGTAGAGTCCAATCCGGACACGGGTGTAGTCTTCGACCTTCATGTCTTCACAGCCCTTCAGTCCTGCCCAATGAATAACAGGCCGAACGCCCGAGGACCCCTTAGTCCAGGACTCCCTCAGTAGCCCCTGAACCTGGCTTCAATGACGAGGAGTCCGGCGCACAGATTGTCTTCGGCATTGCAAGGCGGGTTCCCCTTTTTCCGAACTCCAAGATAGTCTTCGGATGCGATGATTGTATCCGGACCTGTTACACACACCATACACAACCGCATAGAGAATATATATTTTTACACGAGTTCCATCCGCTGACAATTTTGCAGCACGACATTACATCCGGCCGGTCATAATTCCAAACCGATTTTATGTTCGACGCCCCATGCCCCGAGAAGCAGTTGCCATTGGCACGTCTTGTCAAAGCAGAGATCGTGTCCCCTTATCACGGGGTTCTCATTAATGCGGGCATGGGTAACCCAACCATGTCGTTTATACAGCCCTTGGGAATAGGCGAATCTTAAGGCGAGTGAGGAGGCGTTTAATATTTGCTGCCTTTATAAGGGGATAAGGATTCCCTCTTCCTCTTCTCACGCTCTCTCTCTCTGTCTCCGCTTTTCCCATCTCGAGCTCCAGCGCCCAAGTTCTCATCTCCTTTCCACTCAAGCAACCATGTCCGGATCCAGTGGTCAGGGAAAGTGGATGGTCTCCTCCATCATGGAGGAGGACATTACTGAGCTTCGGGCGGCCGGATATTTGGCAAAGGAGATCGCCCACCGTCTGCCGGCTGAGGGACAAGTCGTCCCCATGCGAAGCCCACCGAGAGGGTAGTATTCATCCCCCATTTCTTCCGTGGGCTAGGGTTTCCACTCCACCCTTTAGTCCACGGGCTGATGTATTCTTACGGGATAGATTTCCATGATCTGTCCCCGAATTCCTTCCTAAACATCTCGGCGTTTATCGTCGTGTGTGAGTGATACATCTCCAACGTATCTATAATTTTTGATTGCTCCATGCTATATTATCTTCTATTTTGGACATTATTGGGCTTTATTATTCACTTTTATATTATTTTTGGGACTAACCTATTAACCGGAGGCCCAGCCCAGAATTGCTGTTTTTGCCTATTTCAGAGTTTCGCAGAAAAAGAATATCAAACGGAGTCCAAATGGAATGAAACCTTCGGGAACGTGATTTTCGGAACGAACATGATCCAGAGGACTTGGACCCTACGTCAAGAAATCAAACAAGAAGCCACGAGGTAGGGGGCGCGCCTACCCCCCTCCCCAGGCGTGCCCTCCACCCTCGTGGGCCCCATGTTGCTCCACCGACATACTCCTTCCTCCTATATATACCTACGTACCCCCAAATGATCATATACGGAGCCAAAAACCTAATTCCACCACCGCAACCTTCTGTACCCGTGAGATCCCATCTTGGGGCCTGTTCCGGAGCTCACGGAGGGGGGCATGGATCATGGAGGGCTTCTACATCAACACCATAGCCTCTCCAATGAAGTGTGAGTAGTTTACCTCAGACCTTCTGGACCATAGTTATTAGCTAGATGGCTTCTTCTCTCTTTTTGGATCTCAATACAATGTTCTCCCCCTCTATTGTGGAGATCTATTCGATGTAATCTTCTTTTGCGGTGTGTTCGTTGAGACTGATGAATTGTGGGTTTATGATCAAGTTTATCTATGAACAATATTTGAATCTTCTGAATTCTTTTATGTATGATTGGTTATCTTTGCAAGTCTCTTCGAATTATCAGTTTGGTTTGGCCTACTAGATTGATCTTTCTTGCAATGGGAGAAGTGCTTAGCTTTGGGTTCAATCTTGCGGTGTCATTTCCCAAAGGATGTGAGGGGCAGCAAGGCACGTATTGTATTGTTGCCATCGAGGATAACAAGATGGGGTTTTTATCATATTGCATGAATTTATCCCTCTACATCATGTCATCTTGCTTAAAGCGTTACTCTGTTCTTATGAACTTAATACTCTAGATGCATGCTGGATAGCGGTCGATGTGTGGAGTAATAGTAGTAGATGCAGGCAGGAGTCGGTCTAGTTGTAATGGACGTGATGCCTATATACATGATTATACCTAGATATTCTCATAACTATGCTCAATTCTATCAATTGCGCAACAGTAATTTGTTCACCCACCGTAATACTTATGCTCTTGAGAGAAGCCACTAGTGAAACCTATGGCCCCCGGGTCTATTTTCCATCATATTAATCTCCCGACAACAAGCTATTTCTGGCATCGTTTTTATTTTGTTTACTTTACTTTGCATCTTTATCACAAAAATATCAAAAATATTATCTTATCATATCTATCAGATCTCACTCTCGTAAGTGACCGTGTAGGGATTGACAACCCCTTATCGCGTTGGTTGCGAGGATTTATTTGTTTGTGTAGGTGCGAGGGACTCGCGCGTAGCCTCCTACTGGATTGATACCTTGGTTCTTGAAAACTGAGGGAAATACTTACACTACTTTGCTGCATCACCCTTTCCTCTTCAAGGTAAAACCAACGCAGTGCTCAAGAGGTAGCAAGAAGGATTTCTGGTGCCGTTGCCGGGGAGTTCTACGCAAAAGTCAACATACCAAGTACCCATCACAAACCCTTATCTCCCGCATTATATTATTTACCACTTGCCTCTCGTTTTCCTCTCCCCCACTTCACCTTTGCCATTTTATTCGCCCTCTCTTTTTCGTTCGCCTCTTTTTCACTTGCTTCTTGTTTGCTCGTGTGTTGGATTGCTTGTTTGTCACGATGGCTCAAGATAATACCAAATTATGTGAATTTACCAATACCAAAAATAATGATTTCCTTAGCACTCCGATTGCCCCTCCTACCGATACTGAATCTTGTGAAATCAATGCTGCTTTGTTGAATGTTGTCATGAAAGATCAATTCACCGGCCTTCCTAGTGAAGATGCCGCTACTCATCTAAATAGCTTCGTTGATTTGTGTGATATGCAAAAGAAGAAAGATGTTGATAATGATATTGTTAAATTGAAGCTATTTCCTTTTTCGCTTACAGATCGTGTTAAAGCTTGGTTTTCGTCTTTGCCTAAAAATAGTATTGATTCTTGGAATAAGTGCAAAGATGCTTTTATCTCTAAGTACTTTCCTCCCGCTAAGATCATCTCTCTTAGAAACGACATTATGAATTTTAAGCAACTTGATCATGAACATGTTGCACAAGCTTGGGAGAGGATGAAATTAATGATACGCAATTGCCCTACTCATGGTTTGAATTTGTGGATGATTATACAAAATCTTTATGCCCGGATTGAATTTTGCTTCTAGAAATCTTTTAGATTTGGCCGTGGGAGGCACTTTTATGGAAATCACCTTAGGAGAAGCTACTAAACTCCTAGATAATATTATGGTTAATTATTCTCAATGGCACACTGAAAGATCTACTAATAAAAAGTGCATGCGATAGAAGAAATTAATGTTTTGAGTGGAAAGATGGATGAACTTATGAAATTATTTGCTACTAAGAGTGTTTCTTCTGATCCTAATGATATTCCTTTGTCTACTTTGATTGAGAATAATAATGAATCTATGGATGTGAATTTTGTTGGTAGGAATAATTTTGGTAACAACGCGTATAGAGGAAACTTTAATCCTAGGCCTTATCCTAGTAATTCCTCTAATAATTATGTCAATTCCTACAAAAATTATTATGGAAATTTTAATAATATGCCCTCTGAATTTGAGACTAGTGTTAAAGAATTTATGAATTCGCAAAAGAATTTCAATGCTTTGCTTGAAGAGAAATTGCTTAAAGTTGATGAATTGGCTAGGAACGTTGATAGAATTTCTCTTGATGTTGATTCTTTAAAACTTAGATCTATTCCTCCTAAGCATGATATCAACGAGTCTCTCAAAGCCATGAGAATTTCCATTGATGAGTGCAAAGAAAGAACCGCTAGGATGCGAGCTAAGAAAGATTGCTTTATGAAAGCGTGTTCTTCAAATTTCTATGAAAATAAAGATGAAGATCTAAACGTTATTGATATGTCCCCTATTAAATCTTTGTTTTGCAATATGAATCTTGATAATGATGGGACTGAATATGATCCACCTTTACCTAGAAGGCGTTCCTAAAATTTGGAGTTTTTAGATCTTGATGCTAAAATTGATAAAAGTGGGATTGAAGAAATCAAAACATTAGATATTAATTAACCCACTATTTTGGATTTCAAGGAATTTAATTATGATAATTGCTCTTTGATAGATTGTATTTCCTTATTGCAATCCGTGCTAAATTTTCCTCATGCTTATAGTCAAAATAAAGCTTTTACCAAACATATCGTTGATGCTTTGATGCAATCTTATGAAGAAAAGCTTGAGTTGGAAGTTTCTATCCCTAGAAAACTTTATGATGAGTGGGAACCTACTATTAAAATTAAGATTAAAGATCATGAATGCTATGCTTTGTGTGATTTGGGTGCTAGTGTTTTCACGATTCCAAAAACTTTGTGTGATTTGCTAGGTTTCCGTGATTTTGATGATTGCTCTTTAAACTTGCACCTTGCGGATTCCACTATTAAGAAACCTATGGGAATAATTAAATATGTTCTTATTGTTGCAAATAGGAACTATGTGCCCGTAGATTTTATTGTTCTTGATATAGATTGCAATCCTTCATGTCCTATTATTCTTGGTAGACCTTTCCTTAGAACGATTGGTGCAATTATTGATATGAAGGAAGGGAATATTAGATTACAATTTCCATTAAAGAAAGGCATGGAACACTTACCTAGAAAGAAAGTTAAGTAACCTTGTGAATCTATTATGAGAACCACTTATGGATTGCCTACCAAAGATGGCAATACCTAGATCTATCCTTTCTTTTATGCCTAGCTAGGGGCGTTAAACGATAGCGCTTGTTGGGAGGCAACCCAATTTTATTTTTAGTTTTTTTGCTTTTTGCTTCTGTTTAGGAATAAATATTTGCTCTAGCCTCTGGTTAGATGTTTTTTTATGTTTTAATTAGTGTTTGTGCCAAGTTAAACCTATAGGATCTTCTTGGATGATAGTTATTTGATCTTGCAGAAAATTCCAGAAACTTCCTGTTCACGAAAATAATTGTTAAAAATCACCAGAACGTGATAAAATATTGATTAAAATTGCTGATGATCAATAAAAAAATTGTCTAGGTCTTCCTATTTTTTATGATTTTTTGGAGTTCCAGAAGTTTGCGTTAGTTACAGATTACTACAGACTGTTCTGTTTTTGACAGATTCTGTTTTTCGTGTGTTGTTTGCTTATTTTGATGAATCTATGGCTAGTAAAATAGTTTATAAACCATAGAGAAGTTGGAATACAGTAGTTTTAACTCCAATATAAATAAATAATGAGTTCATTACAATACTTTGAAGTGGTCTTTTGTTTTCTTTCGCTAACGGAGCTCACGAGATTTTCTGTTAAGTTTTGTGTTGTGAAGTTTTCAAGTTTTGGGTGAAAGATTTGATGGATTATGGAATAAGGAGTGGCAAGAGAGTAAGCTTGGGGATGCCCATGGCACCCCCAAGATAATCTAAGGACACCTAAAAGCCAAAGCTTGGGGATGTCCCGGAAGGCATCCCCTCTTTCGTGTACTTCCATAGGTAACTTTACTTGGAGCTATATTTTTATTCACTACATGATATGTGTTTTGCTTGGAGCATCTTGTATGATTTTAGTCATTGCTTTTTAGTTTCCCACAATCATCCTTGCTGTACACACCTTTTTAGAGAGACACACATGATTCGGAAATTATTAGAATACTCTATGTGCTTCACTTATATCTTTTGAGTTATATAGCTTTTGCTCTAGTACTTCACTTATATTTTTTAGACCACGGTGGTGGATTTGTTTTATAGAAACTATTGATCTCTCATGATTCACTTAGATTATTTTGAGAGTCTTAAATAGCATGGTAATTTGCTTAAATAATCCTAATATGCTAGGTATTCAAGATTAGTAAAAACTTTCTTATGAGTGTGTTGAATACTAAGAGAAGTTTGATGCTTGATGATTGTTTTGAGACATGGAGGTAGTGATATCAAAGTTGTGCTAGTTGTGAATTTGAGAAATACTTGTGTTGAAGTTTGCAAGTCCCGTAGCATGCACGTATGGTAAACGTTATGTAACAAATTTGAAACATGAGGTGTTCTTTGATTGTCCTCCTTATGAGTGGCGGTCGGGGACGAGCGATGGTCTTTTCCTACCAATCTTTCCCCCTAGGAGCATGCGCATAGTGCTTGGTTTTTGATGACTTGTAGATTTTTGCAATAAGTATACGAGTTCTTTATGACTAATGTTGAGTCCATGGATTATACGCACTCTCACCTTTCCATCATTGCTAGCCTCTTGATGCCGTGCATTGCCCTTTCTCACATTGAGAGTTGGTGCAAACTTGGCAGTGCATCCAAACCCCGTGATATGATACGCTCTTTCACACATAAACCTCCTTATATCTTCCTCAAAACAGCCACCATACCTACCTATTATGGCATTTCCATAGCCATTCCAAGATATATTGCCATGCAACTTTCCACCATTCCGTTTATCATGACACGTTCATCATTGTCATATTGCTTTGCATGATCATGTAGTTGACATAGTATTTGTGGCAAAGCCACCATTCATAATTCTTTCATGAATGTCACTCTTGGTTCATTGCATATCCCGGTACACCGCCGAAAGCATTCATATAGAGTCATACTTTGTTCTAGTATCGAGTTATAATAATTGAGTTGTAAATAAATAGAAGTGTGATGATCATCATTTTCTAGAGCATTGTCCCAAGTGAGGAATTAAAAAAAAGAGAAAGGCCATAAAAAAAGAGAAGGCCCAAAAAATAAAAAATTAGAGAAAAAGAGAGAAGGGACAATGTTACTATCCTTTACCACACTTGTGCTTCAAAGTAGCACCATAATCTTCATGATAGAGAGTCTCTTGTTTTTTTCACTTTCATATACTAGTGGGAATTTTTCATTATAGAACTTGGCTTGTATATTCCAACAATGGGCCTCCTCAAGTGCCCTAGGTCTTCGTGAGCAAGCAAGTTGGATGCATACACACTTAGTTTCTTTTGTTGAGCTTTCATATATTTATAGCTCTAGTGCATCTGTTGTATGGCAATCCCTACTCCTTGCATTAACATCAATCGATGGGCATCTCCATAGCCCATTGATTAGCCTCATTGATGTGAGACTTTCTCCTTTTTTGTCTTCTCCACATAACCCCCATCATCATATTCTATTCCACCCACAGTGCTATATCCATGGCTCACGCTCATGTATTGCGTGAAAGTTGAAAATGTTTGAGATTACTAAAGTATGAAACAATTGCTTGGCTTGTCATCGGGGTTGTGCATGATGAGAGCATTCTTGTGTGACGAAAATGGAGCATGACTAAACTATATGATTTTTTAGGGATGAACTTTCTTTGGCCATGTTATTTTGAGAGGACATAATTGCTTAGTTAGTATGCTTGAAGTATTATTATTTTTATGTCAATATTGAACTTTTATCTTGAATCTCTCGGATCTGAATATTCATACCACAATTAATAAGAATTATATTGAAGTTATGCCAAGTAGCATTCCACATCAAAGATTCTGTTTTTATCATTTACCTACTCGAGGACGAGCAGGAATTAAGTTTGGGGATGCTTGATACGTCTCCAACGTATCTATAATTTTTGATTTCTCCATGCTATATTATCTTCTGCTTTGGACATTATTGGGCTTTATTATTCACTTTTATATTATTTTGGGACTAACCTATTAACCGGAGGCCCAGCCCAGAATTGCTGTTTTTTTGCCTATTTCAGAGTTTCGCGGAAAAAGAATATCAAACGGAGTCCAAACGGAATGAAACCTTCGGGAACGTGATTTTCGGAACGAACATGATCCAGAGGACTTGGACCCTACGTCAAGAAATCAAACAGGAAGCCACGAGGTAGGGGGCGCGCCTACCCCCCCAGGCGCGCCCTCCACCCTCATGGGCCCCACGTTGCTCCACCGACGTACTCCTTCCTCCTATATATACCTATGTAGCCCCAAATGATCAGATACGGAGCCAAAAACCTAATTCCACCACCGCAACCTTCTGTACCCGTGAGATCCTAACTTGGAGCCTGTTCCGGAGCTCCGCAGGAGGGGGCATCGATCACGGAGGGCTTCTACATCAACACCATAGCCTCTCCGATGAAGTGTGAGTAGTTTACCTCAGACCTTCGGGTCCATAGTTATTAGCTAGATGGCTTCTTCTCTCTTTTGGATCTCAATACAATGTTCTCCCCCTCTCTTGTGGAGATCTATTCGATGTAATCTTCTTTTGCGGTGTGTTCGTTGAGACCGATGAATTGTGGGTTTATGATCAAGTTTATCTATGAACAATATTTGAATCTTCTGAATTCTTTTTATGTATGATTGGTTATCTTTGCAAGTCTCTTCGAATTATTAGTTTGGTTTGACCTACTAGATTGATCTTTCTTGCAATGGGAGAAGTGCTTAGCTTTGGGTTCAATCTTGCGGTGTCCTTTCCCAAGGTGTGAGGGGGCAGCAAGGCACGTATTGTATTGTTGCCATCGAGGATAACAAGATGGGGTTTTTATCGTATTGCATGAATTTATCCCTCTACATCATGTCATCTTGCTTAAAGCGTTACTCTGTTCTTATGAACTTAATACTCTAGATGCATGTCTCAGACGTGATGCCTATATACATGATCATACCTAGATATTCTCATAACTATGCTCAATTCTGTCAATTGCTCAACAGTAATTTGTTCACCCACCGTAAAATACTTATGCTCTTGAGAGAAGCCACTAGTGAAACCTATGGCCCCCGGGTCTATTTTCCATCATATTAATCTCCCGACAACAAGCTATTTCTGGCATTGTTTTTATTTTATTTACTTTACTTTGCATCTTTATCACAAAAATACCAAAAATATTATCTTATCATATCTATCAGATCTCACTCTCGTAAGTGACCGTGTAGGGATTGACAACCCCTTATCGCGTTGGTTGCGAGGATTTATTTGTTTGTGTAGGTGCGAGGGACTCATGCATAGCCTCCTACTGGATTGATACCTTGGTTCTCAAAAACTGAGGGAAATACTTACGCTACTTTGCTGCATCACCCTTTCCTCTTCAAGGGAAAACCAACGCAGTGCTCAAGAGGTAGCAGTGAGGCCTTCCTCCGCATCCAACCCCACTTCGGGTTGTGGCTCAAAGTCTTCAATGTGAAGCCGAAGGTGGTGGATGGCCAGCATGCGGAGTGCGGGGGAGCCATGGTGAGCAAGCTATCCAACGTATCCTGGCCCAAAGGCACTTTTTTGGAGACAATAAAGGAGTGGCAGAAGCAGTGGTTCTACATCACAGAACCTCGCGGCACCACCTGGGCCGCAGCTGCCGAATTCCGCCCAAAGGTTCCCATGCGACTCCACCTCCTGGGTCGAGAAGAGTCCGGACTGGTGTTCACCTGACGAGTTGATAGTGCTGCAGACGCGTGTTCAGAGCATGGTGACCAAGAATGTCAAGCTTGTTGACGTAATCCAGGTGATGCTGGTTCGCCGGATTCTTCCGTGCCAGCGCCGAAGCCGCCCTCTGTGGGAGTTCAATTCGAAGAAGCACCAGACCTTGATAAGGCTCTTCGAGACTACTCACGAAGGCGCCTGTAAGTTGCTCTTTAAGGGTAACGAGAAGCCACCGGCCGCAGACTCAGACCGCGGTCATGATTGTAAACACCCCGCCAGCGAGGTATGTTATTTCTGACGTATCCCCAACTTAATTGTTTCGAAGATGGTGTCTGAGCTTTTATTATTGCTCTGTCAGGACTGGATGGAGAGGGCGAAGCGGATCCAATGTCCGGCTCCGTTGCCCAAAGAACCAGTCATCCCGCGTCTAGCGAAGATGCTGGTGCCGGCACCGTATAATGCGCTGGAGAAGAAGGCCTAGGGGGCCAAGAGTGGTCCTTGTCGGTGTCAAAACCGGCGGATCTCGGGTAGGGGGTCCCGAACTGTGCGTCTAGGCGGATGGTAACAGGAGACAAGGGACACGATGTTTTTACCCAGGTTTGGGCCCTCTCGATGGAGGTAAAACCCTACTCCCCGCTTGATTAATATTGATGATATGGGTAGTACAAGAGTAGATCTACCACGAGATCAGAGAGGCTAAATCCTAGAAGCTAGCCTATGGTATGATTGTTGTTCGATCCCCACGGACTAAAACCCTCCGGTTTATATAGGCACCGAAGAGGGTTAGGGTTACATAGAGTCGGTTACAATGGTAGGAGATCTACATATCCGTATCGCCAAGCTTGCCTTCCACGCCAAGGAAAGTCCCATCCGGACACGGGACGAAGTCGTCGCCTTGTATCTTCATAGTCCAGGAGTCCGCCAAAGGCCATAGTCCGCCATCCGGACACCCCTAATCCAAGATTCCTCAAGAGTCTCGAACCAGGCTTCAATGACGCATTTAGTCCGGCGCGCATATTGTCTTCGGCATTGCAAGGCGGGTTCCTCCTCCGAATTCTTCATAGAAGATTTTGAACACAAGGATAGTGTCCGACTCTGCAAAATAAGTTCCACATACCACCATAGAGAGAATACTATTTACACAAACTCAATCTACTGACGTATTCCGCAGCGTGACATCACACTACGGCCAAGCCTTTATTCGAATCGTTTTCACTGTCCCACCTCAGCGCGTTTAGCGAGGCGGTTTCCTTGGCACGTCTTGTCAAATCAGAGATCGTGTCCCCTTATTCCGGGATTCTCATCAATACGGCCGTGGGTAACCCAACCGCGCCATTGATTACGGCACTTGGGAGATAAGCGAGTTTTATCAGGCCGGTGGGGACACATAACTTTGTCTATCCATATAAGGGGATAAGGATCCACTTTTTCACACACGCCTTCTTCCTCCTTTGCTCATCCATTTCCGCGCACTTGAGCTCTAGCCCCCAAGTCCGCACATCCCACCTCAACCTTCTCCAACTATGTCCGGAGCAGGAGGCAAGTGGATGGCCTCCTCCGTCACGGAGGGGCACATCAAAAAGCTGCGAAAGGCCGGATACTTGTCCGACGACATCGCGCATCGGCTCCCCGACAAGGGGCAGCTCATCCCCACCCCCAGGCCCCATTAGAGGGTGGTGTTCGGGGGCTCATGTTCTACTACGGCCTAGATTTCCACGATCTGGCCCCGAATTTCATCCTCAACATCTCGGCGTTCATCGTCGTGTGCGAGGGCTTCCTCTGCATCCAGCCCCACTTCGGCTTATGGCTGAAGACTTTCAATGTCAAGCCGAAGGTAGTGGGCGGCCGCCAAGCGGAGTGCGGAGGTGCCATGGTGGGCAAGATGGCCAATGTCCTATGGCTCGAGGGCTCCTTCGTGGAGACCATAATGGGGTGGCAATCGGGATGGTTCTACATCACCGAGCCGCGCGACTCTAAATGGGCAGCGGCCCCCGAATTCCGATCTGGCTTCCCTACACGGCTCACCTCATGGGAAGAGATGGGCCTGACGTGGGGTAATTCGGAAGAGCTGACCGAACTCCAAACTCAAGGTCCAAACCTGGTGGACAAGAAGCTCAAGATTGTCAACGTAGTCCAGGTTATGCTCATCCGCCGGATCCTCCCATGCCAAAGAACGGGCCTTCAACTTGTGGGAGTTTGATCCGCACAACACCGAACCTTGAGCTGGCTCTTTGACACTACGTCTGAAGATGCTCGGAAGGTGCTGTTCAAGGGCGCCGAGGCTCCCGTGATCCGCCATCAAGATCGCAGATTCAGCTTTCATGCATCAAGCCAGCGAGGTAAGCTATTTTACCCTTTACGGGACTCCTTTTTCATAGTTTGACTCTATGCGGGATCTAAAACTGCCTCACCTTTGACAGGACTGGCAGAAGACGTCCAGACAGGTTGACTGTCCGGCTCCCTTGCTAGAAGACCCAACGGACGCCCGATTGATGGGGTTGCTGGTTCCGGCACCTTACGTGGTGCCGGAAAAGAAGGCCAAGAAGAAGGCCACGGGAACTCGAAGGAGTTCCCGGCGCCAGGTGTTGTCGGACTCATCGTCCGATGACTCCGAGGCGGACTCCTCCGTGAAGACGAGGAGGAGGAAAAAGAGGCCTCTCCAGCCGGGAGAGAAGAAAGGAAGGCCGCCTAACCGGGAGGCCGGAGGGTCCAAGAAGGGAAGGACCCTTCCTCCGGACTACACCACCAACGCCGATGACGATGAAGAGGAGTGGCCACCGAGGACCAAGCCCCTGGCGAAATCGTAAGTGTCCGGACACCAGAATAACTCATGGCGTTCCATTTGTCGCACATCATCTTCTAACGCCGAATATAACCATGCAGCCCGCCCAAGGACGGGCTCGACGCTCCGATGAGCGGCTCCCTGCATTCGTCGGATGTGAATAGCACCTCACTTCCGACCGCCTCGTCTCCTCCCGCAGCGGATGACGTTGAGGTGGAGTCCCAAAAGGGGCCCAGCCAGGGGGAGGTGGCCCTGGAGGCACCGCAAGGCGACCTCCCGGACTCTGGGCGCAAAGGGGATAAAACCCCGAAGGGCTTTAAGTCCGGCCCTGTGTCGGACTCGCATCCGGAACCTTGGTGGTTCCGAGTCCGTGACGACCCCTTCATAAGAAGGGCAAGATCTGCGACGCCGGTGACCTCCGCCCAACCGGAGGCACGGATAATTTGATGGAGGCGCTTAACGGCGCTTCCATCGACGAGGAGCACCTGCTTGTTATGAGTGTGGTGACCCGAAAGTTCGATCCGCCAAGAGCGGGCTGACTGAAGCTCGTGCCAGCCTTCTAACAGGCTTTGAGGTATGTATTTAAGATATGTAAAAATATTACCGCATAGACAAGAGCCCCGATGCTTCGGTTTGGTGTTCGGAAAGAAAAGCCGAACCGAGGATCTAAAAGATATACGCAGGAGTCTAACATAAGTATGTCAATATGGGAATGCAGGCTGCGCTGCTGACCTCTGCCGCACTGACTGCGGAGGTTGATGCATTGAAGCAGAGCCTCGAGCGGTCCGAGAACGAGCTTGGCCTTGCCAAAAAGCAGCTCGAGGACAAGGAAGGTAAGTAATACCTTATGGGAGTATTTAAAATATGTGGTTGCAAAAAATGACAGGAATAACGTGAATACTGCAGGGGCCACGAACGAGGTGGCGACCCTGAAGGAAGCGGTGTCCAAGGCCGAAAGCAATGCGGCCGCGGAGCGCACCGAGCGAGAGAAGCAGGAGGCGCGGGTGGCGGAGGTGCGGCAAGAGCTCCATGCTCTCGTGGAAAAACACGAGAGTTTGGAGCGTGACTCAAAGACTCGAGAGTCCGAGCTCGCCTCGCCCTTGAGAGCGCCTAAAGCCGCTAAGGCCGAAGCCCAAAAATCCCTCCAGAAATTGAGGCGATGAAGAAGATAGCGGCGGGTAAGGCATTCTTTATGCAAAGCAAGCATGTGAAAGTGAATTATCTGTTACTTACTCAATCCGAGCTCTCCGGGAGCATTCGCAGATCTGCCTCAAGAAGTGTGTCCGATCTTGCCGCATTCTATCGAGCCGAGGAGGGAAGTTCGACGGAGAAGGTGTTCGTCTCAAGATGTCGAGGCCGGACACCAGTGCCCTTTAAGCGACCAGTTGAAGCAGCTGGTCGAGCTCCATAAGGTGGCCAAACAGGCCATGAAGGGCCTCATAGTTCGGCTGTGGCCTAAGGAATCCATGCCTGGGAGCTACTTCGGGCTGGTGAGGCGGCTGGTGGACGCCTGTCCATGGGTTGAAGTCGTCAAGCGCTCGTTTGCATCGAAGGTGCCCGTAGGGCCCTTGCCCGTGCTAAGGTGCACTGGGGCAAGATGGACGCTGAGAAGCTTGTGACGGACGGACCACCACCGGGCAAGGAGCATCGCAAGCCTGAAATGTATTATGAGGGCGTCCTGAAGGGTGCCCGCCTTATAGCGGGTGAATGCTCCAAAGATGTAATTTTTAGTAGACTCGCATTTGTTATCCTCAGACGCTGAAAACTTGTTCATATGCGCTAAGCAACACTTTTGAATTTAAAATATTACCTTATGTGCGGCCGTGTATTAAATTTAAGAGATGGCGAGTCGTATTTCACCCCCATGCCACGAGTCTTTGGGGTGTTCGGATAAACTTGAGCGCTCTTGTTCCCATTCTTGGGTCCTTCGAGGAGGCGCTCAACGAACGAACAAGGCAACTGAACTATAGTGCTTGAACACTCTCACTTAGCCATAGAATTCTATAATTTTAAATTCGTGAAGCCCCTGGTATTCGGAAGACCGATTTCGGGGCGCTATCCACGCCTAGGCCGGACAATGCCGACTCCTCGCTCTAAGCGGCATAATTCTTTAGGGACTTGAAAACCTCTCGAACAGCGACCGGCTCTCTCCCTATCATGACAGTCAGTTTTAGCATTCTCCACTGAGGTGCTTAACAAGCTCAACCGGGGCACAATCGCAGTGGTTCTCCCAGCGCTACCTTAGCCGATATAAATGGAACATAAGGTACCAAAACATGGGAGCCGGGCAAACCCAACTATTGACCCAAGACATGATTCGGAGCCGATGCATATAATGCTATAAGTTCGGGGTGCCGCACTTGTGAAAGTGTTCGGACTTATCACACCATATTGTGGGGTACTTAAGCCCTTGGTGTATTGCCCGTACCAAAGTGTACGGTTGCACAATGTCATAACCGAACATATATATATAGAAAAAGGAATTAAATAATAGGCGAAGCTATGTATTGTTTATTCAAAAGGGCTGCAGAAGAGCGTAACGATACAAATAGTGCGATAAGCAAGGGACGGACTTTTAACATGTCCCCTCCAGGTAAGCTGCGGGATGGTATGTAAAACAGGTATACCGCTTCGTAATAGAGACCACTGGACACTCGACGTAGCTTTCGCTTCTCGGCTGTTGCATCGTGTGTTCGCGATTCTACTGCCGACAGGCTTCGTGGAGAACGGAGTCATGAAAGTAAAAAGAAAGAAGAAAAGAAAAGAATGACACAATCGGAGCCCACAGTGCGGTTGAGCCGCATTCGGCATGCCGTTGTCATGCCCTCCCCTATGCCCATGGTATTTCCAGAGCGTAATTATGTACGCCAGTAAATCGGTTTCGCAATTTCGCGAGGGCTGGGGTTTGGGCCGCATTGCTATGCGTGCTTTCCGGAACGATGCAAGCGGTCTTGTTGTAGGTTACTCTGGGTGCGCTTGACGGTGTCCGGATGTTTAATAGCCGGACTCGAGAATTGCCTTAAGAGGTTGCTTTGTACTTCCGCCGCGAGGGCCACCGTATGCTCCTCCGTCCGGAGAGAGCGTTCGGTGTTTCCATTGACCGTAATGACTCCTCGAGGACCTGGCATCTTGAGCTTGAGATATGCATAGTGCGGCACCACATTGAACTTTGCAAATGTGGTTCGTCCGAGCAGTGCGTGATAGCCGCCATGGAACGGGACTATGTCAAGATTAACTCCTTGCTTGAAGTTTTCCGGGATCGAAGACCACTTCAAGTGTAATTGAGCACATACAGTTGGCCTCTACACTGGTATGACGCCTTTAAAGGTCGTCTTCGTGGGTTTAATCCTTGAGGGTCTATGCCCATTTTGCACACCGTATCCTCGATAAAGCAGTGTTCAAAGCCGCCGCCGGCCCATTAGGACTCTAGTGAGGTGAAATCTGCCAATGATTGGGTCTAGAACCAATGCGGCAAATCCGCCATGGCGGATGCTAGTGGGTGGTCCTTCGATTAAAAGTGATCGGGCAGGAAGACCACGGGTTGAACTTTGGGGCGATCGCTCCATTGCATATACGCCCCTTAGTGCATGCATCCGCCTCCCTTTTGGGTATGTGGGTTGCGATATCATGTTCACCGTCCGCACTTGTGGGGGAAGCCCTTCATCCTCTATTGTTTGGCGTCGGGCTCCTCCTTGTCATCGCTATGCAGCCCTTGTCATTGTTTTCGACATTTAACTTGCTCGCTGCTTGAACACCCAACAATCCTGTTGGTGTGGTTGGCTGGTTTTCGGGGTGCCGTGTATCCGCACGAGCGATCGAGTATTCGGTCCAAATTGGACGGGCCAGAGTATTTATTATAAATGGCTTTTTCCACGACCGGGTTTAGAGCCTCTGAATCCGGCATCGATCGTCAGATCCTCAAAGATTATCGCCAAGCACGCGGCGCTTGTGCTTGTTGCAACACGACCTGCCATTGCTGTCCTTGGTATCCGAATTACCAGGGCTCTTGGTCATGTTGTTACTACGAGATAGCCAGCTGTTCTCTTCCGCGCAAAAGCGGGTCATGAGTGTTGTGAGGGATGCCATGGATTTCGGCTTTTCCTGTCCTAGGTGCTGGGCAAGCCACTCGTCGCGGATGTTGTGTTTGAAGGCTGCAAGGGCCTCTGCATCCGGACAATGACGATTTGATTTTTTCTTGGTTAGGAACCGTGTCGAGTTGTCCGGCCGATTCCTCTGGCTGCTGAATTATGTGGCTTAGGTCATCGGCCCGGTGGTCGCACATATGTTCCCCGGAAATTGTCGAGGAATGCGGCTTCCGTGTCTTCCCAACAACCAATTGACTCTGGCGGCAAGCTGTTAAGCCAATGCCGGGCTGGTCCTTTAAGCTTGAGTGGGAGGTATTTGATGGCGTGTAGATCATCACCGCGGGCCATGTGAATGTGAAGGAGATAGTCCTCGATCCGCACCGCAGGGATCTGTTGTGCCATCGTATGATTCAATGTTTACGGGTTTGAAACCCTCAGGATTTGATGATCCATCACTTCATCCGTGAAGCATAGTGGGTGTGCTTGGCGCCTCAGATATTGGGCTATATCACGACGCATCTCAAATGAGCTTTGTCTCATCGTGGTTCGCCCCGCCGGAGTTGCCATATCCGGAGTGGCGGTTATCGTCACGTGTCGTGGGGCGCCCACGCGATCCGTAGATCGATATTGTTTGCCTTGCCTTGTCCTCCAATATATCTCGCAGGTCTGGCGCATTTCCCCGCGCCTTGGTATTTTTTGAGCGGCGCCGGGGTGCGGCTTGAGTTGAGGGCCGAGAGGCTTCTGTCAGCTGCCACGAGGTGGCCGGTCGGCCCGTATCATGCGCTGGTGATATAGGTTTGGGTGCTTCCTCCTCTAATCGGGGTAGCAGCCTGCATTTTAGGTAGCTCTTAGAGGCGCCGAGTTCATACTCTTCGCCGCAAGGACTTGATCCATCTGTCAGCTAGCAAGTCTTGGTCAGCTCTAAGCTGTTGTTGCTTTTTCTTGAGGCTGCTTGCCGTGGCCATAAGCCTGCGTTTGAAACGCTCTTGTTCGACGGGATCCTCGGGCACGACGAATTCATCGTCGTCGAGGTTTGCCTCATCTTCGGAGGGAGGCATGTAATTATCGTCCTCTACCTCTCTTTCTGCCGCTCTCTCATGAGGGCTGGCTTCTCCATCCTCCTACGCTGAATCCTGCTTGAGGGGGTTGTCTTCGGCACTGTCCAGGGTGTTATTTTCTCCTGTGCCGGAATCACCGTTTTTGCTGTGGCGGGATTTAGAGCGGCGCCGCTGACGCCGGCGCTTAGGCTATTTCTTGGAGGGGTCATCCTTCGCTGTTCCATCGCCATTCCCATCTTTTGGGATGTCCACCATGTATATGTCGTATGACGAGGTGGCCTTCCAGTGCCCTGTGGGCGCTGGTTCTTGGTCGTCTCATGCATCGTCGTCCATACCGTCGATCTCTTCGAAGTCGAAGTCGAGCATGTCGGTTAAATCACCGACAGTGGCTAGGAAGTGGGTGGTGGGTGGGCTTTGAATTTCTTTGTCGTCCGCATCCCAACCTTCCTGACCATAATCTGGCCAGGGCTCTCCTGATAAATAGAGTGACTATAGTGAATTCAGGATGTCGCCAAAGGGCGAGTGCTGAAAGATGTCCGCGGCAGTGAATTCCATGATCGGCGCCCAAACGGAATCGACAGGCCGGCGCGCGGAAGGCTCGGAGACCGGAGAGGAGACCGGCACCTTGAGTCACGAAGCCAAAGGAAGGGGTAGGTGTACGACTCAATCACCGAGAGATCGCAGCCCCCGAGGCGGTGTCCAGCCACCCGCCCTCGATCGGCGCAATCGGCCCGAGCTAAAGGTCGGAGCGGACATCGGTGCGACCTCCAGACACTTCGTCGGCTGACAGCTAGATCATGCCCCTCGTGATAAAGGCGGGCGCGCTTTGGCTGTGGCTCGAACTCGTCGAAGATCAAGTCTCCGCGGACGTCGGCCCGTGTAGTTCAAATTTCCAAATCGACTGGTGGCGGGCGTAGCTTTCAATCTGCTCCAGATGGCTGTGCGAATTGCCCGCGGTCAAAGGCCGCCGAATCACGAAGATCTGTCCGGGAGAAAAGTCTCACCGAGCGCATCGTTGTTGATGATCGGAGGAGCCATCAGTTTAAAGATGACGACACCGAGGAACTCTCAATGAAAGCACCAATGTCGGTGTCAAAACAGCGGATCTCGGGTAGGGGTCCCGAACTGCGTCTAGGGCAGATGGTAACAGGAGACAAGGGACACACTGTTTTTACCCAGGTTCGGGCCCTCTCGATGGAGGTAAAACCCTACTCCTGCTTGATTAATATTGATGATATGGGTAGTACAAGAGTAGATCTACCACGAGATCGGAGAGGCTAAACCCTAGAAGCTAGCCTATGGTATGATTGTTGTTCGTCCCACGGACTAAAACCCTCCGGTTTATATAGGCACCAAGAGGGTTAGGGTTACACAGTAGTCGATTACAATGGTAGGAGATCTACATATCCGTATCTCCAAGCTTGCCTTCCACGCCAAGGAAAGTCCCATCCGGACACGGGACGAAGTCTTCAATCTTGTATCTTCATAGTCCAGGAGTCTGGCCAAAGGCTATAGTCCGGCCATCCGGACACCCCCTAATCCAGGACTCCCTCAGTCCCCGTCGCAAGGGCACCTCGGACGTGACGTCCGAAGACGACGAATCCCATTCCTCTGTCCCTGAGGACAATGACGAGGAAGAGGAGGAGGAGGAGGAAAACAACCCTCCCCCCGAGGAGAAGAAGAAAAAGAGGGCGGCCTCGGCGCATCTGGAGGCGGAAGCGCCCAAAAAGGAAGAAGCCCACGTCAATACCCGTGGGGCGTTGATGATGGTCCCAAACGACGCCCTCGCACTAAGCCCCCGGCCGCATCGTAAGTGACATGGCTCATTAATGCGCACACCTAGCCCTTTCTCTTTATTATTTTAACATACTTAACTATACTATTGCAGTACGGCCCGTGACCTTATCCAGCGATCCTCATCTGGAGGTTTGTTGGCTCCGTCGGAGATGGCGAGCATGTCGTCACCGCCTGCTTACTCCCCCGGGGCCAGGGACGACATAGAAGTGTTGTCCCGGAGGACCGCTCTGAAGGGAGGAGCCCAGGACGCTGTCCGGGAGGCGCCACAAGGCGAGACCTCCACTGCCGGACACATCGGGGAGCCGATCCCCGTGGAGACTGGCGAAGAGGGCCGCACCCAGTTTGGCCCTCAGCCGAATACGATTCCGGAGATCCATATGGCTCCGGAGTCGGGCGAGCAGCCCCCTTTGAAGGAGGAGGTGCGTTGCTTCCGCCGGTGGTCCCTGTCCATCCGGGGACGCTGGATAACCTCATGGAGGCGCTACGAGGCACCTCCGTTATGGACGAGCACCGTGTCCTTATGGGCGCAGTGATCGAGAAGGTTCAGTCCACCAGGAGTGGACTGAACGAAGCCTGCAGCAACCTGTTGACAGGTTTCGAGGTAAGTGACATAGAAAGAGGAAAACCCCATGTAGTCAGTAGCCCCTGACACACTGTCCGGTGCTCGGTGAGAAGAACCAGATAGAGGATCAATCTTTTATTGTAGGAGACTAACGTGATATGTATGCATAAGCAGGCGTCGCTGTTGGCCGCAACCTCGCATGCTGCCAAAGTCTCTGAAATGAGGCAGAGGCTGGAGCGGACCGAGAGCGAGCTCGGCGAGGTTAAGGTTCGGCCCCAGGAGAAGCAAGGTGAGTAACGACTTGCTATGTATTTGGAAAGCATAGGTGTTGTGTATTGACTGTAGTGTCGTAATATGTGCAGGAGCCGCGACCGAGGTTGAGGCCCTGAGGAAGGCCCTGGGCGAGGCCGAGGAGAAGGCTGTCCAGCAGCAAGCCACCCGTAAGAAGCTCAAGGCCCGGGTCAAAGAAATCCAGCAAGAGCTCCAGGATGCGGTGAAGAAATGCGAGGCCTTGGAGCATGACGCGTCGGTTCAAGGGACCGAACTCGCCAAGGCTCGTCAGAGCGCGGAGGCCGCATGGAATGACGCCCAGTCCGCCCTCCGGGAAATCCAGGAGGCCCAGAAGATCGCGGCGGGTAAGGCATTTAAGATGCAAAGCAAGTATGTGGAGAAGCGGTACCTTTTACTAACCCGGGTTTGGAGTTCCCCAGGGGATTTTGCGAATTTACCATGCAGTGTATCGGACGCCGTGGAGTTCTATCGAGTCGAAGGAGGGGGTTCGGCGGAAAAGCTATTCTGGTCGCAATATGCAGCGCCAGAACCTCCCGTGTCCTTCACCGATCAGCTGAAACAGCTGGTGGAGCTGCATAGGGTGGCCGAACTAGCCATGAAGGATTTGATAATCCGGCTATGGCCAGCCGAAGCTATGCCTGGCAGCTACTTCGGACTCGTGAGGCGGATGGTGAACGCCTGTCCTCGGCTGGACGTCGTCAAGCGCTCTGCCTGTATTGAAGGTGCCCGCATGGCCTTCGCCCATTGCAAGATGTGGTGCGTGAAGATGAATGCCGTTGAAGTGGCCAGAGGGCCGCCGGAGGGCAAGGAGCACCGCACACCTGAGCAATATTTTGCGGATGTCATAGAAGGGTCTCGACTTGCAGCAGCTGAGTGCGGGCAGTACATTATTTTCGAATGAAAACATTTGTGTTGCCTTTGCCTTGTATTATGAAAACAAAGCCTGTTTTGTAATGTAATTTCGTTATGCTTTAACTGTTTCCTCCTGTGCGACCGTGTTGTATGCAGTCTGAGGGTTGGCCAGTTGTCGGCTTCTGCCCTCGCGTAGGTAGTACAGAGGTGTTCGGGATGGAATATAAACAATCTTGATCCAATTATATGATCCTTGAAGGAGTTGTTTAGTGCAACGAACAAGGCAATCAGACTATACGGCTTAAACGCCCTCACTTAGCCATAGGAGTTTTATAATAAAGCATGGGAGCAGCCCCTGGTCCAAGCCAGGGTGCTGTCAGCATCTGATCGGGAAGTGCATATCCATTGCATAATGCGGAAAAAATCTCCAACGATTTTGTGACCCTCGAACACCGATCGGCTCTCGCCAGATCATGATGATTAGTTTTCGGCTTTCTCTACTGAGGTGCTCATCCGGTCAAGGCCAGGGCACAGTCGCAGTAGTTCTCCCTTTACTACCCTACACCGACCGCCGATCCCTCCATCGCTGCTGCAGCGTCAGGCTTCGAAGAGCCCCAGCCCGGCGCCTACTTGAAAGCCGGTGACGACGTCTTCATCAAGCTCCCGTGGGAGTCGAGCTCCAGGGCGCCGGCCGAAGGAGAAACCTTCGATGAAGAGCTGCTCGCCTCCACTGGGCTGACGCTAGTTGACGCGCCAGCAGCAGCAGCTGGGCGAAGCTCGAGGAGGAGCAGGCCGCGAAGCCGCTGTCGCTCTACCGCGCCTCGACAAGCCAAATCGGCATCCCGGAGGCGCTTGTCGCTAAGGCGGAGCAGACATCGAGAAGCGCACGGAGGAGCTCCGGGCGCAACCAGAAGCTCTCCGGTCCTTGGCGAAGCGAGCGAGCAACTTCGCCGAGGAGCGCAAGGCCTTCATCCTCGAGAAGGCTGCGGTGAGGAGGAACAGCGGTTTGCCGCCGAGAAGTCTCACAAGAGAAGGCGAGCCGGCGCAGCTGAAGGTCAACCTGGACAGCCACGAGGAGGATCTCGCCATGCGCGAGGAAACATTCGGGCGGGCTCTCAAGGAGGCAAAGGATCTTTGCCATGGCAGCTGCCGAGGCCGCCAAGAAAGAGTTGGAGACGAAAGTGACACAGCTGGAGGCCAGTCTGAAGAAGAGCGGCGAGGAGCTTGCTGCACTCAAGCACGAGCGCGAGAAGGACGCCTACACTCTTGGCGAGCTGCAGGGCCATCTCGCCGAGAGGAGCAAGGAGCTCAGCACCGCCAAGGACTCCACTTCAGATCTTGAGTTGAAGCTCACTACTTTGACTCGAGGCTGGACGGCGCCAAGGAGCGGGAGGTGGCCTTGAAGGAGAAGATCAAGGCCGACGAGGAGCTGCCGGCGAATGCTGTTGCCGCCAGGTGCCTTGAGGGAGAGTGTGGAGCATCGGACCAAGGTCTCGTGGATATCGCTGCCGCCATCCACAAATGAGTGATGGAGCTGGGTATGGTGGATCTTGGATACTCCTCCGCAGGCACCTCCAACCCAGCGCCAAGCTTAGCTTATTCTTCAAGGGCGCAGGACGGGCCTCCAAATGACTCCGGAAGAAGTCCCAAAACAGCTGGCCGAGGAGTCGCGCCAGATCTGCTGGAGCCCTCCAAAAGGTGCCGATGAAGGTGGCCTTCGGAACCCGGCCTCAACTTCACCAACGCCCTCAAGTCCCTCGCCCGAATGCTGATGTGGAGGCGCTCAAGACCCTTGTCGCACCCATTATGGACAGGGTGAGCGGAATCAAGAGGGTTGAGGGTGATCGCGTAGATTAGGCCGCCTGTTTTCTCTTTCCCTTGCCGCTGCTGGTCATGTCACAGGAACAATCCATTAGAGCTGCGGCAAGCTATCTTGTAATATAACTTTATTTTGGATATCAATCGCTACGTTATTTCCTTTTACTTGATTTCTTCCTTTGTATGTTTTTGCCCTACGCTTTTAGGGGACTTGTCGGGCGGGCACCCGAGTCATGGCGCCGAAGTGAGCGGACGTCCAAGACCTGGCGGTGCCGCTCCGACAAGCAACCTTGTCGCAACTAGTCGCAGCTCACTTAAGTTGTTGAGCGGACTCGAAACAAAGTAAGGGCGCAACTAGCTACGAATTGGTTCCTCTGCGCAGGTTTTTTCCATACAAAGTTCGGTCGTTCAAGGAAGATAACTTAAAATTTTAAAACTGATTGCTCAAACTTTGGCAACTTAGCTTTTACGTAAATGCCGCTTCCGGTAAGGCTAGACTTCCTTGAGCGACGCTTGGTCCACAGCATTATCTTCTCCTTTTCCCCCGACAAACTTGTGTGCGAGGGAACCTTCCTTTCTTTGAGAGATAGAAAGAAGAGAAAATAAAGATATGGAGCCTTGTGGCTCGTTATCACTTACCAGGTAGGTGCTGCACAAAGTGTCAGATAACGTATGCAAAATAGAAGTAAAAAGCATGAAATCAACAAGGTGTGCGAAGCACGCTAGCTTTACTGATGCACGGGGTCTGCGCCCGGCTTTGTACAAAGGATTACATGCATCAGCAGCAAGACTTGTACAAAAGGTGGTTGCCGGAACAGGTTCTGGCAACCGCGCCCTACGGGTAAAACTTACGAAGATGCTCAATATTCCAGGAGTTGCTCACCGGAATGCCATCTTCGGTCTCAAGGCGACAGCGCCAGTGCCTAGTGACTCGCTTTCACCCGATAAGGGCCTTCCCACTTCAAGCGCCAACTTGTTGGAATTCTTGGCGGACTGAGCAGCGAAGAACAAGGTCGCCTTCCTCGAGACTTCGGCATTAACCTTGAGGCTATGGTAGCGGCGCAAAGATTGCTGGTACCGAGCAGCTCGTATAGCAGCCTGAAGACGATCTTCCTCAAGGAGCAGCGCGTCATCTTGTCGCAGCTGCTCTTGCTCAAGCTCATCATAAGTGAGCACTCGAGGCGATCCGTATACGAGTTCCGTGGGGAGAACTGCCTCGCTCCATAGACTAGAGCGAAAGGTGTCCGCCAAGTGGCTCGATTTGGCGTCGTTCCGATCGACTAAAGAACCACCGCAGCTCCTCAATCCAGCTTTCTTCCGCACTTGTGCAGCCTGCCGGAAGTTCTCGTCTTGAGCCCGCAGCACTTCAAAGATTTGCCCTCTCCGCTTGACCGCTGCTTCTCGGATGAGCAGCGAAGTGAAGCGCACCTTGGCGCCAAGATCTTGGACGTCTTGCATGAAGGTGCGGCTTAGAACTGTGCCGTTGTCGGTGATGATCCCGTTAGGGATTCCGCAACGGCAAACAACAATCGACCAAGAACTTGATCGCCGATCAGGCTGTCACCTTCCTCATCGCTTCCACTTCCGCCACTTTGTGAACTTGTCGATTGCAACGCATTACAAGTACTCAAAGCCCCGATAGCTTCGGGGAAGGGGCCGAGGATGTCGAGCCCCTGCATCAAAAATGGCCAGGATAAAGGGATCGTCTGGAGAGCTTGAGCTGGCCGGTGTGTCCGCTTGGAATGGAATCGCACGCTTCACACTTGGTTACTTGTGCAGTTGCATCACGGAGGGCTGTCGGCCAAAAGAAACCTTGCCGAACGCTTTGCGGCAAGAAGCGCTCTGGCGCCAATGTGGTGACCACATATGCCTCCATGTATCTCTCGCCAATGACTTTTGTCCGTCTTCCCGGTGAATACACTTCAATTTCACACCGTTGAGTCTTCTTACATACAGTGTCTTTGTCGACAAACTGGTACATACTTGACTGCCGGGCTACTCTTTTCGCTTCTTCTTGTTCTTCGGGAAGTTCTCATGTCTGAAGGAAATGGACAATCTGCTGCGCCCACGCTGGAGCTTGCGGCTCGACAACAAGGATCAAAGGCACATCTGCTGCTGCGAGAATATCAGCTTCCACGGCAAGAACCTGCGGCTCAGCCGGAGCTTGGCGCCCCGGCAAGCTTGCCGGAGCAAAACTTGTCGGGAGCGCTCGCTTCAATGAAACAAACCACGGGCTTGTCGGAGCAGACCGCCTCAACATTGGTGTCAATCTTGGGGACCTTTTTGGCGGCGGCTTCGGGAAGCTCACGGAAAGTAGTCACCAGAGATCAACCTCCTCTTCTTGCTCTGTCCGATTGGTGGTGTTACAGACGGTTGAGTCAGCTTGAGCACAAAATCCCTGGTTCCACAGTGTAACTTAAGTGCGCGCGACTTTGGCGAAGCCATCGGCAATGTCGTTCGAGCTCTCGGAATATATTCCATTTGCAGGCCGTCAAAGTGCTCTTCTAGCTTCCTCACTTCATCAACATAAGCTTCCATCAACGGACTCGATAATTCTTGTTCACTTGGCGGATAACAAGTTGTGAGCCACCCACGACAATGAGCTTCTTGATCCCAAGGTTCATCTGCGATCTCGAGACCGGCAAGCAAACCTTCATACTGCTGTATTGTTTGTTGCTTGATCCTTGGGAAAGTGCATCCGGACTACGTACTTGAGGTGCTCTCCGGTGGGTGCGACAAGCAAGACGCCGCACCGGGCGCTTTGCAACGAGAAGGCACCATCAAAGTACATCAGCCACTCTTTGCTTGCTTCCTTGACGGGAATGCTCGTCTCGAATTTCTTCATCCGGTGTTGGCATCCATTCTCGCTATGAACTCCGCCAATGCTCGCTTTGGATAGTTGAAGTGCTCTCAAACTTGAGGCCAAAGCTTGACAGCCCAAAGGCCCACTCGACAATCCCGCTGTCGCTTCTGGATTTTGCAGTATCCTCTTCAGCGGAAAGCGAGTGACGATTATTATCTCATGTGCCTGAAAGTAATGGCGCAGCTTTCTCGAGGCCATGAGGAGGCCGAAAAGCAATTTCTGCACACCAGAGTACCTTGATCTAGCCCCCTGCAGAAGGGAACTGACAAAGTAAACTGGGCGCTGCACCATCCTTTTCTGCATCTTGTCATGGGTCTGCGCAGATTCGTCCTTGTCGGGACCAGAGCTTGCCGGCGAAGCCCCCTGCTTGTCGCTGGATGTGCCTGCCATGGTTGCTAGCTCATCATCCGCCTCCCTCTCCGCTACTAACGCAACACTAACCACTTTGATTGGTTGTCGCTATATATAGCAAAGCAACTTCTCTTGTGGCCTAGGTGCGACAAGTGTTGGAGTGGAGGACAGATATCCTTCAAGTCTTGCGGTAGCAGCCTCCGCTTCGAGTCCATTGCATCGGACCTGCCTTTTTCAAAATTTTGAAAAATGGCAGGCCGCTCAGCAGAACCTAGAGATGAACTCGCCGAGAGCAGCTACGCGAACCGCAAGCCTTCGTACATCCTTGACGCGCTTTGGTGCTTCAATCGCTCGATGGCCTTGATCTTGTCGGGATTGGCTTCAATTCCCCGGCCGAGACCACGAAGAACCCGAGAAGCTTGCCGAAGGGACTCGAACACGCACTTCTCGGGGTTGAGCTTGAGGTTGATCTTGCAGATTTGCAAAGGTTTCATCTAAATCTTGAACCAGTGGTCGCTTTGTCCTTGCTTTTGACCACTATGTCATCCATGTATGCTTCCACATTTCTGTGCATTTGCGGCTCAAAAGCATCATGAACTACTCTTGCAAACGTTGAACAAGCATTCTTTAACCCGAAGGGCATCCGTACAAAACAGTATGTGCCACATGGGGTGATGAATGTGGTCTTCTCCTCATCCTCTTCTCGCCATGAAGATCTGATGATATCCTCGAATATGCATCCAAAAATGAAAGCAAATCACATCCGGCCGTGGAGTCAACAATGCAGTCGATGCGCGGCAAGGAAATGGATCTTTGGGACAAGCTTTATTGACATCTCAGAAGTCGATACAAAGCTTCCATTTCCGTTAGCCTTGCGATACAACTACAGGATTGGCCAACCACGTAGGATGGAGCACCTCCGACAAGGCCCGCTGCTTCCAGCTTTCTTGATTTCTTCCGCGATGAACTCTTGACGCTCCACCGCTTGCTTCACGACTTTCGCTGACGGGCGCGCGATGAGGACAAACGGCAAGATGGTGCTCAATTACTTTCACAGGAACACCGGGATGTCGACGGCTGCCATGCAAACACGTCGACGTTCGCCGCAGGAAAGTAATGAGCGCCTTCCTATTTAGGGTCGAGAGAGGCACTGATGGTGAAGGTACCACCAGTGCCGTCCTCCTTGGCGGACACCTTCTTGGTCTCTCGTGGAGCTGTCATCGTCTTCTTACACTTGTCAGTGGAGCTCGATGGTGCATCCTCGACGGTAGCGCAGCACTCAAGAGGTGCGCTTGCCGGAGTGGGCATCGAGCTCTTGCCGGACTTGGTCTTCTTCTTCCTCCGGAGCTTCATGACAAGTGGCTTGCAATCTGTCATGGTGCAGCTTCCGGTAGATCTTGTCGGCGCAGATAAGGGCATCCTTCTTGTCGCCAGGACAGAGATGACACTTATCGGGCCCGGCATCTTCGGGAGGTTGTAGGCATAGTGAGAGGCCGCCATGAATTTGGCGAGTCTTTGGACGGCCAAGTATTCCATTGTAAGGCAGCGGAAAGTCAAGAACATCAAAGGTGACCCTCTCGATCCCCGAAGTTCAACTTCACGCCAAATGTCACAGTAACGTGATCTTTCCTTCGCTTGCTCCTTCCCGGATTAATTCCTTGAAAAGTGCGGTCTCTTGGAGCTCGCCAGTAGGGATCTGGAGTTTCTGGAGCACCGCGGTGGAGATCAGATTCAAGTCGGCCCCGCTGTCAACTAACATCTTGGTGACCTTGAGGTTGCGGATAGTGGGTGAAACCAACATCGGCAAGCACCCGATCGCATGATTACGCGATCAGGGTGGTCCTCAATATCAAAGATGATAGGCGTGCTGGACCATTTCAGAGGCTTGCGTGACTCGATGGATGGTTCTGCTGCATTGACCTCCCGCATCCACTGCTTGAGCTGGTGGTGGGAGGTATGCAGAGAAGCACCGCCGTCAACGCACAGGACCTCTGGGGCTTTCTGGAACTCCTGCTCGTCGGCCTCGTCATCATCCATGTCTTCATCGTCGTCGTCGTCGTCATCCTTGTCGCGGCCACGGGGAGGTCTGTCTCCTTGCCGCTGCTTGGCCTTGCCGCGGCGTCCTCCTGGCCGGGCGTTCTTCTTTGGGTCCTCCTGCACCCTCTGGCCTTCTCCTTGTCGCGTCGTTCGTATTCAGCCTTCGCCGCTTGACAAGCTGCTCCACCTTCTTGCAGCTCTGGAGGTCATGGCCCTTAGTGCGGTGGATTTTGCGATCGCTTGCCGGAGCTGCCCCGCTTGTCGGCGGCCGCCACAGACCGGGCAGCTTGGTTCCAGCGGCAACCTCCTTGCCGGAGCCACCAGCCTTTGGCTTTCTTGTCGCCACCTCCGTTGTCGGACCGCTCAACAACTAGCACATCTCGCCTTTCTTTTTCCTGTTGCCCCGCCACGGGCTCTTCTTTCTTGGGCGGTCTCTTCACTATCAGATCCTCGTCCTTGGTATTCTCTCCGGGAGTCTCCTCCCTTCCTCAAAGACGCACACTTGTCGGCCAGTATATAGCTCATCGACGTCTCGATCTTGCACATAGCCATCTCCTCCGCATCCTGCGCGGTTCAGCACGTCTCGATGGAACGCGCTGATTACCATGGCGGGGTGGACGTCTCGATGTTGTCTTGTACACGCTGAATCTTTGAATATACTTGCGCAGGGCTCTCCTTCCTTTTGGGCGGCAGCAGATGAAGGTCGCTTTCTTGGCCATGGGGCTTGTGGCGCTGTAAAAGCGCCGACAAACTGATGGCATAGATCGCCCAAGAAGATATGGAATTGTCCGGCAAGTGCATGAGCCAGATCTCGACATTGGGCTTGAGCACCAGCCGGAAGTAGTTGGCAAGGATCTTGTCGTCTCGCCCCGCAGCCTGCACCGCGATGGTGTAGATGCTTGAGGAACTCTGACGGATGCGTCTTGCCGTCGCATTTCTCCACGTCGCTTGAAGTTTTTCTTCTTTGGGCCCTTTGGACTTGCCGCAGCTCACGTGTGAACGCAGGGAAACCTACCGCGTACGAATAGTCGCGTGGTTCCCCTGGGGCTTGCATGGCGACAGTGGGCCCAGCGGGCTTGTCGGATTGACGCCGCGCTTTTCTTCGGGGTTCGGCGCGAGTTCGAGCATCCTCTTGCCGCTGCTCGTGAAGAACTTGGCGCTGATCGCGATGAGCTCGTGGATCTGGCGACGCAGCGGAGTCATTGCCGAGGTGGATCCGGCGAAGTCGGCAATCTTGGCCTTCGGGCGGAGAGTGCATGGTGGTTGCACCCCCATCGGTCTCGTCGCCACCGGCTCGTGTTTAGCAGTCTTGCCGCGGCAGCGATGCACTCGGTTGCAGCGGGAGCGTCGCCGTTAAGCGAAGCCGATGAGGCCCGAATGGTGGCCCTCCATTCGTCGACCTTGTCGGCCGTTGGAGGGTAATCCAGGAGCAATTGAGCTCTCGCCAGAACTTCTGCTGGAGTAGTGGGTGGCAGTGGCGAACGGCGCGAGGAGCAGGATATGCTCGGACTTCTAACTATGTTAGAAGGAGCAGATCCCGTCCGGCGATCGATGCCTCGCTTTCGCGCCGGCATGTTGGCGTGCATGCTCGGTCTTGAGCATCCCGAGATCCTCGGCTCGATCTCGGTCCAACGAGCGTATGGCATTGTGAATGCCATAACGCTTGTCGGTCCCGCGCCTCTGAGACGGAGGCGGTGCATGTCTGACGCCGAGGTCTGGCGGCCTTGTCCTTGGACTTGGCAGCACCGTGAGCTCCCCCATTGCCGTCCATTCTTCCGGCCGGCGTCTACCCCACCACCGCTTGCTCCGGTGGTGGTGGGTTTGACGCAGACGGGCTTCGCCAAGCCTTCTTCTTACGTGGCATGTTGATGAAGATAATGAAGATCTAGCTCGCGTGGATGCCGGATCAGGTTCACACAACCTCGACGCCCCCTACCTGGCGCGCCAAAGATGTCGGGGCAGGCTGATCTGGCCCACGAACACCTATGGGGCTGGCGGACCGAGCCCCTTTCGGTTCGGAGGGGAGCGGAGGTCACACGAAGAGCAGATCGAGGCGGTTAACGCGAGAGGTTTACCCAACCGAGCTCTCCGGAGAGATAATACTCCTACTGCTGCATGTTCTGGTGTATTGGGTTGTTGCTCAGAGCGCTCGAGTGCTCTGACAGACGGGCTGCTAACGACTGGCGTGGAGGGAACTGATCGACCAACCCTTTCTACGTTGCATGGGCCTCCTTTTATATGCTCAAGGGCTTGACGGTGGCAACGTAGGCGGGGTATAAATGGAAAAATAGTGGTTGGTACACCTACTTGTACAAAGGTCTGATGTACTATACCTAACTCGACGGCAGGGGACAAAGGCATTAAATGCCGTCTAGTCGCCCTAACGGTGCAAACAGGGACCGTCGGGGCGCCACCGCTCGCCACGATGGCAAACTTGTCGTGGCCGCTTGCCACCTCACGCTGGCTGCCTGACCTCTCGCCACGCGTGCACAGAAAGGCCCAGGCGACACGTTAGTGGATGCTGTTGGAAGCGAGGTCTGAGAGGTGATGCCGCTGACAAGCGCCTGCAGCGGTTGTTGTCTTGTCGCGCCCGGAAGCTCGTCGCTCACCGGGCCTTCCCGGCAAGCTCCTCGTGCCGGGGCCTTGTCTTGTATGTGCCTGCGGTGGCCTTCCTGGCAAGCTCCTCTTGCCGGGGCCTTGTCTCCTATGTGCCTTGGGTGGCCTTCCCGGCAAGCTCCTCCTGCCGGGGCCTTGTCTCCTTGGCTTGAATACTTTGTTCTTGAATGGCTCCAAAGGAATCATGGAGGACCTTGGCGGTCACCCGGTAAGCCTTGCCGCGGAGGGCTGCAACTGCCCGTGCACAAGTTCGGGATACTAGGGTACCCCTACTCTAGTACACCGACACATACCATAGGCTAGCTTCTAGGATTTAGCCTCCTTGATCTCGTGGTAGATCTACTCTTGTACTACCCATATCATCAATATTAATCAAGCAGGAGTAGGGTATTACCTCCATCGAGAGGGCTCGAACCTGGGTAAAAACATTGTGTCCCTTGTCTCCTGTTACCATCCGCCTAGACGCATACGATTCGGGACCCCTACCCGAGATCCGCGGTTTGACACCGACATTGGTGCTTTCATTGAGAGTTCCTCCGTGTCGTCACCGATAGGCCCGATGGCTCCTTGATCATCAACAACGACGCGGTCCAGGTGAGACTTTTCTCCCGACAGATCTTCGTGTTTGGCGGCTTTAGCGGGCCAATTCGCTTGGCCATCCGGAGCAGATCAGAAGCTACGCCCCGCCATCAGTCGATTTGGAAGTTTGAACTATACGGCCGATATCCGCGGAGACTTGATCTTCGACGGATTCAAGCCGCAGCCAAGCGTGCCGCCTTGTTTCGATGGGCATGATCTAACTCTGCGGCGAGCGATTGCCACGGAGGCCGCAAGATATCCGCTCCGACCCTTAATTCGAGCCAGATTCCCCGATCGAGGACGAGTGGTTGGACACCACCGGGGGCTACAATCTCTACGGCGATCGAGGCGAACTCCATCCCTGTCGCTGCGAAGACCTCGACTGTGGTGCCGGACTCCTGTCCGGACTCAACCCTCCGCCTCGCCAATCGAATCCGATTGAGCGCCGGTCATGGAGTTCATCGCCGCAGACATCTTCGGCACTTCGCCCTTCGGCGACATCCTGAATTCACTAAAGTCTCTCTCTTTATCCGGAGAGCCCTGGCCGGACTGCGGACAGGAAGGTTGGGATACGGACGACGAAATTCAACGCCCACCCACCACCCACTTTGTAGCCACTGTCGATGATTTAACCGACATGCTCGACTTCGACTCCGAAGACATCGACGGTATGGACGACGATGCCGGAGACGACCAAGACCCAGCGCCTACGAGAACGCTGGAAGGCCACCTCGTCATATGACATATACATGGTGGATATCCCAAAAGACGGAACGGCGATGGAACAACGGAGGATGACCCTCCAAGAAACAGAAGCGCCCGGCGTCGGCCGGTGCCGCTCTAAATCCCGCCACAATAAAAGCGGTGATTCCGCACGGGAGATAATAACACCGGACGGTTGCGAAGAGAACCCCCTCGGTGAGGACTTCGGCCACGGGAGGAGGAGGGAGAAGCAAGTCCGCACGATAGTGCGGTAGAAAGAGAGGTCGAGGACGATAATTATGCGCCTCCCTCCGAAGATGAGGCAAGCCTCGATGACGATGATTTGTCGTGCCTAAGGATCCCGCCGAACAGGAGCGTTTCAAACGCAGGCTTATAGCCACGGCAAGCAGCTTCAAGAAAAAGCAGCAATAGCTTAGAGCTGATCAAGACCTGCTAATGGCGGATGGATCAAGTCCTTGCAGCCAAGAGTATGAACTCAACGCCCCTCCAAAAGCTACCCCAAACGCAGGCCGTTGCCTCGACTAGAGGAGGAAGCACCCAAGTCACCGGCGACGACATGGCAGACCCGGCCACCTCGTGGCAGCGACAGAAGCCTCTCGCCCTCCGCTCAAGCCACACCCCGACGCCGCTCAAAAAGTACCAAGGCACGGAAAACGCGCCGGACTTGCGAGATATATTGGAGGATAAGGCAAAACATACAAGATCGATCTACGGATCGCGTGGGCGCCAACAATGCGGGATGATTATCGTCGCCACGGATACAAGAAACCCGCCGGGCGAACACGATGAGACAAAGCTCATATGAGCTACGCCGTGATATAGCCCAATATAGAGGCGCCAGACACCCACTATGCTTCACAGATGAAGTAATGGATCATCAAATCCCGAGGGTTTAAACCCGTAAACATCGAATCATACGATGGTACCACAGATCCTACGATGCGGATCGAGGATTATCTCCTCTATATCCACATGGCCCATGGTGATGATCTACATGCCATCAAATACCTCCCACTCAAGCTTAAAGGACCAGCTCGACATTGGCTCAATAGCTTGCCAGCAGAATCAATTGGTTGTTGGGAGGACCTGGAAGCCGCATTCCTTGATAACTTCCAGGGCACATATGTGCGACCACCAGATGCGATGACCTTAGCCACATAATTCAGCATCCAGAAGAATCGGCCAGACAATTCTGGACTCGGTTCCTAACAAAGAAAAATCAAATCGTTGATTGTCCGGATGCAGAGGCCCTTGCAGCCTTCAAACATAACATCCGCGACGAGTGGCTTGCCCGCACCTAGGACAGGGAAAGCGAAATCTATGGCAGCCCTCACAACCCTCATGACTCGCTTTTGTGCGGAGAGGACAGCTGGCTAGCTCAAGCAACAACTTGGACAAACATCACGATAGTCCGGATACCAAGGACAACAATGGCATGTCGGCGTCAAGAATAACAAGAACAAGCGCCGCATTAACGGCGATAATATCAAGATACGACCGTCAATGCCGGATTCAGAGGCTCTAAACCCGGTCGTGGAAGAAGCCATTCAAAAGAAATACCAGGGCCCGTCCAACTTGGACCAAATACTCGATCGCTTGTGCGATACATGGCACTTCGAAAACCAGCCAATCACACCAACAGGATTGTTGGGTGTTCAAGCAGCGAGCAAGTTAAGTGCCGAACTCAATGACAAGGCTGCATAGCGATGATGACGATGAAGAGCCCGGCCACGAACAATAGAGGATGAAGGGTTTTCCTACACAAGTGCGGACGGTGAACATGATATACGCAACCCACATACCCAAAAGGGAGCGGAAGCATGCACTAAGGGACGTATATGCGATGGAGCGATCGCGAAGTTCAACCCATGGTCTTCCTGCCCGATCACCTTCGATCGAAGGACCACCCACTAGCATCCGCCACGGCGGCTTTGCCGCATTAGTTCTTGACCCAATTATCGATGGATTTCACCTCACGAGTCCCGATGGATGGCGGTAGCAGCCTGAACCTGCTTTATCGGGATACGGTCATAAAATGGGCATAGACCCTCAAGGATTAAACCTACAAAGACGACCTTTAAAGGCGTCATACCGGTGTAGAGGCCAATTGTACAGTGCTCGGTCCCACTCAAGTGGTCTTCGGATCTCGGATAACTTCCAAAGCGAAGAGTTAATCTTGACATCGTCCCATTCCGCGGCTTATAATGCATCGCTTTCGGACGAACCGCATTTGCAAAGTTCAATGCGGTGCCGCACTACGCATACCTCAAGCTCAAGATGCCAGGCCCTCGAGGAGTAATCACGGTCAATGGAAACACCGAACGCTCTCTCCGAACGGAGGAGCATCCGGCGGCCCTCGCGGCGGAGGTGCAAAGCAGCCTCTCACGGCAATTCTCGAGTCCGGCCACTAAGCGTCCGGACACCGCCAAGCGCGCCGGAGTAACTCGCAACAGGACCACCTGGCACGATTCAAGCACAAGTAGTAATCCGGCCCCAACCCCAGCCCTCACGAAATTGCGAAGCTAGTATTACGCGTACATAATTACGCTCTGGAGATACCATGGGAATATGGGGAGGGGCAAGACAACGGCATGCCAAGAATGCGGCTCGACCGCACTGGGGCCCCGTTTGTGTCATTTCTTTTTCTTTTCCTTTTTTCTTCCTTTTTTTACTTTCAGGACTCCGTCTTTGAGAAGTCCTGTCCGGCACTTGAATCGCCGAACTCACGATGCAACAGCCAGGGAAGCGGCAAGCCACGTCGAGTATTCAGGTGGTCTCTATTACGAGCATTATACCTGTTTTACATACCATCCCGCAGCTTACCCCTGGAGGGGGACATGTTAGATAGTCCACCCTTGCTTATCGCACTATTTGTATCGTTCTGCTCCCATTGCAGTACCTTTTTGAATAAACAATACATAGCTCTTGCTTATTATTGCTCTACTTCCTTTATATATACATATGTTCATTTCACGACATGTTGCAACCGTACACTTTGGTACGGCTCGCATACCGGGGGCTTAAGTATCCCAAAATTATGGTGTGATAAGTCGAACACTTTCACAAGTGCGGCACCCGAACTTATAGCATTATATGAATTGGCTCGAATCATGTCTTGGGTCAATAGTTGGGTTTGCCCGGCTCCCGTGTTTTGGTACCTTACGCCCGCTATATCGGCTAAGGTAGCACGGAGAACCACTTGATTGTGCCCCGATTATCTTTGGGTCGAGCACCTCGGTGGAGAAAGCTAAAACTGGCCGTCATGATAAGGCGAGAGCCGATCGCTGTTCGAGAGGTTTTTTCGAGTCCCTAAAGACTTATGCCGCTTAGAGCGAGGAACCGAATTGTCCGGCCAAAGGCGTGGATAGCGCCCGAACTCGGTCTTCGAATACTAGGGGCTTCGCGAAATTTAAAATTATAGAATTCTATGGCTAAGTGAGAGTGTTCAAGCATTATAACTCCGGTTGCCTTGTTCGTTGTGTTGAGCGCCTCCCTAGATGGACCCAAGAATGGGAACAAGAGTGCTCAAGTTTATCCCGAACACCCCAGCACTCGTGGCATGGGGGCTGAAGCCAACGACTTGCCATCTCAAATTTGATAAACGACCGCACATAAGGTAATATTTTAAATTAATAAGCGTTGCTTAGCGCATATGAACAAGTTTTCAGCGTACATGATAACAAATGCGAGTTTATTCAAAAAACACATCTTTGGAGCACTCATCCGCTATTCAAGTGGCACCCTTCAGAGGCCCTCATAGTACATTTTGGGCGATCGATGCTCATGGCCCTTCGGTGGCCCGTCCGTCACAAGCCTCTCCGCATCCAGCTTGCCCAGTGCACTTTAGCATGGGCAAGGGCCCGACGGACACCTTCAATGCAGACGAGCGCTTGATGACTTCAAGTCATGGACAGCAGCCACCACCGCTGCACCAAGTCAAGTAGCTCCGGGCATGGCCTCCAATGGCCACAGCCGCGCTTATAAGGCCCTTCATGGCCTGTTCGGCGACCTTATGGAGCTCGACCAGCTGCTTTCAGCTGGTCGCTCAGTGGGCACTGGATGGTCGGCCTCAAAGATACCGAGACCAGAACACCTTTTCCGTCGAGCTCCCTCCTTGGCGCGGTAGAATGCGGCAGCATCAGACACACTACGGGGCAAATCTGCGAATGCTCCTGGAGAGCTCCAAATCCGGGTAAGTAATAGGTAATTCACTTTCACATGCTTGCTTTGCATAAAGAATGCCTTACCCGCCGCTATCTTCTTTAAGGACTCAATTTCTTGGAGGGCTTTTTGTGCCTCGGCCTTAGCAGCTTTGGCACTCTCAAGAGCCGAGGCGAGCTCGGACTCTCGAGTCTTGAGTCACGCTCCAAACTCGTGTTTTTCCACGAGCTTGGAGCTCTGCCGCATTCTGTGGCAAGCTGCCTCCCCTTCTCTCGCTCGGTGCGTTCATGACCGCTTTGTTTTCGGCCATGGACACCGCTTCCTTGTGGTCGCCACCTCGTTCGTGGCCCCTGCAGTACCCAAGTTATTCCTGTTATTTTTTGCAACCAAAACCTTTTCTATAAGGTATTTCTTTAATAAGGTATTACTTACCTTCCTTGTCCTCGAGCTACTTCTTGGCTTGTCCGATCTCGTTCTCGGACCGCTCGAGGTTCTGCTTTAATACATTGACCTCTGCAGTCAGTGCGGCAGAGGTCAGCAGCGCAGACTGCATTCCCATATTGACATACTTATGTTAGACTCCTGCGTATATCTTTTTAGATCCTTAGTCCGGCTTTTCTTTCCGAACACCGAACTAAGCATCAGGGGCTACTTTCTATGCGGTTATATTTTACATATTCTAAAACTTACCTCAAAGCCTGTTAGAAGGCTGGTACATGCCAGTCGATCCGCTCTTGGCGGATCGAATCGTATCGGATCACCGCACTCATAATAGTGCGGTGTTCCTCCTGATGGAAGCGCTGTTAAGCGCCTCAGAGCTATCCGGTGCCTCCGGTTGACGGAGGACACCGGCGTCTTACCTTCTTGCGAAGGATCCACCGGCCGGACTTGAATCACGATGGTTCCGGCATGGAGTCCGGACGAGGGTCGGGCTTAGAGCCCTGGGGTCTTGCCTCAAGCGCTCGAGTCCGGGAGGTTGCCTTGTGGCACCTCGGCGCTACCTCCTCTTGACCAAGCCTCCTTGGGGCCCCACCGGCGTCATCCGCAGGTGAGGCGAGGAGGCGGTCGGAAGCAAGTACTCTCCATTTCCGACGAGCCCAGGACCCGCTTCGATGAATCGGCGAACTCGCCCTTAGGCGGGCTGCACGGTTGTTCGACATTAGAGAACACTCTGCAATAATAAAAAGCCATGGGTATTCGGACACTTACGATCTCGCCAGGGGCTTGGCCCTTGTAGTCCAATCCTCCTCGTCGTCGTCCACGTTGGTGGAGAAGTCCGGAGGAAGGGTTCTTCCCTTCTTGGACCCTCCGGCCTCCCCAGTTGGGGCGGCCTTCCTTTTCTTCTCCTTCCCCGCTGGGGGAGGAGCTTCTTCTTCTTCCTCCTCGTCTTCAGGAGAAGATTCTGCTTGAGACCGACGGCACTGGCGTCGGGAGCTCCTTCGAGTTCCCGTGGCCTCCTTCTTGGCCTTCTTCTCCGGCACCACGTACGGCGCCGGAGCCAGCAGCCCTGTCAATCGGGCGTCCTCCGGATCTTCCGGTAAAGGAGCCGGACCGTTCCTCTGTCCGGACGTCTTCACGATCTGTCAAAGATTAGGGAGTTTTAGATCCCACGTAGAGTCAATCTATGTAAAAAGAATCCCGTAAAGGGTAAAATAACTTACCTCGCCGGCTTGACGCTGCGAGCTGTATCCGCGATCTTTGGTAGCGGATCTTTGAGCTTCAGCGCCCTTGAACAAACGGCACCTTCCAGGCGTCTTCGTGACGTAGTGTTGAAGAGCCGCTCAAGGTTCGTGTCGTGCGGATCGAACTCCCACAAGTTAAAGGCCTGTTGTTGGCATGGGAGAATCCGGCGGATGAGCATCACTGGATTACGTCGGCAAGCCTAAGATTCTTGGCCACCGTGTTTTGGACGCATGTTTGAAGTCCGGATGTCTCGTTCAATTCCCCACGTCAGGCCCGTCTCTTTCCATGACGAGAGCCGTGTGGGGAAGCCAGATTTGAACTCGGGGGCCGCCACCCATTTGGTGTTGCGGGGCTCGGTGATGTAGAACCACCTCGATTGCCACCCCTTTATTGTCTCCACAAAGGCGCCTTCGAGCCATGGGACTTTGGCCATCTTGCCAACCATGGCGCCTCAAGACTGCTGACGGCCGCCCACTACCTTCGGCCGGACGTTGAAGATCTTCAGCCATAAGCCAAAGTGGGGCCAGATGCAGAGGAAAGCCTCGCACACGACGATAAACGCCGAGATGTTGAGGATGGAATTCGGGGCCAAGTCGTGGAAGTCCAGGCCGTAGTAGAACATGAGCCCCCGGACAAATGGGTGAAGAGGAAAACCTAGTCCATGGAGGAAGTGGGGAGAAACACCACCCTCTCATGGGGCCCAGGGTCGGAATGAGCTGCCTCGTCGGGAAGCTCATGCGTGATGTTGCGGACAAGTATCCGGCTTCCCTTGATCTTGTGATGTGCCCTCCGTGACGGAGGAGGCCATCCACCTGCCTCCCGCCTCGACATGGTTGGAGAAGGTTGAGGTGGGATGTGCGGACTTAGTATTTGGAGCTCGAGTCTTGTGAAATGGATAAGCAAAGGAGGAAGAAGGCGTGGGTGAAAAGGTGGATCCTTATCCCTTATATGGACGGACGACGCTATGCGCCCCCACCACCTGGTAAAACTCGCTTATTTCCCAAGCGCCGTAATCAATGGCGCGGATGGGTTACCCACGTCCATATTGATGAGGATCCCGGAATAAGGGGACACGATCTATGCTTTGATAAGACGTGCCAAGGAAACCGTCTCGCTAAACACGCTGAGGTGGAACAGTAAAAAACAATTCATATAAAGGCCTGGCAGTGGTGTGATGTCACGCCGCGGAATACGTCAGCAGATCTGTGCAGAAATTATTCTCTCTACGGTGTTATGTGGAACTTGTTTTGCAGAGCCGGATACTATCCTTGTGTTCATGACCTTCTATGAAGTATACGGAGGAGGAACCCGCCTCGCAATGCCGAATACAATCAACGCGCCGGACTCATCGTCATTGAAGCCTGGTTCAGGGGCTACTGAGGGAGTCCCGTACTAGGGGGTGTCCGGATAGCCGGACTATCATCACGGCCGGACTCCAAGACTATGAAGATACAAGATTGAAGACTTCTTCCCGTGTCCGGATGGGACTTTCCTTAGCGTGGAAGGCAAGCTTGGCGATACGGATATGTAGATCTCCTACCATTGTAACCGACTCTGTGTAACCCTAACCTATCCGGTGTCTATAGAAACCGGAGGGTTTTAGTCTGTAGGACGAACAACAATCATACCATAGGCTAGCTTCTAGGGTTTAGCCTCCTTGATCTCGTGGTAGATCTACTCTTGTACTACCCATATCATCAATATTAATCAAGCAGGAGTAGGGTATTACCTCCATCGAGAGGGCCCGAACCTGGGTAAAAACATCGTGTTCCTTGTCTCCTGTTACCATCCACCTAGACGCACAGTTCGGGACCCCCTACCCGAGATCCGCCGGTTTTGACACCGACAGCCATGATTTCAGGTCTGAACCTATTATGTTTTCATGAATATATGTGAGTTCTTGATCCTATTTTGCAAGTCTATAGTCACCTACTATGTGTTATGATCCGGTAACCCCGAAGTGACAATAATCGGGACCACTCCCGGTGATGACCTTAGTTTGAGGAGTTCATGTATTCACTATGTGTTAAGGCTTTGGTCCGGTACTTTTAAAAGGAGGCCTTAATATCCCTTAGTTTCCATTAGGACCCCGCTGCCACGGGAGGGTAGGACAAAAGATGTCATGCAAGTTCTTTTCCATAAGCACGTATGACTAAATCCGGAATGCATGCCTACATTACATTGATGAATTGGAGCTAGTTCCGTGTCACCCTATGTTATAACTATTGCATGAGGAATCACATCCGGCATAATTCTCCATCACCGATCCAATTCCTACGAGCTTTTCACATATTGTTCTTTGCCTAGTTACTTTTCCGTTCCCATAGTTACAATCACTACAATACTGCTAATGTTACTTTTGCCACCGTTACCGTTACTTCCATACTACTTTGCTGCAGATATTAAGTTATCCAGGTGTGGTTGAATTGACAACTCAACTGCTAATACTTGAGAATATTGTTTGGCTCCCCTTGTGTCGAATCAATAAATTTGGGTTGATACTCTACCCTCGAAAACTGTTGCGATCCCCTATACTTGTGGGTTATCAATGTTGAAGTCTTGTGTGGGAAAATAAAATACCCTACTGATTTTCTTGTTCTTGGTTCCCCACAAGATGATTTTTTGTCCCATTATCATTGGTAGACCTTTCTTGAACACTGTTAATGCTAAAATAGACTGTGAGAAACAAACTGTCGGTGTTAGCTTTGGTGATGAGTCTCATGACTTTAATTTTTCCAAGTTTAGTAGAAAACCTCATAAAAAATAATTGCCTAGTAAGGATGAAATAATTGGTCTTGCTTCCATTGTTGTGCTGATAACCCACAAGTATAGGGGATCGCAACGTTTTCAATGGTAGAGTATTCAACCCAAATTTATTGATTCGACACTAGGGAGCCAAAGAATATTCTCAAGTATTAGCATCTGAGTTGATAATCCAAACACACCTGAAAGACTTAATATCTGCAACAAAGTATTCAGCAGCAAAGTAGTATGGAAGTAACGGTAACAGTGGCAAAAGTAACAGTAGCAGTTTTGTAGCAATTGTGACAGTGGCAACGGAAAAGTAGCTAAGCAAAGATCAATATGAAACGAGCTCATAGGAAATGGATCAATGATGGATAATTATGTCGGACGACATTCATCATGCAAAGGTTATAACATTGAGTGACACAGAACTAGCTCCAATTCATCAATATAATGTAAACATTGAGTGACACAGAACTTGCATGACATATTTTGTCCTACCCTCCTGTGGCAACGGGGTCCTATTGGAAACTAAGGGATATTAAGGCCTCCTTTTAATAGAGTACTGGGCAAAAGCATTAGCACTTAGTGAATACATGAACTCCTCAAACTATGGTCATCACCGGGAAGTGTCCCGACTATTGTCACTCCGGGGTTGCCGAGTCATAACACGTAGTAGGTGACTATAACTTAAAAGATAGGATCAAGAACACAAATATATTCATGAAAACATAATAGGTTCAGATATGAAATCATGGTACTCGGGCCCTAGTAACAAGCATTAGGCATAGCAAAGTCATAGCAACATCAACCATAGTGCATAGTGGATACTAGGGATCAAACCCTAACAAAACTAACTCGATTACATGTTAAATCTCATCCAACCCATCACGGGCCAGCAAGCCTACGATGGGATTACTCACGCACGGTGGTGAGCATCATGAAATTTGTGATGGAGGATGGTTGATGATGACGATGGCGATGGATTCCCCTCTCCGGAGCCCCGAACGGACTCCAGATCTGCCCTCCCGAGGTAGAACAGGGCTTGGTGGCGGCTCCGCATAGTAAAACGCAATGAATCATTCTCTCTAATTTTTTTCTCCCCAAAAGTGAATATATGGAGTTGCAGTTGAGGTCGGTGGACGTCCAGGGGGCTCACAAGGATGGAGGGCGCACCCAGGGGGTGGGCGCGCCCCCACCCTTGTGGCCAGGGTGTGGGTCCCCTTTAGTTGATTCTTTCGCCAATATTTTTTATTAATTCCAAAATCATCTCCGTGAAATTTCAGGTCATCCCTTGTGGCCAGGGTGTGGGTCCCCTTTAGTTGATTCTTTCGCCAATATTTTTTATTAATTCCAAAATCATCTCCGTGAAATTTCAGGTCATTCCGAGAACTTTTCTTTTTGCACAAAAATAACATCATGGCTATTCTGTTGAAAACATCGTCAGTCTGGGTCAGTTCCATTCAAATCATGCAAGATAGAGTCCAAAACAAGGGCAAAAGAGTTTGCACAAGTAGATACGATGGAGACGTATCAACTCCTCGAGGCTTAACCCATTGCTTGTCCTCATGCAATTCAGTTGACAAACTGAGAGTGATAAAGAAAACATTTACAAACTCGGTTTGATCTTGTTGTTGCAAATATGTAAAGCTAGGATTCAAGTTTTCAGCATAGATAATGAACTAACCATATTCACAATAACATTAAGGTCTCACATTTACTCATATCAATGGCACGATCAACTAGCGAGCAATAATAATAAATCTCGAATGATAACACTTTCTCAAAACAATCAAGATATGATATAACAAGATGGTATCTCGCTAGCCCTTTCCGAGACCGCAAAACATAAATGCAGAGCACCCCTGAAGATCAAGGACTGACTAGACATTGTAATTCATGGTAAAAGAGATCCAGTCACAGTTATACTCAATATAAATTAATAACAATGCATACAAATGACAGTGGTGCTCTCTAACTGGTGCTTTTTATAAGAGGATGATGACTCAACAATAAAGGTAAATAGATATGCCTTTCGCAGAGGGAAGCAGGGATTTGCAGACATGCCAGAGCTCGATTTTTGAAAACAGAGATAAATAATATTTTGAGCGGCATGCTTTCATTGTCAACATAACAACTAAGAGATCTCGGTATCTTCCATGCTACATACAATATAGGGGGTTCCCAAACAGAATGGTAAAGTTTATACTCCCCCATCACCAACAAGCACACTCCACGACTGGCCTGAAAAAATGGGTACCATCCAACTAACAACAATCCTGGGGGAGTTTTGTTTGCAATTGTTTTGATTTGATTTGAGCATGAGACTGGGCATCCTAGTTACCAGCCATTTTCTTGTGAATGATGAGCGGATTCCACTCATCGTGAGAATAACCCACCAAGAATGGAAGATATGGACAACCCTAGTTGGTACATGAGCGATTCGAGCATACAAAACAGATTATCATTTGAAGGTTTAGAGTTTGGCACATGCAAATTTACTTGGAACGGTAGGTAAATACCACATATCGGAAGGTAAGGTGGACTCATATGGAACAACTTTGGGTTTAAGGAAGTGGATGCACAAGCAGTATTCCCGCTTAGTACAAGTGAAGGCTAGAAAAAGACTAGGAAGCGACATACTAGAGAGCGACAACAGTCATGAACATGCATTGAGATTAACCAACATTGAGTGCAAGCATGAGTAGGATATAAATCACCATGAACATAAATATCGTAGAGGCTATGTTGATTTTGTTTCAACTACATGCATGAACATGTGCCAAGTCAAGCCACTTGAATCATTCAAAGGAGGATACCATCCTATCATACTACATCACAACCATTTTAATTTCCATGTTGGCACTCAAGGTAAACCATTATAAACTACTAGCTAATTAAGCATGGCATGAATAACTATAATCTCTAATTGTCATTGCAAACATGTTTCATTCATAATAGGCTGAATCAGGAACGCTGAACTAATCATATTTACAAAAACAAGATAGGTCAAGTTCATACCAGCTTTTCCTCATCTCAATCATTTCATCATATATCGTCATTATTGCCTTTCACTTGCACGATCGTATGGTGTGGATAATAATAATAGTGCACGTGCATTGGACTAAGCTAGAATCTGCAAACATTAATTCGAAGGAGAAGACAACGTAATATGGGCTCTTTGTTAGATCAACAATAATGCATATGAGAGCCACTCGACATTTTCATCGTGGTCTTCTCCTGTCGACCCCAAAGAAAAGAAAAGAAATTCAAAGAAACACACTGGAATGTTTTTGGAGTTTTTGTTTTTCTGAAGAAAGTAAAACAAGAACGAGAAAAACTATTTACACGGGAAAGCTCCCAACAAGCAAAAGAAGAACGAGAAATATTTTTGGGTTTTCTTTTAATACCACTACTAAGCATGCATAGAAAGTAAACTAATCTACAACTATTTTTTAGTTTTTCTTAAGGTTTTTCAAACACACAAGAAGAAAGTGAGAAAAAGAAATAAACTAACATGGATAATACAATGAAAAAGTATGAACACCGACAACTGAAATGAGTGTGTGAACATGAATGTAATGTTGATGAGAAATACGTACTCCCCCAAGCTTAGGCTTTTGGCCTAAGTTGGTCTAAGCCCATGGATCAAAGTAGCCCTCTCTGGTGTACTGAGGAGGATACTAGGGGTTCCATTGGTTAGCAAGCTCCTGTGGATCCCACTAATAAATAGACTCCTGATATGGATCAGGTGATGGCTCTGGCTCAGGAGCTGGGGATCGTGTCCCCTCCCAGTATGCTTGAATGTCCGCGGGCAAAACAAAGTACCTGCCTCAATGCATATCGGACAAAGTAGGTGCAGGCATGGTAATAATCTGAAAAATATCCTTGCTAAATATCAAGTTATAAATGAGTCTCTTCTCCTCATCATAGCGAATAAACTTATGCGCTATCATGCTATCATAATCTAAATATATAGTGGGTAGCAGTTTTTCCTCTTTTTCATAATGTCTAATGGGTATCTTGAAGCGTCTAGCAAAACGGGAGGCAAAGATACCTCCGAAAATAGGACCCTTTGTACGGCTTAAACTCAACCGTTTAGCAACCATAGCGCCTAAACTGGAAGTTCTATCACGAAGTAAAGCATGGCGCAAAATGGCACGGTCAGGCGCACTAAGGCCTCCACTCTCCCCACGACCAATTAAACATCTCCCAACAAATAATGAGTAATAGCGCAAAGCAGGAAAAATCTAAACTAGCCACTCTCGCTTCCGACACCCTTCTCATTTCCCCTACGGTGACTTCATTAATAAAATCTTCCACATCATTAGGACGTGGTTCCTCGATGCTACCCACATAAGGTAATTTACAAACCTCACAAAAGTCATGGAGCTTCATGTCCTTGCACTCATCATATAAGTAAAATTCTACCATGGATGGTGATCTCCTAGCATGAAAAATGAAATTTTTGCATGAAATTATTAGTGAGTAGGAGATACTGATCACACTGGTCGAGGAGGAAGTCGGTGATGCCTGCATTCTCATCAAATAATATAAATAGTCATGAATTCCGGCCGCCTGTAAGAATGCATCACATGGCCATCCACATGGCCGAATCTCCATGGCGCAAGGAAGATTATACTTGGGCTTCTCTTTCTCCTCATTTTCTTTTTCCTTTGAGCCCCGGCTTGAGGAACCGCTCAACAATCTCTTCAACATTTTCTTCCTCTGAAAATTTCTGAAATTTTTAGTGACTCAAAATAAAAGTGAACCAAACTCAACAAGATTAATAGCAATTACTCCTACAAGTGCCTAGAGGCTATATCATGAAACAGAACTACTTTGGAACATATAAATTTGACGTGCAAGCTCAAGAACAAGGTCACCACAGAAGCAAAAAATTGCAATAAATAAAGCACTAGAACAAAAACTAATTGGACCATTGGAGGAGTCACATATCGAAAAGCAATCCCCCAAAGCAGTTTTGTGAATGGAGCTTTGAGCAAGGAGATTGAAAATAGCAGCAAAATGAGAAAGAACACGAGTTTGAGCTATGGAGTGATTTTTTCTGGAGGAAGGAGTGGATGGGTGCTGGAATAAGTGGAGGGGAGCCACGTGGGGCGCACAAGGACAGGGGGCACGCCCAGGGGGGTAGGGCGTGCCCTCCACCCTTGTGGCCAGCTGGTGAGGCCCCCTAATGTGTGTTCAGTGCCAAAAATCTCAAATATTCTATAAAAAGGCATACTAAATTTTCAGGGCATTTGGAGAACTTTTATCCGGGACATTTTTTGTTGCACGGATAATCCAGAAAACAGACAAAAAAACTATTTTTGCTTTATTTATTCTAAATAACACAAAGTAAAAGATGGGTACAGAGATTTGTTGATATGTCCATTTTACATCATCTTTTTTTACTGTTATTTATGATGTTTTAATCCATAATAATGCTTTTTGGAGTAATTCTAATGCCTTTTCTCTCATAATATGCAAGGTATACAAAAAGTGGGAGAATTCTGGCAGCTGGAAATCTGGACCTGGAAAAGCTACGTCAGGCCACCTATTCGGCACAACTCCAAACAAGCTAAAACTTCACAAAGATTTTTTATGGAATATTTGAGGAATATTGGAGCAAATAACTACAAGAGGGGGCCCACCAGGTGGGCACAACCCGCTTGGGCGCGCCAGGGAGCCCAGGCGCACCCTGGTGGGTTGTGCTCACCCAGGCCCACCTCCGGTGCCCATCTTCTTGTATATAGGTCATTTTGACCTAGAAAAAATAAGGAGAAGACTTTCAGGATGGAGCGCCGTCGTCTCGAGGCGGAAGTTGGGTAGGAGCACTTTTGCCCTTCGGCGGAGCGATTCCGCCGGGGGAACTTCCATCCCGGAGGGGGAAATCATCGTTATCATCATCACCAACAACTCTCCCATCTTAGGAAGGGCAATCTCCATCAACATCTTCAACAAAACCATCTCATCTCAAACCCTAGTTCATCTCTTGTGTTCAATCTTGTTACCGGAACTATAGATTGGTGCTTGTGGGTGACTAGTAGTGTTGATAACATCTTGTAGTTGATTACTATATGGTTTATTTGGTGGAAGATTATATGTTCAGATCCAATATGCTATTTAATACCCCTCTGATCTTGAGCATGATTATCATTTGTGAGTAGTTACTCTTGTTCTTGAGGTCACGGGAGAAATCATGTTGCAAGTAATCATGTGAACTTGATATGTGTTCGATATTTTGATAGTATGTATGTTGTGATTCCCTTAGTGGTGTCATGTGAATGTCGACTACATGAAACTTCACCATATTTGGGCCTAAGGGAATGCATTGTGGAGTAGCAGTTAGATGATGGGTTGTGAGAGTGACAGAAGCTTAAACCCCGGTTTATGCGCTATTCCGTAAGGGACCGATTGAATCCAAAAGTTTAATGCTATGGTTAGAATTTATTCTTAATACTTTTATCGTAGTTGCGGATGCTTGTAGGAGGGTTAATAATAAGTAGGAGGTTTGTTCAAGTAAGAACATGACCTAAGCACCGGTCCACCCAAATATCAAATTATCAAAGTAGCGAACACAAATTGAAACCAACATCGTGAAAGTGACTAGATGAAATTCCCATGTACCCTCAAGAGCGCTTTGCTTATCATAAGAGACCGTTTTGGCCTACCCTTTGCCACAAAAGGTGGTCTATCTTGCTGCACTTTTGTTACTACTACCGTTACTTGTCCGTTACAAATTATATTGCTATCAAACTACTCAATTACTTACAATTTCAGCACTTGCAGATATTACCTTACTGAAAACTACTTGTCATTTCCTTCTACTCTTCGTTGGGTTCGACACTCTTACTTATCGAACAGAGCTACAATTGATCCCCTACACTTGCAGATATTACCTTACTGAAAACTACTTGTCATTTCCTTCTGCTCTTCGTTGGGTTCGACACTCTTACTTATCGAACAGAGCTACAATTGATCCCCTATACTTGTGGGTCATCAAGGCTATTTTCTGGCGCTGTTGCCGGGGAGTGAAGCGCCTTTTGGTAAGTGGAATTTGGTAAGGAAACATTTATATGGTGTGCTGAAATTTATTTTCACTTGTTACTATGGAAAATTATCCCTTGAGGGGTTTGTTCGGGGTATGTTCACCTCGACCGGAACCACAATTAGCTACCCCTCAACATACTGCACCTACTGAAAATATTGAATATGAAATTCCTTCGGGTATGCTAGAACAACTGCTAGCTAACACTATGCAGGATGCTGCTAACGCGACACTACGATCAGAAACCCTTCGAGAAACTATGTGCGATGCAATAATCGCAAACGGTGCTGTATGAAAACCATCAGAAATGTATAAAACGTTTGCGATGACGGATGCATCAAACATGGTTCAGGTTTTAGTTGCGTGTGTGATGAAGGGCTTACGGTTCAGTTCAATTAACTGTTTGCGATGGAGGTACAAAAGAAACGGGTAGCCAGATGAAGGCGTGTGCGATACACAACATACGGTTCACTCGGATGAACTGTTTGTGATTAGGCAACACAAAAGAAACGGCCAGCCAAATGAAGGTGTGTGCGATATACAACATACTGTTCACTCGGATGAACTGTTTGTGATTAGGCAACACAAAAGAAACGGTCAGCCAGATCAAGGTGTGTGTGATATACGCATGCGGTTCACTCGGCCCTTGTCGTCAGTGTGTGACCTCTGTGGCAACCGTTCGCTCCCCCAGGCGCCTCTTCGTGTACCGTAGCAACCGTCCACCGCCTCTTCGCCTTTCCCTTTCGATTTGGAACTGCTGTCGCACGCTCTTCCTCCCTCCATTTGACTTCACCCTTCCTTCTGCCATTGTTCGATCATCTTCTCCATGGAGGGAACAGGCCAGAAACGACCCCGTTATTCTTGCCCCAATCTAAAAGATGACGTGGTGGAGGAACTGATTGATCGGTGCGACATCATCACTTCGGCTAGCATGGCAGGTTCGTTCAAGACCATTCTCGACTCAACTAATAACATCATTACAAGGAACCCAAGGGTCCAGGAGCGGTTTGATCTCCCCTATCTTCTTCGCCGTGACCCTACTGACTGGCGCGGGGACGAGGGAAGCCTCGCCTTGTGCAAGTTGATGCCGCTTGATAATGATACGTATGATGTTAAGATGCCATCGCTTGAGGGCAAGGCTTGGGCTGGCGCAAATGGAGATTGGGTTGTTTATATTGGGTACAACTGCGAGTGGGAACTTGTGAATGTGTACACTCGTCACCGGGTTTCACTTCCAAAAATCTCAGACGACTACCCAGAGGTTGAGTACACTGGCAATCTACGTGAGTTCAAATACGATCATGGTGATTGTCGTCTACGGAAGATAGCAATTTGTCGATTTCCCAACCGCTATTGGGATTACTCGAACTATGAAGTTGTTGCTATCCTTGACAAGCTTGTTGTCTTCCTTACTTCCAGGCCTAGATGGATATTGCTCAAAAATCAATTTCTGTACACGGATGAGTACTGTGATGCAATTCAATACGAGGGTCTTGTGTTTGCTGCCACCACTCGTGGAACTGTTTTTGCATGGAATCCTCATGCTTTCGGTACGTTTGTCTTTCACCGTAATTATAATTGTTTCATCCACATGCATGCGGGTTAGCTAGTTTCCCTTTACTAATTAATTAACCTTCTTGTGTTTCCAAGGTCCTGTGAACATTCCACCACCTATACTTTTAAATTTTAATAACCAAGGGGGAGATGACGATGCTGATGATCACTAGCATGAGGACGAGCCGGACCCATATACTCAATGGCACCTGGCAACTTATTCCGATGGATCACCTCTTCTTGTCATGTATCTGAGAACGCTTCTTGATGTTACTAAGGAAGCAGGTGTTGTCTCGCATGGTCGCACTCTCCGAACCTATTCCAACATCCGCTGCAGGTATTCGGGATGGATACTAGTGTACTAAGCGCCAACACCTTCTCCCTTGTTCAAGATTGAAAGTCTTGGAAGAAACTTCGCTCTTCCTTGGATAAAACTATCCAATGATGGTGGAAGGCGATCCAGCTTTATTGACACAACATTACTACCATTTATGAGAAGCAACTGTATCTATACCTCGGACATTGCTATGCTTCCCTACCGTCCCAATATGGGTCCTGGCATAGGCCGCTTCAGCCTGGATGATCAGTCCCGCGTTGGTCTCGAGATTGACAGTAGCTGGCCCTTCCCAGAGAATCACTTCTGGTTCAAAGCAAGCGTTTCCAACGACGACGAGTGGTTGAGCTGAAGTTCATTTCATCGCTTTGTTATTTGTTGTGTGAGAAAAACTTTACTAGAATGTTTTGTTGGAAATGATCTATAATCCAACGTGTATCCTCGTTGTCATTGTGGGCTGATGACTTGTTGTATGTAATCAATGGTACATTTGCATATGCGTCCATCAACTCATGCCTGCTAGTGGTGTCCATATGAACAGTGCTAGTGATTTTAGTTGCAAAAATTAGATACTGCTAGTGATTTTTAGCTGCATATTTTGACAAATCGCAGTGTTACAAGGTTGACAAATGGCAATGTTACTAGATAAACAAATGTCAATCTTTCCAGTTTGACAAATGGCAACATACCCAAAATGACAGATATGCAAATCTTACCCAATTGTTTGTACGTGGTTGCACACACGGGTCATGCAAAACAACCGTTTGCGTTGAAGGGATGCAGAAATCCTGCTCGACACATTTTCCCTTAGCTTCCTGGGGAAGCTGTCGGTTTGCATCCGGGTGTTCTAACTAAAAAGTTTGCGATGAGTGTCTTATATTTAAAAACAATTGATGTTTTTTTCAAAAGAAAATCGTTTGATAAGTCTGTACACTAAGAGAGAAAAACGCAAGTTCGTTCAAACCATATCTTTCATTCAGTCACACTGCGAATTTATATTCATATCATATGATCGAGAATTCGAGATACAGTATTAGACCCCAAAAAAACTATTTCCGGTGGCGCCAGAGGCGGCGTGCTGTGCCGTCGTCGTCGTCGTCGTCCTCCAGGACGCCATTGTTGAAGTCTTCAAGGCAGCACAAAATGTTTTTCACTTGTAAATCAAACATCATGTCGTCGCGCGATTGACGGGCGGGGCACAGGAGGAAAGCAACTGGCACTGCTGAGAGGTAGTGGTCGACGACAGCGTCCCATGCCGCTGAGGGGGGCACGCGCACGGGCACGGGCACGGGCGCGGCGGGTGCAGCCAAATGCACGGGGCCCGGCACCATGATGGGTGGAGGGGTGTGCACGGGCACGGGCACGGACGCTAGCACTGGCATGTACACGAGCTCGCGCGGGTCCGTGGAGACCTCGCTGACGCCCGTGGCTTCCAGCTGCGATACTGCTCGGCGACCAGCCCGTCAATGCTACGGGGATGGTCGCTGGCGCAGGCGCGGGGATGGGAGCTGGGATGAGAGCGGGGGCAGCAACCGCCATGGCCAGCTCGTTCTGGGCCATGTCCATGAGGCCCCATTCCTCCTTATTTTCTATCTCCTCCGGCTCATTGTTGACTTCACGAAACTTGAAGACTAGTGGCAGATGATCGTTCTGCGCCATGGCGTTGGTGGAGGTCTGCGGGAGGGAGGGGAATGGGAGGCGAACAGTAAGGTCGCCCGTATTAAACAGTGGCTCGGGCGCCATTAATGGAGAGGAAGGCGGGTGGCCATGGAAGTCAAAGGGCTCGCTTCCCAGTGAGCTTGCGCAGCGTACAACTTCCACTCTTCCCAGTGAGCCTGCGCATTGGAGGACTGCGCTCGCACGCCTCTCGGTCAGCCTTTGCACCGGCCTGCGCTTGCATGCCTCCCATTCAGTCAAGGTCAAATAGCTATCCGCACGGCACCTCCTACAGCCATTAAAACCAAGACAGAGGGCGTCACGTGAATGGTTAACAGAACGCACACGGTTTGAATTCTACAAACGTTTGAGATATTAAAGTGGCAGCTATTTTTTCAAAATGCCTTTGTTGGCTGTCATTATTTGAGTGTGCCTTCTCTAAAAATGGACACGGAAAATACCACAGCATGTTGGGTGCCATTCCATGATAGCATGCCAAGTTTCATGAATTTCAGACAAGTTTTGTATTTACTAGAATTTAAAAACCAGGCATCTCAATGTTTTTCCGGCAATCAACGGTACCCTGGTGTTTGAAATTCAATCCCATTTCTTGCATGGAACCTAAGCATGCACTCAAGGACACACATTTGATTTTTCAACCAATTTATATGCACTGGAGCATGTGCATGTAGTTCAAATTTGAATTATGCACATAAATGCATTGAAACCTCAGTTAATGCATAAAAATATCCAAATGAACCCCGAAAAATCTCAAAAAGTGACACAACACTCCTGTTGTTCTATGTTGACACGAGAAAAAAAATTTGAAAGCAATAAGAGGCAATGGATATCGTTTCATACCCAAAGGTGGGCCGCTCCCTACCGAAACCATCATGCTTGTTGTGAGAAGCTCTGGTTTGTGAGAAGCGTGGGACAATTTTTTTACCGCGGCATGTTGATGCCTCTCCATGATAGCATGCCAAGTTTCGTGAATTTTAGACGAGCTTTGGATTTACTAGAATTTAAAAACCAAGCATCTCAACATTTTGCCGACAATCAAGAGTGCCCTGGTGTTTGAATTTCATTCTCATCTCTTGCATGGGACCTAGAAATTCACCCAAGGACACAAATTTGATTTTCAACCAACTTTAGTGCATTGGAGCATGTGCCTATAGTTCAAATTTGAATATGCACATAAAATGCCTAGAAAATCCAGTTAATGCATAAAAATGTCCAAACGAACCCCGAAAAATCACAAAAATTGACACAAACAATCCTGTTGTTCTATGTTGACACTAGAATTTTTTTGAAAGCAATAAGAGGCAATGGATATCGTTTCTCCCCAAAGGTGGGACGTTCTCTATCGAAACCATCATGCTTGTTGTGAGAAGCTCTGGTTTGTGAGAAGCTTATACCCGAACCTGCCCCAAATGGGACAAATTTTTTACTACGACATGTTGATGTCACTCCATGATAGCATGCCAAGTTTCATGAATTTCAGACGAGTTTTGGATTTACTAGAATTTAGAAACCAGGCATCTCAATGTTTTGCCAGCAATCAACAGTGCCCTGGTGTTTGAAATTCATTCCCATCTCTTTCATGGGACCTAGAAATTCACCCTAGGACACACATGTTATTTTTCAACCAACTTTGGTGCATTGGAGCATGTGCTTGTTGTTAAAATTTGAAATATGCACATAAAATGCCTATAAAACCCAGTTAATGTATAAAGAAGGCCAAATGAACCCCAAAAAATTCCAAGATTAAACACAACACTCCTATTGTTCTATGTGGACACTTGAATTTTTTTGAAAGCAATAAGAGGAAACGGATATCGTCCCGTCCCCAAAGGTGGTACGTGATGACCCATAAGTATAGGGGATCTATCATAGTCCTTTTGATAAGTAAGAGTGTCGAACCCAACGAGGAGCAGAAGGAAATGACAAGCAGTTTTCAGTAAGGTATTCTCTGCAAACACTGAAATTATCGGTAACAGATAGTTTTATGATAAGGTAATTCGTAACGGGTAACAAGTAACAAAAGTAAACAAGGTGCAGCAAGGTGGCCCAATGCTTTTTGTAGCAAAGGACAAGCCTGGACAAACTCTTATATAAAGGAAAACACTCCCGAGGACACATGGGAATTATCGTCAAGCTAGTTTTCATCATGCTCATATGATCCGCGTTCGTTACTTTGATAATTTGTGGGTGGATCGGTGCTTGGGTACTTCCCTTCCTTGGACAAGCATCCCACTTATGATTAACCCCTCTCGCAAGCATCCGCAACTACGAAAGAAGAATAAGGTAAACCTAACCATAGCATGAAACATGTGGATCCAAATCAGCCCCTCATGAAGCAACGGATAAACTAGGGTTTAAGCTTCTATCACTCTAGCAACCCATCATCTACTTATTACTTCCCAATGCCTTCCCCTAGGCCCAAACAATGGTGAAGTGTCATGTAGTCGACGTTCACATAACACCACTAGAGGAAAGACAACATACATCTCATCAAGATATCGAACGAATACCAAATTCACATGACTACTTATAACAAGACTTCTCCCATGTCCTCAGGAACAAACGTAACTACTCACAAATCATATTCATGTTCATAATCATAGGGGTATTAATATGCATAAAGGATCTGAACATATGATCTTCCACCGAATAAACCAACTAGCGTCAACTACAAGGAGTAATCAACACTACTCCCACAGGTACCAATCTGAGGTTTTGAGACAAAGATCGGATACAAGAGATGAACTAGGGTTTGAGAGGAGATGGTGTTGGTGAAGATTGACCCCCTCCTGATGAGAGGATTGATGGTGATGACGATGGTGATGATTTCCCCCTCCCGGAGGGATGTTTCCCCGGCAGAACAGCTCCGCCGGAGCCCTAGATTGGTTCTACCCAGGTTCCACCTCGAGACGGCGGCGCTTCGTCCCGAAAGCTTCCTTATGATTTTTTCCAGGGCAAAAGACACATTATACCATAAGATGGGCATCGGGGGGCTGCCAGGTGGCCCACGAGGCAGGGGGCACGCCCAGGGGGTAGGGCGCGCCCTCCACCCTCGTGGACAGTGGGTGGCCCCCCTCGGTGCTTTCTTCGCCCAATATTTTTAATATATTCCAAAATTGGCTTTCATGTAGTTTCAGGACTTTTGGAGTTGTGCAGAATAGGTCTCTAATATTTGCTCCTTTTCCAGAATTCCAAATTGCCGCATTCTCCCTCTTCATGTAAACCTTGTAAAATAAGATAGAAAAGGCATAAGTATTGTGACATAATGTGTAATAACAGCCCATAATGCAATAAATATCGATATAAAAGCATGATGCAAAATGGACGTATCAACTCCCCCAAGCTTAGACCTCGCTTTTCCTCAAGCGGAAGCCGATATCGAAAAATATGTCCACATGTTTAGAGATAGAGGTGTCGATAAAATAAAATACGGACATGAGGGCATCATGATCATTCTTAAAACAGAAACATATATATATTGTCATATGATTTCTTATGCTAAAGTAACTATCTATTCACAGTGTAAAGTATGAATTAAAAACTTCATTGAAAACTAGCAAACTATAATCTCAGTCATTGAAGCAATTGCAATTTATCATAACATCGGAAAGAGTCAATATAAGAGCTTTTCAGCAAGTCCACATACTGAACTATCATTTAGTCTTTCACAATTCCTAACACTCACGCAATGCTTATGGGTATGAAGTTTTAATCGGACACAGAGAAAGATAGGGGCTTATATTTTTGCCTCCCAACCTTTTACCTCAAGGGTAACGTCAACAATAATGCTTTATGAAAACCCACATCCAATTGGATATATATATCAGGATCTTTCCAACACCTAGTGCTTGCCAAAGGATAAAGTGTAAAAAGGAAAGGTGAAGATCACCATGACTTTTGTATAAGGTATAAGACAAAAATAAAAGATAGGCCCTTCGCAGAGGGAAGCAGAGGTTGTCATGTGCTTTTATGGTTGGATGCACAAAATCTTAATGCAAAAGAACGCCACTTTATATTGCCACTTGTGATAGGGACCTTTATTATGCAGTCTGTCGCTTTCATTTCTTTCATATCACAAGCTCGTATAAAGCTTATTTTCTCCACACTAATAGATCATACATATTTAGAGAGCAATTTTTATTGCTTGCAACAATGACAACTTACTTGAAGGATCTTACTCAACCCATAGGTAGGTATGGTGGACTCGCATGGCAAAACTGGGTTTAAGGATATTTGGAAGCACAAGTAGTATCTCTACTTGGTACAAAGAATTTGGCTAGCATGAGGGGGAAAGGCAAGCTCAACATGTTGGATGATCCATGACAATATAATTTATTTCAGATATGAGAAAACATAACCCATTACGTTGTCTTCCTTGTCCAACATCAACTTTTTAGCATGTCATATTTTAATGAGTGCTCACAATCATAAAATATGTCCAAGATAGTATATTTATATGTGAAAACCTCTCTTTCTTTATTACTTATTAATTGCAAAGATGACCAAAACTATGTTTGTCAACTCTCAACAACTTTTATTCATCATACTCTTTATATGTGAAATCATTACTCTCCATAAGATCAATATGACATTTTTATTTATTTTTATTCTTTCTTTTATTCCCTCAAGATAATAGCAAGATAACAAAGCCCTCGACCCAAAACTAATATTTATTATATATATAGCTCACAGACTCGATTACATAGAAGGATCATAAAGCAAAACTCAAAACTAGATCATACTAAAACTTTATTCTACTAGATCAAGATATTACCAAAAGGATCGAACTAAGAAAAACGGAAAAGATAGGAGTGTGATGGTGATACGATACCGGGCCACCTCCCCCAAGCTTGGATGTTGCCAAGGGGAGTGCCCATACCCATGTATTTATGTCTCTTTCTTCGAAGGTGGTGATGATGGAGTTGTTGATGATGTAGGCTTGTCGTCCATCTTCCAAGGCATAGGCTCACCATCATAGAAGAATGATCGAGTCTCCGGGATCCTCAAATCTGCAGGCAAACTCATCCTCTTGAATCTATATTCATACTCACAATTTTGGTTTTGCAGGTCATAGATCTGGGCTTGGAGATGCTCGATTTTCTCGTGAAGCTTAAAGATGGTCTCCCCAATGTTCTTGGCATCCAGCTTGTGGTTGTTGGTGAACTCCACGATCATCATGTGGTTGGCGTTGAGTCCGCATTCCACCATCCCCTGGCACTTGAAAACTTGTTGCTCCATTGCTTCGAGTCTTGTCTCCACGCTTCCGGTCCTCCTTGGTCCCTCAACATCGCGGATGTGCAGCACCCCCTCACGCATCTCAATGGTTTGAGGGTGTTGCAGCACCTCCGCGAGGTAGGGCTTGATGACCTTCTCGAAAAACTTGTCCTTGGGGGCGCTCGAAGATGTCATGGTGATCTAGATCTGTCAGAAAAACAGCTCGAAACAAACAAACATGATATTTGCGTGGTACGGTGGTCAAAACCTTCGGGAGATTATATAATGAATTTTTACCGACCAAAAGAAGTATCGTGCAAGAAAACGGAGTCCGGAGGGAACATGAGGTGCCCACGAGGCAGGGGGTGCGCCCAGGGGGGTAGGGCGCGCCCTCCACCCTCGTGGACGCCTCGTGTCCTTCCCGGACTACTTATTATTTTCCTATTTTCTTAAATATTCCAAAATAGAGAAAAATTGCTATTAGAACTGTTTTGGAGTCGGCTTACTTACCGTACTACATACCTATTCCTTTTCGGAGTCTGAAATATTCTGGAAAGTGTCCCTTATGTACTCCTCGAGTACAGTGGCAATAACATTGGTTTCAACGTTTATGGGATTACCTGAGATATAATGTTTGATTCTTTGACCGTTCACCACCTTTGGATTTGTGCCTTCGAAGTTGTTGATTTTTATGGCACCGGAACGATAGACCTCCTCGATAACGTAAGGACCTTCCCATTTAGAGAGAAGTTTTCCTGCAAAAAATCTTAAACAAGAGTTGTATAACAGAACATAATCACCGACATTAAACTCACGCTTTTGTATCCTTTTGTCATTCCATATTTTAACTTTTTGTTTAAATAGTTTGGCATTCTCATAGGCCTGGGTTCTCCACTCATCAAGTTAGCTAATGTCAAATAGTCTCTTCTCGCCGACAAGTTTGAAATCATAATTGAGCTCTTTAATGGCCCAATATGCCTTATGTTCTAGTTTGAGAGGTAAGTGACATGCTTTTCCATAAACCATTTTATATGGAGACATACCCATAGGATTTTTATATGCAGTTCTATAGGCCCATAATTCATCATCAAGTTTCTTGGACCAATTCTTTCTAGATCTATTAACATTCTTTTGCAAAATTAATTTAATTTCTCTATTACTTAGTTCTACTTGACCACTAGATTGTGGATGGTATGGAGATGCAATTCTATGATTAACATCATACTTAGCAAGTATTTTACGAAAAGCATCATGAATAAAATGTGAACCACCATCAGTCATTAAGTATCTAGGGACTCCGAACCTCGGAAAAATAACTTCTTTAAGCATCTTAATAGAGGTGTTATGATCAACACTACTAGTTGGAATAGCTTCTACCCACTTAGTAATGTAATCTACAACAACTAAAATATGTGTATACCCATTAGAGGAAGGAAACGGTCCCATATAATCAAAGCCCCAAACATCAAATGGTTCAATAACAAGTGAATAGTTCATAGGCATTTCTTGACGTCTACTAATATTACCAATTCTTTGACATTCATCACAAGACAAGACAAACTTACGGGCATCTTTAAAAAGAGTAGGCCAATAAAAACCGGATTGCAATACCTTATGCGCAGTTCTATCTCCAACATGGTGTCCTCCATAAGCCTCGGAGTGACACTTGCATAAGATCTATTCCTGTTCATGCTCAGGTACACAACGTCTAATAATACCATCTACTCCTTCTTTATAAAGGTGTGGGTCATCCCAGAAGTAATGTCTTAAATCATAGAAAAACTTTTTCTTTTGCTGGTATGTGAAACTAGGCGGTATAAATTTAGCAACAATGTAATTGGCATAATCAGCATACCATGGAGCGATCTGAGAAGCATTTATGACAGCTAATTGTTCATCAGGGAAGCTATCATCAATAGGTAGTGGGTCATCAAAAACATTCTCTAACCTAGAAAAGTTGTCTGCAACGGGGTTCTCAGCTCCCTTTCTACCAATAATATGAAAATCAAATTCTTGTAGAAAGAGAAGCCATCTAATAAGTCTAGGTTTGGCATCTTTCTTTTCCATAAGATATTTAATAGCAGCATGATCAGTGTGAACAGTTACTTTAGAATCAACAATATAAGGTCTGAACTTATCACAAGCAAATACAACTGCCAAAAATTCTTTTTTAGTAGTAGCATAATTTCTTTGGGCACTGTCTAGAGTTTTACTAGCATATTGGATACATTTAATTTCTTATCGACTATTTGTCCTAGAAAAACACCTACATCATAATCACTAGCATCACACATAATTTCAAAGGGTAAATTCCAATCAGGTGGCTGAACAATAGGTGCAGAAATCAAGGCTTTCTTAAGTACTAGTTGACCCGTTGCGCCAAATGGCGCAGAGACCAGCTGAAGACATGTTGTCGATGAAAATAATTTCATGCTGCAAGAACCTTCAACTAAAGCCATGTTCGCGATGGAAATGGCTTCCTTTACTAAGGACAGGCCATGTATATACAGTCGGTTTAGTTCTGGTCTGCTAAATCCATATGCGCCTTGAAAAAAAGACATGGTTTAATTTGCACAGTCTCACGTGTTTAAAGTATGAGTAAGAACTACGAACTCTTTTTGTGCGATTCAAACACATTTTTAGAGTTTTTATTTCTTACTACATGTTGTCTAAAGTAACATTTGCCTAGAGAGAGAGAGAGAGAGAGAGAGAGAAGCATACCCCTCTCTCATTATGATTACTGGACCCGTTGCGCCAAAATGGCGCAGAGGCACGCTAAAGTCATGCCTGCAATGAAAAAAATTCCATGGCTTAATCCCCTCTAATAGAAAACACGATGGATTGTTGTGTACAACAATATGAATATACACTAGAGTTCTATTTAAAACAAAATATATGCATGAGCAAGCACATACGAATAGACCCATTTGAAATGATGTGCGCGATTCAAAATATTTATATTTTTCAATAACTCTATGTTTGGGCAAGAGTGTCAAACCCGAAGTGTTTTAAAAATATTTGGCTTCGTTAGTAGAAGTAGGTTTTAGCAACCATTTGGGGTACTAATTCAAACCCTTTAAGATGAAAAAAGAAGGATAATTTATCTTTAAAAATATATGCTTAAGCATGCATATTTTTTATCTTATTCGGGTAACATAGAGCCAAATGGCGCAGGGTCCAAATTCAAACCCGGAGTGTTTTGAAACAGTTGGGGTTTCATTAACATCTTTTAAGTTTTAGAAATCATTTACGTGCATGGTAAGAATCAGCTAAAAAAATGCAACATTTAGATACCATTTTTAACTATTTATGCATATGATTGTTACATAGACAAATAAAAGAGGTCAATACCATAGTTAGAATGTACACCTACGATAAGAAAAATTCAAGTTTCTGCCTTACTATGCAACTGTACACTTGGTGAAGATAACAAAGTCGATATTGCTAACAACCACAAAATTTGAAAGATCGAAGCAAGCAAAAAAATAATGGAAACTCAGATAACAAAGAGGTTGACAAAATCTGAAGTTAACATACATACATGACATGTCACATTCAAAATTGAGATATACTGCAGATAACACATTACATGCATGAGTGGCAATCATATGGGTTCTGCTTTCAATCACACAATTCAGACAGTTGTGAACATTGATGATAATGATTGTGTGGTAACTGTATATACCGATTACGAACCAGGAAAAGAAACTAACGGTAGCTCACAGTTCTTTCAGAAAAACATAAATGTACTAACTGGCAGTTATATTTCCACCATCACTCCTAGTTGTGACGTCCTACAAGAAATGAGAACAAAAATGATATTACAGCCTCATGTCCCTTCCTTGTTTGGCCGTTATATTCGACATGTTCCTTCCCTGAACAAAAGAGATCAATAGTGAGCATTAAAGACCCCTGAAAACTCAATAGGATATACGCCATGGCAGTATCTGCCCCTTTTTCATATTCATTCAATGCACATTACCAAAATCTAATAGTAATGAAACTTGAATTAAAATGGTACATAAAGTTTTTGTAGTTAGAGATAGTACCAAGTTGGAATAGTATAGAGAAAATCAAACTTTATCCTAGCATTACACAGAAGAAACGTGACCCACTTATCATATGAACAGAAACAGATCGAGAAATTTATTTACCATCAGATGTCGATCTCTATATTTCCGCTTTGCAAATGATCCCAATTTAAAGCTTGATATCCCTTGGAATCTTCACATTACACTGCAACCTACAAAGCTTAAATAAGGCCACTAACGTTTAGAGCATAGCTTAAAGAATTGTGCAATTAGCTCATGAAAGCCCCCTAATGTAACATTTTTACCTGGTTGCTGATGCATGGTGGTCTACTATGCGCAATAAAATACAACAAGTAAACCAGATAATCATCATATTAAGTACTACATCATCAATAGGCTGATCATGTTTGCACTGCCAATTACTACAGACTTACACCCGCTCCCTTCAAATTTCAAGGACTACTTAGCCAACAATTCCAAGTTCAAGCATGAAGTAGTCAAAATGAAATAACTCAAAATATTTTTAGAATCTCAACATAGAAGGATACCCTTGAGGACTATGTGAACCTAGAAGACCAGGAAAAAATATATTTCAACTTCACAATGATATAAGGGCATCTCCATCGCTGGGCGCTTAGCGCCGGCGCCAGGTTCGTAATCCCAGCAGATTAGCGGTTGCCGGCTGTAATCCTGGTGTCAACCCTGGCGTCGACGCCAAATCGCGCACCCGGCGCTTGGCCATTTTTCTTCCAGCACTTAGCATCTACGTTGTTTAGTTAATTAGCGTCTAGCGTTGAGGGATGAGGCGCTTAGGTGTTCTTCAGATTTTATTATTTTCTTCGTAAGCGCCTATATAAGCTCCTAGCATTGTAGATGCCCAAAGGGAAACATGTTAAATAATAGCAGTTGTGAATGGGCATATAAGTATATATCACCACCTTTAGTCCACGACAACATGTAAATTATCTACTTAATAGTAAACGGTGTATCTAGAGATAATGCTAACCAATTCCGCATACAAAACGCTTTCGAGATGGCAAATTATAATTTACTCCTAATGTTCCTTGTAGATTGTGGTTGCTCAAAGTCAAATAGCTGCAATACATGAAAACTTTTATATCAATTAAAACTACTTCAGTAGTACATACGCACATGATCAAGGATAAAATGAATACTACTACACACAAATGGTTAAGTAGACAAAACACCATATGTTCAATCACACAAGCGGCAAGCATGAGCCAAAATAGAACAAAACTCTGTGCCAAATCCTGAATATAAACACAATCTAAACTAATATCCATGACAACACATTGGAAAGCAAAGAATGCAGTAGCTAAATAGAAAAGGAAGTGAGCAAAACCACTGGCAGAACAAGCAAGCAGCAACATGCAGAGATCTTACAGCCTGCGACATAAAAGGGGAGGAACTCATCAAGCAGAAGCATTAATCCAAAAGAACCTCATCTCCACTGACCATGCAGATGCGCGAGGCCTCGCCCTGCTCCTTCCTCCCACTGGCGTCGCTCGCCCTGCTTTTTCCCCATGCTGGGCTTGCTGTGCCCCTTAACCCTGTTGTTTACCCTCCTCGTCGGCCTCCTCCTTCCCCCTGTCGTCAGCAACCTTCCCTCCCCTGCAGCTCCACCCCACCATGAAGACCCAGCCACTCATGCTCTCCACGACGATGAGGTGCGCCCGATCCGGAATCACGGAACATCACACTGCAAACTAAATACTGGAGCATCAGATTAGCAGCTATATATTCCAAGCATGCATTTTTAACTGTAAAAGAGCTAATAAAGTGTTTACTTCAAGAAAATATAGCAGGCCAAGCAAAAAATGCCTATCTAAAGGTGAACAAAAAAAATGAAATATCAATCTTAATAATTAGGGTGTGCAGGACTAGATAATTAATATGCCACTTTGGAAAGAAAACTTCAAAATGTACCAACGATTGTGTTCACAGTGTACAATTGGTCGGCCTGTCATATTCTTCTCATCATCAGTTTATTACACGAAAAAGGACTGCCATAGCCTCACATATGTGCTCGGGATGCTGCGACAAGCAACAAACTACCAACAAAAAGACAAATTTGCATATGTACCTATTGAGAAACAACATATAAATTTTCTGGATGATAATTTGAATGTTGTACAAAATTCAAGAGAAACTTTCCACTACCATATAGTGCTCGCCGCATTACTTCATTGCACATATACTCTGTACTTGAACTATTGAATGTAGGAACTAATCTGATCTCAAGGTCGCCAACAACATCAATCAGCCATAACAAACAACACTACAGTGCTCAGTCTTAAAAATCTAAGCTACAAACTGCAACAAAGGACATGAAACAATACAGTACTTGGACCAACAACGGCCATGTGGAAGCAGACAGATCACATCATAATTTTTTCTGTAAGATTTCCAATAAAATCAGTCAACGGGTGCAAACTTTGTCCCTTGAGGTGGACTTAATAAACCGGATAACCAAGACCATTAATTCATCCATGAATTCTAGAGAGAAGAATAAGCTTACCCTGTACACACATCAGTTCATGAGAACAAAAAGGAAGAGAATAGATACACACATAAACAACGAATTGGTCAATGATGAGATGAAGAAAAAAGCCATAAGCAGAACACGAAAAGAGAATGTGCAAAACCTCATGCTGCTTGCACTCCTCGCCGGGCTGCTCCTTCACCCTGTCATTGGCCTCCTCACCCTCCCCTGCATCTCCTTCTATCCCAACCAAGAGCTGTCTGGAGCTCTAACCCCGCTGCTCTCAGGCCACCCTGCTGAGTAGTGTATCATTCAAGTTAAGCAATACTCAAGGAACTCCACCAACAAAAGAAGTTGCAGTTCACAGTACACAACATCCTCACAACCCCTATAATATCCCATGATTTCCACAGGAAAGAACTCGTTAGGGAACAAACATTTCATTAAACAGTAGTAATAGATAAGCAAAGGAAAGGACATTCACCTGAGCTTCAAATGCAAGACCGACAGAAAATCAGGCAAGATCAAGGAGAGGGCTAATACTTAGCAGCGGGAAGAACAAACTGAAGAAAAAGAACTCATTACGACACAAGCATTTCATCGAATAGCTTACAGGCCAATATGAGAAGCGTTGAAGGCAAGAACTCGTGCAAAGGGGAATGCAGCAGAGAGAAGTACTCGGGGAGGTCGATGGCGAGCAAGGCCGTGGCTGCAGCGACGAAGAAGGAAAGCGGCATCATGGGGAGAGGAGCCAGCGCTGCTGCATCCTTGGCTTGGGAACCGACTTGTCTCGCAGGATACTGTGCGCTCTCTGACCATCCCATTGCGCGCCTGCATCGACCTTTTCCACTCTGCTCTAGAGGCGGGACCAGCCCCGTGCGGATGTGCTCCTCCGGCGCCCCCACCCCCTCGTCCAACCCCTCCTCTACTCCCCCGGGTATCCTCCCACTGCCAGCGGTCAAGGAAACAGACTGTAGCGCTGCTCCGCTGCCGGACAGCATCGAGGGGGGTCCGTTCCTCACTGTGGTGGAACCACCTTGGTAAGCCCATCAAATCTAGGCACGGCCGCTGCTCCCGTGCTCACCGCCGCCTTTGACGACAAGGAGGAAGAAGCTGGCGGAAGAGGCGGCACTTCGTCCTTCTGCCGCATTGCGCGACAAAGATGGTTGGGGGTGGATGTGGTTCTTGGCGTGAGCACGGAGCGCGGAAGGAGAAGAGAAAGGAGGGTCACAGCGGCAAGGGTGGCTGATGAGGGAGGGAGGGAGGATGAGGAGGACTGGTGTGGTGGTTGTGGGGATTGGGGGAGAGGAGAGCAGCGGGGCAGGAAGGAGAGAGTTCGGGTGAGGAATTTTTTATCTCTCCGTCCGTCTGCGCGGCTGTAGCACGCACGTCGCGCGCGGCGCGGGACGTGCGCATTCGCCCAAAGCTCTCTCGCACCTTTCCCAGGCTGACCCAACCAATAGCCAACCCACCAACATATGGGACCAACACCAACCTGGGCCACCCGTCATAGTGAGCAAACGTATCTACGGTTATACATCCATCAGTCCACATCCATCAGTCCATTCCACCTACCAACTGAACACGATGTAGGGGCCTCGCCCGCGCAAACCATGCGGCCGCACGCGGCGCGCAAGGAGAGGGCGCAGCTGCACTTCCAAACGGCTGACCCAGCCAACATGCAAACGACACGAGCCCACCAGTCATTGGCGTTGTGAAATAACCGTGCGGTGAAAATAAAGAACGAAGATCCAACGATTGAAATGAGCTTTGACCAAGATCCAACGGCCAGAAACGGACAAAATCGGGGGAGCCTCGTAGAGCCAAGTTGGCTAGCAACCTTATAGGTTAGAATTTCAAATTCTTCTACACAATCATCATCAAAGACAAATGAAACATCTTTTTATAAGAGATTAGTCAGAGGTCTAGAAATTTTAGAGAAGTCTTTATGAACCTCCTAACAAAACTGGCATGACCAAGGAAACTTATTATACCTTTGATGTCCTTAGGACACGACATATTTTCAATAGCATCAACTTTGGCTTTATCAACTTCAATACCTCTTTCAGAAATTCTATGCCCCAAGACAATACCTTCATTAACCATAAAGTGGCACTTCTCCTAATTCAAGACAAGATTAGTTTCTTCACATCTACAAGACTCGGTTAAGGTTGCTTAAGCAATCATCAAAAGAAGTTCCATACACGGAGAAATCATCCATGAAAATCTCAACAATCTTTTCACATAAGTCAGAGAATATAGCAGTCATACATATTTGAAAGGTAGCAGGTGCATTACATAAACCAAAAGGCATACATCTATAAGCAAAGGTACCGAAAGTGCAGGTAAAAGTGGTCTTATCCTGATCCTCTTTAGACACAGGTATTTGAGAGAAACCAGAATAACCATCTAGAAAGCAAAAATGTGTATGTTTAGATAATCTTTCTAGCATTTGATCAATAAAAGGTAAAGGGTAATGATCCTTTGTAGTAGCTTTATTTAATTTGCAGAAATCAATTACCATTCTATAACATGTAACAATTCTTTGTGGGATCAATTCATCTTTATCATTAGGAACAATAATAATACCTCCCTTCTCAGGGACACAATGGACAGGACTTACCCACTGACTATCAGCAACGGGATAAATTATACATGCCTCCAGAAGCTTTAGTATTTCATTTCTTACCACTTCTTTCATCTTAGGATTTAACTGTCGTTGGTGATCAACAACCGGTTTAGCGTCTTTCTCCAATTTTATTTTGTCTTTGGCATAGAGTGGGACTAATGCCCTTAAGATCATCAAGAGTATATCCAATAGCGACACGGTGCTTCTTCGAGTTTTCAATAATTTCTCTTCTTCACCTTTCTGGAAGGTTAGCACTAATAATAACAGGATATATCTTCTTTTCATCAAGATAAGAATATTTAAGAGTATCAGGTAATGGTTTAAGTTCAAACACGGGATCACCCTTGGGTGGAGGAGGATCCCCTAGAATTTCAACAGGCAAGTTGTGTTTCAAAATAGGTCCCTGTTTAAAGAATACTTCATCTATTTCCCTTCTTTCATTCATAAACATATCATTTTCATGGTTTAGCAAATATTTTTCTAATGGATCATTAGGAGGCACGACAATAAAAGCAAGACCAATAATTTCATCTTTGCTAGGCAATTCTTTATCATGGGGTTGTCTACGAAATTTAGCAAAATTAAAATCATGAGACATATCCCCTAAACCAACAGTAACAATATCTTTTTCGCAATCTATCCTAGCATTTACAGTATTCAAGAAGGGTCTACCAAATATAATGGGGCAAAAGTCATCTTGTGGGGAACCAAGAACAAGAAAATCAGTACGATATTTAACTTTTCCACACAAGACTTCAATATTTCTAACAATCCCAACTGGTGAAATAGTATCTCTATTGGCAAGCTTAATTTTAACATCAATATCTTCTATCTCAGCAGGTACAATATCATGCATAATTTCTTTGTACAAGGAATGAGGTATTGCACTCGCACTAGCACCCATATCTGTCGGTGTACAAAAGTAGGGGCTCTCCTTTTGACCCCTTTACTTGTGCACGGGCAGTCAGAGCCACGTGCCACAGCCACACTTAGCAGTGCAGAGGAGGGAAGCCGGAGAGAAGCCGAAGCACAAGACACCCAAGACAATGCCAAGATCATAAACACAAAGAGCAGAGGGACGAAGCAGGTTCCCCCGGCAAGACCCTTGCCGGGGCAGCCTCAGCAGCCCTGGCAAGAGCCTTGCCGGGGCAGCTCGCCCAACACCAGCGGGGCGCGCCGCCCTTGAGCCCACGGCTTCCGACATAACCAACTACATTGGAACCAGGGCTCGGGAGGCACCTCCGTGGTGGCATGCAGATCTTTGTCAAGATCATAAACACACAAGATCAGATGAGGATCATAAGACGACGACCCTCGGCGGGATCCTAGCCGAGGAAATCCACAAGACCCCTGGAAAGCGCCTTGCCGGGGACAACTGCAACGCCACGGCAAGACCTTGTCGGGCCCTAAGAAGACCCTTGCCGAGGGCATCCGCAGACCTTTGCCAGGCCCGCACCAGCCAAGACTCCACCGCCGTCTCCAAGCAGCTGCTAGCTCAACTAGCTGGGCAGGCACCTGCGTGGCGACAGGCGGCCTCTACACCGACTCAGCAAGCACCTGCGTGGTGGCATGCGGCCCTTCATGAAGGCTCCATCACCGCGCTAGCCCAGCAGCCAGCCAACATGGCGCCGCGATGCCTCATCATCTTGGGCGCATGTCGCAGCGAGGCGAAGCGGCGATGGACGGGACGGGCCTCATTCCCGTCCCCGATAAAGCTAATGGACACCTAAGTAGTGCATTTAATGCGCTTTGTCCCGTAATGACAGGCGATAAGCTCGCGCACTGCAGACCTTTCCACCTCATGTGTGCTACTGTGGCAACCCCTTTTTGCTATAAAAGGAGGCACGAGGCGACCAGGAGAGGGATTCGGCTCTTTGAAACTACGCAGCCACTGTAGCTAGTTCGAGAGCTCAAGAACACTCTGAAATACATCCACCAAAGCAGGACTAGGGTATTACGCATCTTCGCGGCCCGAACCTGGGTAAATGACTCGTGTGCTTCCTGTCAGACCTGCTCTTTGCACAACCTCGAGCCCGTCGACCGTAGAAGGGATCCCAGTGACCCCATAGGTGTCGTTCCCACCGACATCTTTGGCGCGCCAGTAGGGGGCGCAGTTGTGGAAATCCTCTCTAGCAGTTAGCCCAACAGTTCTTCATCGTCATGGCTCCCAAGAAGAAGGCGGCCACCGCGATCGGTTCATCGGGAGCCAGACGCCCTGTACCGGTGCAGGCGAGCAGTGGGCCGGTCACGGACAGGACCTGAGGCGCAGCCCGCGAGCACTAACATTGCTCTGGCAGTCAGAGCCTGGCGAGCGGCGTCGTTCGTGTGCAATACGACGGGTCGCACGCCGCAAAATCCAGAGACGGAGCTGGGCCCCCCACAGGCAGCGCGGGGCCCTCCGGGGGCGTCGCCGTACCACCCACGGCGGCACGACGACCTCCAAGATGCCCACCCCGGCGCCCACAACGCGCTCTTCCCAGGGTGTGCGCGGCGAGCAGCGTCACCACGCCGGTGACCCTAGACACCGCCGTGGGAAGAGCCATGTGCATCATTTGCGGGACGAAGGAGGCCAGCATGCCCGCTGAAGCACTGGCGAAAATGGCACGCAGCCGCTGGGCCGTGATAGAGCTCCTTCTAACGTGGTTAGAAGTCGAAGCGCGCCACGGTTCACGTAGCTTTCGCCACCACCCACGCCAGCAGAAGCTTTGGCACGCGTGCAGCTACTCCTCGACTTCCCTCCTACCGCGGAGAAGCTCGACGAATGAAGAGCCACCATCCGGAGCCTCGTCGCCGTTGCCAACAAAGATGATCCACGACCGGCGGGGCCCTCGGGCCGGCGCTCCATCGAGCCATCACATGCCAGTGTGGGAGGACCAGGGGAGCTGCAGCCACAGTGCACTCTCCTCCCCCGCGCTAGTTGCCGCTGGTGCCAGTCCTCCGTGACGACGCTTGTGATAACATTTCCATAGCATCGTCCGACCAACGGACCCACCGCGACCAGCGCCAAGTTCTTCGATAACGAGCCCATGAAGACGCTTGTCGGTGTCAAAACCGGCGGATCTCGGGTAGGGGGTCCCGAACTGTGCGTCTAGGCGGATAGTAACAGGAGACAAGGGACACGATGTTTTTACCTGAGTTCGGCCCTCGCGATGGAGGTAACACCCTACTCACTGCTTGATTAATATTGATGATATGGGTAGTACAAGAGTAGATCTACCACGAGATCGAGAGGCTAAACCCTAGAAGCTAGCCTATGGTATGATTGTTGTTCGTCCTACGGACTAAAACCCTCCGGTTTATATAGACAACGGAGAGGGTTAGGGTTACATAGAGTCGGTTACAAATGGGAGGAGATCTACATATCCGTATCGCCAACCTTGCCTTCCATGCCAAGGAAAGTCCCATTCGGACACGAGACGAAGTCTTCAATCTTGTATCTTCATAGTCCAGGAGTTCGGCCAAAGGTTATAGTCCGGCCATCCGGACACCCCCTAATCCAAGACTCCCTCAGTAGCCCCTGAACCATGCTTCAATGACGACGAGTCCGACGCGCAGATTGTCTTCGGCATTGCAAGGAAGGTTCCTCCTCCGAATACTTCATAGAAGATTTTGAACACAAGGATAGTGTCCGGCTCTGCAAAATAAGTTCCACATACCACCGTAGAGAGAATAATATTTACACAAATCCAATCTGTGGCGACGTATTCCATGGCGTGACATCACATTGCGGCCAAGCCTTTATTCGAATCATTTTTACTGTCCCACCTCAGCGCATTTAGTGAGGCGGTTTCCTTGGCACGTCTTGTCGAAGCAGAGATCGTGTCCCCTTATTCCGGGATTCTCATCAATACGGGCGTGGGCAACCCAACCGTGCCATTAATTTATGGCGCTTGGGAGATAAGCGAGTTTTACCAGGCTGGTAGGGGCACATAGTTTCGTCCGCCCATATAAGGGGGTACGGATCCACCCTTTCCATCTACGCCTTCTTCCTCCTTTGCTTATCCATTTTCGCGCACTCGAGCTCCAGCGCCCAAGTTCGCACATCCCACCTCTACCTTCTCCAGCCATGTCCGGAGCGGGAGGCAAGTGGATGGTCTCCTCCGTCACGGAGGGACACATCAAGAAGCTGAGGGAGGTCGGATACTTGTCTAACGACATCGCGCACCGGCTCCCAGACAAGGGGCAGCTCATCCCCACCCCCAGGCCCCATGAGAGGGTGGTGTTCCTCACCCATTTCCTCCACGGACTAGGTTTCCCACTTCACTCATTTGTCCGGGGGCTCATGTTCTACTACGGCCTGGATTTCCACGATCTGGCCCCGAACTTCGTCCTCAACATCTCGGCGTTTATCGTCGTGTGCGAGGCCTTCCTCCGCATCAATCCCCATTTCGCTTATCGTCAAGACCTTCAATGTCAAGTCAAGGTAGTGGGCGGCCGACAAGCGGAGTCTTGAGGCGCCATGGTGGGCAAGATGCCCAACGTTACATGGCTCGAGGGCTCCTTCGTGGAGACCATAAAGGTGGCAATCGGGGTGGTTCTACATCACCGAGCCGTGTGACCTGAATGGGCAGGCCCCGAATTCGATCTGGCATCCCCACACGGCTCACCTCACGGAAAGAGAAGGGCTGTCGTGGGTTAATTCGGAAGAGCGGGCCGGACACCAAACTCAAGGCCCAAGACACGGTGGACAAAAGGTTAAACTTCGTCAACGTTGTCCAGTCATGCTCATCCGCCGGATCCTCCCGTGTCAACGACGGGCTTTTAACTTATGGGAGTTCAACCCGGCCCAGCACCAAACTCTGACCAAGCTCTTTGACACAACGCACGAGGATGCCTGGAAGGTGCTATTCAAGGGCTCCGAGGTTCCCCCTCCCATCACCGAGGATCGCGGATTCCGCGCGAAGCGCCAAACCAGCGTAGTAAGCTTATTTTTCCCTTTACGGGATACTTGTTTTTCATAGTTTGACTCTATGCGGGATCTAAGCTCCCGTTCCTTTGACAGGAATTGCAGAAGAAGACCGGACAGATCGAGTGTCCGGCTCCTTTGCCCGAAGATCCAGCGGACGCCCACTTGACGGGGCTGCTGGTCCTGGCACCTTACGTGGTGTCGGAGAAGAAGGCCAAGAAGAAGGCCACAGGAACTCGAAAGAGTTCCCGGCGCCCGGTGGTGCCGGATTCATCGTCCGATGACTCCGAGGCGCACTCCTCCTCCGAAGACGAGGAGGAGGAGGAAGAAGAAGCCTCCCCCCCTCCAGCGGGCAGAGGAATGAAAAGGAAGGCCGCCCGAACTGGGGGGGCCGGAGGGTCCAAGAAGGGAAGGACCCTTCCTCCGGACTACTCCACCAACGCCGACGACGGCGAAGAGGAGTGGCCATCCAGGGCCAAGCCCCTGGCAAAATTGTAAGTATCCGGATACCGGAATAACTCATGGCGTTCCTTTATTGCACAGTATCTTCTGACGCCGAATGTAATCATGCAGTCCGCCCGTGGCTCAGCTCGATGCTTCATCGAGCGGATCCCTGGATTCGTCGGATGTGAATAGCCTTTCACTTCTGCTACCTCCTCGTCCTACGGACGATGCCGAGGTGGAGTCCCAAAAGGGTCCAAGCCGGAGGAGGTGGTCTGGAGGCGCCGCAAGGCGACCTCCGGACTCAGCGCAAAGGGATAAAACCCCGAAGGGCTCTAAGTCCGGCCCTGGGCCGGACACCGCACCGGAACCTTCAACGGTTCTAGCATCCGGCATGCGGTCCCCTACTAAGAAGGGCAAGCCTACAACGCCGGTGACCTCCGTCCAACCGGAGGCACCAGATAATCTGCTGGAGGTGCTTAACGGCGCCTCCATCGACGAGGAGCACCGCACTATTATGAGTGTGGTGATCCAGAAGGTTCAGTCCGCCAAGAGAGGGCTGATCGAAGCTTCGTGCTACCTTCTAACAAAGCTTTGAGGTATGTATTTAAGATATGTAAAAATATTACCGCATAGACGGTAGCCTCGATGCTCGGTTTGGTGTTCGGAAAGAAAAGCCGAACCGAGGATCAAAAAGATATCTGTGAGATTCTAACATAAGTATGTCAATATGGGAATGCAAGCTGTACTCTTGACCTTTCTTTGCCGATCATGGAGGTCAATGCATTGAAGCAGAGCCTCGAGCGGTTCGAGAACAAGCTCGGCCTTGCCAAGAAGCAGCTCGAGGACAAGGAAGGTAAGTAATACCTTATGTAAGTATATAAAAAAGATGTGGTTGCAAAAAATTACAGGACCAACGTGAGTATTACAGGGGCCACAACCCAGGTGGCAACCCTGAAGGAAGCGATGTCCAAGGCCGAAGAAAATGCGGCCGTGGAGCATACCCAGCGAGAAAAGCAAGAGGCGCGGGTGGCGGAGGTGCAGCAAGAGCTCCAGGCTCTCGTGGAAAAACACGAGAGTTTGGAGCTTGACTCAAAGACTTCGAGTACGAGCTCGCCTCGGCGCTTGAGAGCGCCAAATCTGCCAAGGACGAATCCCAAAAAGCCCTCCAGGAAATTGAGGCGATGAAGAAGATAGCGGCGGGTAAGGCATTCTTTATGCAAGGCAAGCACGTGAAATTGAATTACTTGTTACTTACCCGAGTCCGGAGCTCTCCAGGAGCATTCGCATATCTTCCCTGGAGTGTGTCCGACGCCACCGCATTCTGCCGAGCCGAAGAGGGGAGCTCGACGGAGAAGGTGTTCTGGTCTCAGTATGCTGAGGCCAGACACCTGGTGCCCTTGAGCGACCAGCTGAAGCGGCTGGTCGAGCTCCATAAGGTGGCCGAACAGGCCATGAAGGGTCTCATAGTCCGGCTATGGCACGGGAAGCCATGCACAGAAGCTACTTGGGTGGTGAGGCGGTGGTGGATGCCTGTCCATGGCTTGAAGTCATCAAGCGCTCCGTATGCATCGAAGGTGCTCAGTGGCCTTGCCCGTGCTAAAGTGCACTGGGGCAAGATGGACGCTGAGAAGCTTGTGACGGATAGACCACCGCCGGGCAAGGAGCATCGCAAGCCCGAGATGTATTATGAGAGTGTCCTGAAGGGTGCCCGCCTTATAGCGGATGAGTGCTCCAAAGATGTAATTTTTTGAGTAAACTCGCATTTGTGATCCTGTACGCTGAAAACTTGTTGATATGCGCTAAGCAACGCTTTTGAATTTAAAATGTTACCTTCTGTGCGGCCGTTTATTAAATTTGAGAGATGGTGAGTCGTAAACTTCGCCCCCATGCCACGCAGTCTTTGGGGTGTTCGAGTTAAACTTGAGCGCTTTTTTCCCATTCTTGGGTCCTTCAAGGAGGCGCTCAACACAATGAACAAGGCAATCAGACTATAATGCTTGAACACTCTCACTTAGCCATAGAATTCTATAATTTTAAATTTAGTGAAGCCCCTAGTATTCGGAAGACCGAGTTCGGGGCGCTATCCACGCCTAGGCCGGACAAAGCCGACTCCTCGCTCTAAGCGGCATAAGTCTTTAGGGACTCGAAAACCTCTCGAACAACGACCAGCTCTTGCCCTATCATGACGGTCAGTTTTAGCTTTCTCCACTGAGGTGCTTAGCCCAGCTCAACTGGGGCACAATCGCAGTGGTTCTCCCAGCGCTACCTTAGCCGATATAATGGAACGTAAGGTACCAAAGCATGGGAGCCGGGCAAACCCAACTATTGACCCAAGACATGATTCGGAGCCAATGCATATAATGCTATAAGTTCGGGGTGCCGCACTCGTGAGAGTGTTCAGACTTCTCACAACATGTTCTGGGGTACGTAAGCCCCTGGTGTATTGGCCGTACCAAAGTGTACGGGTGCAACATGTCATTAATGAACATATATAGATAAAAAGGGAATGCAATAATAGACAAAAGCTATGTATTGTTTATTCGAAAAGGTCATGTAAAAGCAGGACGATACAAATAGTGCGATAAACAAGAGATGGGACTATTTGACATGTCCTCTCCGTGGGCGACTGCGGGATGATATGTGAAACAAGTATCTTGCTCGTTATATAGACCACTGGACACTCGACGTAGCTTTACGCCTCCCCGACTGTTGCATCATGTGTTCGGCGATTGTCTTGCCAGACAGGCCTTAAGAGAGTGGAGTCTTGAAAGTAAGAAGAAAAAAGAATGACAAAATAAGGAGCCCCTGGTGCGGTTGAGCCGCATTTTGGGCATGCCGTAGTCGTGCCCCTCCCCCTATGCCCATGGTATTTCCAGAGCGTAGTTATGTACGCATAGTACTGGTTTCGCAATTTCGCGAGGGCTGGGTGTCGGCGTTCTGGGAACGGGGGTCCCCAGACTTGCCTGCCTGCGGCCTGCGGCGTGGCTCAAAGGAGGCCCAGGACAGCCCATCTTCATCAACACAAGCTCAAGACCCTCGCGAGGGGCCAAGCCTCATGAGGCGGACGACCAAGAGCTTCCTCGTGCACGGCCTCGTCGGTGGCTTATGAGGAGGCGAGAGAGTTCAAGGCAGGGTACCTTGCGAGGTGCCCGTGACGCAAGCCATGATTTACCAAGGGCGCCCGATCGGCGCCCGGCCAGCCAGGCGTCCTCCTTTCCTCTTTGGTGCAAAGGGAGCAAGCGCAGGCGAGAGCATCAGGCAAAGGCATCCGTTTTGGTGCAACAAGACCAAGACCAGCCCCAACGGCTGGAATGCAATAATCATGGAGCCCAAGCAGGCGTCATCACCAGAGCCTTTGGCAGGCGAGGACCAACTTTAGTCAGGATAAGTGTACCCGCTGTTCCCCTTCAAAATGGCCAATTGTTGGCGCCCTTCCTGCTCAATATTTGGGAAGAGGCCCAGGGCCTTCATCTATATAAGTAGAGCTAGCCACCATAGTAGGGGGGACGAAGGATCCGCCGTTCGGAATCTAGAGAGAGAGAGACAGAGACCCGATCCTCAAGCCAGAGCGACGGGATACCACTTAGTGGTTCATCACACCCACCAAGAACAGACCCTCGCGAGGCTGTTCTTCCCTGTACTGTTCCTCATCAGCCCAAGAGGCAATCCACACACCACACCTTTGGAGTAGGGTATTACACCACGATGGTGGCTTGAACCAGTATAAATCTTGCGTCTCTTGTGTTGTTCTTGCTAGTAGTTTAGGTTCTTGCGATTCGGCGAGGTACGAGACGGTGGAGGGTTAGATCTCCGCGCGCACCCCAGAGTTCGAACCTTAAGGGTCTGCCGGAACCCAAAATCCGACATTTGGCGCGCCAGGTAGGGGTGCGCCGGAATCTGACTTTCGTCGCCTTCGTTTCTTCCCCGACCACCGCAACCATGTTCGACGCTTGCCGGGCTCGCACAGCGCCGAGCCGCTTCGCCCCACGCCGCCTGTGACGGCACCTGCCGGCGGCGCCCTCGCTGCTCCTCGCCACTGGGTTAACGCCGCCACTGCCCGGGCGGGAACGAAAAGAAGCGCCGCCCCAAAGACTCGTCCATGAGGCGGGACGGCCGACCGCCACGCTTTCACTTCACCCCTCATTGCCGTTCTTCGTCGCTACTTCATGCCATGGAGGCCCGAGCTGCACTCATCGCGGCCAACGAGCTCCTGCCCTACCGCCCCGTCGACGACATCTACGAAGAATGGCTCGACCGCGTCGCCGAGCTCGTCTGCGCTGCGGGAGGCGACCCTGCGCCGTCCGTCTCGCTGCCCCGCACCCCGCCCCGCACGGGCGATGAAGCTCCCGGGGCGCCTCGGTCGCCTCCTCCTCAAGACGGCGTCCTGGCACCAAGGCGCGCGTCCCCTGGGCGGAACCCGTTCCGCCAGGCGCCGGCGCAACGAGAGCAGAGCTGCCAAGAAGTTCCTCGCCCACAAGAAGCTGACCGAGCGCTCCCCGCTCCAGCACGTCAAGACCCTGCGCTGCCCCCAACCGCGGCGCAGGGAGGCCAGCAAGACCAAGCTCTCTGCCGTCCGAGGCCCCAGCGGCCACGGCGGGCTGCCGACCTTCACCACCGAAGCTCCAGCGTCGCGTGGCCCGCCAAGTTCAAGCGGACCTGCCTCCACGCCACGACGGCACGGCCGACTTATCGGAGTTCCTCCGCTCTGAGCCGGGCATCGAGGCCGCCAACAGGGGATGAAAAGGTCATGGCGTAATTGGTTTCCCATGGCGCTCAAGGACGGAGCCCGCACTGGCTCCTGAATCCGGCCCCGAGCACGATCTCTTCTGGCCGAGATGCGCACCGCTTCATCGCCAACTTCCAAGGCACTTCGCGACCGGCCACCCGCCGTGAGCGACATGCGCCGGATCAGCAGCCTGTGGAAACCACGAAAGTACATCCAACGCTTCAACAACGCACGCCTCAAGATCCCTGTGGTAACGGAGGAGGCCATCATCTCTGCCTTCTCCGACGGGCGTCTTGTGACGTCAAGATGAAGGAGGAGGCTGGCGATGCATGAAGATCTGTGGCACCTCCTCGAGCTGTTCAACTTGGCGACCAAGTGCGCGCCAGGTGAGGAGGCGCCTCTCCCTCCTCGAGCTGCTCGCCGGATCCCAAGAGAAGAAGTCAAGCCCAAGGACGTGAAGCGCAAGGGGCTGCCGTGCTCGCAACCGGACACCAAGCGAGGCGAGAGATCAGCCCGAGTCTTCCAAGGGCAGCCGATACTGCGTGTACCACGACCTCCACACCCACAACACCAATGAATGTCAAGAGCTCCGGGCCGTGCGCGAAGGAAGGGTCGGCAGACGCCCTGAGCGCAGCGACCGGGGCTACGGCCGAGGAGGAGGAAGAAATGCAGGACGCTGGGAAGACCGCGGCCCGCGCCAAGGGTGGCGCGACCAACCTCACGAGGACCGTTGGCAAGACCCACCTCGCGAGGGGGGCTGGAGGGATCAGCCTCGTGAGGATCGTCCGCAAGGGAACGCAGGCCTCCCTCCGCTGCCGCCACCGCCAAGGAGAATCGAAGACTGTCATCAGGACGAGGGGCTGGGGCTTCAGTGAAGCGCGGCGATCGCTGCATCTGGGTGGAGCTCAAGCCCCACCCTCTCACCGCATCTTCAAGCGATTCGCCTGTGAAGTGAATGCAGTCCTCCCTAAGCTCGAGTCCACGCGCCCTCTCGGTGGTCGGCGTGCGCCATCATGTTCAGCTCGGCGGATCGGCTCAAGTGTGCAACCACGGCGGAGTTCTCCCAATGCTTTGCTCCCCAATCATCGACAGCGTGCTGGTCACCAAGACCCTCATCGACGGAGGCGGGGCTCAACGTCCCGTCGGTGGAGACATTCAACAATCTTCAAGTGCCCTACGATCAGCTTCAGCCAACCAAGCCTTTCTCCGGAGTCACCGACGGCTCCACGGTCCCGATCGGGCAGGTCCGCCTTCTGTCACCTTCGGGGCCCGCGACAACTACTACACCGAGCTCATCGACTTCGACGTCGCCCACATTCGCCGCCAGACAACGCCATCCTCGGGTACCCAGCGTTGGCCAAGTTCATGGCCGTAACCCACCATGGCTACAACATCCTCAAGATGCCGAGAAGCGGCGGGGTTATCACGGTGCCTGTGAAGAGAGAGATGCGATGTGCTCCTGAGCGAGCTTTTCACGCCGCATCACCGGAAGACCAGACCCACGATGGCGGGATGCCTCCCGAGGCAGCACCCAAGAAGAAGAAGACATCGACCGCCCGGCTCTTCAAGAGATAGGCCCCTCAGGGCCCTTGACCGGGCCAAGGGAGCCTCCTTCCATCGCATAGGAAAGCGGCGCGGCGCCCTCCTCAGCAGGGCTGGGGGCTCTCCCTGGAGGGCCGCCGACCTCGCCAAGGTCTCAAGGGAGGTGCTTGGGCACCACGTGGAGGCGTGTTTCAAGCACGCTTCAAAGAAGCGTGAGCAAGACCAGGAGGACAGAACCCCCAAGAGTTCATCAGCCAAGGCCATTCAGAGCTCTGAGAGTCAAGGGTCATGAGGGGCAGCCGCTGCCTACCCGCTGTGGCCCCCCATCCAGGCGAGGATGGTGGGCTGCGCGTCTGCATCGACATACCAGCGCTCAACCGAGCCGCATCTCAAGAGCGCCTCTGACCCTCGCGAGTGGGACGTTGCGAGGGTCCGCCCCACAGCTTCGTACAGATGCCTTATGGCTTGCCAAACGCGGCCGCTGTGCACCAGCGTCTCATGAGGACCATCCTGGAGGCTCAAGAGGTCAGGCATGCCGCAGCCCTGGTGGAGATGGAGATGGCTCATGAGGAGCTGCCGGCGCCTCCGGAGCCTCCCGAGGCCCCCGGGCCTGGGGGCTCGTGAGGATCGGCTCTCGCAGCCCACCGAGTCTGCTACGTCAACAACCCTTCATCCCCAACATCACCAGGTGACATCTTTAAGTTTTATTTCGGTGGGAGCGCCTTGTGGCCGCATTATTCCTGTGCCGCGTGGGTCCGTCCACATGGCATGTATCCCTTTTATTTCATGTCTTTAGCTTATCCTGTTGGGGCGCCTCGGGTTGCATCATCCCCAAGCCGCTCGGGCCAGTCCAGCTGCATGTATCCTTCATGTGTTTTCCTTAGGATTATGCTCTCGTTCCACCATGCCCGTTATTTGGTGCCTTCTCACGGGTGGCGAAATCTTGCACGTTAAAGGGGGTGCACGAGCATCGCGACTCGAGCTCCCATCGGCTCTCCGGCCCTCACCCTCTGGTCTTGTCCATGGCATCGCGACTGGCTTGCACCGGTGACGGTAGAGACCAGCCGAGCCGGGACCGAGGACGAGAGTTTCGCCATCCAATCCAAATTGTGCGTTAAAGGGGGTGCACGAGCATCGCGACTCAGGGCTCCTACCGGCTCTCCGGCCCTCACCCTCTGGTCTTGTCCATGGCATCGCGACCTGGCTTGCCAGCAACGGTAGAGACCAGCCCGAGAGCCGGGACCCGAGGATGTAGAGTTGCTGTGTCTGACCCAGCTTGCGCGTTAAAGGGGGGGCGCCTGAGCATCGCGACTCAGGGCTCCTACTGGCTCTCCGGCCCTCACCCTCTGGTCTTGTCCATGGCATCGCGACCTGGCTTGCCAGCGACGGTAGAGACCAGCCCGAGAGCCGGGACCCGAGGACGTAGAGTTGCGTCATCTAACCTAGCTTGCACGTTAAAGGGGGGGTGCCTGAGCATCGCGACTCAGGGCTCCTACCGGCTCTCCGGCCCTCACCCTCTGGTCTTGTCCATGGCATCGCGACCTGGCTTGCCAGCGACGGTAGAGACCAGCCCGAGAGCCGGGACCCGAAGACGTAGAGCACCGGCATCTGGCCAATTTTGCAGGAACACACTCGAAGATAAGGCCCAGAGCCAGGCGCAACCCGCCTTGAGGTAGGGCCTCGTGAGTCCCGCGCTGGCTCACGGGTGCCCCGACACACCTCGCGAGGCCTCTGGCGCCTCTCCAAAGCAATTAATGGCAGGACTAACGATCTCCCCAGCAAGCTCTTGTTCCTTTTGTGGTGAACCTGCAGGGTCCCCCCAAGGAGCACGGAACGACCTCGCCACGCAATCTCTCGTCGGCCAGGGCACGAACCTAGCACCGCACCAGGAAGCATTGTCCTGACCCTTGAGATAAGTCACCTTCTGGACACACTAGTCATCGCAACACCATCCCCACACTCAATGCAACTCCGTGTTAGCAACGTCTCTCTCCTTCCTCACCGAATGATGGCCGCTTGAGCGCCAAGGAGGACCCCCTGAGCATCGCGACTCAGAGGCTCTTACCGGACCTCGGGCCGCTCACCTCCTGGCCTTGACCACGGCATCGTGACACAGCATACCGGCGGTGAAGCCGCCTTGGGATCGGGACACAGCTGTGAAAGCATGAAGCCCTCACGAGGTCCGAAAGGAAGAAACTGCGCTAAAACGGAATGAGCATCCCGCATTGCCTCGCAATAAGGATCATATTGACAAACGAAGCTACAAATATCTTACAAGCCCCCGCGGGGTACATTCTTGGCTCCTCGCAGGAACAAAAGACGCGAATCCTAAGGAGTCCTATCTACAGGGATCACCGCGGCAGACGCCATCATCAACAGTGGGCCACCCGGTATGGAGCCAGCCCCATCCAGATCAGGGGCGGCGACGACCTGACGAGCTCGCCTGCCTCCCGAGCGGGCGCAGGCTCGGGGGCTCGTAGCTGTCGTCGCTCGTCTCCGGCGTCGCAAAGAGCTCGGCGGAGTCGCTGGGTCCTTCGGCGCCTTCGTCGCCTGAGAAGCTGCCGAGGGAGTGGTTGGTCGGCCTCCGTCTCACCATAGCAGGGCCCCGACCGCCCCTCCCGGGGCAGCACTCCAGCCGACGACCCTCCGCGTCGAAGAGCTTGAAGGACATCACCGAAGCGCCATCGTACTCCAGGTGGATCGTGAGGGCGCCCCTCGTCCTGCAGACCCGGGCGACCTCGTCCCAGCCTCGAGTCATGAAGACCTCGCCCGGGGCAACTACTGCAACCTCTGCCCCGGTCGCGAGGGTGCCGCAGCCGGCGTGCTGCAGCCAGAGTCCCAGGGGCTCCCCCTGCCTGACAACGGAAGTGAAGAAAGAAGGAAGACGAATCCAAGACTTGGGAGGCGCAGCGACGCGAAGCACGAACTCCCGACAGGAGCCCTCGGCGTGGACCTGTGGGGGAAGACGCACACCTTCGTGACCACGGGCGTCGTCGTGGCGCCGCTCGTGGCGCCCGGCGTCACCTCCTTGAGGCACCAACTGCGCATACAAGGTAAGAGGAAACCACGGTGGCAGCCACACGCACTGGGGGCACGGGCGCCTCAAGGCCTCGCTCCACCGACACGGAGAGCAAGCCGCTTCTTTGGGGGAGCGGGTCAGGGTCCTCTTGAGGAGCCTTTCCCTTCTCTTCCTTGGAGAACCAGCGGATCGGAGCCATGGCAACCAGACGAGATGAGGAAGAGGAGAAGCAGAAGGATAGACTGGAAAGGCGCACGCCGTTCCGTACTTATAGCCGGCGGAGGCCAACTATCGGTGTCAAAACCTGCGGCTCTCGGGTAGGGGGTCCCGAACTATGCGTCTAGGCGGATGGTAACAGGAGACAAGGGACACGATGTTTTACCCAGGTTCGGGCCCTCTTGATGGAGGTAAAACCCTACGTCCTGCTAGATTAATACTGATGATGTATGTTACAAGAGTGGATCTACCACGAGATCAAAGAGGTTAAACCCTAGAAGCTAGCCCATGGTATGATTGTTGTTCGTCCTACGGACTAAAACCCTCCGGTTTATATAGACACCGGATAGGGTTAGGGTTACACAGTAGTCGATTACAATGGTAGGAGATCTACATATACGTGTCGCCAAGCTTGCCTTCCACGCCAAGGAAAGTCCCATCCGGACACGGACGAAATCTTCAATCTTCTATCTTCATAGTCTTGGAGTCCGGCCGATGATGATAGTTCGCTATCCGGACACCCCTAGTCCGGAACTCCTCAAGAGCCCCGAACCGGCTTGATGACGACGAGTCCGGCGTATATTGTCTTCGGCGTTGCAAGGCGGGTTCTCCTTCAATCTTCATGTTCCCGTCGAATAGTGTCCGCTTCTTTATAAATGTTGCGCCTTGGCTTCTACGACCAATAATGGCCTTCTTCCACGTGTCGCATTTAATGCGAAAGGCTGGGATATTTTACATTTTACCCCTAGTCAGTGCGTAACGAGCCGCCTATAAGAGAGGCGAGGATCTAGATCTAGCTCACACCATCCTCCATCCAAGAAGTTCTCATTGAAGCGCCTCGGACAAAAAATCCATTCTATCATGGATAGCCGACGCTGCTCCTCCTCTCGCGCTCCCAGCCCTAAGCCAGAGATTGGGGAGATGCTCGGCCCACACAATGAGCTAGTGGTACTTCAAACCGAGGGATATCTTCCCCAGCTTTCATGGTTCGGTTCGAGCCGGACTAGCCACCTACAAGGGTGGAAAGCGGAGAGCATCCCCAACCCTTCCAAAGGGGAGCGGGTATGCTTTGTCCCCTGTCTAATAAGGGGACTCGGATTTCCCATACATCCGCTTTCTCCGGGGCTCCTAGAGTTCTACGGACTCCAACTTCACCACCTCACGCCCGCCTCCATTTTGCACATCGCGGGCTTCAGTAGCTTTTGCGAGCTGTTCTTGGGCATCGAGCCCCATTTCACTGTTGTGGAAGAGATTGTTTTGTCTCGTACCCGTTCTCATGAGGGGTCGATATATCAAGTGGGCGGAGCCAAATATGGCGCATCGCCGGGACGGATATCTATCCGCACCCCGAAGAAGGTGTCCAAGACCGGCCTTGAATGGTTCTACATGGAGGACGCCCTCACGCGGATCCAGTTCGGATCGGCCTCCGGAGTTCAACAATGCTCCCTTGAATAAACGCCTGAGTTGGCGCTCATGAGCCCTCAACGGGAAGATGATAGGAGCGCCCATTATCAGATGGGCCGGATTAGGTTACTGGCCCACTCCGGATTGACCATGATTGGAGTCATGGCCACGTGCATTATGCGAGGGGTGCAGCCACTCCAATATAGGGGCCACCCTATGTGGGATTTCAATGGGGAAGACGACGCCACCCGTCATGGCCGCAAAGGGCCAGGCTCGGTAGCCGATCTGGCAAAGATCCTGTCCGGCTTGTACAAGGGAGAGGAGGAGGACTTCCTCCGCAAGAATCCGTTGAATGGATTTTCTATGATTAACCCTCGGAGCTGGGTAAGCAGATGTTCGTCTACCCAATCCATACTTTTAAAGTCAAGTATGTTACTCTGTGATTTCGACGGGGAGAGCTGCGCCAGGGACGTGGAGGGCATCTGAAGCCTAACTCCACAACCCGAGGATCCGGAAAGATCCCTTGATCCGACCTCCGAAGAGGATCGACATAAAGGTGGAGCTGATTGACGGGTGTTCCACCAACGTAGCATAGACAATGCCCTAGTCGCCATTACTACCGACTACCCCGGTTTGTTTCGCCTCCTGTGTGACTATGACCAAGGTCTTGACACCATTATTTGATCCGCGCTCAATTACGACCATCCCATACCGATGGTGCATCGCAGGAGGTGCCTTTAAGGTGGAAGCCGAACCATGGCGGCCGGCCAACAAGGGTCGATCCGCCCAAAGAAGCGGAAGAGGAGCGCGACGCGAATCAAACGTCCGCCAAGAGCAGTGCGGAGCACCGCTATTTTTAAGGGAAGGATCCCTAGGAGGTATATTAATGCTCATAAGTTTTCCAGAAAGAGCGCTCGCGGGACAGTGTCCGGAGAGGTTGCCAATCAAGCCTCCGCCGGCCATGCTCCAACGCATGGTCTGGGAGGGGAGGCGAATACAAGGCGTGAGCCGGACGCTCCTCCGACGGAGGATGCCGACAAGCTGTCCGCCACCCGATGCGAGGTGGAGAGCGCCATGAATCACAAAGGCGTCGCCGACAGTTCTTCGTGACGCGTGTTTCTCCCCGAGGCGTTAAATGCCTTTGAAGCGGAACGCAGCACCTCCGTGCCGCTCAAGATGGGTTAACCAGAGCCACGGAGCGGTATGTGAAAGACATACGGGTAAGTAATTTTAATAGTTATATATGCCAAGAGTCTCCCGAGACTTAAAATAGTTGAAATAACTGATTTAAGGATCAATTATGATGAGGATCTTACGGAGAAGAATACCCATCTGTCCTGTGAGCTCCAAGAGTGCAAGGCCCAACTTGAGGTCAGACTGCCGCCATGTGGGGGAGCCACAGAGACCCCTACTGGTAAGACGATTTTGAAAAGATAATTATTTAACGAAGTCTGACGTGGATCGACAATAGTATTGCAGAGCGCCGGACTAGATCCGGACAAGCAACAACTCTGCGTCGCCTAAAGGCCAGCGAGAGGGTGCTTATAAAGGTGCAGCAGAGAGAAACAAGCTCCAAGATGCCCACACCCAGTGAGGAGAATAGCCGAAAGGTGTTCGGGCCCAATGTCTGGCTCCGTGAAGGAGAATCAGCCGCTTCGCCGCGGCATTTATAGTAAGTGCTTGAACAAATTCCTTTGAAAAGAGGAATTCGAGGAAGTCGATTGATGTAAATATGTCTTTAGGTGTGCTCACAGTCGCCTCATGGAGGAAATGCCTGAGTCAACGGGTGACCAACTTCCCGAGCTAGTGCAATTGCTCAAACGTGTTCGGCAGGCGATGAGTGGCGTCGTTCATGCTTTATGGCCATCCGTCTCCCTACCCGAGGGCCTTGGTGAGCTTGCTGAGAAGCTTCAGGGAGCACGGCGACGCCTCCATTTGTGGAAGATATCGGCTGCCGTCAGGCGCCAGGGAGGCTCGGGCCATGGTGAAGACACGCCACCCGGTCGACCTGCAGACCACATGGCCGAGGTCGGACTGCGGGGCTGATGGGAAGGAGATCCTGTGAGCTTGATGTACGGCCAAGTAGAACTGGTCATGAAATATTCTAACAGATCAGAATTAGACAGCCTGTTAGATGGGATTGAAGAGGAGTACAATCAGTCGGTTTGACAATCTAATTTGAAAATACATGTAAAATGCCTTCTAGCCGGATTGTAGATCGTATATCTTTGCTGACCGATTCGCTTCAACCTCGGGACCCAATAGTTCGAGTGTGTCCGAATACCCTTACAGTTATAAAAGAACCGGGCATGCATGGAGACAAGGCGCTCTGGGTCATAATTGCTTTATCGGACAAGTGCCCAACTAGGTATGTTATATTACATGGTTAGTAAGAAACATCTTCCAGGAGAATAGTTCCGTTAAGGGTTCCTTTCTCGGGAGGCATGCCCTAAAGTGCAATGCCGCATTGCGAAAATAGCAGTAAAAAGCATCTGGGGCAGATAAATAAGTAAGTAATAAATCATCTTTCAAGTCACCGACCAAATATTCTCTTAAGAACGCTTAGCTTTCGGCTTCACCCGATCTGAGGTACACATCCGGCTGACCCGGCGATAATAATCGCAGAGGTGCTCCCTTTACCTCCTAGCCGAACAATCGGGAACGAGGGGTAAGCACAGGAGCCGTGCAACCCAGCTTGGCCAAAACTTAAGTCATATCGATGCATATAATGGTGAATAAAAGGTACATGCGGAAGTATGACACATGTATTGGGCATGAAGCCCAGATGAATAAGCTTCATTAAAGAAGCCCCCAGGTATAATGAGTGCCAGGAGCACATCAAGTGTGTGCGAACAAAGCGCAAATCAGCCCATAAAAGGTATTGAAAAAAAAGTGGGAAGAAGGAGGAGGACGAGAGACAGTAAAAAAAAAGGGGTGGACGGGGGAGTGAGACGAACCCGGAGTCCGGCGTTAGGCGTAGAATCTTCGGAGACGGGCTGCGTTCCATGGGTTCGGCTCGAGTCGGTTGTCAGATGCGTTACGTAGATGGTATGCTCCGCCGGTCAAGACTTGGTCGATGATGAAGGGTCCTTCCCACTTGGGCTTAAGTTTGTCCTTTTTCTTGTCCGACAGGCGTAGAACAAGTTCGCCAACATTGTAAGTTTTGGCCCGTACTTCTCTGCTTTGATATCTTCGAGCCTGCTGCTGATAAAATGCGGAACGAGCCTTTGCCATGTCCCGCTCCTCCTCTAAGGCGTCCAAATTGTCCTGCCGATCTAACTCGGCTTCTCTTTCTTTGTACATGCGCACACGAGGTGAGTCATGAATTATATCGCAGGGCAGAACTGCCTCTGCGCCGTATACCATGAAAAATGGTGTGAATCCATGAGTTCGGTTTGGCGTGGTCCGCAGCCCCAGAGTACGGAGTCGAGCTCCTCTACCCAAAGTCGTGTTAGATTCCTTGAGGGACCGCACTAGTCTGGGTTTGATGCCGCTCATGATTAGACCATTTGCTCGCTCGACTTGACCGTTAGTTTGGGGGTGATAGATCAAGCGTAATCGAGCTTAATGCCCATGTTTTGCACGAGTTTAACCTCGTCGGCCGTGAAGTTCGTGCTGTTATCGATGATGATCTTTGTGGGGACGCCAAAGCGGTGTACTACCGGATATGAAGTCTATCACCGGTCCGGATTATGCCGCTTTTAACCGGCTTGGCCTCAATCCATTTGGTGAATTTGTCCACCATGACCAATAAGTATTTGTGCTTGTGGGTTCCCCTTTAAGGGGTCCAACCATGTCAAGCCCCAGATCATGAACGGCCAGGTAATGGGTATAGTTTTGAGGCGGTGGGTGGCATGTGGCTCGATTAGCAAAGAGCTGGCAACCGACGCATCGTTGGACTAAGTCCTGAGCATCCGCCTCGGCTGTCGGCCAATAAAATCCTCAGACGGAAGGCCTTGCCTACAAGGGCCCGGGCTGCAGCGTGGTGCCCGCCGAGTCCGGCGTGAATTTCAGCAAGGAGATTTCGCCCTTCCTCTTCGGAGATACACCTTTGAAGGACTCCGGTTGTGCTTTTCTCATAAAATTCTCCCTCATGGACCTTGTAGGCTTTAGATCGCCGAACTATGCAGCGGGCCTCATTTTGGTCTTCGGAAGTTCTGCCGCATTAAGTAGGCTAGGAATGGTTCTGTCCACGGGCAATTACGCCATTATTTCGTGAGTTGAAGGTGTTATTTCATTGGGTGAGCCGCCGATTGTGTCGTAATGGTCTGAGTTAGGTGATCCAAATGGCTCGGATTGTTATTTCCGGACACCTCTTCCCATAATACGGATGGCTTAAAGAGCTGTTCCAGAAGATGTTTGGAGGACGGCGTCTCGTTTCGCTGATGCGTGCTAACACGTCTGCTGCTGGTTATTATCTTAGGGCTACATGGTGGAATTCTAGTCCTTGAACCGAGCTGACATTTTTAGGACGGCGTTGCTATGGTAAGCTGCCATTTTTGGATCTTTGGCGTCTAAGTCTCCATTTACTTGGGATATTGCGAGGTTTGAATCGCGCACCTCTAGGCGTTGAATGCCCATGGAGATTGCCATCCGGAGGCCATGTAGAAGGGCCTCATATTCGCCGCGTTGTTGGAGTCCATGTACATTATTTGAAGTACGTATTGGATTGTGTCTCGATTGGGGGACGCCAGAATGACGCCAGCCCCCAAAGCCAGCCAACATTTTGGATCCGTGAAATGCATGATCCAGTTGGAGTAATGCGCCGTACTCTTTAGGGAGTTGACGGTCCATTCGGCGACGAAGTCAGCCGAACCTCGCGACTTTATAGCTCGCCGTGGTTTGTAGGTTATGTCAAATGGTAAGAGCTCGATAGCCCATTTTGCAATCCAGCCCTTTGCGTCGCGAGTGTTTATAATATCGATGAGAGGTACATCGGAGTCCACATTTAATGAACACAATAGAAATTAGTGTCGCGGCTTCAGGGATGCCATGAACACCGCAAACGCTATCTTTTGGTAATGTGGGTACCGGATTTGCATGGAGTTAGAACAAAGGATACGTAGTACAATCGGTTTTTGAAGAAGGAATTTGTGCCCTTCGCTTTCGCTCAACAACGAGTACCGCTACCGACAACTTGATGTGTTGCTGCGATATATAATAACATAGGTTTGCCCAGGTTGGGCGCGGTCGAACCGGATTTGTTGCCAGATGGCCTTTATTTCTTCGAGTCCGGCAGGTGGCAGCATCCGTCCATTCGAAATGTTCGGTGCGGAGGAGGCGGTAGAGGGCAGAGCCTTTTCTCCCAAACGGGAGATGAAGTGACTTAAGGCCGCCACGCATCCGGTTAGTTTTTGTATCTCGCTTGAGGTCTTTTGGAATATCCAATTGTGACAGAGCTCGGATTTTGGCCGGTTTGCTTCAATTCCTCTACGGACACGATGAAGCCCAAGAGCTTTCCACCTGGTATGTCAAGACGCATTTTTCGGATTGAGCTTAATGTCATATGCTCGGAGGTTGTCGAATGTCACCCTCAAGTCTTCTACTAGAGTTCCGACGAGTTTGGTCTTGACGACCACATCGTCTCACGTATGCCTCTACTGCTTTTGCCTATCCGGGTAGCCGGACATGTTTGAATCATGCGCGATATATGTTGCGCCGGCGTTTTTGAGCCCGAAGAGCATTGTGTTGAAGCAGAATGGCCCATATGGAGTAATGAATGCCGTTGCGGCCTGATCTTTCTCCGCCATCTTGATTTGATGGTATCCAGAGTATGCATCGAGGAAGCACAATGAATCGTGCCCTGCGGTAGCATCGATGATTTGGTCGATGCGAGGGAGTGGGAAAGGGTCCTTTGGACATGCCTTGTTAAGGTCTTTAAAATCGACGCAGAGGCGCCAGGATTTGTCCTCTTTTGGTACCATTACTAGATTGGCTAGCCAGTCCGGATGTTTTATATCTCTGATGAATCCAGCTTCTAAGAGTTTGGCTAGCTCTTCTCCCATTGCCTGTCTTTTGGGTTCGGAAAATCGCCGAAGAGCTTGTTTGGCTTGCTTGAATCCTTTTAGGATATTTAGGCTGTGCTCTGCCAGCCTGCGTGGCATTCCTGGCATGTCTGAAGGGTGCCAGGCAAAAATGTCCCAATTTTCCCGAAGGAATTCTCGTAGTGCGGCTTCGACATCAGGACTTAATTGTGCCCCAATGGAGGCCATCTTTGTGGGGTCCGTTGGATGGACCTGAAATTTGACTATCTCGTCTGCTGGTTTAAAAGAGGTGGACTTGGACCTCTTATCGAGTATCACATCGTCCCTATCCACCGTGGAGCGCAGCGTAGTTAGTTCCTCTGCCGCTAGGGCTTCGGACAATGCCTCTAGGGCGGTCGGCTGTCTTATTTTCACGGAGTGTCTGTATCTCGATCCTTGGCGAGAGTGATTATCCCATTGGGTCTGGGCATTTTGAGCTTCATGTACCCGTAGTGGGGGTATAGCTTGGAAGATTGTGAATGCCTCTCGCCTAACAAAGCGTGATATCCGCTGCCGAATGGGGCCACTTGAAACGTGACCTCCTCGGACCTATAATTGTCCGGTGAGCGAACACTACATCTAGTGTGATTTTTTCTGCGGCGTACTTCTCGACTAGGGATTATCCTCACGAAGGTTGTGTTGCTTCGCTCAATGCGGCTCCAGTCAATTTCCATTTTTTGAACGGTTTCCTCATAGATGAGGTTTAATCCGCTGCCGCCATCCATGAGTACCTTAGTAAGACGAAAACCGTCCACTATCGGACTGAGGACCAATGCGGCTGGTGCTCTAGCTGTTCGAATTTAGGTTCGTCACCGGCGTTGAAGGTGATAGCCGTGTCGCTCCATGGATTTGTTGTTGCTACTTGGTAGACTTGGCGAGGTCATGGATTGTTTGTTTCCGCATGTTATTTGATGCGAAAGTCTCGCAGACCGTTAATACCGTGCATCGGTATCGCTGGGTTGGTTTCGGGCAAAAAGCCTCACGCCACTTTTGGCCACTGCCGTAGTATCCAACACGCCAAGGCTGTGTGTTGGAGTGGCGCCCTCCGTCTTGTGGATTTTGCAGGTCCGTTGAGCCAACCCTCCAAGACGGTTCCGCACTTTTAGGGTTTTTGGTTTTGGTATTCAACCCGGTGCTTGATAATGATGCACCCTATTATTTCGGACTATGGATGTATTCGGAGCCGGATTATCCCAAAATTAAATTTCGATTTTCCAGTCTCTCTCCATCGCACAGAACTATAGTACTATTGTCACCAAGTCGATAAAGCGTGTAATTTCGCCATTTAATTATGGCGTTTAGGATTCCCTTGTCCGTGCAATTATTGCAGAAAATTGGGATTGCGTCCTCCTCTCGGCAGTCCTTTATCCTGTTCATAACCGGGAGGAATCGCCCAAGAATGATGTCTTGTTTCAGCGGGCTCTTGCCGAATTCGAGAGAAATCGCTAATGTTTGGGTGGGCGGGTGGAACTAGATCCGGAACCCCGTCCAAGTTAGGACTCAAGGGCCGAGAAGTTTCCGAACTTGGAAGTTTTGATTTTTGAGTGTTATCCAATGAGTCCAACCCGCCGCCTGACTTTAAGTTCGGGGCTTGATCGACATCCGTCCCTCTGCGGGAATCCGGCATGGAGGGATCGGGAATCCGGATGTAACTAGTCCTTAAGATACAAGAAGAATCGCCGCATTGCTGCTCTATCACAGCAACATGATGGGTAGCCTGGGGAGAGTTGATCTCTCTCAGATCGGTTTTAGGCCCGATCCGGTCGTAGTCTGTGGCGACTCCAGGGCGGCGATGCGATCCAAGAGCTCGTTTATGGAGGCGAGCTCGATCGGATCTAACTGTTCGGCAAGTTCCGAACTAACCTGGAGATTGGCCCGATGACTCGAGAGGTCATTGTCGGCGGTGGCCGGGCCGGGCGGTCATAAGAAAACCACCTAGTCAAGAGTTCGCCAGCGCCAAGGCTCCTTTGGTGATAGCATCGTCTTTTAAAGACGAGATGAGGCATCCTACCGATGGCGGCATTTACACGAGGAACTCTCAATGAAAGCACCAATGTCGGTGTCAAAACCGCGGATCTCGGGTAGGGGTCTGAACTGTGCATCTACGCGGATGGTAACAGGAGACAAGGGACACGATGTTTTACCCAGGTTCGGGCCCTCTTGATGGAGGTAAAACCCTACGTCCTGCTAGATTAATATTGATGATGTATGTTACAAGAGTAGATCTACCACGAGATCAAAGAGGCTAAACCCTAGAAGCTAGCCTATGGTATGATTGTTGTTCGTCCCCACGGACTAAAACTCTCCGCTTTATATAGACACCGGATAGGGTTAGGGTTACACAGAGTCGGGTTACAATGGTAGGAGATCTACATATCCGTATCGCCAAGCTTGCCTTCCACGCCAAGGAAAGTCCCATCCGGACACGGGACGAAGTCTTCAATCTTCTATCTTCATAGTCTTGGAGTCCGGCCGATGATGATAGTTCGGCTATCCGGACACCCCCTAGTCCGGAACTCCCTCACCAACCGTCGGCCTCCACGATCACCAGCCATCATGCCCAACTCTGCATGCAAGGACCTGTCGAATTCGGGCGGTTACCAAGGCGTCGCGGGGGAGCAGGCTCCCACGTCCAATCAACCGCCACGCGTCGCCCAAGACCATGAGCTGTTAGGGGCTCATGACGCCGCACTTGCCCTTTCGCCTCTCTGCTCAGCCAAGTTCGGGCGCGCTGTGGGCCCGGGGGCTACTGTCGGCGTTCTGGGAACGGGGGTCCCCAGACTTGCCTGCCTGCAGCCTGCGGCATGGCTCAAAGGAGGCCCAGGACAGCCCATCTTCATCAACACAAGCTCAAGACCCTCGCGAGGGGCCAAGCCTCGCGGGGCAGACGACCAAGAGCTTCCTCAGGCACGGCCTCGTCAGGCTGGCTCATGTGGAGGCGGAGAGTTCAAGGCAGGGTACCTCCCGAGGTGCCCGTTACGCAAGCCATGACGACCAAGGGCGCCAGTCGGGCGCCCGACCCGTCTGGCGATCCTCCTTTCCTCTTTGGTGCAAAGGAGCAAGCGCAGCGAGAGCATCGAGCAAAGGCATCCGTTTGTGCAACAAGACCAAGACCAGCCCCAACGGCTGGAATGCGATCATCGTGGAGCCCAAGCAAAGGCCATCACCAGAGCCTTTGGCGGCGAGGACCAACTTTAGTCAGGATAAGTGTACCCGTTGTTCCCCTTCAAAATGGCCAATTGTTGGCGCCCTTCCCGCTCAATATTTGGGAAGAGGCCCAGGGCCTTCGTCTATATAAGTAGAGCTAGCCACCATAGTAGGGGGGACGAAGGACCCGCCGTTCGGAATCCAGAGAGAGAGAGATAGAGACCCGATCCTCAAGCCAGAGCGACGGGATACGACTTAGCGGTTCATCACACCCACCAAGAACAGACCCTCGCGAGGCTGTTCTTCCCTCTATTGTTCCTCATCAGCCCAAGAGGCAATCCACACACCACACACTGGAGTAGGGTATTACACCACGATGGTGGCCTGAACCAGTATAAATCTTGCGTCTCTTGTGTTGTTCTTGCTAGTAGTTTAGGTTCTTGCGATTCGGCGAGGTACGAGACGGTGGAGGGTTAGATCTCCGCGCGCACCCCAGAGTTCGAACCTTAAGGGTCTGCCGGAACCCGAAATCCGACACTGGGGTTGGGGCCGCATTGCTACGCTTGCTCAGAACGTGCCAGGCGGTCTTGTTGTAGGTTACTCCGGGCGCGCTTGACGGTGTCCGGACGTTTAATAGTCGGACTGGAGAATTGCCTTAAAAGGCTGCTTTGTACTTCCGCCGCCAGGGCCGCCGTATGCTCCTCCGTTCGGAGAGAGCGTTCAGTGTTTCCATTGACCGTAATGACTCCTCGAGGGCCTGGCATCTTGTGCTTGAGGTATGCATAGTGTGGCACCGCATTGAACTTTGCAAATGCGGTTCGTCCGAAAGCAAAGGCGTGATAGCCATCGCTGAACGGGCTATGTCGAAGATTAACTCCTCGCTTCGAAATTACCCGGGATCCAAGACCACCTCAAATGTAATCGAGCTCGCATAGCTTGGCCTCTACACTGGTATGACGCCTTTAAAGGTGCGTCTTTGTGGGTTTAATCCTTGAGGGATCTATGCCCATTTTTCGCCTTTGTATCCCGAGAAAGCAGGTTCAAGGCTGCTGCCGCCGTCCATAAGGACTCTAGTGAGGTGAAATCCACAATGATTGGGTCTAGAACCAATGCGGCAAATCCGCCATGGCGGATGCTAGTGGGTGGTCCTTCGATCAAAAGTGATCGGGCGGGAGGACCATGGGTTGAACTTTGGGGCGATCGGCTCCAACGCATATACGCCCCTCGAGTGCACGCTTCCGCTCCCTTTTGGGGATGTGGGTTGCGTATATCATGTTCACCGTCCGCACTTGTGGGGGAAACCCTTCGCCCCTATTGTTCGGGCGGCAGGGCTCCTCCTCGACATTGCTATGCAGCCCTTGTCTCTGTTTGCAAGACTTAACTTGCTCGCTGCTTGAACACCCAACAATCCCTGTTGGTGTGATTGGCTGGTTTTTCGGGGGTGCCGTGTATCTAGCATGAGCGATCGAGTATTTGGTCCAAACTGGACGGCCCTGGAGTATTTATTTTAAATGGCTTTTTCCGCTGACCGGGTTTAGAGCCTCTGAATCCGGCATTAACTGCCGTATCCTCAGCATTGTCGCCGTTAATGCAGCGCTTTTGCTTGTTGCAACGCGATCTGCTATTGTTGTCCTTGGTATCCGAATTACCAGGGCTCTTGGTCATATTGTTACTAAGAGCTAGCAAGCTGTCTTCTCCCGCGCAAAAGCGGGTCATGAGTGTTGTGAGGGCTGCCATGGATTTCGGCTTTTCCTGTCCTAGGTGCCGGGCAAGCCACTCGTCACGGATGTTATGTTTGAAGGCTGCAAGGGCCTGTGCGTCCGGACAGTCGACTATTTGATTTTTCTTGGTTAGGAACCGTGTCTGTAATTGTCTAGCCGATTCCTCCGGCTGCTGAATTATGTGGCTTAGGTCATCGGCGTCGGGTGGTCGCACATAGGTGCCCCGGAAATGGTCGAGGAATCTTGCCTGTGTCCTCCCATCAACCAATTGATTCTGGCGGCAAGCTGTTAAGCCAATGCCAAGCTAGTCCTTTAAGCTTGAGTGGGAGGTATTTGATGGCGTGTAGATCATCACCAAGGGCCATGTGGATATGAAGGAGATAATCCTCGATCCATACCGCAGGATCTGTTGTGCCATCGTATGATTCGATGTTTACGGGTTTGAAACCCTCGGGGATTTGATGATCCATTACTTCATCTATGAAGCATAGTGGGTGTGCGGCGCCTCTATACTGGGCTATATCACGACGTAGCTCAAACGAGCTTTGTCTGCTTTGTTCGGCCCGGCCGAATTTACCATATCCGGCATTACGGTTATCGTCACATGTCGTGGGGCGCCCACGCAATCCATAGATCGATCTTGTTTGCCTTGCCCTATCCTCCAATATATCTCGCAGGTCTGGCGCATTTCCCCGTGCCTTGGTATTCTTTGAGCGATGCCGAGGTGCGGCTTGAGTGGAGGGCCGAGAGGCCTCTCTGTCGCGGCCACGAGGTGGCCGGTCGGCCGCATCATGCGCTGGTGATGTAGGTCTAGGTGCTTCCTCCTCTAATCAGGGTAGCAGCCTGCATTTTGGGTAGCTCTTGGAGGGGCGTTCGAGTTCGTACTCTTCAGCCGCAAGGACATCAGTCCATCTGTCGGCTAGCAAGTCTTGGTCAGCTCTAAGCTGTTGCTGTTTTTTCTTGAGGCTGCTTTCGCCGTGGCCATAAGCCCGCGTTTGAAACGCTCTTGTTCGACGGGATCCTCGTGCACGACAAATTCGTTGTCGTCGAGGCTTGCCTCGCCTTCGGAGGGAGGCATGTAATTATCGCCCTCTACCTCTCTCGCTGCGCTCTCTCATGAGGGCTGGCTTCTCCATCCTCTGTCGAATCCTGCCGGAGGGTTGTCTTGACCTGTCCGGGGTGTTATTATCTCCCATGCCGGAATCGTCGTTTTTGCTTTGGTGGGATTTAGAGCGGCGCCGCTAACGCCGGCGCTTAGGCTTCTTCTTGGAGGGGTCATCCTCTGTTGTTCCATCGCTGTTCCCTTCTTTTGGGGTGTCCACCATGTATATGTCATACGACGAGGTGGCCTTCCAGTGCCCTGTAGGTGCTGGTTCTTAGTCGTCTCCTGCATCGGCGTCCATACCGTCGATGTCATCGGAGTCGAAGTCGAGCATGTTGGTTAAATCATCGACAGTGGCTACGAAGTGGGTGGTGGGTGGGTTTTGAATTTCTTCATCGTCCGCATACCAACCTTGCTGACCATCGTCCGACCAGGGCTCTCCTGATAAAGAGAGAGACTTTAGTGAATTCAGAATGTCGCCGAAGGGCGAGTGCTGAAAGATGTCCGCGAGGGTGAACTCCATGATCGGCGCCCAATCGGATTCGATTGACAGGGGCTCGGAAGGTTCGGAGTCCGGAGAGGAGTCCGGCACCTTGGAGTCACGAGCTTTGCAAAGGACAGGTATGGCGTTCGGCTCGATCGCCGTAGAGATTGCAGCCCCCGAGGCGGTGTCCAGCCACCCATCCTCGATTGGCGCAGTCGGCTTCGAGCTAAGGGTCGGAGCGGACACTGGTGCGGCCTCCAGGGCAATCGCTCGGCGGCAGAGCTAGATCATGCCCATCGTGACAGGCGGCGGCGCTGGTGGGCTCGAACCCGTCGAAGATCAAGTCTCCGTGGACGTCGGCCGTGTAGTTCAAACTTCCAAATCTGACCTGATGGCTGTGGGCGTAGCTTTTGATCTGCTCCAGGATGGCTGCTTAATTGGCCCGCAGCAGGTAAAGCCGCCCGAATCACGAAGATCTGTCCGGGGAGAAAAGTCTCGCCCTGGACCGCATCGTTGTTGATGATCGGAGCAGCCATCGGGCCTAAAGATGACGACACAGAGGAACTCTCAATGAAAGCACCAATGTCGGTGTCAAAACCGGCGGATCTCGGGTAGGGGGTCCCGAACTGTGCGTCTAGGCGGATGGTAACAGGAGACAAGGGACACAATGTTTTTACCCAGGTTCGGGCCCTCTCGATGGAGGTTACTCCTGCTTGATTAATATTGATGATATGGGTAGTACAAGAGTATATCTACCACGAGATCAGAGAGGCTAAACCCTAGAAGCTAGCCTATGGTATGATTGTTGTTCGTCCTACAGACTAAAACCCTCCGGTTTATATAGACACCGGAGAGGGTTAGGGTTATATAGAGTCGGTTACAAATGGGAGGAGATCTACATATCCGTATCGCCAAGCTTGCCTTCCACGCCAAGGAAAGTCCCATCCGGACACAGGACGAAGTCTTCAATCTTGTATCTTCATAGTCCAGCAGTCCGGCCAAAGGTTATAGTCCGGCCATCCGGACACCCCCTAGTCCAGGACTCCCTCAACGCTCAAACCACCATCAAGCGCCAGCGCGATACACGACACCAGTCGGATAAGCGGGCAGGACCCGCTATGGACCACCCAACACCGGGGGGCTCCGGCGGCCTACCTTATGAGGTGGGTTGCCCAGCCTTTACCCGTGAGCTGCGGCAGTTCCAGTGGCCATCCCACCGCACATTCAAGCCCGACATCGGCAAGAAGTACAACGGCAAGACCCATCCATCAGAATTCCTCAGCATCTACACCAACACGATGCAAGCTGCTGGAGCTCGCGACGATAAGGTGCTTGCCAATTACTTCCTGTTGGCACTAAAGCCCAACGTCATGTCTTGGTTGATGCACTTGCCGGCGGATTCCATTTCTTCTTGGTCGGATCTGTGCCATGAGCTCGTTGGTGCCTTCAACGGAGGCCACCAAGCTCATGGCCAGGCCAGTGATTTGCATATCATTCCCCAGAAGGAAGGGGAAACCCTGCGCAAGTACATACAGGGGTTCGGCCGGGTGCAGTACAACATCCCCGATGTTCATCCCACCGCTCTGATTAGCGCGTTCCATCAGAATGTGCGCAATCGCAAGATGCGTGAGGAGCTGGCAATGAACAAGGTTAAGGATGTGGCCGAACTTTATGTTCTGGCCGATAGGTGCGCCCGGGATGAAGAGGGAAGGAAGTACCCCGAGGAGGACGCCGGCGTGGAAACCGACTCTACTGATGAAGACATCGCCGCCCCGACGAAGAAGGGCCGGCGTTGCTACCTCTTGAGCACTGCGTTGGATTTCCTTGAAGAGGAAAGGATGATGCAGCAAAGTAGCATAAGTATTTCCCTCAGTTTTTGAGAACCAAGGTATCAATCCAAAGAGGAGGCTACGCTGAGTCCCTCGTACTGCACAAAACAAATAACTCCTCGCAACCAACCCGATAAGGGGTTGTCAATCCCTTCACGGTCACTTACGAGAGTGAGATCTGATAGATATGATAGGATAATATTTTTGGTATTTTTGTGATAAATATGCAAAGTAAAATAAAAGCAAAGTAATAAGAAAAGGAAATAACAAAGTGTTGGAAGATTAATATGATGAAGATAGACCCGGGGGCCATAGGTTTCACTAGTGGCTTCTCTCAAGAGCATAAGTATTTTTACGGTGGGTGAACGAATTACTGTTGAGCAATTGTGATGAATTGAGCATAGTTATGAGAATATCTAGGTATGATCATGTATATAGGCATCACGTCTGAGACAAGTAGACCGACTCCTGCCTGCATCTACTACTATTACTCCACTCATCGATCGCTATCCAGCACACATCTAGAGTATTAAGTTCCAGAAAACAGAGTAACGCCTTAAGCAAGATGACATGATGTAGAGGGATAAATGCATGCAATATGATAAAAACCCCATCTTGTTATCCTCGATGGCAACAATACAATACGTGCCTTGCTGCCCCTCATCACTTTGGGAAAGGACACCGCAAGATTGAACCCAAAGCTAAGCACTTCTCCCATTGTAAGAAAAACCAATCTAGTAGGCCTAACCAAACTAATAATTCGAAGAGACTTGCAAAGATAACCAATCATACATAAAAGAATTCAGAGAAGATTCAAATATTGTTCATAGATAATCTTGATCATAAACCCACAATTCATCGGTCTCAACAAACACACCGCAAAAAGAAGATTACATCGAATAGATCTCCACGAGAGAGGGGAGAACATTGTATTGAGATCCAAAAAGAGAGAAGAAGCCATCTAGCTACTAACTATGGACCCGAAGGTCTAAGGTAAACTACTCACACTTCATCGGAGAGGCTATGGTGATGATGTAGAAGCCCTCCATGATGGACGCCCCCTCCGGAGCCTCGAACAGGCCCCAAGATGGGATCTTGTGGGTGCAAGAAGGTTCTTGGCAGTGGAATTATGTTTTTGGCTCTGTATCTGATCGTTTGGAGGTACGTAGGTATATATAGGAGGAAGGAGTACGTCGGTGGAGCAACAGGGGGCCCACAAGGGTGGAGGGCGCGCCCTGGGGGGTGGGCGCGCCTCCCTACCTCGTGCCTTCCCTGTTGGTTGCTTGACATAGGGTCCAAGTCTGCTGGATCATAATCTTCCTGAAAATCACGTTCCCGAAGGTTTCATTCCATTTGGACTCCGTTTGATATTCCTTTTCTGCGAAACTCTGAAATAGGCAAAAAACATCAATTCTAGGCTGGGCCTCCGGTTAATAGGTTAGTCCCAAAAATAATATAAAAGTGGATAATAAAGCCCAATAATGTCCAAAACAGTAGATCATATAGCATGGAGCAATCAAAAATTACATATACGTTGGAGATGTATCAGGCGTCGCAACAGGAAACGCAAGGGCAAGGCCGTGCTTGCCGTCAAGGGATCCGACGACACCGGCGCTGCCAAGAAGGCCAAGGCAGGCGACCCCGACAAGGAGATTGCTGGGTGCGCCGCCTGCCGGGCCTTGGCAGCTGCCGAGAAGCCAGGAGGCTCCGACAAGCAGTATTACAAGATCCACCGCACCAAGGGCCACGACCTCCAGAACTGCCATCAGGTCAAGCTACTTGCCGAAAAGCAAAGGGCCGAGTATGAGAGGCGGGACAAGGAGAAGGGCCAGGATGGTGCCGAAGGATCCAGCAAGAAGCGTGGCGTCCAAGGAGGCCGCCAAGGCAAGGATAACCAGCAAGAGAGGCCCGCTCGAGGCCGTGACAAGAAGCAGGAAGACGATTATCATGACGAGGACGACAAGTCCGGTGAGCAAGAGTTTCAGAAGGCTACGGAGGCCATGTGTATCGATGGTGGCGCCTCGCTGCACACTTCTCACCGCCTGCTCAAGCAGTGGGCGCGTGAGATCACAGCAGCGGAGCCATCGTTCGATGCTCGGAAGCCGCTGAAGTGGTCCAGCACGCCCATCATCTTTGACGCCGAGGACCACCCTGATCGCACCACTGCGGTCGGGTGTTTGCCGTTGTTGGTCTCACCAACGATACGCAACCTCAAGGTGAACAAGATGTTGGTTGACAGCGGGGCCGGTTTGAACTTAATCTCGCCCGTTGTGATCAAGATTCTGCAAATTCCAGACGGAGACCTCGAGCAGACGGGCACATTTCAAGGGGTCAACCCGGGAAGGAGCCAGCCGAAGGGGAAGTTCACGTTGCCTGTGACGTTTGGAGGCGAGCTGAACTACAGTACGGAGAGGATTGTCTTTGATGTGGCCGAGATCCCCTTGCCCTACAACGGGATCCTCGGCCGCCCGGCACTAGCCAAGTTCATGGCGGCAGCGCATTACACCTACAACACGCTGAAGATGCCTAGGACGATGACCATCATCACCGTCCCCTGCGAAAAAAAGGATGCGCTGATCTGCACCGACCTACTCTACCGGGAAGCAGTTGCAGCAGCTGCCGCCAAGGCACTTGCTCCTACCGCTGAAGCCCCGGGAGGGAAGAAGAAGACCGGCAAGACCTCTCGCACCCATTCCGGCAAGCGCACCTCTTCGGAGTGTTGCGCTACCGTTGAGGACGTGCCAGAGAGCTCCACCGGCAAGAGCAAGAAATCCAGAGGTTCACCGCCACAGACCAAGAAGGTGTCCGTCAGGGAGGATGGCACGGGAGGGGCTTTCACCATAAGCTCCACCCTCGACAGAGAATAGGAAGGCTCGCTCGTCATCTTCCTGCGGGCGAATGTTGACGTGTTTGCATGGCAAGCATCCGACATCCCCGGTGTTCCCAGGGAGGTGATTGAGCACCACCTTGCTGTCTGTCCTCATGTGCAGCCCGTCAAGCAGAAGGTCAGGAAGCAGGCTCTGGAAAGGCAAGAGTTCATCACAGAGGAGATCAGGAAGTTAGAAGCGGTAGGCTTGGTGAGAGGAGTGCTCCATCCGACGTGGTTGGCCAATCCGATGGTGGTACGCAAGGCAAACGGGAAGTGGAGGCTGTGTATTGATTACACAGATATCAATAAGACTTGTCCCAAGGACCCTTTCCCGTTGCCGCGCATCGACCAGATTGTTGACTCCATGGCCGGGTGTGATCTGTTGTCGTTCCTTGACACCTACTCAGGATACCATTAGATCTTTATGACAAGAGAAGACGAAGAGAAGACAACATTTATCACCCCATGTGGTATGTATTGCTTTTTACGGATGCCTTTCGGGTTGAGGAGTGTTGGCTCAATGTTTGCAAGAGCGGTCCAAATTGGTTTTGAACCCCAGCTGCATAGAAATATGGAAGCATACATGGATGACACAGTGGTCAAAACCAAGGACAAGGCAACTCCTGTACAAGACTTAGAAGAGATGTTTGCCAACCTGCGCAAGATCAACCTCAAGCTAAACCCTGAGAAGTGTGTCTTTGGCATTCCGTCCAGCAAACTTCTCGGGTTCTTTGTGTCGCAACGTGGGATCGAGGCAAACCCAGACAAGATCAAGGCTATCGAGCAGATTGAGGTGCCCAAGCGGATCAAGGATGTGCGTCGGCTCACTGGCTACGTTGCCGCCATGAGCTTATTCATCTCCAAGTCTGCCGAGCGCGCCCTTCCCTTTTTCAAGATTTTGAAAAAGGCGGGCCCAATGGAGTGGACCCCGGAGGCCGAAGTAGCACTACAGGATCTGAAGAAATACCTCTATTCTACACCAGTACTTGTGGCGCCTAAACCGCAAGAGCCGTTGCTGCTGTATCTGGGGGCGACGAATCAAGTGGTCAGTGTCGCGCTGGTGGCGCAGAGGGAGGTCGAAGAAGAGGCAGTGGCAACGGCAGGACCGGCGGATGGCACGTCAGAGATTCCCCCGGCAGGGCTTGGTGCCGGCAAGGCAAGGCCCCCGGCAGAGTCTGACGCCATCGGGACAGGGCCCGCGCAGCCAAGTGAAGTGGTGCAGAAGAAGAAGATGATGCAGCACCCGGTTTACTTTGTTAGCTCCCTCTTGCAGGGGGCTAGGTCAAGGTACTCCGGTGTGTAGAAATTGCTCTTCGGCCTCCTTATGGCCTCGAGGAAGCTGGGTCATTACTTCCAAGCCCACGAGGTCACTGTCGTCACCCGCCTCCCATTGCAACGGATACTGCACAACCCAGATGCAACCGGAAGGATTGTGGAGTGGGCCTTGGAGCTATCGAGCTTTGGTTTGAAGTTTGAAAGTACTTCGACAATCCAGAGCAGAGTCTTGGCAGAGTTCATTGTGGAATGGACCTCAACGCCTGACGAGGAAATCCAGGAGACCACTCTCCCCGGCAAGGAAGCAAGTCGCGACTGGATCATGTACTTTGATGGGGCTTTCTCACTGCAAGGCGCCGGTGCCGGTGTGCTGCTTGTCGCGCCCACCGGAGAGCACCTCAAGTATGTAATCCAGATGCACTTTCCCAGGGAGATGTCCACAAACAACACTGCTAAGTACGAGGGGCTACTTGCCAGTCTCAGGATCGCGGCAGACCTCGGGGTTAAGAAGCTCATCATCAGGGGTTATTCGCAGCTTGTCGTCAGACAAGTCAACAAAGATTATCAGAGCCCGTTGATGGAGGCCTATGTAGATGAGGTGAGGAAGCTGGAAGAGCGCTTTGACGGTATACAAGCGGAGCACGTTCCCCGGGCGGAGAACGACATCGCCGATTACTTGTCAAAGCGCGTTGCATTCAAGCTACCTGTGGAACCAGGTACCTTTTTGTTTCGGTTAACTCAACCATCCGTCAAACCATCGACGGAGCAGAACAAACGGAGGAAATCAGGCACCGGCAAGTACTTTCCGGCTGAGCCCCCGGGGGCCACTGGCAAGGGTGTTGCCGTGGGTTATGAGCCTGCCAAGGAGCGACTGACTCCGGCAGGCCGTCAAGCCCTGGCCGTAGAGATGGCCGCTCCCATGGCAGAAGAAATGCCTTTGGTCCTTGCCGTCGAGCCCCGGGCTCCAGCATGGGCACAACATACCATCCGATTCCTCCAAACAGGGGAGCTTCCTGAGGAGCAGGAAGAAGCGGAGAAAGTAGCCCGTTGGTTACGCTATGTATCGGTTAAATCGATGGCGCCCCTGCATGGAAGAGATCGAACGGTGTGAAGTTGAAGTGCATTCCCCGGGAGGAAGGACTGGAGCTGTTGGCAGAGATACACGGAGGCATATGTGGCTCCCACATAGGGTCGAGGGCCCTTGCCGGCAAGGCATTCCGGCAGGGTTTCTTCCGCCCATCGCCTCCGGGATGCAACGACACTAGTAACCAAGTGTGAAGCGTGTCGGTTCCATTCAAGAAGCTTCATCAACCAGCTCAAGCCCTTCAAATAATTCCTCTTTCTTGGCCATTCTCGATGCAGGGCTCAACATCCTGGGCCCTTTCCCCCGCGCCGTCGGGGGCTTTGAGTACTTGTACGTTGCAATCGACAAGTTCACAAAGTGGCCGGAGGTGGAAGCGGTGAGGAAGGTGACAGCACAGTCAGCCATCAAGTTCTTCAAGGGGCTAGTTTGCCATTTTGGTGTACCAAACAGAGTCATCACCGACAACGGCACGTAGTTCACAAGCCACACCTTCATGCAATACATACAAAACCTCAGCAACAAGGTCTCTTTCGCTTCCGTGGCACATCCACGGAGCAACGGCCATGTGGAGAGGGCAAATGCTGAAGTGTTGCGAGGCCTGAGGACAAAGACTTTTAATAGGCTTCAAAAGAGTGGAAGGCGCTGGATTGATGAGTTGCCGACAGTTCTTTGGTCGATCAAAACGACGCCAAATCGAGCCATCGGCCAGACACCCTTTACCCTGGTATACGGGGCAGAAGCAGTTCTCCCCACGGAACTCACATACGAGTCACCTCGAGTGCTCGCTTATGACGAGCTTGAGCTTGAGCAAGAGTAGTTGCGGCAAGATGACGCGACACTCCTTGAGGAAGATCTTCTTCGGGCGGCTGTGAGAGCAGCATGCTACCAGCAAGCCTTGCGCCGCTACCATAGCCACAAGGTTCATGCCCGAAGCTTTGAGGAAGGCGACCTTGTTCTTCGGCATGTTCAGTCGGCCAAGAATTCCAACAAGTTGACGCCAAAGTGGGAAGGCCCTTATCGGGTAATACGAGTCACCAGGCCTGGCGCAGTCCGCATGGAGACCAAGGATGCTGTCCCAGTGAGAAACTCCTGGAACATCGAACATCTTCGCAAGTTTCACGCATAAGGCGCGGTTGCCGGGCCTCCCGGCAAGCCACCTTTTGTACAAGCTTTGTCGGCAAGGCATGTAACCCTTTGTACAAAGCCAGGCGCAGACCCTGAGCATAAATAAGCAAAGTGCTGGCGCCCTAAGTTTTAGCATGCATGCTAGGTTAATTCTCTCCCTCAGTTAGGGTTGATAGTGCTTAGCAGCGACTAACCCCTAGCCTAGAGGTCGACTATGCGTCTTTCTATCCTCTTTGGTTCGCAGGGCACGTGGACATTTCTACTGAGCCGCTTGGGAGAAAGAGGACGAACCGGCGCTCCGGCCCCGGTAAGCTAGGACTGCTAGGGGATAAAGACACAAGGATCTAACCACGGCAAGCCAAGGTTGTCGGGGGCTGCAGATTCAGGTAAGTCCTTCATCCCCTATTGTGCATTTCCGTATGGAACTGGGACAAATGAAACCTCGTTTTACTCGAAGACCATCGTGCTCCCCCTTTTTCTTGTACCCAAGTCCCTGGGACAGAACCGGGTCGTAGACGCGGTGGCAAGGAAATGAACGAGGGGCCTAACTCTACTTTGCCCTTTCCTCCGCCAAAAGCGTGAGAATGGTCGACTGAAGTCAGGGGACGGCAAGGCCTGTTGCCGGGCAACAATGTTTATCCTGAAAATAACAAGGATTCGTTCCTTGGAATGGGCCTGCTCATGCACAAAGAACCCGGAAGACACCCATTTTCATTAAAAACATCCCATACAGGTACAGTTCATGCGGAATTAAAAACATGAGCAAGGGGGTTACAAGTCTTAAAATTAACAAGTGCCCGCGGGCTTACAAGCTAAAAAGAGATAAGGTGCCCATAATCCCTTTCTTTTCCCTCTCCTCAGAAGGTGGAACAAGACAGCAGGAGGGCAAAAAGAGTGCCTAGGCAAGGTACGAGGAGCAGAAGGCACCAAGAGAACATCTTGGTGCCGGGAAAGGAGCTGGAAGACGAGGCAGCGGGCCGGTAATACGTGACGAAGGCGTCGGTGCCCGCGTACTCCGACTTGATGGCCACCACCTATTGGAAATATGCCCTAGAGGCAATAATCAAATGGTTATTATTGTATTTCCTTGTTCATGATAATTGTCTATTGTTCATGCTATAATTGTATTAACTGGAAACCGTAATACATGTGTGAATACATAGACCACAACATGTCCCTTGTAAGCCTCTAGTTGACTAGCTCGTTAATCAATAGATGGTTATGGTTTCCTGACCATGGACATTGGATGTCATTGATAACGGGATCACATCATTAGGAGAATGATTTGATGGACAAGACCCAATCCTAAGCATAGCACAAGATCGTGTAGTTCGTTTGCTAGAGCTTTTCTAATGTCAAGTATCATTTCCTTAGACCATGAGATTGTGCAACTCCCGGATACCATAGGAGTGCTTTGGGTGTATCAAACGTCGCAACGTAACTGGGTGACTATAAAGGTGCACTACAGGTATCTCTGAAAGTGTCTGTTGGGTTGGCACGAATCGAGACTGTGATTTGTCACTCCGTATGACGGAGAGGTATATCTGGGCCCACTGGTAATGCATTGTCATAATGAGCTCAACGTGACTAAGGAGTTAGCCACGGGATCATGCTTTACGGAACGAGTAAATAGACTTGCCGGTAACAAGATTGAACGAGGTATGGGGATACCGACGATCGAATCTCAGGCAAGTAACATACCGATAGACAAAGGGAATTAAATACGTGATCGATTGAATCCCCGACATCGTGGTTCATCCGATGAGATCATCATGGAACATGTGGGAGCCAACATGGGTATCCATATCCCGCTGTTGGTTATTGGCCGGAGAACGACTCGGTCATGTCTGCATGGTTCCCGAACCCATAGGGTCTACACACTTAAGGTTCGGTGACGCTAGATTTGTTATGGGAAATAGTATGTGGTTACCAAAGGTTTTTCAGAGTCCTGGATGAGACCCCGGACGTGACGAGGAACTCCGAAATGGTCCGGAGGTGAAGATCGATATATTGGACGAAGGGTATTGGAGTCCGGAATTGTTCTGGGAGTACCGGGTGACGACCAGCGTGACCGAAAGGTGTTTCGGAGGCCCCGGCAAGCGTTGGGGGGCCTTATGGGCCAAGGGGAGGGGGCACATCAGCCCGCTAAGGGGCTGTTTGCCCCTCCCAACCCATCTCACGTAACGTGGAGAGGTGGGGGCGCCTCCCCTAGGGCAGCCACCCCTCCTGGCTTGGGGGGCAAGTTTCCTAGGGGTGGGGGCGCCCAAACCCATGCAGGCTTTCCCCTGTGGCCGCCATCCCTCCCCTAGGGAACCCTAGGGCGCCTCCTCCACCCCCTTCCCCCTATATATAGTGAGGGAGATAGAGGGCAGCTGCACCCTTCCCTGGCGCAGCCCCTTCCCCTCTCCAACACCTCCTCTCCTCCGTAGTGCTTAGCGAAGCTCTGCCGGAGAACCACGAGCTCCATCGCCACCATGCCGTCGTGTTGGAGTTCTCCTCAACTTCTCCTCTCCCTTGCTAGATCAAGAAGGAGGAGACGCCCCGGCTGTACGTGTGTTGAACACGGAGGCGCCCGTCTGCTCGGGCGCTAGATCGGATCTTCCGCGATTTGAATCGCCGCGAGTACGACTCCATCAACCGTGTTCTTGTAACGCTTCCGCTTAGCGATCTTCAAGGGTATGAATATACACTCCCTCTCTCTCGTCGCTAGCATCTCCTATATTGATCTTGGTGACACGTAGGATTTTTTTTGAATTATTACTACATTCCCCAACGGTGGCATCATGAGCTAGGTCTATGCGTAGATTCTATGCACGAGTAGAACACAAAGTAGTTGCGGGCGATGATTTGTTCAATTTGCTTACCGTTACTAGTCTTATCTTGATTCGGCGGCATTGTGGGATGAAGCGGCCCGGACCAACCTTACACGTACTCTTACATGAGACAGGTTCCACCGACTGACATGCACTTGATGCATAAGGTGGCTAGCGGGTGTCTGTCTCTCCCACTTTAGTCGGATTGGATTCCATGAAGAGGGTCCTTATGAAGGGTAAATAGCAATTGGCATATCACCGTTGTGGCTTTTGCGTAGGTAAGAAACATTCTTGCTAGGAACCCATAGCAGCCACGTAAAACATGCAACAACAATTAGAGGACGTCTAAATTGTTTTTGTAGGGTATGCTATGTGATGTGATATGGCCAAAAGGATGTGATGAATTATATATATGTGATGTATGAGATTGATCATGTTCTTGTAATAGGAATCACGACTTGCATGTCGATGAGTATGGCAACTGGCAGGAGCCATAGGAGTTGTCTTAATTTATTGTATGACCTGCGTGTCATTGAAAGCGCCATGTAATTACTTTACTTTATTGCTAACTGTTAGCCATAGTAGTAGAAGTAATAGTTGGCGAGACAACTTCATGAATACATGATGATGGAGATCATGGTGTCATGCCGGTGACGAAGGTGATCATGCCGCGCCTCGTAGATGGAGATCAAAGGCGCAAGATGATATTGGCCATATCATGTCACTTTATGATTTGCATGTGATGTTTATCATGTTTACATCTTATTTGCTTAGAACGACGGTAGCATAAATAAGATGATCCCTCACTAAAATTTCAAGAGATGTGTTCCCCCTAACTGTGCACCGTTGCGAAGGTTCGTTGTTTCGAAGCACCATGTGATGATCGGGTGTGATAGATTCTAACGTTCGCATACAACGGGTGTAAGCCAGATTTACACATGCGAAACGCTTAGGTTGACTTGACGAGCCTAGCATGTACAGACATGGCCTCGGAACACAAGAGACCGAAAGGTCGAACATGAGTCGTATAGTAGATACAATCAACATGAAGATGTTCATCGATGATGACTAGTCCGTCTCACGTGATGATCGGACACGACCTAGTTGACTCGGATCATGTATCACTTAGATGACTAGAGGGATGTCTATCTAAGTGGGAGTTCATTAAATAATCAGATGAACTTAATTATCATGAACATAGTCAACATGTCTTTGCAAATTATGTCGTAGCTTACGCTTTAGTTCTACTGTTTAAGATATGTTCCTAGAGAAAATTTAGTTGAAAGTTGATAGTAGAAATTATGCGATTTGGGTCCGTAACCGAGGATTATCCTCATTGGTGCGCAGAAGGCTTACGTCCTTAATGCACCGCTCGGTGTCTTGAACCTCGGCGTCGCATGGATGTTGCGAAACATCTGACATGCACGTTTTGATGACTACGTGATAGTTCAGTGCGTAATGCTAACGGTTTAGAATTGTGGCTCCAAAGACGTTTTTGAAAAGTCGCAGAACATATGAGATGTTCCAAAGACTGAAATTGGGATTTCAAACTAGTGCCCACGTCAAGAGGTATGAGACCTCTGACAAGTTTCTTAAGCCTGCAAACTAAGGGAGAAAAGCTCAATCGTTGAGCACGTGCTCAGATTGTCTGAGTACTACAATCGCTTGAATCGAGTGGGAGTTAATCTTCCAGATGAGATAGTGATGGTTCTCCATAGTCACTGCCACCAAGCTATTAGAGCTTCGTGATGAACTATAACATATCAGGATAGACATGATGATCCTTGAGCAATTCGTGATGTTTGACACCGCGAAAGTAGAAATCAAGTAGGAGCATCAATTGTAGATGGTTAGTAAAACCACTAGTTTCAAGAAGGGCAAGGGAAAGAAGGGATACTTCATGAAACGGCAAATCAGTTGCTGCTCTAGTGAAGAAACCCAAGGTTGAACCCAAACCCGAGACTAAGTGCTTCTATAATGAGGGTAACTGTCACTAAAACAGAACTACCCTAGATACTTGGTAGATGAGAAGGCTGGCGAGGTCGACAGAAGTATTTTGAATATACGTTATATTATTGTGTACTTCACTAGTACTCCTAATAGCACCAGGGTAATAAATACCGGTTCGGTTGCTAAGTGTTAGTAACTCGAAATAAAAGGCTGCGGAGACTAGCTAAAGGTGAGATGACGATATGTGTTGGAAGTGTTCCCATGGTTGATGTGATCAAACATCACACGCTCCCTCTACCATCGGGATTGGTGTTAAACCTAAATAATTGTTATTTGGTGTTTGCGTTGAGCATAGACATGATTGGATTATGTTTACCGCAATATGGTTATTCATTTAAGGAGAATAATGGTTACTCTGTTTATTTGAATAATACCTTCAATGGTCTTGCACCTAAAATGAATGGTTTATTGAATCTCGATCGTAGTGATACACATGTTCATGCCAAAAGATATAAGATAGTAATGATAGTACCACATACTTGTGGCACTGCCATTTGAGTCATATTGGTATAAAACGCATGAAGAAGCTCCATGGTGATGGATCTTTGGACTCACTCGTTTTTGAAAAGATTAAGAAATGCGAACCATGTCTATTGGTAGATATGCATGAAGAAACTCCATACAGATGGATCGTTTGGACTCACTTGATTTTGAATCACTTGAGACATGTAAATCATACCACATAGGCAAGATGACTGAAAGGCCTCGTTTTCAGTAAGATGGAACAAGAAAGCAACTCGTTGGAAGTAATACATTTTGATGTGTGAAGTCCAATGAGTGCTGAGGGACGCAGTGGATATCGTTATGTTCTTACTTCACAGATGATTTGAGTAGATGCTACTTATATTTACTTGATGAAACACAAGTCTAAATTATTGAAAGGTTTAAGTAATTTCAGAGTGAAGTTGAAGATCATCGTGACAAGAGGATAAAATGTCTATGATATGATCATAGAGATGAATATCTGAGTTCTGAGTTTGGCACACAATTAAGACATTGTGGAAATTGTTTCACACCTAATACCGCCTGGACCACCATAGAGTGATGGTGTGTCCGAACATCAAAATTGCACCCTCTTGGATATGGTGCATCCCCTGATGTCTCTTATCGAATTACCACTATCGTTTATGGGTTAGGCATTAGAGACAACCGCATTCACTTTAAATAGGGCACCACGCAATTCCGTTGAGACGACACCGTATGAACTATGGTTTAGAGAAACCTAAGCTGTCGTTTCTTAAAAGTTTGGGGCTGCGACGGTTATGTGAAAAAGTTTCAGGCTGATAAGCTCGAACCCAAAGCGGATAAATGCATTTTCATAGAATACCCAAAATAGTTGGGTATACCTCCTATTTCAGATCCCGAAGCAAAAATGATTGTTTCTAGAAACGGGTCCTTTCTCGAGGAAAAGTTTCTCTCGAAAGAATTGAGTGGGAGGATGGTGGAGACTTGACGAGGTTATTTAACCGTCACTTCAACTAGTGTGTAGCAGGGCACAGGAAGTTGTTCCTGTGGCACCTTACAACAATTGAAGTGGAAGCTTATGATAGTGATCATGAAACTTCAGATCAAGTCACTACCAAACCTCGTAGGTCGACAAGGATGCGTACTACTTCAGAGTGGTACATAATCCTGTCTTGGAAGTCATGTTGCTAGACAACAATCAACGTACGAGCTATGGAGAAGCGATGGTGGGCCCGGATTCTGACGAATGGCTCGAGGCCATAAAATCCGATAAAGGATCCATGTATAAAACAAAGTATAGACTTTGGAAGAACTACTTGATGGTCGTAAGGCTGTTGGGTGCAGATGGATTTTAAAAGGAAGATGGACAATGATGGTAAGTGTCACCATTAAGAAAGCTCGACTTGTCGTTAAGATGTTTTTCGACAAGTTCAAGGAGTTGACTATTATGAGACTTTCTCACTCGTAGCGATGCTAAGAGTCTGTTGGAATTATATTAGCGATTCTTTGCATTATTTATGAAATCTTGCAGATAGGATGTCAAAACATTGTTTCCTCAACGATTTTCTTGAGGAAAGGTTGTATACAACCTGAAGGTTTTATCAATCCTGAAAGATGCTAACAAGTATGCAAAGCTCCAGCAATCCTTCTAAGGACTGGAGTAAGCATCTCGGAGTTGGAATGTACGCTTTGATGATATGATCAAAGATTTTGGGTTTATACAAAGTTTACGAGAAACTTGTATTTCCAAAGAAGTGAGTGGGAGCACTATAGAATTTTTGATGAGTATATGTTGTTAACATATTGTTGATCAAAAATGATGTAGAATTTCTGGAAAGCATACAGGGTTATTTGAAAAGTGTTTTTCAATGGAAAACCTGGATTAAGCTACTTGAATATTGAGCATCAAGATCTATAAGGATAGATAAAAAACGCTTAATAGTACTTTCAAATGAATACATACCGTGACAAGATTTTGAAGGAGTTCAAAATAGATCAGCAAAGAAGGAGTCCTTGGCTGTGTTACAAGGTGTGTGTATTGAGTAAGACTCAAGACCTGACCATGGCAGAAGAGAGAGAAAGGACGAAGGTCGTCCTCTATGCTTTAGACGTAGGCTCTACAGTATGCTATGATGTGTACCTTTTGAAGTGTGCCTTGCCATGAGTCGGTCGAGGGTACAAGAGTGATCCAGAATGGATCACATGACAAAGATCGAATTTATCCTTAGTAACCAGTGGACTAAGGAATTTTCTCGATTATGGAGGTGGTAAAAGAGTTCGTCGTAAAGTGTTACATCGATGCAAACTTTGACACTAATCCGGATGACTCTGAGTAGTAAACCGGATTCGTATAGTAGAGCAGTTATTTGGAATAGCTCCAAGTAGCGCGTGGTAGCTGCATCTACAAGATGACATAGAGATTTGTAAAGCACACACGGATCTGAAAGGTTCAGACCCATTGACTAATACCCTCTCTCAAAAGCGAGATATGAACAAACCCCATGGGTGTTGGATTCATTACAATCACACAGTGATGTGAACTAGGTAATTGACTCTAGTGCAAGTGGGAGACTGTTGGAAATATGCCCTAGAGGCAATAATAAAATGGTTATTATTGTATTTCCTTGTTCATGATAATTGTCTATTGTTCATGCTATAATTGTATTAACTGGAAAGCGTAATACATGTGTGAATACATAGACCACAACATGTCCCTAGTAAGCCTCTAGTTGACTAGCTCGTTGATCAATAGATGGTTATGGTTTCCTGACCATGGACATTGGATGTCATTGATAACGGGATCACATCATTAGGAGAATGATGTGATGGACAAGACCCAATCCTAAGCATAGCACAAGATCGTGTAGTTCGTTTGCTAGAGCTTTTCTAATGTCAAGTATCGTTTCCTTAGACCATGAGATTGTGCAACTCCCGGATAACGTAGGAGTGCTTTGGGTGTATCAAACATCACAACGTAACTGGGTGACTATAAAGGTGCACTACAGGTATCTCCGAAAGTGTCTGTTGGGTTGGCACGAATCGAGACTGGGACTTGTCGCTCCGTATGACGGAGATGTATCTCTGGGCCCACTCGGTAATGCATCATAATAATGAGATCAACGTGACTAAGGAGTTAGCCACGGGATCATGCGTTACGGAACGAGTAAAGAGACTTGACGGTAACAAGATTGAACGAGTTATGGGGATACCGACGATCGAATCTCGGGCAAGTAACATACCGATAGACAAAGGGAATTGAATACGGGATTGATTGAATCCCCGACATCGTGGTTCATCCGATGAGATCATCATGGAACATGTGGGAGCCAACATGGGTATCCAGATCCCGCTGTTGGTTATTGGCCGGAGAACGTCTCGGTCATGTCTGCATGGTTCCCGAACCCGTAGGGTCTACACACTTAAGGTTCAGTGATGCTAGAGTTGTTATGGGAAATAGTATGTGGTTACCGAAGGTTGTTCGGAGTCTTGGATGAGATCCCGGACGTGACGAGGAACTCCGAAATGGTCTGGAGGTGAAGATCGATATATTGGACGAAGGGTATTGGAGTCCGGAATTGTTCTAGGAGTACCGGGTGACGACCAGCGTGACCGAAAGGTGTTTCGGAGGCCCCGGCAAGCGTTGGGGGGCCTTATGGGCCAAGGGGAGGGGGCACATCAGCCAACTAAGGGGTTGTGCGCCCCTCCCAACCCATCTCACGTAACATGGAGAGGTGGGGGCGCCTCCCCTAGGGCAGCCACCCCTCCCGGCTTGGGGGGCAAGTTTCCTAGGGGTGGGGGCGCCCAAACCCATCTAGGGTTTCCCCTGTGGCCGCCACCCCTCCCCTAGGGAACCCTAGGGCGCCTCCTCCACCCCCTTCCCCCTATATATAGTGAGGGATATAGAGGGCAGCCGCACCCTTCCCTGGCGCGGCCCCTTCCCCTCTCCAACACCTCCTCTCCTCCGTAGTGCTTAGCGAAGCTCTGCCGGAGAACCACGAGCTCCATCGCCACCATGCCGTCGTGCTCTTTGGAGTTCTCCCTCAACTTCTCCTCTCCCTTGCTGGATCAAGAAGGAGGAGACATCCCGGGCTGTACGTGTGTTGAACGCGGAGGCGCCCGTCTGCTCGCACTAGATCGGATCTTCCGCGATTTGAATCGCCGCGAGTACGACTCCATCAACCGCGTTCTTGTAACGCTTCCGCTTAGCGAGATTCAAGGGTATGAAGATGCACTCCCTCTCTCTCGTTGCTAGCATCTCCTAGATTGATCTTAGTGACATGTAGGAATTTTTTTGAACTATTACTACGTTCCCGAACACCACCTGCCTTCTTCGCCTTCTTCGGCCCTCCTACGCCACCCGCCCAAGGAGACGATGGGGAGCGCCCCGATGGAGAGCTTGACGAGGAAGGCCCTTGGCAGGGCGCGTGGCCAAGGGAGGGGCGGCACGGTCAGTCGGAGTCGGAGTCGGCATCCCGCCACTTGACTCCCTCATCGTTGCTGTCACTGTCCTCCTCGTCACTCCCGCTCGAGGAGGAATTTTCATCGTCGGAGGAGCTCTGCACACAGCACTTTAGGCGAGTTCCAAGATCTCCAAAGACCTTGACGGAGAGCAGGCCGCCCTCCATTAACTTGAAGTAGAGGACGAGCCCCGCCATCAGGCTATGGACGCGAGCAAACGTCTTCCATCCATGACGGAGGTACATGACGTGAGGAGCGGGGAAGTCGACGTCGACCCGCGTGCGGCCGTTCCCGCAGCCCCTCATGTGCAACCTGAGGGTCTGGGGCGAATCGAGCTCCATCTCCCGAGCAAATGGGGTAGGACGACGAAGGCGATGACGCGGTGGCCGGCGCAGCCGGATGAAGAATTCACGGGGCTGGTCCCCGACATGGCCCTCCATCAAGGGAGGCATCGCCGGCGGAGGCGGGGCCGGTGCGCTGCCCCATCCACCTCTTCCCCGAGCACCACAACGACCTCGGCCTTGCCCCCTCCCCCTTCCTCTCGTAGCTGGCTCTACCGCCGCGAGCTCTTGGGAAGGAGGGACGTGCTGTCGAGCAGTGACCCTCGCTGCCACCGTTGAAGGGCCGGCGCCCCCTCTCGCCATGGCAGATGGAAGAAAGGAGTGGAGGTAGAAGGAGATGGACGATGGAATAATGTGGGAGTGCCATCCCCTCCCCCTTCTTATAAAGGGGCTGGGTCGAGGCTCGGCCGCCCCACTCCACCAATCCGGTCATCGGGGGCGCAGGGAATCAGGACCGACCCGCTGCCGCAATCGGCGATGGCCCGGTTTCCCGCCTCCACCGCTTGCCACCTGCATGAGGGACACGTGGCAAGCAAGCAGAATCAAAGGGACGGGTGAGGCGACCATTCCCCGCCCCGTGATCATGGGGCGTCGACGCCTTGAAGACTGCGACCTGAGTCCACTCAGTAAATGAGCCGCGCCTCCGTGCCTCCTCTTTTTATGGGGAAGGCGCGAGCCGCCTCTTTACTATGATGTGACGCATGCGTGCGGGAACTGCCCTACGCATGACCCCCCACGTCATGCACGATCCTCCACGTCGCGCGTTCAACGCAGGTCGTGGGGAAGCGTAGCGGACGAAACAGTTACTACGGTGGAAATCCGCCCCACCTACCCGCGCACCGTTCTAGGCCTGGCCCAACAACGCGTCGCGCTTATGTGTGGCCTAGACCCGGGGGCTCCTGTCGGTGTACAAAAGTAGGGGCTCTCCTTTTGACCCATTTACTTGTGCACGGGCAGTGAGAGCCACATGCCACAGCCACACTTAGCAGGGCAGACGAGGGAAGCGGGAGAGAAGCCGAAGCACAAGACACCCAGGACAACGCCAAGATCAGAAACACAAAGAGCAGAGGGATGAAGCAGGTTCCCCCGGCAAGACCCTTGCCGGGGCAGCCTCAGCAGCCCCGGCAAGAGCCTTGCCGGGGCAACTCGCCCAACACCAGCGGGGCGCGCCACCCTTGAGCCCACGGCTTCCGACATAACCAACTACATTGGAACCAGGGCTCGGGAGGCACCTCCGTGGTGGCATGCAGATCTTTGTCAAGATCATAAACTCACAAGATCAGATGAGGATCAGAAGAGGACGACCCTCGGCGGGATCCTAGCCGAGGAAATCCACAAGACCCCCCACAAGCGCCTTGCCGCGCTTACCGGGGACAACTGCAATGCCACAGCAAGACCCTTGCCGGCCCCCGGCAAGACCCTTGCCGAGGGCAACCGCGGGGCCACTGCCAGGCCCGTACCAGCCAAGACTCCACCGCCGTCCCCAAGCAACTGCTAGCTCAACCAGCTGGGCAGGCACCTGCATGGCGATGGGCGGCCTCTACACCGACTCAGCAAGCACCTGCGTGGTGGCATGCGGCCCTTCATGAAGGCTCCATCACCGCGCCAGCCCAGCAGCCAGCCAACGTGGCGCCGTGATGCCTCATCAGCTTGGGCACGTGTCACAGCGAGGCGGAGCGGCGACGGACGGGATAGGCCTCGTTCCCGTCCCCGATAAAGCTAATGGACACCTAAGTAGAGCATAGCATTTAATGCGCTTTGTCCCGTAATGCCGGGCGATAAGCTCGTGCACTGTAGACCTTTCCCCCTCATGTGTGCCACTGTGGCAACCCCTTTTGCCTATAAAAGGAGGCCCGAGGCGACCAGGAGAGGGATTCGGCTCTTTGAAACTATGCAGCCACCGTAGCTAGTTCGAGAGCTCAAGAACACTCTAAAATACATCCACCAGAGAAGGACTAGGGTATTACGCATCTTCGCGGCCCGAACCTGGGTAAACGACTCGTGTGCTTCCTGTCAGACCTGATCTTTGCACAACCTCGCGCCCGCCGACCATAGAAGGGATCCCAATGACCCCATAGGTGTCGTTCCCACTGACAATATCACATAAGCCATGATAACAATGATCTTCTATTTTAACAGAAACAACAGGCATGCCTACAACAGGTCTATGTTTATTTTTAGTATCGGGTCTAGCAATTCTAGCAGCTTCATTACAAAAGTAAATAACATGCCCATCAATATTATCGACCAAGAGATCCTTAACCATAGCAATACTAGGTTCAACTTTAATTTGCTCAGAGGGTCTAGATGTTCTAGTATTACTCTTACGAACCACAGTTGAAACTTTAGCATGATCCTTTATTCTAACAGGGAAAGGTGGTTTCTCAATATAAGCGGGAGGAACAACAGGATCAACATTATAACTGATAGTCTTTTCTTCAACTTTAATAGGTTCAACTACTTTTACTTCAATGGGAGGATGATATTTAAACTACTTATCCTTAGGGAGATCAACATGAGTAGCAAATGATTCATAGAAAGAAGCTACTATCTCAGAGTCAAGTCCATATTTAGTGCTAAATTCACGAAAAACATTGGTATCCATAAAAGATTTAACACAATCAAACTTAGGTGTTATACCTGACTCCTTACCTTCGTCGAGTTCCCAATCTTCAGAGTTGCGTTTAATTCTTTCCAATAAATCCCATTTTAATTCAATAGTATTCATCATAAAAGAACCAGTACAAGAAGTATCGAGCATGGAGCGATTTTGAGAGAAAGCCGAGCATAAAAATTTTGAATAATAATTTATCTTGAGAGCTCATGATTGGGGCATGAATATAACATTGACTTAAGTCTCCCCCAAGATTGAGCGATACTTTATCCTTCACGAGGACAAAAATTATATATATAATTACGATCACGATGAACCAGATGCATAGGATAAAACTTCTGATGAAATTCCAATTTCAATCGGTTGTAGTTCCATGATCCAATATCAGCACATAGCCTAAACCATGTCAATGCCTTTACCTTCAAATATAAAGGGAAGACCTTTTTCTTGATAACATCCTCGGGCATACTGCAAGCTTAAATACTCCACAAACTTCATCCACATAGATTAGGTGCATATCAGGATGTAACGTTGCATCTCCTATAAAAAGGATTAGCTAGCAGTTTCTCTATCATACCCGAAGGAATTTCAAAGTAAACATTTTCAGTAGGTTCAGTAGGTTGAGGAGCAACTCTTTGCTGTACTGTTCAGGGTGAAGATACCCTGAAAAAGCCCCTCAAAGGATTATTTTCCATAGTAACAAGTGACAGTAAATTTCAGCACACTATATAAATTTTTCCTTACGAAATTCCACCTACCAAAGGCGCTTCATTCCCCGGCAACGGCGCCAGAAAAGAGTCTTGATGACCCACAAGTATAGGGAATCTATCATAGTCCTTTAGATAAGTAAGAGTGTCGAACCCAACGAGGAGCAGAAGGAAATGACAAGCGGTTTTCAGTAAGGTATTCTCTGCAAACACTGAAATTATCGGTAACAAATAGTTTTATGATAAGGTAATTCGTAACAGGTAACAAGTAACAAAAGTAAACAAGGTGCAGAAAGGTGGCCCAATCCTTTCTGTAGCAAAGGACAAGCCTGCACAAACTCTTATATAAAGGAAAACGCTCCCGAGGACACATGGGAATTATCGTCAAGCTAGTTTTCATCATGCTCATATGATTCACGTTCGTTACTTTGATAATTTGATATGTGGGTGGACCGGTGCTTGGTACTGCCCTTCCTTGGAAAAGCATCCCACTTATGATTAACCCATCTCGCAAGCATCCGCAACTATGAAAGAAGAATTAAGGTAAACCTAACCATAGCATGAAACATGTGGATCCAAATCAGCCCCTCACGAAGCAACACATAAACTAGGGTTTAAGCTTCTCTCACTCTAGAAACCCATCATCTACTTATTACTTTCCAATGCCTTCCCCTAGGACCAAACAATGGTGAAGTGTCATGTAGTCGACGTTCACATAACACCACTAGAGGAAAGACAACATACATCTCATCAAAATATCGAACGAATACCAAATTCACATGACTACTTATAACAAGACTTCTCCCATGTCCTCAAGAACAAACGTAACTACTCACAAATCATATTCATGTTCATAATCAGAGGGGTATTAATATGCATACCGGATCTGAACATATGATCTTCCGCCGAATAAACCAACTAGCATCAACTACAAGGAGTAATCAACACTACTAGCAACCCACATGTACCAATCTGAGGTTTTGAGACAAAGATCGGATACAAGAGATGAACTAGGGTTTGAGAGGAGATGGTGCTGATGAAGATGTTGATGAAGATTGACCCCCTCCCGATGAGAGGATCGATGGTGACGATTTCCCCCTCCGAAGGATGTTTCCCAGCGAGCAGCCTCGCCGGAGCCCTAGATTGCTTCTCGCCTGAGTTCCGCCTCGAGACGGCGGCGTCAGTCCCAAAAGCTTCCTTATGATTTTTTTCCAGGGCAAAAGACACCTTATACTGTAAGATGGGCATCGGGGGCTTCGGGTGGCCCACGAGTGGGCGCGCCAGGGGGGTAAGCGCGCCCTCCACCCTCGTGGGATGGGTGGCCCCCCTCTGGTGCTTTCTTCGCCCAATATTTTTAATATATTCCAAAACTGACTTTCGTGGAGTTTCATGACTTTTGGAGTTGTGCAGAATAGGTCTCTAATATTTGCTCCTTTTCCGGCCCAGAATTCCAGCTGCCGACATTCTCCCTCTTCATGTAAATCTTGTAAAATAAGAGAGAGGAGGCATAAGTATTGTAACATATTGTGTAAAAAAAGCCCATAATGCAATAAATATCGATATAAAAGCATGATGCAAAATGGACGTACCAGTACGTTCCCTATCGAAACCATCATGCTTGTTGTGAGAATCTATGGTTTGTGAGAAGCTTATACCCAAACCTGTCCCAAATAGGACAAAATTTTCACCACAGCATGTTGATGCCACTCCATGATAGCATTCCAAGTTCCATGAATTTCAGATGAGTTTTGGATTTACCAGAATTTAAAAACCAGGTATCTCAATGTTTTGCCGGCAATCAACAGTACCCTGGTGTTTAAATTCATTCCCGTCACTTGCATGGGACCTAAGCATGCACCCAAGGACACACATGTGATTTTTCAACCAATTTATATGCACCGGAGCATGTGCATGTAGTTCAAATTTGAATTATGCACATAAAATGCCTAAAAAACTCAGTTAATGCATAAAAATGTCCAAACGAACCCCGAAAAATCCCAAAAATTGACACGACACTCCTGTTGTTCTATGTTGACACGAGAACTTTTTGAAAGCAATAAGAGGCAATGGATATCGTTTCGTCCCCAAAGGTGGGACGTACTTTCTCTACTGAAATCATCAGGCTTGTTGTGAGAAGCTCTGCTTTGTGAGAAGCATATACCCAAACCTGCCCCAAATGGGACAATTTCTTTACCACGGCATGTTTATGCCGCTCCATGATAGCATGCCAAGTTTCATGAATTCCAGACGAGTTTTGGATTTACTAGAATTTAAAAACCAGGCATCTCAATGTTTTTGCCGGCAATCAATGGTGCCCTGGTGTTTGAAATTCATTCTCATTTCTTGCATGGGACCTAAGCATGCACCCAAGGACACATATTTGATTTTTCAACCAATTTATATGCACTGGAGCATGTGCATGTAGTTCAAATTTGAATTATGCACATAAATGCATTGAAAACTCAGTTAATGCATAAAAATGTCCAAACGAACCCCGAAAAATCCCAAAAATTGACACAACACTCCTGTTGTTCTATCTTGAAAAGAGAAAAAATTTGAAAGCAATAAGAGGCAATGGATATCGTTTCGTCTCCAAAGGTGGGACGTTCCCGATCGAAACCATCATGCTTGTTGTGAGAAGCTCTGGTTTGTGAGAAGCTTATACCCGAACCTGCCCCAAATGGGACAATTTTTTTACCACGGCATGTTGATGCCGCTCCATGATAGCATGCCAAGTTTCATGAATTTTATTTAGTTTTGGATTTACTAGAATTTAAAAACCAGGCATTTCACCGTTTTGCCGGCAATCAATAGTGCCCTGGTGTTTGAATTTCATTCCAATCTCTTGCATGGGACCTAGAAATTCACCCAAGGACACACATGTGATTTTTCAACCAACTTTAGTGTATTGGAGCATGTGCTTGTAGTTCAAATTTGAATTATGCACATAAAATGCCTACAAAACCCAGTTAATGTATAAAAGGCCAAACGAACCCCAAAAATTCCAAGATTAAACATAACACTCCTGTTGTTCTATGTTGACACTAGAAATTTTTGAAAGCAATAAGAGGCAACGGATATCGCCCAGTCCCCAAAGGTGGTACGTTCCCTCACCGAAACCATCATGCTTATTGTGAGAAGCTACGGTTTGTGAGAAGCTTATACCCAAACCTGCCCCAAATGGGACAAAATTTTCACCACGACATGTTGATGCCGCTCCCATGATAGCATGCCAAGTTTCATGAATTTCAGACGAGTTTTGGATTTACTAGAATTTAAAACCAGGTATCTCAACGTTTTGCCAAAGAATCAACAAAGGCCCCGGTGTTTGAAATTCATTCCCATCTCTTGCATGGGACCTAGAAATTCACCCAAGGACACACATGTGATTTTTCAACCAACTTTGGTGCATTGGAGCATGTGCTTGTAGTTCAAATTTGAATTATGCACATAAAATGCCTAGAAAACCCAGTTAATGTATAGAAAATGCCAAATGAACCCCAAAAAATTCATTCCCATTTCTTGCATGGGACCTAAGCATGCACTGAAGGACACAAATTTGTTTTTTCAACCAATTTGTATGCACCGGAGCATGTGCATGTAGTTTAATTTTGAATTGTGCATGTGAAATGGCTAGAAAACCAGTTTATTGTATAAAATGTCCAAACGAACCCTGAATAATTCCAATTCTTTTATGACACACATATAGTTGCATGTTCACTGCAGATAAAAGGTCTAGCAATTCAAACAGCGTCCATTGCTGCTGTGACCCCATTTTGTAATTCAAATCAAGTAGATCCTATACAGTTTATTATCACCAACCGTGTGAGATGTAGTAGAAAATATCTTGGAGCACCGTCGGTGTATAGTACACCTATGGCTTACGCGAGAAGGAGCGTCGGCTACAGTCCACAGCCGGCGTGTCAAGCACACTAGCTCATTCCCCCAAAACTCCCACCTCTGCATCCCTCCCAATCTCGAAAATATCTACCGCCTGGAAGGTTTTAATGTTTGATAGCACACGATTACTATGTGCGGACCGTGTGCGATGTCTGTTACTCCCGCTCTGCTTGGTCCCTTGATTCAAATTTTCAAGAGCCCCAAAGATTTTACTCCCACCTCTGCATCCCTCACAATCTCAAAAATATCTGCTCTCCCTTGATCCAAATTTTGGTAGCCCGCCTTGTTACTCCCGCCTAGTAAAATTTTTCGATTTGCCTTGAGATTTCCTCAAACACAACCTTGCCCCCCCCCCTCCACACACACCCCAAAACCTCCGCTCACACAGACACACACAACCCTCGAAACCATTGCTAGGTCACCGCCATCGCCGGCGCCTCCATCCTCAATCGCTGCATGTGTGCCAGGGAGCTCAAGCAGCCAATGGCCAAAAAGAGGTTTATCGCGGCCTTTTGGCCCGACGCCGGCGAGGTGGCCACCGAGGTGTCCCTGTCGTCCTCCGCGGGCCTGATCCACCGTCGTCGGTCCCCCGATCCGCTCGCCGCCGCGCCCCAACGCCGGTTCGAGGACTTCCCTGTCCTCCCTCGGACCCGGCAGCCGACGAAGTCCTACCTCGGGGTCCAGCAGCGGCGGTGGGGGACATGGGTCACCGAGATTACAGATCGAGAGACCCACACCCGCCGGTGGATCGGTAGCTTCCACACGGCCGAGATCGCGGCCATGGAGTACGACCGCTGGCAGGTCCGCTACCACGGCGCGGTGGCTAGGCTCAATTTCCCCTTCGGCACACGTCCGGTCCACCTCGTTTGGCCGGAGCCAGGGGTGGTGAGCTCGGTTATGGTGCGGGAGGACCATGAGGCATGGGAGCGCCTCGAGGCCGAGGTCGCCGACGAGGCCTACATACAAGAGCTCCGCCGGCAGCACCTGGAGCTCGTGGAGGCGGAGCGGGCGATCTTTGCCGGCGCGGAGGGCGGCGAGGTTATCACGCTCTCCTCCGATGACGAGGTCGAAGGCGGCGAGGACGGGGGCGCGGAGGGCGGCGAGGTTATTGCGCTCTTCTCTGATGACGAGGTCAAAGGCAGCAGCGACGGCGGCGTGGAGGGCGTCGAGGTGGGCCCCGGGGATGAGGAGATTGACGTCGACAAGTGGAGGAGTGCCTTCCCCAACGACCACGACGAGGGTACTGGCCCGGACCCGGCTCGCGGCACACCGTACATGACGAGGAAGGATTGGCTCGACCTCTACTTCGACCGAAAGTAGTTTAGCTTAGTTTAAATTTATGTTTTATGTTCGGTTATGCAAAACTATCTATTTTTATGTTTGAATGCATGCTACTTTCGGTTGAACCTACTTTGAACTTGATCAAATTGAAGTTTACAACCTTAAGTTTAGGGGATCGACTAGAAAAGGCCAAAAATTGCTGGAGTATATTATATATATATATCCACTAAGGGTTTTAGTCCTTTAACTTTTTAACAATCGCCTAGAGATGTCCTTATGACTTGTTTATTTCAGTTCTTCACAATGTGATGCTCTATATGTGCAACTATTTGTCGTGCAGTTCAATTTCATCAATAATAGTTTCAACAATACCACTATGAATTACGATATTTGGTTGTCATTAAGGATATTGCGATTAACATGCCTTTTCGTTTTTCAGTTCTTGTTTAGCAACATGCATTGTCTTGAATGACTAAATATGCAATCCTGTGCTACATAGCAACAAGGAATAGTGTTACCTTAATGTTACGATGATGTCTAGATATACATGTAATAAAATCTTATATAATGGGATGGATGGAGTGTTGTACTACATCATTTTTCAATTGTTGTTTAGCTTCTAATATTAACTTGGTGCTTTTAGGTACATATATCATTGCCAAAGATCCACACTTCGACCCTTTCTGCGTATGGGGCAATGAGATATTCATGAACCAGCATAAAGTGAGGAAACTAATAAAGATTGTTATTAAAATGGGTCAAAAGATGTCAATCGAACTATTTGTTTACACTTTATGCAAGACAACAGTGAACTGCAGGATGGTAAGTACCCTATAGCCTTCTTTTTACTTCCCGTAATGAGTTGTGTTAGATGACAATATCTGAATCTTTTTTCTTTTACGGTGGATCCTGAAGCAGTTTACTCAAGATTACCTCTCAAACTACATGATTGCCGACCGTCCATCACAAGGGGTTGGACTAGAGTCATGCATGCCTTCTGCATCCAGGAGAGCGCAATAGGGCCATTCCGCTTCACCTTGTTCAGCAACTGGCATGTCTATCGCCTCTTTCTTTACCATCTGTAATAGTACAAGTATAGAACCCTGGTACATCATTCTTTATTTGGTACTTATGTAATTCTTAAACATATGTACCTATGAATCGAATAATGCATTAGTTGTTTGAACCTGATGGATATGAATAAAGCTATAGCCTACTTTCAAGTTTAAATTAGGTACAATTTTAAATAGCAGCAATTAAATTAGGGTGAAATTATGTTGTGCAGGTCATTACGGCACACACGGTTAGTAAAACACAAAAGTTTGCGATATACACCATTATCCGAGACGGTTCACAGAGAGGAAACGTGTGCAAGCACGCACACAGTTGCCGTTTGCAAAGCGTGTGTGATGTCAGACACTATCACATACGGTGCGGGAAAACTAAACGTGTGTGATTGTCTATCCATCATACACAGTTTATAATCATGAACTGTTTGTGATGTGCCAGGCACGTAAAACTCCCGTGCCTAGAATCTGCCTGGAAAACTCCCGTGCCTGGAATCTGCCTGGTTTTAGGCAGAACCACAAAACTCCGACTATGATGGCAATGCGAGCACAAACGAGTAGCAAGGATGAAGCGTTTGGGATATTCAAGATATCGGAAACGGTTATATAGGGACAACTACATGCATCAAGGCTCCCTATCCCCGATGGTTTCTGGGTCGTGTGGGAAGGACCCCCCTATCGCCCACAATCACTTGGCGACGGTTCCAAATGCCGTCGCGGAAAGGGGTAAAAAACCATTTGTTTAGGACCGACGCGCACCAGTGTAATCCTTATGCAGGAGATGGAACCGAACATCCTGATATGCACTTGATATATGTAGAACAAATTTGTGGATTGTTCAGGCTTGCAGGTTTACCTGGGGATGAAGTTATGAAAAAGGTTTTCCCTTTATACTTGAAGGGAAAAGCATTGGCATGGTATAGGCTATGCGATGATATTGGATCTTGGAATTGGAAATGTTTGAAATTGGAGTTCCACAAAAAAATTATCCTATGCATCTATTTCATCATGATCGGAATTATATATATAATTTTTGGACTTGTGAAGGAGAAAGTATCACTCTAGCTTGGGGGAGGCTTAAGTCAATGTTATATTCATGCCCCAATCATGAGCTCTCAAAAGAAATTATTATCCAAAACTTTTATGCTCGGCTTTATCGTAATGATCAAACCATGCTCGATACTTCTTGTGCAGGTTCTTTTATGAAGAAGACTATTGAATTAGGGTGGGATGTTTTGGAAAGAATTAAACACAACTCTAAATATTGGGAACTCGACGAAGGTAAAGAGTCAGGTATTAAGCTTAAGTATGATTGTGTTAAATCTTTTATGGATATCGATCCTTTTAAAAAGTTTAGCACTAAACATGGACTCGACTCTGAGATAGTAGCCTCCTTTTGTGAATCATTTTCTACTCATGTTGATCTCCCTAAAGAGAAGTGCTTTAAATATCACCCACCTTTTAAAGAAGAAATTAAGGAACTGGTACCAGTTAAAGAAGAAACTATACTTTACAATGTTGATCCAGTTGTTCCTTCTGCTTATATTGAGAAACCACCTTTACCTGTTAGGATAAAGGAACATACTAAAGTTTCAATTGTGGTTAACAAAAGTTATATTAGAACACCTAAACCTGATGAACAAATCAAAGTAGAACCTAGTATTGCTATGGTTAAAGATCTCTCGGAAGAAGATATGGATGGGCATGTTATTTACTTATGTGAAGAAGCTGCTAGAATTGCCAAACCTGATAAAAAGGATAAACATAGACCTATTGTTGGCATGCCCACTGTCTCAGTTAAAATAGGAGATCACTGTTATCATGGTTTATGTGACATAGGTGCGAGTGTGAGTGCTATTCCATACACCTTATATCAAGAAAAATTATGAATGACATAGCACCCACAGAGATAGAAGACATAGATGTTACTATTAAACTTGCTAATAGAGACACTATGTCACCAATTGGGATTGTTAGAGATGTTGAACTCTTGTGTGGGAAAATAAAACACCCTACTGATTTTCTTGTTCCTGGTTCCCCACAAGATGACTTTTGTCCCATTATCTTTGGTAGACCTTCCTTGAACACCGTTAATGCTAAGATAGATTGTGAGAAACAAATTGTCGGTGTCAGTTTTGGTGATGAGTCTCATCAGTTTAATTTTTCCAAGTTTAGTAGAAAATTGCCTAGTAAAGATGAACTAATCGGTCTTGCTTCTATTACTATGCCTCCTACTGATCCACTAGAAAAATATTGGCTAGACCATGAAAATGATTTACATATACATGAAAGAGATGAAATAGATAAGATTCTCTTTGAACAACGTCCTCTGCTTAAACACAATTTGCCTATTGAAACTCTAGGATGTCCTCCTCCACCTAAAGGTGATCCTGTGTTTGAATTAAACAATTGCCAGACACTTTGAAATATGCTTATCTTGATGAAAAGAGGATATACACTGTTATTATTAGTGCTAACCTTTCAGAACATGAAGAAGAAAGATTATTGAAAGTTCTAAGGAAGAACCGAGCTGCTATTGGATATACTCTTGATGATCTAAAGGGCATTAGTCTCACTCTATGTCAACACCAGATTAATATGGAGCCTGATGAAAGATTGTGGATGTCGCCTAGAGGGGGGGTGAATAGGCGCTTTAAAATAATTACGGTTTAGGCTTGAACAAATGCGGAATAAACCTAGCGGTTAATTTGACAAGCTCAAAACATACAACAACTAGGCTCACCTATGTGCACCAATAACTTATGCTTAAGCAAGAAAAACTACTTAGGTGATAGCAAGATATATGACAAGAAACAATATGGCTATCACAAAGTAAAGTGCATAAGTAAAGGGCTCGGGTAAGAGATAATCGAGGCATGCGGAGACGACGATGTATCCCAAAGTTCAAACCCTTGCGGATGCTAAACTCCGTTTGGAGCGGTGTGGAGGCACAATGCTCCCCAAGAAGCCACTAGGGCCACCGTAATTTCCTCACGCCCTCGCACAATGCAAGATGCCGTGATTCCACTAAGGGACCCTTGAGGGCGGTCACCGAACCCGTACAAATGGCAACCCTTGGGGGCAGTCACCGAACCCGTACACTTTGGCAACCCTTGGGGGCGGTCACCGGTACCCGTCAAATTGCTCGGGGCGATCTCCACAACCTAATTGGAGACCCCGACGCTTGCCCAGAGCTTTACACCATAATGATTGAGCTCCGAACACATACCAACCGTCTAGGGCGCCCAAGCATCCAAGAGGAACAAGCTCAAGGGTACCAAGCACCCAAGAGTAATAAGCTTCTCAACTTGTAACTTCCACGTATCACCGTGGGGAACTCAAACCGATGCACCAAATGCAATGGCAAGGGCACACGAAGTTCCCAAGTCCTTCTCTCTCAAATCCCACCGAAGCAACTAATCCTAGGGAGGAAAATGAGAGGAAGAACAAGAAGGAGAACACCAAGAACTCCAAGATCTAGATCCAAGGGGTTCCCCTCACATAGAGGAGAAAGTGATTGGTGGAAATGTGGATCTAGATCTCCTCTCTCTTTTCCCTCAAAAACTAGCAAGAATCCATGGAGGGATTGAGAGTTAGCAAGCTCGAAGAAGGTCAACAATGGGGAAAAACACGAGCTCAAAGGATAGGGTTCATTGGGGAAGAAGACCCCCTTTTATAGGTGGGGAAAAATCCAACCGTTATGCTCACAACCCGCACCGAGCGGTACTACCGCTCCAAGGAGCAGTACTACCGCTAGGGCGGTAGTAGCCCTTTGAAACACAACAGTGAGGAGGCAAAAAGGCCAGAAGAACCGTCGGAGCGGTAGTAGCTCTTGACCTCACGGTACTACTGCTAGGGGTAGCGGTACTCTTGCTAAGGGTAGTGGTACTACTGCTTGCGAGCGGTACTAAAAAATTACATCCATGCCTACCACCGCTGGACTAGTGACGTGTTTTTGGTCCCGAGCGGAAGTAGCCACGGAAGTAGCCGCGGTAATACTGCTCCAAGCAGTAGTACCGCTCCCAAGAGCGGTAGTAAAAAATTACATCCGCTCTCGTCCATGGTAGTCTTCTTTGACCTTTTCAGAACACCAAAACTACCACAACTTTTGCAAACGGACTCCGAATTTGATGAAACCAAGTTTATTGGAAAGCTAGCGACAAGGGCTAACACAATCTTGATAGAAATACCAATAAGAAGCAAATGAGAAAAGGCCCAAAATAAAATGGTGAGAACCCTTCCTCGGATAAGACCGGTAAAACCTCCAACACCGAAAACATCGTGAAGACGCATGCAAACTCCATTTTCGATGAACTCAAGCTTGTCATCAAGATGACCATAAGCTCTAAGACTCACAAAGAGAACCAAACAAGAACCAAGAAACATGATGAAAGGATGCAATGGTTTGAGCTCTCGACGAATGATACGATCAAGCTACTCACTTGAGAGCCCCCCTTGATAGTACGGCAATCGATCCTATAACCCAGTCTCCAAACTATCACCATGAGACCGGTAAAATATAAAACCTATCAAGGGCAAACCTTTGCCTTGCACGAAGTCCACTTGAGCTAGATGATGACGATCTTGACTCCCTCAAGTTGGACCACCTTTCTTGATTGCATTCGCTCGATGAAGACTAGTTGATTGCTCCCCCATACTCCACTATGGGTGAGCCACTCTTTGGCACATCTTCACTAGTCCATTGATACCATAATGGACGGCAAGCTACAAGCATGATTTCTTCGTGATGATCCACTTCAACTTGCACAACACAACCTTGATTTGATGTCATCATCCATGGGTTGTATGTGATCTTCCTCTTGACGCAAGCCCATGGAAGATAACCTAACCCCACATAGAACTCTCACAAAGACCATGGGTTAGTATACAAAGCGTAATTGACAATGCTTACCATACCATGGGATCACTTGATCCCTCTCGGTACATCTTCTACGCTTTGTGAGTTGATCAACTTGATTCACTCTTGACTTAGTCTTGATCAACCTTGAATCTTTCCAACTCTCTTCATTTGGATGATGTATGGAAGGTAAACATGAATGATCACACAATCTTCTTCCTCAAGACATGCTTGCAATAAGCTCAACACTCACATGACCAATCTTTGGATAATTCCTCGAATAGCACACGACACAAACTCTCCTTGAAACCAACACATGTACTCCAAGAAAAGCCTATGGACAAAACCTTCAAATATAACTCAAGGCAACCATTAGTCCATAGAGATTGTCATCAATTACCAAAACCAAACATGGGGGCACCGCATGTTCTTTCAATCTCCCCCATTTTGGTAATTGATGACAATCACTTTCAAGAGAGTTTATACAAGGAATTATGCATCACCATGCAATGCAACAACCAATAATGCATGCGTAGGAGATGTGGATGCTTAGGAACAAACCAAAGCCAGAAGAGACAACTCTCTAAACTTCTCCACAAAACTCTCTGAAACTTCTCCCCCATTGGCATCGAGTGCCAAAATGGGTGAAAAGCTTAGAAGGCCAATATAAATTGTGGTCATCCATAAATTGTGTATTTCTCAACAAGTGAGTGGAGTGCAACACACATATCCAAATGTAAATACTTGGAGGAACACAAACTATATTGAGGCACAAAGATAGCAAAAGAATGATATGCCACAAAGACATAAAAAAAGAGAAACAAGCAATCAAGCAATCAAAAGATACCAATTGAAGCAAGCTATCAAAAGATACCAATTGAACCAACTAGGCCAATGAACCTACGAGCCACATGCATGAATAAAGGATATTATGATAAGAGCAAAGGAGTGATCTAAAGAAACTAGAGAATCTCCCCATGATTTGTGCACACATAAGAATATTTGTATTATGATACCAAGTGCACAAAATAGGATCATCACTCCTGGAAAATCAACAGAAACTCACAACAAGAGAAAGTGAGCATGTTGGAAACAAAGCCTAGCACAAGAAACAAACACATGGTTGAGCAACATGTAAAAGAGGCAACTTATAAGAATGGGCTCAACCAAAAAGATGTGTGTGAGTCAAGGCAATGCACTTGAGAAGATTAATGTACGGATGAGCATCAAGCATCAATAAAGTCTTGAAAGAATGAGGCACGCGGTGCAAGGCCTATCATTCCCACACACAACTAGCAAATGGGTTCACAAGCTTACTAATAAGCAAATAGAGAACCTGTGCTTGTGACAACCCGTGGTGAAGATAGAAGATGAAAGCCTCATCAAGACGAGGGATACCAATTAAGATGGCAAAAGCCTTGTAAAGATAAGCATGAGGAAAATGATCTTCACCACACAAGAGTGCATCAAGATGCAACGAGATAAGACACGCACTCAAGGCAAAAGCTTTCATGGAGCCACCCAAGAAATAACAAAAGAAAGACAAGGTGGACGTGAAAGAAAGGATATCATCTAGAGATGTAATTTCTCTCAAGTGTATAAGGTTCTAGGTAGACGAAATCATGATGATATATATCTATAAAGAAGGATGTACACCCGAAATAGTTACAACATGAAGGAACAAGATATCCAAAAGGAAGTCATACATATACCAATAAGATATTTGCTTGAGAGCATAGCACATGGCTAGATATGGTCTTATTGTATATAAATGAATTCCAAGCACACGAACATCAAAGACATCACAACTAGCAACAAGACATCATTGTTGGGATGCTTTGAGAAAGGAAACAAGTATCACAAGAAAAAATGGATAACATGCCATGACACAACCTACACAAGGTTGATGCAAGAAATGTGTGCATGAAGTATATGAAGATACTTGTTACCAAAATAACATTGGAAGGATGTAGGAGATACCAATTGAAAGTACAAAGTAGTTCATTGATCATCCTAGCTTGACTCCAATAAGCACATGGTGACAACACCTTCCTTGTGAGTGAGCCGAGCATCCAATGCATCTCCACTTGTTCCTAGAACAACAACACAAACAAACGGTACCCAAACTCATTGGGACCAAAGAGTTAGAGAACCAACAACACATAGGACAAACTCCACATAAATATGTGCATATAGATATGAAAATGAATTTCATGCACATCTCATCCAATTTGAGACTTGGTGGAGTTCCCCCTATATATTGGGTCAAAGAAAGAAAGCATGCCAAAGAAACTACAAGAAGTAAATATGCATGCTCAAGACTTTCAAGAACTGAGACCAAAAGACAAAGAAATACCAAGCGAAGAAAAGATACCAAATTAATAAATCATCACTTGGAGGATATCCATAAAAGATACATCAAGGAATGAGATATCCATTGATATACTCAAAATAAAAAAATATCAAACTCCCAAAAGAGAGGATGGTTCCAAACAAACCAAGCTCTCTACAAAGTTTCATGATGGCACAAAGTACCAAAACGAAAACGGCTTGCCTTCCACCAACACACACTTGATAAGGATCGCAAGATGAGTGTTTTATAGAAAATAGGATAGCTCCCCCAAGCCTAGTGCATTATAGAGAATTTGCATTTGAATACAAAATGCACAAGGAGGGATCACCACTTTCACTATATCTAGAAAACTGGACAAGATCAAGAAACAAACAAGATCCACAAGTGTTATGGAAGACAAAGGGAGTTGATACATTCCTAGGCAAGAGACAAGGCAAATAAAAGCAAGGGCCAATGTAAAGATGATCAATAATTTCTACCGCACATAAGTGCATACCAATTGTCATAGGACAAGAAGTATTTGGAAATAATTCCCGTTGGTAGAAAGCAAGGATATCAACCATTATCTTCACTCCAAACACAAGCAAATTGCAACTTGTAGAGCTAACATGCCACCTAGGAACAAGATAAATTACAATATCAATTCTAGGTGACAATATCTCAAACGTACACATTTTTTAGGCTTGTCATATGCACATAGCACATTACTCCCCCATAATGTGATACCAATTAAAGATAGACAAGAGGCAATTAATAGGATCCAACAAGAGATAACTAATGGACTATTTAGAATTTGAATTTCTGATGAGAAGACATACCACATAGCGACTAGATAATCTTGTAATATCAATACTAGATGGTATTACTCATGTCCACACATTTATAGGATTGTGAGGTGCACAAAGCACATCACTCCCCCATAATGGGATATCCCATTAATCTCTCACAAGAGCCAACTAAGATACAACCAGGATGCACAAAGGCTCAACGAGCGACACACATGTACATGAAGTGCAAACCAACATACATATATACTTGATTACTCAAGATAAGCAATTTGGAGACACAACATATACAAACAGATGCAAGGAACAAAACCAAAACATCCAAAGAGGCAAGTAACTTTCAATGTAAACAATTTAAGTACAAGTTACCGCAAGGAGGCACATTGGATGATAATCCGAATGACTTGGCTTGAGGCAATATGAATGATGAAGACCCCTTAATTCTTCATAATGTAGCCAAGTCTCCAATGACCTCCAACAACACCTATTGATCAAGTATGGCCTAGTTGGTCCCCAACCAAGTTGGGTCCTAAGAGGTTAGTCACAATAGGCTTGGCTACCCAAATGGTTCTTTTCTTGACACCACTTTGACTACCAACAAATTTGGCAAACACATTGCCAACCTTATCCTTTCCAAGAGAATAGATATCATCAATTAGAATAGGGTTGGATAAGGTACCATTCATGCATGAAGAAGCGACGTGACCTTTTTCACGACATAGGTAGCAACGTCTACTCTTTACTTTCTTCTCACTTGATTTCTCAACTTGAGAAGCATTAGCTTGAGTTTTCTTGGGAAGAGGCCTTTCTTCAACTTGAGGTTGAGAATGAGAGTGAACTTGTGGCCGCTTCTCTTGTTGCTTGTCACTAATGGCCTTCTTCTTCAAAGGGCAAGATCTAACATGATGCCCTTCAATTTTGCACTTGCAGCAAATAATCTTGGCCGAATTCTTGAGTTGTTCTTGGCCCTTATTATTGTTGCTCTTGGACTTCTTCTTCTTATTGGAGTTGAATCCAAGTCCACCTTTGTCATTGGGGGATTTTTGCACACTCAAGATATTGTTGAGTGTGTATTTCCCTTCATGACACTTGTCTAAGTCTTTCTTCAAAGAAGTGACTTGGGCCTTGAGCTCTTTGATTTCCTCTACATGGTTAGTATCAACACAAGTACTAGAGGAAGTATAAGCTTCAATGTTAGAGCAACAAGGCAAGGAAAGTAATTCATCACTAGAAGTACCAATGTTATGAGTAGATGAATTACAAGCACTAGCACATGGCAATATAGCATTTTGACTAGACGTAGTGCTTATGTCCACATGAGACTCACTAGATGTTACCTTAGTAATCATAGCCTCATGAGCTAACTTTAGCACCTTATGGGATACTAGAAGATCATCATGAGAGCTTGCAAGCTTTACATGACTTTCTTCCAATTTCCCATAATTGCGAGATAACAACTCAAGTTGAGCCCTTAGCTCAACATTCTCCTTCAAAATGGATGCTTCACTAGAAATAGAGTTAGTAGCACAAGCATCATCATTAACAACAAGAGGAGAAGTCAACTTGGCAAGATCTTTTGAATATGAAGCTTTAAGTTGTGCATGAGACTCGGTGAGTTTGATGAGCTCACTCTTAATGACCCTTGAGCCATTTTCGAGGTGCCCAAAGTCCTCAAGAAGTTTAGCATGCAACTTCAAGCTTCTCATTTTTAGTTTCAAAAACATTGGCCACCTCAAGAGCTCTATCATGAGATTCCTTCACTCTAGATAATTCTAGAGCAAAAGTCTCCTCAAGAGATTCCTTGGTGGTTTGTTCAAGTTCGAGAGCTTGGGAGAGGTTCGCGATCTCATTAGCGTAACCACGCTCATGGCCTTCCATTTTATCAATGGTGACCTCATGCTCCTCAAGACGAGATTCCAACTCATCAATATATTTCTTGCCCTCAATAGCAATAGACATGATTTCCATGAAGTTGAAGCGAGCAATTTTATTCTTAAGAAGAGCTTTAAAAATCATTTCCCCTTAATTTTTAAGGAGGCAACATCATCATTCTCTTCATCATAATCAACATCATCATCACTCTTGCCATCATCAATATCATCACAAGATATATTGGGATTCAAAGTGGGAGATACCTTTGAAGCCTTGGCCATAAGGAAAAATGCAATAGATGATGATGTAGGATCCCTTGAAGCACCATTAAAGACCACATCTTGTTCAATGGAGTGTTGGGTTTCCTCTACATTGTTAGCACAACAACTCGAGGAAAAACATGCATTTTTATTATGGCAACAAGATATAGCAAGCATATCATCATGAGGTTTAGTCAAGCAATTTCTACATGATATGCAAGGACTATCAACACAAGCATGTGAAACATGTAAGGTGCTAGAAGTGTTAAAGTCCAAAGATGAAGCATTGCAATAAGAAAGTGATGAAGGATTATCAACAATAAGCATACTATCATCATTGCAATGACCAACACTACTCACCATATCATTACCTTGTGGCAAAGCACATGTAGGTGAAGTAGAAGAAGTTGAGAAGACTATACGACTGGAGGTGGAGGGAGAACAATCATCCCCACAAATCTTGGACACGCCATATTTATCTTGAAGCTCTGTCCACAACTCATGAGCATCCCGGAACGGCATGAGTTGAAATATAACTACATTGCTCAAAGCATCGAAAAGCACATTAGAAGCTTGAGCATTGAGATAAGAGTTTTCTCATCCTCTAAAGATAATCTTTGGGGATCCTTTGGAGGAGAAAAACCCATATCTACAATTCGCTCTAAATTTGGGTCCATGACCCTAAAGAGATTAAGCATGCAAATTACCCAAACATCAAAATTTGTGCCATCGAAACTAAGAGTGTCAGAGAATCCTAATCCCCTAGTCGACATCTTTACTCTCTAGGCGGTTAAGCCTAAAAAAGAGAGACGAGGCTCTGATACCAATTGAAAGATCGTGGATGTCGCCTAGATGGGGGGGGGGGTGAATAGGTGCTTTAAAATAATTACGGTTTAGGCTTGAACAAATGCGGAATAAACCTAGCGGTTAATTTGACAACCTCAAAACCTACAACAACTAGGCTCACCTATGTGCACCAACAACTTATGCTTAAGCAAGAAAAACTACTTAGGTGATAGCAAGATATATGACAAGAAACAATATGGCTATCACAAAGTAAAGTGCATAAGTAAAGGGCTCGGGTAAGAGATAACCGAGGCACGCGGAGACGACGATGTATCCCGAAGTTCAAACCCTTGCGGATGCTAATCTCCGTTTGGAGCGGTGTGGAGGCACAATGCTCCCCAAGAAGCCACTAGGCCCACCGTAATCTCCTCACGCCCTCGCACAATGCAAGATGTCGTGATTCCACTAAGGGACCCTTGAGGGCGGTCACCGAACACGTACAAATGGTAACCCTTGGGGGCGGTCACCGGTACCTGTCAAATTGCTCGGGGCGATCTCCACAACCTAATTGGAGACCCCGATGCTTGCCCGGAGCTTTACACCACAATGATTGAGCTCCGAACACCACCCATCTAGGGCGCCCAAGCACCCAAGGGGAACAAGCTCAAGGGTACCAAGCACCCAAGAGTAATAAGCTTCTCAACTTGTAACTTCCACGTATCACCGTGGAGAACTCAAACCGATGCACCAAATGCAATGGCAAGGGCACATTGAGTGCCCAAGTCCTTCTCTCTCAAATCCCACCGAAGCAACTAATGCTAGGGAGCAAAATAAGAGGAAGAACAAGAAGGAGAACACCAAGAACTCCAAGATCTAGATCCAAGGGGTTCCCCTCACATAGAGGAGAAAGTGATTGGTGGAAATGTGGACCTAGATCTCCTCTCTCTTTTCCCTCAAAAACTAGCAAGAATCCATGGAGGGATTGAGAGTTAGCAAGCTCGAAGAAGGTCAACAATGGGGAAGAACACGAGCTCAAAGGATAGGGTTCATTAGGGAAGAAGACCCCCTTTTATAGGTGGGGAAAAATCCAACCGTTATGCTCACAACCCGCACTGAATGTACTACCGCTCCAAGGAGCAGTACTACCGCTAGGGCGGTAGTAGCCCTTTGAAACACAACAGTGAGGAGGCAAAAAGGCCAGAAGAACCGTCGGAGCGGTAGTACCACTTGACCTCACGGTACTACCGCTAGGGGTAGCGGTACTACTGCTAAGGGTAGTGGTACTACTGCTTGCGAGCGGTACTAAAAAATTACATCCATGCCTACCACCGCTGGACTAGTGACGTGTTTTTGGTCCCGAGCGGAAGTAGCCACGGAAGTAGCCGCGGTAATACTGCTCCAAGCAGTAGTACCGCTCCCAAGAGCGGTAGTAAAAAATTACATCCGCTCCTGTCCGCGGTAGTACTGCTGCAGCCTTTTCAGAACACCAAAACTACCACAACTTTTGCAAACGGACTCCGAATTCGATGAAACCAAGTTTGTTGGAAAGCTAGCGACAAGGGATAACACAATCTTGATAGAAATACCAATAAGAAGCAAATGAGAAAATGCCCAAAAGAAAATGGTGAGAACCCTTCCTCGGATAAGACCGGTAAAACCTCCAACACTGAAAACATCATAGAAGACGCATGCAAACTCCGTTGATGAACTCAAGCTTGTCATCAAGATGAACATAAGCTCTAAGACTCACAAAGAGAACCAAACAAGAACCAAGAAACATGATGCAAGGATGCAATGGTTTGAGCTCTCGATTTAAAGATACGATCAAGCTACTCACTTGAGAGCCCCCTTGATAGTAACGGCTATCGATCCTATAACCCGGTCTCCAAACTATCACCATGAGACCGGTAAAATATAAAACCTATCAAGGGCAAACCTTTGCCTTGCACGAAGTCCACTTGAGCTAGATGATGACGATCTTGACTCCCTCAAGTTGGACCACCTTTCTTGATTGCATTCGTTCGATGAAGACTAGTTGAGTGCTCCCCCATACTCCACTATGGGTGAGCCACTCTTTGGTCCATTGATACCATAATGGACGGCAAGCTACAAGCATGATTTCTTCGTGATGCTCCACTTGAACTTGCACAACACAACCTTGATTTCATGTCATCATCCATGGGTTGTATGTGATCTTCCTCTTGACGCAAGCCCATGGAAGATAACCTAACCCCACATAAAACTCTCACAAAGACCATGGGTTTGTACACAAAGTGTAATTGACAATGCTTACCATACCATGGGATCACTTGATCCCTCTCGGTACATCTTCTACGCTTTGTGAGTTGATCAACTTGATTCACTCTTGACTTAGTCTTGATCAACCTTGAATCTTTCCAACTCTCTTCATTTGGATGATGTCTTGAAGGTAAACATGAATGATCACACAATCTTCTTCCTCAAGACATGCTTGCAATAAGCTCAACACTCACATGACCAATCTTTGGATAATTCCTCGAATAGCACCTTGGTCGACACAAACTCTCCTTGAAACCAACACATGTACTCCAAGAAAAGCCTATGGACAAAACCTTCAAATATAACTCAAGCCAACCATTAGTCCATAGAGATTGTCATCAATTACCAAAACCAAACATGGGGGCACCACATGTTCTTTCACCTAATACTAAACCCGTTGTTGATCACCAATGCCGGTTAAATCCGAAGATGAAAGAAGTGGTAAGAACGGAAATATTAAAACTTCTGGAAGCAGGTATAATCTATCCTATATCTGATAGTAGATGGGTAAGTCATGTTCATTGTGTCCCTAAGAAAGGAGGTATAACTGTTGTTCCTAATGATAAGAATGAACTTATTCCACAAACAATTGTTACAGGCTATAGAATGGTAATTGATTTTAGGAAATTAAAAAAGCAACTAGAAAAGATCATTACCCTCTGCCTTTTATTGATCAAATGCTTGAAAGATTATCTAAGCTCACACATTTTTGCTTCCTTGATGGATATTTTGGTTTTTCACAAATACCTATTTCTCAACCTGATCAAGAAAATACCACTTTTACTTGTCCCTTTGGAACTTATGCTTATAGATGTATGCCTTTCGGTTTATGTAATGCACCTGCTATTTTTCAAAGATGTATGAATGCTATATTCTCTAAGTTTTGTGAAAAGATAGTTGAGGCTTTCATGGATGACTTCTCTGTTTATGGGAAGTATTTTGATGATTGTTTATGCAATCTTGATCGAGTTTTGCAGAGATATGAACAAACAAATCTTGTCTTGAATTGGGAGAAGTGCCACTTTATGGTTAATTAAGGCATTGTCTTGGGTCATAAAATTTCTGAAAGAGGTATTGAACTGGATAAAGCTAAGGTAGATGCAACTGAGAAAATGCCATCTCCTAAAGATATAAAAGGTATTCGGAGTTTCTTAGGTCATGCCGGTTTCTCTAGGAGATTTATCAAAGACTTTTCTAAAATTTCTAGGCCTCTTACGAGTCTTTTGCAAAAGGATATTCCTTTTGTTTTTGGTGATGATTGTTTAGAAGCCTTTGAAACACTCAAGAAAGCCTTAATTTCTGCACCTATTGTTCAACCACCTAATTGGAACTTGCCTTATGAAATTATGTGTGATGCTAGTGATTATGCTATTGGTGTTGTTCTAGGACAAAGAGTTGATAAGAAATTGAATGTTATTCATTATGCTAGTAAAACTCTAGACAGTGCTCAACGGAACTATGCTACTACAAAAAAAGAATTCTAGCAGTGGCATTTTCTTGTGATAAATTTAGACCTTATATTCTAGCAGTAACTGTTCGCACCGATCATGCTGCTATTAAATATCTCATGGAAAAGAAAGATGCTAAACCTAGACTTATTCAATGGGTTCTCTTGTTACAAGAATTTGATATACATATCACTAATAGAAAAGGAGCTGAGAACCCCGTAGTTGATAATTTGTCTAGGCTTGAAAATTTGCCTGATGACCCACTAACTATTGATGATAGTTTTCCTGATGAGCAGTTAGCTGCAATAAATGTTGCTCATAGTACTGCTTGGTATGCTGACTATGCTAATTTACATTGTTGCTAAATATTTACCACCTAGCTTTACATACCAACAAAAGAAAAAAATTCTTCTATGACTTAAGACATTACTTTTGGGATGACCCACATCTTTATCAAGAAGGAGTAGATGGTATTATTAGACGTTGTGTACCTGAGCATGAACAGGGACAAATCCTACGGAAATGTCGCTTCGAAGCTTATGGAGGGCATCATGCTAGAGATAGAACTTCTCACAAGGTATTGCAATCTGGATTTTATTGACCTACTCTCTTCAAGGATGCCCGTAAGTTCGTCTTATCTTGTGATGAATGTTAAAGAATAGGTAATATCAGTAAGTGTCAAGAAATGCCTATGAATTATTCACTTGCTGTTGAACCATTTGGTGTTTGGGGATTTGATTACATGGGACCTTTTCCTTCCTCTAATGGGTATACACATATTTTGGTTGATGTGTTTTTTTTTTGAGGAATTGGGACAGTGGTAGAGGCTCCCACTGTCATATATATTAATAAATATAGCAAAGTTACAAGGAGTAGTTACATCATGAACATGTCTCCCCCATCTCACTTTGGAGTGAGGATATAAAAGATCTAAAGAGTACAATTAATCAGAGGGTAGGGAGTCTAAAAGCAAGAAGATGAACTCCTTCTTGTTGTCTTTAACCCTATATTGGAGAAGACTAAACTCTTCTCTGAATCTGCTAGCCAGAGTGGTAAGAGGGCTTATATTTCTGAAAAGTTTGTTGTTCCTTTCTTTCCAAATGCTACAGGATGCTTAAAGGATGATTTCCATGAACAAAGGCCTGCCCCAAATAATTTTAGCTTGTTCTAGCCAGGACAGTCTAGAGGCCTGATCTCCAGGGTCTAGCCCAAAGGTTGACCAACAGTTTCTGCTAAATGGGCATGTTAGGATCAAGTGATCAATGTCTTCTTCTTTTTGGCCACATAGTAAGCAGTTCAGGTTTGTACCAATGTTATAGTGTCTTCTCTTCAACATGTTTCTGGTGTTTAATCTGTCAGACAACATAAGCCAGCCAAAGACCTTGAGTTTAGCAGAGACTTTTGATTTCCATAGCCAGTGGTAAGTTTTATGGGCCTTCATATCCCTGAAGCAGAATTTGTAGTATTTGCTTGCAGAGAAATCAGTTCCTTTCCATGGGTAAGACCATATATCTTTTGCATTTTGGTTGTTATCCAAAGTAATGTGGGCTACCAATCCTTGCATATCTTGTACTTCCTGCAATGCTTGTGAAGATAGTGGCAGAAAGAATGCTTGTTCCAAAGATGTTATGGTTAATAAATCTTGGACTGAACAATCTTCATTCCTCGCATAAGAAAAAGCTCTAGGATGTGTGTCAGAAAGAACTTCATCCAACCACAGATCTTTCCACATGAGAACATTGTTTCCACGGTTCACTGTAACTTTGGAGATTCCTCTAAAAATAGGAGTAAGCTTGAGAATGTCCCTCCACCAGAATGATCCACATGGATCTGAGGCGTGTGGTATTTTGTTGGTATAGTATGTGGACCAGATCAATTCTACCCAAGGTAGGTCAAGACGGTTGTAAAACTTGTGTAAATATTTTAGAAGGAGAGCATCACTTTGCAGTTTAAGGTTAATGATTCCAAGCCCTCCACACTGCTTTGGCCTGCAAACTCTGTCCCAGGCCGCCAAAGAGTTGCATTTTTCAATTGCTCGCCTTCTTTGTCCATAGGCATTTCCTTCGTAGTTTGTCTAGGAGCTCAAGGATTTTTGGAGGAAATCTTAGCGTGCAGAGTGCAAAAATAACAAGTGAGGTGATGACTGTGTTTAGTAAGGAGAGTTTGGATCCATAGACATTAGAGATAAAGTAGAAGTGAGTCTTCTTTTCATATTGCAGACAATAGGCATTAGGTCTTGTACCGAAGGTTTTGAAGTACCAAGGGGTAATCCCAGGTATGTGAAAGGCATTTTTTCAATTGTACATCCAAAGATTTCTGCAAGATCTTTACTTAGGGCATCATCACAGTTGATTGGAATCAAAGTTGATTTATGAAAGTTAATTTTGAGGCCAATGGAAGTTGCATAGTCAGTGAGAATGTTTTTCATAGTATGAGCTTGATCGTGGCAGGCAGGCATGATGATAATAGAGTCATCCGCGTATTGGATGACAGGGTAATCAATTTGGTTTTGTCTAGGGAAAGGTAAATGAAGAAGACCATGTCTGAAGGCATCATTAATGGCTGCTTGCAAGAGATCAGCCGCAAGAACAAAAATTAGGGGAGAAAGAGGATCACCCTGTCGAACCCCACTTTTGCAGATAAATTGTCTGCCCGGAATTCCATTCAAGAGGGATGTAAGATTTGCCAGAAGAGAACAATGCCTTTATCCATAAAAGCCATTTGTCATTGAATCCCATGTGCTTCATTATTTCCAGCATTGCATCATGCTCAATGGTGTCAAATGCTTTAGCAAAATCCAGTTTAAGGAGCACAATCTTCTATTTAGAGTTTTGGCACTGGTGTATGTACTCAAATGCCCAAGCAAGACAAATCTGGATTGCTCTTCCTTTGATGAATCCATATTGATTCCTATGTATAATTTTCAGAATGAGCTTTTGCAGACGATTAGCTAGTAACTTTGTGATCACTTTAAGACAGCAGTTAAGTAAAGTGATAGGTCTGAATTCATTAACTGTAGCTGGGGAGGCAATTTTAGGGATCAAGGTGATATATCCTTCATTGATGCTTTCAAGGTTTAAGGTTCCAAAGATGGAATTGATCACATAATTTGTAGAAGTCTTCCTTAATGATATGTCAACAGGACTTGAGAAATATTCATGTGAAGCCATCCGGGCTCGGAGCTCTGTCTGGCCGGCATTTCTTTAATGACATTGTCAATTTCCTCTACGGAGAAAGGAACTGTTAATCGGTATAGGACATAACTATTTTATATAATGTTAGCAAGGTTAAACTTCATATGATATTCTACTTAGCATCACAATCTCTGTTTGAAACTTTGGTAAATTAATGCTTCTTTCCCAATATGATCTTCAATTGTGGTGCCATTATCTAGTTGAAGAGAGGGGATATTGTTCCTTCTATACCTCTCAGATGCCATGGCCTTGAAAAACTTTGGGTCCTCATCACCAAATTTTGCCCATCTGATAGTACATCTCTTTCTCCAATATTGTTTTTGATACTCCAATAACCTGAGTAAATGATTTTTGAGAATTCTTCCAAGTTACTCTCTTGGATTGTGAGATTTCTTTCGCTTTTCAGAGAGTCCAGGTCACCAAAGGCAGCATTAGAGTTAGCAATAGTCAAGCTAGCTTTGAAATTTTTTACTCCATTTTTGAGCTCATATCTAAGAGTTTTCAGTTTCTCGGAAATTATGGTGGCATAGTTATCTGAAGGTACATGTTTGTTCCAGGAGGCAGCTACTAAGTCCATAAAACCAGGATGTTGGATCCAATAAGTCTCAAACCTGAAAAGGTTGCTTCTAGGTATGTTTGTTTCAATGGATATTACACATGGTATGTGGTCTGAAACTGGTTTAGAGAGAGGTTTTACAATGGTGTTGGGGTATGTATTAGTCCAGTTAGTTGAGGTGAAGAACCAATCCAGTTGTTCTAGTAATGGATCTTCCTGCATGTTACTCTAGGTAAATGTTCGGCCTTTGAGAGGGAGTTCAATCAGGCCCTGTGTTCGAATTAAATCGTTGAAAGTAATCATATCATTAATGTTTCCACCAGGTTTATTTCGGTTAGCTGGGCTACGGATATAGTTGAAATCCCCAACAAGGAGCCAGTCTTCATTAGGGGGGATATTAAGATTAAGTAACCAACTTGTATAGTCAATCCTGGAGTCACCTTGACAAGGGCCATATATATTTACCAGGGTCCACATTTGGGCAGATTGGGTGGATTGAAATTTAGTAACAAGTGCAAATTCCTCCTCAATTAACAGCGTGCCAGTAAAGGTAGCACTATTCCATAAGGTTAAAATACCACCAGAGGCCCCTCTCAAAGGGATGAAAGCAAATTTGTCAAAGCATTTAGGACAACAAGATTTAATATAGGAGTTATCAAAAGCAGTTTTCTTGGTTTCTTGTAAGCAAATAACCGAGCAACCACTAGTAGCAACAACATTGGATAAAGACAAAAACTTGGGGTCTGAGTTCATGCCCCGGATGTTCCAACATAACACATTCCAGTTCGATAAAATAGACATAAAAGATAGGAAATAAAGCTGCAACTAGGCTGAAGTCGAAGAAGAGCCAGCCCCCGAATCTGCCATAAGCAGATCTTCAAGAATCTCTTCAGTGAGATAAAGACATCAGACAAATGATATTTTGAATTTGCTCAATGGTCATGGGAGGTGGGATTTCACCATCTTCAGGCTGATCGTCAGTGATATCAGTGATGACTACAGCAGACACAGCATTGGGAATGACTCTGGGTTTTACCTTGGAAGTATTGGTCCTGCTGTCAGTAAGAGCAGGCACCTTGAAGCCATCGTATTTATTGGAACGAGCACTTCTACGCACACTGGTCACAGAGAGAGGTGTTTTATTCTTGCCACGTTTGTTGTGTTCAACCACCCTTGAAGATCCAGCCTGAAATTCAAAGGATCGCCACTGTAGATCTTCCCTGCTCGCAAGAGTTTCAGAGAATTCCACAGCCTGAGAACCAGTAATAATACCCACAGCCTGATTGTCTTCAGTAAGAGCCTGCATCTCCTCGGAAGCAAGGGACCAAACATGGACAGTAGTGGTGACAGATCCATCTACCTCACCCTAAGCAATGCAGGAAGAAACCTGAACAGAACCATTATATTCAGAATGTGACAGGGTGATATCCAGCTTGGTTGATCTCATTCCATAGCCATGGGCCCAAGGGCCAATAGTGGCAAGAGAGGGCATGATGGAGCTTGAAAGGAAGTTAGTGATGGGCACATATGACAGTGGCTCAGCAATTAGCAAACCATTCAAGAACTCATTGTCAGCATTGAACTGAATGTTCATACCAGCATTAGTGACAGAGATATTAAACTGAATCCTTGGTGTCTGAACCTCATTTGTAGGGGCCATCAGTTCATTATTCAGCACAGGAGGAGCTACATCATTAGAAGCAGAATAGAGAGATCCATTCCTCTGGAGAACCTGCAGAACAGAGGCTGGTACTAGCACCAATGCATCAGAGTCAGAGTTTGTAGTGGAACTACTGAGAGAGAATGAGTCATTCCAAGCTGCAAAAGGGATGTCTTGCAGATTGTTAGCTGGAAGAATTCCATCCTGAACTTGCAGGCCCTCATTGGCCAGCCACTCTTGGTAGTTATAAAGAGCGGGTGGAGCAGGAGGAGGAGGTGCAGGCCATTCTCCCCATTGGGGATGGATCTCAATATCCTCCTGGGCTGCAACATTTTCACCCACATCCTCTGCAACATTGTTTCCAACACCCTGTTGAGCCATCCAGTTATTAAGCTGCATCTGATAGAGTTGCTCATCATTGAGGCCTTCACCATAGAGAGGGTGTGGGATACCATCTGCAGGAGGTGGGTCTTCACCAGCCGGAGGAACTTCAGGCAGATGAGCATTCCAATCTGAGATGCGCAACATTGTAACACAAACTGTCCAGCAATGGCGATTACCTCCAAGTTGGCGGATAACCAAGCTCTTTGGCACCAGCCTGAGATGAATGACTTTAACACGAAGGAGTACAAGCTTTATGTCTCCTCTTGGGTTGTGCCAGTGCGTCAGACTACCAAAACCATCAACAGATCTATGCAGATAATGGTAGGTTTGGTAATCTTGTGGATTGTTGTTGATTATATATGTTACTAAATGGGTAGAAGCTATTCCAACCAGTAGTGTTGATCACAATACCTCTATTAAAATGCTTAAGGAAGTTATTTTCCAAAGGCTTGGAGTCCCTAGATATTTAATGACTGATGGTGGTTCACACTTTATTCATGGTGCTTTCCGTAAAATGCTTGCGAAGTATGATGTTAACCATAGAATTGCATCACCCTATCATCCTCAGTCTAGTGGTCAAGTTGAACTTAGCAATAGAGAAATAAAATTAATTTTGCAAAAGACTGTCAATAGGTCCCGGAAGAATTGGTCTAAGAAGTTAGATGATGCACTTTGGGCTTATAGAACAACATATATAAATCCTATGGGCATGTATCCTTATAAAATGGTTTATGGAAAAGCTTGTCATTTTCCTCTTGAGTTAGAACATAAAGCATATTGGGCCATCAAAGAACTCAATTATGATTTCAAACTTGCTGGTGAAAAGAGGTTATTTGATATTAGCTCATTAGATGAATGGAGAACCCAAGCTTATGAAAATGCAAAATTATTCAAAGAAAAAGTTAAAAGATGGTATGACAAAAGAATCCAAAAGCGCGAGTTTAAAGTCGGAGAATATGTTCTTTTGTAGAACTCTCGTTCAGATTCTTTGCAGGAAAACTCCTCTCAAAATGGGAAGGCCCTTATGTTATCGAGGAGGTTTATTGGTCTGGAGCCATCAAAATAAATAATGCCTAAGGTACTAACCCGAAGGTTGTCAATGGGCAACGAATAAAACATTATATCTCAGGTACGCCCATTAATGTTGAAAGTAATATTATCCAAACTTTGACACCGGAAGAACACATAAAATTTTCCTTCCTAACACTCCGTAATCTTGAAAATAAGGAGGTACGTGATACAAGAAGTAAACGGACCAAAAATCCGCAAAAATATTTTTTGTCGGGCCAGATATTTAGAAAAATAGGAAAATAAGAAACTTCCAGAAGCGCACTGGTGGGCACAAGACACCAGACGCCGCCAGCACCAAGCTTGCTGGCGCGCCTGTGGGTTCTCGCCCACAGGGACACCTTCCGGACTCCGTTTTTCTATAGTTTGCTTGTCCTCCAAGATAAAAAAATCTATATATACTCCCTGAACCTGTTAATCACCATATCACGGAGAAATCCTCTGTTTTCTTTTCTTTGTTTTTTTCTGACAGATTCAGCTAGACCAACATCATGTCTTCCTCACCTTTCAATAATGGAGAAGAAGACACAAGGGTGGTTCGGGAGGATCTAAGGAGAGATGAAGCTGGAGAGGTTGTTATGGAGGATGAGGAGGGAAATCCTTTTGGGGTTCACTCTCCGGCCTCCGAGAGAGGCACACTAGACGGCATCTCTACTCACCCCAATCCCCATCAAGCCATGGGATCTTCAAACAATCAAGCGAACCTAGAAGTGCAAGAAGAACTCCCTCCGAGGAGGCCTTTACACATGTTACATAGTAACAATTTTTGCAATTTGATTCACAACTATGGGTTCGAGAATACTCCTCGTAGGCACATACCGTCCAATGGGGACATATCTCGGCCAAGAGAAAACGCTGCAGGAACAAAACCGTGGGGCCTGGAGAATAAACACATAATGGCTGAGGTGAAGAAAAATAGTGAATTAATTCATCGAGCCCTTCTGGAGATTCAAGGTTTGAAGGATCTACTCATGGTTATATTGGAGAATAGTACTTCATCACCATCACCATCTTCTTCACCGCCAAAAGAGAACTGAGTATCGGGTATGGGCACTCCCCTCTGCTTCCGCCAAGCTTGGGGGAGGTGCCCCGGTATCGTATCATCCCACTATCTTTTTGCTTTTACTTATTTTAGTTCGATCTTTTGCTTTATATAAATAAAAATTTAGTTTGATCCTTTCTTCTTTGAGAGTTTGCTTAGTGATCTATCCTTGTAATCGTGTGCAAGATATATAATAAAGTTTAGTTTGAGTTTTTGCTTTCTTTACTTTCATGTTGCAAATAAAAGAAAGGAAATAAGGAAGAAAATAAGGAAATAAATAAATAAAGGAAAGAAAATAAATCAAGAAGATCATATACTAATCTTAAGGTAGGTGATGACACCACATAAGGAAAAGTATAAGTAGAAAATTTTATTAGAGATTGACAAACATAGCATTAGTCAGTGATGCAACTCATGAGAGATTTAATAAGGGAAGAGAGATTCACATATAAATATACTATCCTAGAAATCATTTGTGATTGTGAGCCGTCATCAAAATATTATATGCCAAAATTGTTGACGTTGGACAAGGAAGACAACTTAATGGTTTATGTTTGTTTATATCCACATAGAAGTCATATTGTCATGGATCCTTTAACATGTGGTGCTTGCCCCCCATCTTTGCTAGCCAAAAATTCTACACTAAGTAGATATACTATTTGTGCATCCAAAAACCCTTTAACCCAAATCTTATTTTCAAGTGTCCACCGTACCTACCTAGGGATTGAGCAAGATCCCTCAAGTTAAGTTGTCATCGGTGCAAAAAGGCAATAAAGATTGCTTCTAAATGTGTGAGATCATTAAGTGTAAGAGAAAATTGAGTGTTGCACGAACTTGTGATGGTGAAGAATAAAAGCGATAGACTGCATAATAAAGGTCGCTATCACAAGGGGCAATGCAATGTGACGTTCTTTTGCACTAAGGGCTTGAGCATACAAACAAATAAGCGCATAGCAACCTCTGCTTCCCTCTGCGAAGGGCCTATCTTTTACTTTTATGTATTTACTTTTATGCAAAGAGTCAAAGTTTTCCCTCTATTCCTTTTTATTTTTCTCCTTTGGCAAGCATCATGTGGTGAGGAAAGATCTAGGCACATATGTCCAGTTGAATATAGATAGCATGAGTTATTATTGTTGACATCACCCTTGAGGTGAATACGTTGGGAGGCGAAACTATAAGCCCCTATCTTTCTATGTGTCTGGTTGAAATGTTTTGCTCATGCGTACGCGGTGAGTGTTAGCAATCATAGAAGACTATATGATGGTTGAGTATGTGGACTTGCCTAAAGGCTCCGATATGTGACCCTTCCTGAAAAGATGATGAATTGTAGTTGCAAAGTTGACTAAGAACATAGTTTGTTGATTTTTAATAGATTTTTTGCTTTATACTTCAATAGTGTGATGAATTCTCACTTATTCATGAGAAGTCTATGATAAAAGTTCTATGATAAAAGCCTTATGTTTAATTTTGTTGCTGTTATAATAATGAACATGATGCTTCTATGTCCGTATTTTGTTTTTATCAACACCTCTCTCTCTCTAAGCATGTGGACATGTTTTTCGATTTTGGTTTTCGCTTGAGGACAAGTGAGGTCTAAGCTTGGGGGAGTTGATACGTCCATTTTGCATCATGTTTTCTTACTGTTATTTATGATGTTTTTATCCATAATAATGCTTTTTGGAGTAATTCTTGTCGGATTTCGGGTTCCGGCAAAACCCTTGAGGTTCGAACACTGGGGTGTGCACGAAGATTTCCCCCTACCTAATCACGCCCTCAACCTCGCCACGATCTCAAAGGTTATCTCGACAAACTCACAACACAAGGGACACAAGATTTATACTGGTTCGGTCCACCGTTGTGGTGTAATACCCTACTCCAGTGTGGTGTGGTGGATTGCCTCTTGGGCTGAGGATGAACAGTACAAGGGGAAGAACAGCCTCCTGAGGTGAGGTGTTCTTGTGCTTGGTGGATGCGAGGATGGAGTGGATCTAGTCCAAGCTTCGTTGCCTCCTACTGTGGTGGCTAGTCCTACTTATAGAGGCCCTGGTCCTCTTCCCAAATATTCAGCGGAAGGGATCCAACAACGGCCAATTTGAAAGGGGACAGCTAGTACAAGCTATCCTGACTAAAGGTGGTCTTCGCCTGCCAAAGGCTCTGGTGGTGACGCCGTCTTACGGTGACCTCTGTCCTGTCGTCCTGCTGGTCTTGGTCTCGTTGCACTGATATGGAAACCTTTGCTTGATGCCTCGGTACTCCTCGCCTGCGCTTGCCTCCTTAACACCAAAGAGGAAGCGAGGACACTGTGCGCGCTGGCGCCTGCCTGGCCTTGGTCGTCATGGCTTGCGTCATTGGAACCTCGCGAGGTTCGCCTCACCTTGATCTCTCCGCCCCTCGCGAGCCAGCCCGATGAGGCCACTCCCGAGGAGGTCTTGTGTCGTCCGCCTCGCGAGGCTTGGCCCCTCGCGAGGGTCTTGAGCGCTTGTTGGTGAAGACGGGTCGTACTGGGCCGCGAATGGAGCCACGCCGTGGGCCACAGGCAGGCAAGTCTGGGGACCCCCGTTCCCAGAACACCGACAGTAGCCCCCGGGCCCAAGGCGCGCTCGGACTTGGCTTCGAGGCGAAGCCAAAGGGCAAGTGCGGAGCGCCGCGGGCCCCAACAGCATGCGGCCTTGGTCGACGCGTGGCGATTGATTGGACGTGGGCGTCTCCGCTTCCCCACGCTGCCTCGGCAACTGCCCAACTTGACGAGTCCCTGCTGCATGCAGAGAAATATCATCATTACCTATGATCATGGAAGTCGACGGTTGGCCTCCTCCTGCTATAAATGGGGAGGGGGGCAGAGCCCCCATCGCCCATCTCTTCCCATTCCGCTCACTCCTCCTCCCTTGCTCCATTGCCAGCAGCGACTCCCATGGCGCCTACGAAGAGGTTTTTGGCCGCGGAGAAGGGGAAGGCTCGCCAGGAGGGGCCCGACTCTCCGCTGTCCAAGCACGGACGCGGTCATCCTTGCAAGCACTCCGCGACCCCTGCCGTGGCTCCCCGCGGCCGCAGCGGTGCTCCTTCGTGTGGTGGGAGCCGCCTATGTCGAAGCAGTCCCGTCAATGAAGGGAGGCGCGCCATGGTCGCGCGGCCTCCCCGGCCGTGCTTCCACTTGGCGGAGGTGCTGCCGGAGTTTGTGTTGTGGTCGGAGAACCCTGCCGGCTCCTGGCTTCAGCTCCCGCGCTTCTTCGCCGGCGAACTGCCGGCCACGTGTCCAAGCGGGCTCTGGCTGCAGGCGGACGGCTGTTGCAGCAAAGCTTCGTGGGTCGCGGTCGAGACCTCCGTTGCTGGCAACGTGGCTCTGGCTCGCGGTTGGCAGATGTTTGCCCGCATGCGCGGCTTGGGAAGGCGGTGCACTCTCCACTTCAAGTACGACGGCAATGCGGCCCTATACGTGAGGGTGTTCGGAGAAGATGGACGCCGCACCGGGTGCTGCCCTGAGGACAACGAAAGCGACGAGGTGCTTGGCCTTGGCGACGGTCGGGATGAGGGCGAGGACGATCTCGCGCCCAGCTACGGCGGTTCTCCCTCCAGCGACAACTCTAGCAGCGGTGGCTACGAGTAGCCGCCACACCTCCGCGCTCGCTTCAAAGGTGGCAGCAGGTCGTCTCACCGCCGCACTCCGGTGAAGCACGAGGAAGGGTCCGACTGAGCTCGGGAGAGCGCCATGGGCCCGTCCTCGCGAGCTGCTGCAGGGGCACGTGTCGCTTTTGTTTCGTTCTTCTTTTCCTTCCTGCATTGAGAGAGACAAGTATGGGGCCCTGTGGGGGCATGCAACAAACTATGATTTCCAGGTTGTTATGCTGTGTTTGTCATTCCCGTGCCGCGTCGCGATAACAATGTTTTATATAGGCGCGTAGGAAAAACTTAGCTTGACGCGTTTGAAGTAGTTTCCGCTTCACGAGGTGCGCGCTTCTCGGTACCTGGTGAGGAGGAACTACGAAAATTCGTTAGGAGATCCGAGCCTTGGTCGCAGGCGCCTCTGGCCACGACACAGTGCCTCGCATCGCGGTACCCGAGGGGCACAGATTGAGAGAGGCGCGCCAGCTTGAGGCTCGAACGAGGGGGCCTCGCGAAAAACAGACAAGATGCTCACGAGGGAACGAGGGCACCTGTCCAGCCCCCTCGCGAGGGACGCGAGAGAGGGTACAGGTCAAACACAGAACCAAAGGCAGAAACAGAGGCGTAAGTCGCATTTAAACAAGACCAAAGAAGCGATACCAGAAAAGAAAATTTTGATTAAAGAGGGCAAGCCAACCACGTAAAGCAAATAAAAAGCCGCTGGCCCCAAGCACCTAGTCTAGTCTTCTTGTCTTCTCACCAGCGTGGAGCTAAGTGCTGCCACTAGGACGTGGGAGGGAGCCCCAGAGGCCCGAGGGCAGCACTCCTGAGACTCCGGGGCGTGTGCAGCTCCACTCATTATTATGTGAGAGTGTCACGAGTGGAGACCTTCACAGGCACGGGGCCTTCTTCACAGGCGCTGGGTCTTTCTTCATGGGTAGATCTTCCGAAGGTGCGGGATGTTCCAGGCGTTCTAGATGGGTACCCCGTCCTATGTCTCCAGGCGCACAACGCCAGGCCAGGAAACGTGGGCGACCCTAAACGGTCCCTCCCACATGGGTGAGAGCTTATGCAGCCCTTCCCTGGAGAGCACCCGCCGCAGGACGAGGTCACCCACCTCGAGCATCCTGGAGCGGACGCTGTGACAGTGGTACCGTCGCAGCGCCTGCTGATATCTTGCCGCCCGTAGCGTGGCTTCACGGCGGCGTTCCTCCCCCAGCACGAGGTCCATCCCCCGCATGGCGTCCTGCTACCTCCCATCAAACGCCAGGACCCACGTGGAGCGATTCTTGACCTCGTGAGGGAGAACCGCTTCAGCTCCGTAGACGAGGAAGAATGGGGTCTCGCTCGTCGGCTTGGTGGCGGTGGTGCGGATGGACCACAACACCGACTGGAGCTCATCGTGCCCCGCCGCAGCCTCGAGCTTCTTCTTGAAGGTCCCGGTCTTGAGGCCTCTCGGGACCTCTGCGTTGGCTGCTCGGCACAGCCATTGCTCCAGGGGTGCGCCACCAAAGCGTAGCAGATCTGCGTTCCAAGGTTAGCACAATATGTCTTGAAGAGGTTACTAGTGAACTGCGAGCCGTTGTTGGTGATGATGCGGTTGGGGACCCCAAACCGGCTCATGAGACCTTTGATGAACTTGACCGCGGAACCGACCGGGATGGTGCGGACGGCTTCTACCTCCGCCCACTTGGTGAACTTGTCGATGGCGACGTAGAGGTAGCGGTAGCCCCCAGGTGCTCGAGGGAACGGGCCCAAGATGTCTAGCCCCCAGACCGCGAATGGCCACGAAAGTGGGATGGTCTGGAGGCCCTGAGCCGGCTGATGGATCTGCTTGGCGTGGAACTGGCAGGCCTCGCAGGACTTCACCAGATCAGCCGTGTCGTTGAGTGCCGTAGGCCAGTAGAATCAACTGCGAAACACCTTGCCGACGAGGGTCCGTGACGACGAGTGGTGCCCGCAGTCCCCGCCGTGTATGTCGGCCAGCAGCTCTTTCCCCGCTCCTCAGAGATGCAACGCAGGAAACGCTATTCGCCGCTTCATACAACTCACCGTCCTGGATGCAGTATGCCGTGGCTTGTCGGGCCACACGCTCCGCGTCCTCCCCCCTCTCCGGCAGCGTCCTTTGCATCAGGTACTCCTTGAATTCCTTGGTCCAGCACCCCTCCTGAGGCTCGAGTGCCAAGAGCAAGCGCGCTCCTGAGGTCGGGCCACAGGCCGGGGCTCCCAAGGCAGGTGGTTGGGGGAGTTCCTCCAGAGGCAGCGCTGTTCTTGAAAGCGATGGTGTTGCCGAGAAGAGCCGCTCCTCGAAGATGCCAGGCTCTTGGGGTAGCCACTTCAATGCTCTCCTGGCGATGTCGTCGGCTTCCTTGTTGGTGCCATGGGGCACATGCTGCAATTCCAGGCCTAAGAACTGCTTCCCCATCTCGCACCTCCGCGAGGTATGCCTCCATGTGCTCGTCCTTTGGCTCGTACACCTTGTTGGAGAAGTTGACGAGCAGCTGCGAATCGCCCTTGATGGTGAGGCACTTCACCTCGAGGGCCACTGCAGCCTTGAGGCCAGCTATGAGGCCTTCGTACTCTGATATGTTGTTGGAGACCTTCTCGCCCTACTGGAAGCAGAGCTGCACGGCGTAGTAAAGCTTGTCCTGAGTAGGTGAGATGAGCACTGCTCCAGCCCCCGCGCCCTGGCGCGCGAAGGCGCCATCGAAATACATAACCTAGCCGTCTGGCGCTTCACTCCCTGCCGAAAGGGATCTATCCTCACCTACTTCGGGTTGCGGAACGTCTGTCCATTCTGCCACGAAGTCAGCGAGCGCAGCCCCCTTGATGACCCTGGTTGTGCTGAACTCCAACTGGAATGCCTGTAGCTCGATGTTCCACTCAGCGACTCTCCCGGTGGGGTTGGGGCTCCTGAGCACCCTCTCCAACGGGTAGGCCGAGACTACCTTGATGGGTGACCTTGAAAGTAGTGTCGCAGCTTGCGCGATGCCACCAGGAGCGCGAGCAGGAGCTTTTGAGGCATGGGGTACCGTGCCCTCGCATCCCGCAGCACCATGCTGACAAAATACACAGGGTGCTCGACGAGGGCGGGTGCATTGACGAGGCTCGCGGCTTCCTGAGGCGACGAAGCCCCCGGAGCCTGGTCGCCTGTTGGGGCTTCCGCAAGCCCCAGTGCGCCGTCTTGTTGAACCTGGTCCCTTGTTGGCGTCGCCGCAGCTCCAGCAGAGCCCTCTGGGTCATGCGCCGCTCTGGCTGAGGGAGTGGCTTGGCGCGACGCATCCTTGGCTCGGCGCTCCTCCCGGACCGCCACCAGAGCTGTGCTGGTGGAGTAAGGGGTGGCGACAAGGTATAGCACCAGAGGCTCGAGAGGTCGGGGCGCCACCATCACCGGAGGGCTGGTCAGGTATCTCTTGAGGTCTTCAAACGCTTGCTCGGCCTCCGGAGTCCACTCGAATGGTCCCTTTTTCTTCATCAGCTTGAAGAACGGCAGGGCGCGTTCTCCCAACTTGGAGATAAAACGGCCCAACGCGGTCACGCGATCGCCGAGCTTCTGCATTTCCTTGAGGGTTTGTGGTGGACTCATGTCTTCGATTGCCTTGACCTTCTCCGGGTTCGCCTCGATCCCTCTGTGGGACACGAGGAAACCCAAAGCTGCCTAAGGGACGCCAAACACACATTTCTCCGGGTTAAGCCGCAAGTTTACCTGGCGCAGGCTTTCGAAGGTCTCCTTCAGGTCTTGAATCAAGGTTCTCGCCTCCCGAGACTTCACCACAATGTCGTCGACGTAGGCTTCAACATTCCTCCCGAGCTGCCGGCCCGGGGCGATGTTCATCAGCCGTTGGAAGGTCGCGCCCGCATTGCGCAGCCCGAACGGCATGCAAGTGTAGCAGTATACCCCGCACGGGGTCAGGAAGGCCGTCTTCTCGACGTCTTCAACTGCCATCTTGATCTGGTGGTAGCCTGAGAACGCATCTAGGAAGCACAACAGGTCACACTCGGCGGTGGAGTCGACGATCTGGTCGATGCGTGGAAGTGGGAACGGATCTTAGGGGCAGGCCTTGTTGAGGTTGGTGAAGTCAACACACATGCGCTCCTTCCCGCCTTTCTTGGGCACAACGACGGGGTTTTCCAACCATTCAGGGTACCGGACCTCGCGAATGACGCCTACTGCCTCCAGCTTGCGGGTTTCTTGGACGATGAAGGTCTGCTTCTCCGTCGACTGCCACTGCGCCCTCTGCTTCACAGGGCGTACGTTGGGGCACACCTTCAAGTGATGCTCAATTACTCCTATTGGGACCCCTACCAGCTGATTGGGCTCCCAGGCGAATACTTCCTTGTTTGTGTGCAGGAACTTCACCAGTGCTTCCTCTTGGTCGGGGTCGAGGTTGGCGCCTATGGTGAAGGTGGCCCATGAGGACCCGTCTTCCTCGACCGGCACATGCTTGGTTTCTGCCTGGTCTTGAGTGAACAACTGCTTCTTCTTGGTCGGTGCCGCCGGCTTAGCTCCGGAGGTACCCGCATCGGCCGGTTGCACTGCCGTGGCGGTCTTGAGGGCAAGCTTGAGTGCTGCCAGAGCCTCCTTGGTATCCCCCACTATGGTGAGGACGTCCTTGCTCCCAGGCATCTTCATGAGGTTGTAGGCCGGATGGGTCGCCGCCATGAACTGAGCTAGAGCCGGGTACCCAAGGATAGCGTTGTACGGGAGGCTGATGTGGGCTACATCAAAGTCGATCAGCTCGGCGCAGTAGTTGTCGCGGGTGCCGAAGGTTATGGGAAGACAGATCTGCCCCAGCGGGCTGGAGGAGCCGCCTCCGACGTCGGAGAAGGGCTTGCTGGGGCGGAGCCGCTCGAGTGGCACGTGAAGGAGGCTGAAGGCCTCCACCAAAAGCACGTTGAGGCCGGCGCCGCCATCGATGAGGGTCTTGGTGACGGCTATGTGGCAGATGGTGGGCGTGCAAAGCATCGGGAGCACGCCCGAGCCGACGGTGGTGACGGGGTGATCTTCCGAATTAAAGGTCAGATCGGCCTTGGGCGCCACCCAACCCGGGGGAGCTCCCTACCGCACGGAAGCGGTGCTGATCTGGCGAAAGAACAGCTTGGCGTGGTGGTCCGAGGGTGGCGCCTGCGAGCCGCCGAGGAGGGCCGCGACCGCGTGGGGCGCCGGTGCCGCGAAGCGCGCGACAAAGAAGCCGCGCAGCTCCTCCCAAGATGCCACCATGGATCCGGGGAGGTTGAGTAGCCAGACGCGCGGCACGCCAGTGAGGGCCATGGGAAGCCAGTTGGCCATGACCTTGTCGTCGCCCCAGGCCTGAAGGATGGCTCCTCGTACACCAGCAGGAAGGCCACCGGGTCCGCCGAGCAGTCGTAGCGCGGTGGCATCTCCGACTTGAACTTGGGCGGCCATACCTGCCAAGGCGGGGCTGTGGCTCGAGCCTCGGCCCCGGCCACGGCATCAGTCGTCGGAGCGGGAAGCGCGGCGCCTTCCATGGGGGCGAAACGCGGTGGTGGCGAAGCGTGGATCGACGAAAGGAAAGCTCTGGCGCACCCCTACTTGGCGCGCCAAATCTCGGATTTCGGGTTCCGGCAAAACCCTTGAGGTTCGAACACTGGGGTGCGCATGAAGATTTCCCCTACATAATCACGCCCTCAACCTCGTTACGATCTCAACGGCTAGCTCGACGAACTCGCAACACAAGGGACACAATATTTATACTGGTTCGGGCCACCGTTGTGGTGTAATAACCTACTCCAGTGTGGTGTGGTGGATTGCCTCTTGGGCTGAGGATGAACAGTACAAGGGGAAGAACAACCTCCTGAGATGAGGTGTTCTTGTGCTTGGTGGATGCGAGGATGGAGTGGATCCAGTCCAAGCTTCATTGCCTCCTACTGTGGTGGCTAGTCCTACTTATAGAGGCCCTGGTCCTCTTACCAAATATTGAGCGGGAAGGGATCCAACAACGGCCAATTTGAAAGGGGACAGCTAGTACAAGCTATCCTAACTAATGGTGGTCTTCGCTCGCCAAAGGCTCTGGTGGTGACGCTGTCTTGGGCTCCATGGTGACCTCCGTCCTGCCATCCTGCTGGTCTGGGTCTCGTTGCACTGATATGGAAACCTTTGCCTGATGCCTCGGTACTCCTCGCCTGCGCTTTCCTCCTTGGCACCAAAGAGGAAGCGAGGACACTGTGCGCGCTGGCGCCCGCCTGGCGCCCACTTGGCCTTGGTTGTCATGGCTTGCGTCATTGGAACCTCGCGAGGTTTGCCTCGCCTTGATCTCTCCGCCCCTCGCGAGCTAACCCGATGAGGCCACTCCCGAGGAGGTCTTGTGTCGTCCGCCTCACGAGGTTTGCCCCCTCGCGAGGGTCTTGAGTGCTTGTTGGTGAAGACGGGTCGTACTGGGCCGCGAATGGAGCCATGCCGTGGGCCGCAGGCAGGAAAGTCTGGCGACCCCCATTCCCAGAACACCGACAATTCTAATGCCTTTTCTCTCATAATATGCAAGGTATACACAAAGAGGGAGAATTCTGGCAGCTGGAAATCTGGACCTGGAAAAGCTACGTCAGGCCACCTATTCTGCACAACTCCAAACAAGCTGAAACTTCATAGAGAATTTTTATGGAATATTTGAGGAATATTGGAGCAAATAACTACCAGAGAGGGCCCACTAGGTGGGCACAACCCACCTGGGCGCGCCCTGATGGGTTGTGCTCACCCAGGCCCACCTCCGGTGCCCATCTTCTAGTATATAGGTCGTTTTGCCCTAGAAAAAGTAAGGATAAGACTTTCGGGACGGAGCGCCACCGTCTCGAGGCAGAACTTGGGCAGGAGCACTTTTGCCCTCCGGCGGAGCGATTCCGCCGGGGGAACTTCCCTCCCGGAGGGGGAAATCGTCGTCATCATCATCACCAACAACTCTCCCATCTTGGGGAGGGAAATCTCCATCCACATCTTCAACAAGACCATCTCATCTCAAACCCGTTCATCTATTGTCTTCAATCTTGTTACCGGAACTATTGATTGGTGCTTGTGGGTGACTAGTAGTGTTGATTACATCTTGTAGTTGATTACTATATGGTTTATTTGGTGGAAAATTATATGTTCAAATCCAATATGCTCTTTAATACCCCTCTAATCTTGAGCATGATTATCATTTCTGAGTAGTTACTCTTGTTCTTGAGGTCACGGGAGAAATCATGTTGCAAGTAATCATGTGTACTTGATATGTGTTCGATATTTTGATAGTATGTATGTTGTGATTCCCTTAGTGGTGTCATGTGAACGTCGACTACATGACACTTCACTATATTTGGGCCTAAGAGGATGCATTGTGGAGTAGCAATTAGATGATGGGTTGCGAGAGTGACAGAAGGTTAAACCCTAGTTTATGCGATATTTCGTAAGGGACAGATTGGATCCAAAAGTTTAATGCTATGATTAGAATTTATTCTTAATACTTTTCTCGTAGTTGCGGATGCTTGCGGGAGGGTTAATCATAAGTAGGAGGTTTGTTCAAGTAAGAACAACACCTAGGCACCGGTCCACCCACATAACAAATTATCAAAGTAGCGAACACAAATCGAACCAGTATGGTGAAAGTGACTAGATGAAATTCCCGTGTACCCTCAAGAACGCTTTGCTTATCATAAGAGACCGTTTTGGCCTGTCCTTTAGCTCAAAAGGATTGGACTATCTTGCTGCACTATTGTTACTACTATCTTTACTTGTCCGTTTGTAATATCCCAAAATTCTAAATTTTGGAATGTTATACTAAATAAATAATTATGATTGTTTGTTTGATTGTTGTGTGATTGATTGTATGAAATTGAGTGGAAATTGAAACTTTTTAAAAGTTGAATGAGAGGGAATAAAAGGACTTCCCCAAAACTTTTCATCTTGCATTATGATCTCCATGAATTCAAATTCATTTCATCACAAAACCCTAGAGTGAAGATAATATGACTTCTTCCATTTAAAGAAATGAAAAGGGGTTTGAAAATGATTTGAATTCTGTTTGAAATATTTCAGATTTAGAAACTTTAAGCAACTCAATGAGTTCATAAAATGACTTCTTCAAATTTGAAGAAAGAGAGTTGGAAGTTTCAAAGAAATAATTTGGAAGTCACTTTGAAAGTTATTTGAAACTCATTTTCCATTTGAAGTTGTTTGCATTTCCAAGTTTCAAATCCTCTGAAAACTATTCAAAACGAGAGAAGAAATATGACACTTCAAAATTCAGAGGGCATTTGAAATATAACTTGGCCAAGGGAAAACAGAAACGAAATAAAATTGTTTGAAATTCAAATTCAAATCCAATTGGGAGTTATTTGGGTTTCTATTCAAATTATTTTTCTCCTAAAAATAAACAAATGGAAATAAGGGTAAAATGATTCCCTTCAATAGAAAAATTAGGATAAAATTAATTTGAAATCATTTTTGTATTTTAGAAATGATTTTTATTGATCTTAAATACAACAGTAGCACTGTTTGACTTTTATGTTTTTTATGGAATTTATTTGTACTTCAAAAATAGTTCATATTTTTCCTGGTACTTTTTTTGAACATTTTGGTATATAATATGCCGATGTAATTTTTTTATTTATTCTCCGCTGTTGCAGTTTTCCTTTCTGTTTAAAAGAAAAAAAAACAAAGCACCGTGTGGACCGAAACACTGTTCGGCCCAGGAGCGCACCCAACCGGCCCATGGCCAGTTTCGGCCCGACTCCGAGCCCCAGCGCCCGAAGGCCTTCGCGTCGGTCGACCGCCCGCGCCTTCCACTCGCTCGCCACCCGCCACTGCCACTGACTGGTGGGACCCCCACCTTCTCGTCCCCAACCTCCAGCGCAGAGCACGGGAGGGATGCTACGTGCGTCGCCCGAAGCCGCCGGCCGTTTCCCTTGTGGATGAGGCTTATCCCCTCGCCACCGGAGCCCCGACTGCGCCTATAAAAGCCCCCGGGCTCCTCATTCGATCTCGCCATCTCACTGCTCCCCATGCCGCTTCTAGCCGACGTCCCACCACTTCGCATCTCGCCGGAGCCGAAGCACCTCGCCGCTGTTTCCATCGCCAGTGGTGCACCCGAGCCCTTCTATTCCTCATCAATCGACTCCCCTGCGTGGAGCACACCGTTTTGACAACAAATTTTTGCTTAGGGGACAGCGGAGCCGCCGCACGGACGACGTCTGAACCGCCGGAACGCCGGAGCTCCGCCGCCTCCTTCCGCTCCGTCCCGGCCACCCCGACGACTGCCACCACCACCATCCGGACCGCGTCGCCGAGCCGCACCTCCCCATCTTCTTTGCCGTCGCCGTAGGCAACCACAGCCGTCGCCCCGTCAGTCACCCGACGCCTGCGCCGCCCTCGTTCGTCGCCGTCGCCGCTGTAAGCCGATCCCTGTTCAGTTAGATTAGTTTGTTTTCTCAGAATAAACCGGTTCACGTTAACCACGGTTTTATTTAAACCGAGCGGTTTTAATTGAACCGACCGTGGTTTTCTTTTAGTTTTGACGGTCGCCGCTGGTTATATTAGTGATGGCCATTCGCTAGTTTAAGCTATGCAACGGACACTCTCCAGCCACTAGAAATCCGCCATGTGGCCAGGGACCTGGTTGTGAATAAAACTTTCATAGTCAAGTCCCTGAGTTTAAACTTTGAGTAGTCACAACTTTTTAACCGTAGATCCAAATTAGATGAAACAAGCGCAAATTCTTCATCATGATTAGATCTATCTAGTGATATCATTTTGCAAACTTTTGTCAGATTCAAATTTGAAATTTATTCAGATTTGAATTCAAACTTCAACTGGCCATATCTGCTAAACCGCGGCTCCGATTAAGTTGATTCTTTTTGCACTTTGTCACTGTAGCCAAACCCTATGACTTGGACCAATCTCATGGCACTTTTCACACAACTAGGATCTGTCCATGATAGTTTCACTTATATGCACTATAATTCACATCACATTTTTTAACCCATGTCACATGTTGTTTTGCAATTAGAGAATTTTGTGATAGTTGAGTGTGTTGGATTTTCATTTGGTTTCCGAGTCTTTTTGTTGTGCATGTTATTTGGTTCTCTGAAATGATTTCTTATGCGAATGCAATGTTTGACTTTATAGATTTTTATCGGAGAGTGACAAATAGTTCTATTACGTAAATTTCTGAGAGCGATATAATCTTCATCAACTATTACCACGCAAGTTCACATTTCACTATTCTTTCAATTACCTATGTTATTTATGCACTTAGTCCTTTGCGGTAGGATTGCATGGTAGGAATTTTATGCCGGATGGCTATGCTTTTACCTAGAAGTTCATTTGAGGTAGGTCTGAACCATACAACCTTGTCACCACCGTGTAAGTTTATTTCTGCCTCGCAAATGTAGACATGGATTGGGAAGTGTTCATGGCAAGACTTGGGCACTACTAGAAAAAGGGCTATAGATGGGATTGACACTAATGGCGCATCAGACAAGCGGTGCGCCATTAGTATATACTAATGGCGCACCACCTTCTGATCCGCCATTAGAGTTGAAACTAAAAATGGCGCTTTGGCCCAAGGTGCGCCATTAGTATCAATTTTTTTTGAACTAGTGCGCTGTCCAAACATACTAATGGCGCATTCAGACTCAAGGCGCCATTACTAGTTGTAACTAGTAATGGCGCACTGCCGAAAATGCGCCACTAATGTTGTTTTTTATTATATTTTTATTCCTTTTTTGTAAAACTACTAATGGCGCCTTTGTTCCACCGTGCGCCATTACTAGTTTAAACTAGTAATGGCGCATTGTGGAACAAAGGTGCCATTAGTATGTTTTTTTGCAAAACTACTAATGGCGCACCACGAGAAGGTGCGCCATTAGTAACCTGGATTACTAATGGCGATTTAGAGTTGGTGCGCCATTAGTAAGTGGGCAAGAACAAGATATTTTGGACAGCCTCTCCCCACCCACACTCACTTTCTCCCCACTTCATTCTCTCCACCTCCTCCTTGTCTCGGGTGCCTCCTCTTTTTCACCTCATTTCCATCATAGATTCATTCAAATTAAGTGGTTAAATTACCTTGTTTTGATAGGTAAGTAAGTTGGGAAGCTATATTTATGTTGTTCTCCCTACAACAATGTGCACATGCACTTTTTATGGCCTAGCTAGATCTATGTATGTTCATGGTGTTGCATATGTTTGTGGTGTTGCATATGTGTTTGTGTTTGGAGGTGTACCGGTATTTGAAATGCGATAGTTGCCAATATTTTGCGGAATGTTGATTCATTTCCGTTTCGGCGAGAATTTTGGCATTAAGCATTCTTTTTGGTCCTATTTTTAGGGAAAGTCATGCCAAATTTTTTCTTGGTTCTAAAATATCGTTTTGATCTACCCCGCAGGCGACCATGGTCCGCACGATGACCGAAGGCATCGTGAATAGGTTTTTAAGGTCCGCGAAGGCCGAGATGCTTCAAAAGAACGAGACGGAGATAAGATGTACGTGTCGAAGATGCAAGTCAAGAGCCTTATTGCGGACTCCGGATTCCGGCAAAAGTCTGGGACCACCGCTCTTGCGTGGTTTCATGGATGGCTATCGGTGGCAAGGTGATGAAGATGACTACGAAGTCGCCCATGGGGGCCGCAAGAAATGAGGAAGGGCAAGAAGACAACCACCGCGGCTCTAAGCAAGCGAGAAGACGAAGAATCCCGTGAGATGATCACGACGGTGATGCCGTATACAAATCATCATGTAGAAGATGCAGGACATGATGATGAGGAAGATGCCGAAAGCGCATTTACGGGCATGATCATGAAGATGATGATGCCGCGGAGCGTACGACCGACCATCGATGGGCCGGGTGCAGACCCTCATATTCAAGAGTCGCTTCTCAAGCGCATTTGATAACGCAAGAGCCGCCGCCGAGAGAAAGCCAAGATGGATCAACTTGAGTTAGACGCGTTACTCCATTGTATGAAGGATGCAGCCCGAGGATACCCGCTTTGAAAGTAACGCCATGGCTCGGAGATGAAGGTAAAACACAAAATGACCGACCCATGCTTCGACGAGAACATGTCATTCGCACGAACGCCTTTCCCAAGGGGAACAAGTGCCCACCAGCTTTGGAGGAGGCTAAGAAAATCGTGTGTCCTCTGGATTTACCGCACGTGAAATACCATGTGTGCATGAACAATTGCATCATTTATCGGGACGAGCACGCGAAGTCTACCATATGTCCGGTGTGCGGCCACTCGATACAAGAAGCGGAAGAAAGCTCCTCGAAAAGTGGTGTGGTACTTTCCGATCACTCGCTCATAGCCGGTATTTCGCGGACCCTAAGGTAGCAAAGCTCCTGCGTTGGCACGCCGGATAGGGAGGAGAAGAAGCGAGAAGATGACGCAAATGATCCGGAGATAGATAAAAAGACAAGATGCCGAGTCACCCTAAGGATGCGAGCCAAAGGCAAGCGTTGAACTTCAAGACCCGTAATTTGGGAAGGATCCAAGGAACATCGTGTTGGGCGCGAGCACCGATGGAGTCAATCCGCTTTGGCAGCCAGAGAAGCACACATAGCACTGGCCCGTGTTTGTGTGGATGTACAACCTTCCCCGGTTGTGCATGAAGAGGAAGTACATTCACATGAGTATGCTAATTGAAGGGCCAAACAACCAGTGGAACGACATCAATCAGTACCGGGCTGCCGAAAGAGGAGCTTGATACGCTGTGGAAAATGCCAGCCAATACGTGGGACGCCGCAGAGAAAGAATATTTCCCTATGAGAGCCGTGACCGCCACGACGGTGCACGACTATCTCGATTACGGATATCTCAGGCAAGTGTAGTCCACGGATTTTCCGGATGCGTAAGGTGCATGGATGACACAACGTATCGCCAGACTAGATAGAGATCCCGGTTCGTGAAATCGTGTTCATGGGACATCAAGGTGGCTTCGCTGACGATGACCCGTGGAGGAAACGCAAGGATCTCGTTCGATGGTGAAACCGAACTCAAAACGCCTGCGTACGAGGAGCGGCGAGGAAATAGACAAGCTATTGAAAAATTGGAAAGACCGCCCACCGCCGAAAGAAGCAAAAGGCGCCAGAGCCGGAAAGAAGCAAAAGGCGCCAGAGGCTGGCTGAAGGTATGGAAAACGAGGTCTGCTTCGGGACTTGCCGTGCATCGAAGATCCACTGTGCCTCACAGCCTTGATGTCATGCATATCACGAAGAACGTGTGCGAGAGTTCCGCTTGGTACCCCGCTCAACATGCCGTAGAGGACCAAAGATGGGCCGAAAGCAAGGGCAGACTTGAAATCAATGGGCATCAGGCAGGAGCTTCACGCTAATGATGATGATGATGATGATGATGATGGTGATGGTGATGATGATGATGATGATGATGATGATGATGATGATGATGATGATGATGATGAGGCGAAGCAGGACACAGTAAGTCGTCGCAAAGGCAAAAAGGCCAAGAAGACCGGAAATGACTACCCTCCCGCGTGCTTCACTCTAAGTCGAGGAGATCGAGCGCTTTTTCACCGCCTCCTAGGAGTAAAACTTCCTTACGGTTACGCTGGGAAGATAAGCAGATACCTAGACCCAAATAAGCGAAGTTCGATGGGATGAAGTCTCACGACCGCCACGTGTTGATGACGCAGATACTTCCGGTTGCAACTGGGGATCATGGACGCCGCACGTCCGTGAAACGCTATTTGGCCTATGCAACTTTTTTCGACGCCATCTCTAAGTCGATCATGGAGGCAACTCGAAGGCTACAGTGAAGAGATCGTGGTGATACTATGGGAGCTTGAGATGTACTTCCCGCCCGCATTCTTCGACGTTATGGTGCATCCGCCGGTCCATATAGTGGAGGATATCATCCAACTTGGGCCGACGTTCCTCGCACAAAGATGATGCCGCTCGAAAGGATGAATGGTGTCATCAAAGGATACATTCTAACATGTCACGCCCAGAGGGAAGTATAGCCATGGGCTTTCGATCAAGAGTGCATCTCCCATCGCATCTAATTATCTAGGCATTGAGAACCCCGCTGGTCCGCCTGTCAACAGCACCTCGGCAGCTCGGCCGGATGGGGTCACCGTGAGGGTCGCCGAAATGCATGTCGACTTAGAGGGTCGATCACGACTTTGAAAGAGCAAACCTAGTCGCGCTTACAACACATAGACGTGGTCGATCCTTGCGGTAGAGCACAAAACCTTTATTAAGAAGACGCACGATGACCGAGGCCAACAGAGGACGGACGGAGATATAATCAAAGAGCACAACTCATGTTTCACGCGTTGGTTCAAGCAGAAGCTTCTGTCGTACCCTTTACATGAGGATTCTTCCGCGGAAGAACAACTCATATTCCATGGCCACGTATTTCGACCCGGACCGTCAGTCGAACATAGACTACACAAATGTCAAGAAGGTTCTTGATGATGTTCTCCCCGGCTACGCCAAATCTGGAGGCACCTTCACCAGGCCTATTCGTAAGTACGACAAGCACGTGTTCTCCCTGTCTGACGTTACGCTGCGTCAAGCGGCCGCTGGCGGTCGGAAGGGTGCCTACTACGCCATCCATCACATGCGGCGATTATGCGGGACCATCATCAACTTCGCCACCGAGTAAACTCAAAGATTGGGCCGCGGCGTGTCGGCAATCCAGACGCGACATCGACAAGAATTCTTTTGCATCCAAATGGAGTTTGCGGAAATCATCCATCAAGATGTCCTTCGTACCTCGGGCAGTTCTACCTCGTAAATCAACCGTCCAACAAAGGACATCGACACAATGCTACAAATGCAGTCGACAACGCCCGTTATTTCATGACTCCCACGGTAGACGGCGGCTTCATCCACGCCTCCGGTCCCTTGAGTCGAGTCGAAAGCGGTGATGTCAGGTCTAGTTCTCAAACATCGATTGGCTCATGTTGTAATTAAACTTTAATGAACTTGTAGTATGTCTCTTTGGTTTCGAGAGTCGCTCAACTTAGATGTAATCGATGCTATTAATGTCTTGCTTTTCTCTTCCGATCGCTCGCTTGCATACTTATATATTGCTTATGTATTGTCTGTGAATTGGTACTAACGCTTCGCTTGGCTAGTGCGATGCCGTCAGATGTCGTGGTACAAGGGTAAGGTTCTGAGTTCACGACGATCGGGAGGAGTGTCGGAGACAAGTTCACCGATTCAAAGAAGAATAGCCATACAAAGGGTACACCACTAGGGCCGAGGCCGAATCTAGATACGCCCGCTATCTAGCGGGAGAGGGGAGGAGCGTTGGAGGAACCGGATGAAGACGAAGTTTCATCGTGATGATGCTCATCGTGATGACCGCAGCTCTCTTCTATGTGATGGTAGTTTAGATGATCGATATCGACTTGTAATGTGAAGACAAACTCGCTACTCGCGGTCTCGAGACTTGTAATATAATGTTCTATCTTTGTTCGGTCTTTTCAATTCGGAGACTAATATGATGAATTGTATTCGGAGACTAATATGATGAATTGTATTCAGAGACTAATCTTCTATTGTATTCGATGAATCTGTTGTTGATGTGTGCTGTCTATATTTTGTCCAATTATACATTTTGTAACCTGCAAAAAACAGAAAATAAAAAATAAAAAACCTAATATTCATACTAATGGCGCATCACATCATAAAGGCGCCATTAGTATGCCAAAGGATACTAATGGTGCATCATTAAGCAAAGGCGCCATTAGTATGCCGGGTTACTAATGGCGCATCTTGTTGTTATGCGCCATTAGTATGCCAAAGCACTGGTATACATGGCCCTCGAGGCATACTAATGGCGCATCGTTGTATATACTAATGGCGATTCGTGGTCCGCCATTAGTATAGCATTAGATACTAATGGCGCATCATGCGCCATTAGTAAAATATATTAATGGCGTGGCACTAATGACGCACCACTAATGCGCCATTAATGGCCAAATTAGGTGCACCATTAGTAGGCCTTTTCCTAGTAGTGGAGCGACAAAGTAGTAATCAGGACCAAGACTTAAATGAACTACCTGGGCGGAAATTGGTTTGAATGGTGGTGAAGTACAGTGGGGCACGCATGGGAAATCCATGGTGGTGCACCACTAGTGGTCCGTCCGCTCAGGATCAAAGTGATCAAACGTATTTTCATGTCTAGAAGCTTACGTGTGCAGCCACAAGCCATTATGGGCTATGGCTTAGTTAAGTAGATAGTGTGACCTATTCCGGGATAGGCTAGCAGATGTAGAATGAGTAGGTGTACCGGCCTATCCGTGGGTTAAGGGGAAATACTTTCAAAAGACTATGTCTCTGTCATCCTGTTCTCAGACGCCAGGCAGTGCGAGAACTTCAAGGGAGGCGATCGAGTCTTGTTGTAGCGACCCGACCTCAGATGGTCAAGTCTCTGTGCTTCTGTGTCATCCCTGGATCGGTAATGCTGACACACACAGTACTCGAAGGTTTTATAACAGAGTAGCAATCACACACTTATTACATCGAATGTCTCAAAAGAGAACTTATTACAATAATATGGCTGAAGGCCATCTAATGCGATAACAGCGGAAGGCTTGGAAGATAAAGTGAGTCCATCAACTCCAACGGCATAACTGAGCTGCCATACTCTTTCCCAAACTCCATGTTGGTGCATTGAAAACACATACTATGGGCTCCGTGCTCGGTGCAAACGTCCTTCCGGGAACTAGGGCTTGAATCTTCCAAAGATTCTTCTTCCGGTAAGGTCGCCCCGGTGAAGCTTGGTATTCCAATATTCGTGTACCTAGTGACTTCCTTCAAGTGACGTCCAAAGGTGTGTCTTCATCCGGTTGGGCAAACTTGTACTTCATCTCCGTCATCCTAAAGAGTGGAAATATGGAGAGAGGTCAGAAATGAGTAGAGAGGAGTGACCTATGGTTTATCTTAGTGGTCGTGTCCTACACTCAACAGTGTGCTCGATACCATCTTGTAGCGACCCGACCTCAGATGGTCAAGTCTTCGCGGCTTCGTGTCATCCTCGGATCGGTAATGCCGACACACACACAAGACTCAAGGTTTTATAACAGAGTAGCAATCACACACTTATTACATCGAATGTCTCAAAAGAGAACTTATTACAATAATATGGTCAAGGCCATCTAATGCGATAACAAATGAAGGCTTGGAAGATAAAGTGAGTCCATCAACTCCAACGGCATAATCGAGCCGCACGGCAACGACCTATAATCCTTACTCCTCGTTCAAAAGTCTGCAACATAATACGTTGCAGCCCGAGAACGGGTCAAGACATGGAATATGCCGGCAATGTAACACATAGAGTATGAAAGAATAAGCTATACTACATGCATATATGGCTGGTGGAAAGCTCTATGGTTACAGCTTTTATAAAAGCCAATTTTTCCTACATCAAAGGAATAAATTTAATTTAACTATCATGGTGGTTGAAACATCATTGAGAAGGTATAACCCTAACTCAATCCCAATTAAAGTGATTAACAACCCAGCAATATTAATTTAGAGTGATGGGATACATGTGAATACTCAAGTACTAGATACTCAGAATCGTCCATAACCGGGGACACGGCTAACCATGATTAGTTTGTACAATCTGCAGAGGTTTGCGCACTTTTCCCACAAGACTCGATCGCCTTCGTTGGTTTCTCGCAGACGCATGGTGTTTGAGAGACGGATGACCGAGACACGCCTTTCGTAAACATTAACTCTCTACTCTGGATAGATCATACCAAACCTATAAAACCCACTACTGCCGATCTACCTCTTCGAGAGCTTCACGTAACTTACTCAACTATGCTAGAGCCCATAATAGCTTGTGGCTGCACACGGAAGTTTCTAGCATGAATAAACTCAGTTCCCTTTGAGCCCTGGTGGCGGTCCATAGGAAGATCACACGGGTACCCCGAGATTTCCAAGAAAATGACAACACTGGGTTCCCTGTGTGCCTCAATCCACCCAGATGTGTATTTAAGTTGCCACCTTAAAGTAAACCATTAATTAACAATCTCACATCTGTCGTGAATATCTCTCAAACCCAAACCACGTCTCTGAGCATAGCATGGCAATATAAGCATAACGTAGAAGTAACTCCCAAGGGTTTGAAAGTAACAGGCAATAGGTTCCTACCTCATCATCTACTTCCCAACCCACAATTTAATGACATCCTAATCATGCAATGTTTGAGGGCTGAAACTAATGCATAAAAACTGGGTAGGAAAAGATATGATCAAGTGTTACTTGCCTTGTCGACGATCCGTGAATCCTAGAGACTCAGAATAACACGCTGCACTCCGGGAATTCTATCGCAAGCAAACAACGCATACATAAGTAAACAAGCAAAGATGCACAAACGAAAACTTCAATCGAAAAGGTTGACCGGAGAGTTCAACTTAAGAACTCCGGTTTGCAAAAAGAATCAAACCAAACGGAACAACGAAACTCAAACGGCGAGAAAAACAAGGTCCGTTTACTAATCTGAACTAGGGTCAAATTTTACAGAGATAAAAACCGATTTAAGTTGATTATTTGGAAAGAGGGTTTCGATACGAAACTCCAGGCGCTTGAATTGCCTGATTCTGATAAACGAGCGAAAAGATAAACAGATTTGAAAATTTGATCAGAAATCACGGTCAGAATAACCGCGGAATAAATCTGATAAAAGAAAAGCGACGAACTGTTAAACGAAGGAACGTTCGTTAACAGAACATAAATAGTGAACGCGTTCGTAAAAACGAACGGGTGAACGGATGTTCGTAAAATAAATAAACCGACAAAAATAAACCGATCTATATAAAAAAACGATCTAGGGTTTTATAAAAAAAACCGAAGGGTTTAAAAAAAACATAATAAACCGGGCGGCGCGGGTCGGGTACCTCCGAGGCGCGTCCCATGAAGGGCGGTTCAAGGCGTCTGGCGAGGGGCGGCGGCGACGGCGAAAGGCGGCGGCGACGGCGGGAAGGGCGGCTCGGGCTCCGGCGACTCGGGCCTGGCTCGCGGGCGGGGTGGTGGTGGCGGTGGTGGTGGCGGGTGGGCGGCGGTATTTAAAGGGGCGGCGGTGGCTTGGGAAGGGCGGGCGGCTTGGGAAGGGTCGCCGGTGGAGTCCGGCTCGGACTCCTCGGCGTCCATGCCTCGAGACGGCGGCAGCGGGCGGGTTCGGCTTGGGCCTTTGGCCCGATCAAGCAGTCCGATCGCTTTTTTTTAAACATTCCGCCGAAAGAAAAATTCCTAGAAAAATAAATAAAAATCTAAAAATTCCATAATAAGTTTTCTCCGTCTAAATAGAATATTTAGAACTAGATGAACTTTTCTTGGCCCCTAAAATGCAATTTTTTAAAACGTGCCAATTTTTCTAGGGCGAATAAAATTCCAAATAAAATCAAATAAAATCCCAAAAATGATTTTAACATTTTTCCTCCGTTATTTCAATTATTTTGGAGAAGACATATTATCTCCCCTCATTTATTTATTTTAAATTGAAATAATTTCCCGAAGGGAAAATAATTAAAATCCAATATCCTCGTCTTTCATTATTTTGACAAATTCAAATATGAAAATTGAAAAATCCCCAACTCTCTCCGAGGGTCCTTGAGTTGCTTAGGATTTTCGAGGATGGTAAACGAGAATGCAAATAAAATATGATATGCAAGAATGACCTAACATGCCAAATTGAAAATTTGGGATGTTACAAACCTACCCCCCTTAAGATGAATCTCGCCCTCGAGATTCGGGTTGGCTAGAAAATAGGTGCGGATGGTCCTTGCGAATATCCTCTTCTCGCTCCCGGGTGGCTTCTTCCTCGGTGTGGTGGCTCCACTGAACTTTGCAAAACTTGATCACCTTGTTGCAGTGACTCGCTATCAAACTCCAAAATCTTTACTGGTTTCTCCTCATAAGTCAAGTTATTATCCAATTGTATCGCCTCCAAGGGCCTTGTATCCTTTAACGGTATGTCGCCCATCTCAGCGTGGCACTTCTTCGCCAGACACGTGAAACACGTCATGCACTCGACAATCCTTCGTGTAACTCCAGCTTGTAGGCAACTTCTCCCATCCGTCCCAAAATACGGTGCGGTCCTACAAATCTTGGGGCTAACTTTCCTTTACTCCAAAATGTTTCACTCCCTCGGGGGTGATACTGCATATAGGCTCATCTCCAATTTCATAGGTTACTTCCTTGCGTTTTGAATCTGCGTAACTCTTCCTGTCTAGACCGAGCAATCTTTAGTCCATCTCGATCGCTTTAACCTTCTCCTCGTAGTCTTTGATCAAATCTGGTCCAAACAATCGACGGTCTCCAACCTCATCCCACATCAATGGTGTTCTACATCTGCGTCCATACAGAGCTTGAACGGTGCCATCTTCAAACCGGCTCGGTAGCTGTTGTTGTATGAGAATTCTGCAGACGGACAAATTGTCATCCCAACTAGATCCATAATCTAGCGCATGTGCTCTCAACATGTCCTCCAAAATCTGATTGACTCTTTACATGTCCCGTCCGTCATTCGTGGGTGGAACGCGTACTAAACTCCAACTGGTACCCAAAGTCCGGTGTAGTTGATGCCAAAACTTTGAAGTAAACTGTGTTCCTCTATCTCGACACGATACTTCTCGAACTCCATGCAAACATACGCTCCTGGTCATATATATCTTGGCCAACTTTGCACTTGTATAAGTTGTTTTCACTGGGATGAAGTGAGCTACTTTGGTCAAACGATCCACTACTACCCATATTGAATCATATCCTGCTGTGGTTCTGGGTAATCCGTGATAAAATCCATGCCAAGTTTGTCCCACTTCCATTCGGTATTGGCATAGGCTGCAACAGTCCTGCCGGCTTTTGATGCTCGCCTTCACTCTCGACATACATCGCAAACGGCTACATACTCGCAATATCCTTCTTCATACCAGCCCACCGTAAACGTTCCTTCAAGTCCAAATACATCTTGGTGTTTCCGGGTGAATCGAGTATGGTGAGTCATGGGCCTCTTGAAGTATTAACTTCCTGATCTCCGGATTGTTGGGCACATAAATCCGATCCTCAAACCACAAGGTATCGTGCTCATCCTCGCGAAAACCTTTGGCTTTTCCTTTGCCCATCTTTTCCTTTATCTCAGCAATCTCTTTATCCTCCTTCCGAAGGCGTCTCGAATCTTGTCTAACAATGTCGATCGAACCTCCATTGTTGCAAGAAAACCTCTTGGAACAATCTCGAAATGAAGTTCCATAACATCCTCTCGCTAACTCCTTTGGCGGTCCTCTACCTTCAAGGATATTGGCATAACTCTTCCGACTCAAAGCGCCCGCTACGACGTTGGCTTTTCCCCGGATGATAGTGTAGCTTCATGTCGTAATCTTTTATAAGTTCCAGCCATCTCCTCCGCCCGAGGTTTAACTCCTTCGTGTGAAAATGTACTTTAAACTCTTATGATCCGTGTACACATCACAACGGTTTCCCATGAGATAATGTCTCCGTGTCTTTAACGCATGTACTACGGCTGCTAACTCCAAATCATGTGTGGCGTAGTTCAACTCATGAGGTTTCGGTTGTCGTGAGGCATACGAGACAACTTTTCCTTCTGCATAAGAACACATCCAATTCCCAAACGAGAGGCATCACAATACACTTGAAACTCCTTATGTATATCCGCAATGTCAAGATCGGGTCAATAGTCAACCGCTTCTTCAACTCTTGGAAACTTGTCTCACAATCCTTTGTCCAATTGAACTTGGTATCCTTCTTTAGCAATTCTGTCATTGGTTTAGCAATCTTGGAAAAATTCTCAATGAATCTCCGATAATATCCTCGCCACCCAAGGAAGCTGCGAATCTCGCCGATTGAAGTGGGTGCCAACCATTCAAAGGATCTTGAATTTTACCGATCTCTTGCTATACCTTCTCCCGATATAACATGCCCAAGAAATCCAACTTCCTTTAACCAAAATTCGCACTTGCTGAATTTGGCGATAACCTGTGTTCCCCGGTTTCTCAAGAACCAAACGTAGGTGTTCTGCGTGCTCCTCTTCGTTCGTCGAGTAAACCATAATATCATCGATAAACACCACAACTAACTTGTCCAAATATTCCATGAACACTTTGTTCATCATACTCATAAAATAGGCAGGGGCGTTAGTCAGTCCAAACGACATGACCGTATACTCGTATAATCCATATCGTGTGGTGAATGCTGTCTTGGGTCTATCCTTCTCTCGGATCTTCAATCGATGGTATCCTCGATCGTAGATCAATCTTAGAAAACACCTTAGCTCCTTGCAACTGATCAAATAGATCATTAATCATCGGTAAGGGATACTTGTTCTTTATCGTTACTTCATTCAGAGCTCGGTAATCAACAACCATCCTTAGGGATTTATCCTTCTTCTCCACCAAAAGTACTGGAGCTCCCCAAGGTGATGAACTTCTACTGAATGTAACCTTTCTCCAACAGCTCCTTGATCTGCTTTTAATTTCCTCCAGATCATTTGCGGGCATCCGATAGGGTCTCTTTGCTATTGGCCCTGCACGGTATTAGTTCTATCGTAAACTTCGATGTCTCGATCCGTGGGATGCCCGGTAACTCTTCCTAAAAACATCCGGATAATCCTTCACCATGGTACTTCTTCTTGTACAACTCCCGTGAGGGTATTCACTTGGCTCCTCCTAGGTACATGCCTAGATACATACTTAATCCTTTTTCCTCCGGGTGGTGAGATAGATTGACTTGCTAGCACAATCGATACTTCCTCCAAACTTCGACATCCAATCCATACCTAATATCACATCCAATCCTTGCGACTCCAAGATAATTAGGTCGATGGAAAAACATGTGTTCCAATGATTAGGGGTAATCGGTGCACCATCTGCTAGCCATATACTCGCTCCAAAGTAGCTCACTAAAAGAGGGGTCCTAAGGGTCCGGGTTGGTAACTTAAACTTATCCACAAATCCCTTGATATGTATGAATGCGATGCACCAAAGATCGAAAAGAACAATAGCGGTAAATGGTGAACCAAAAACTTACCTATTACCGCAAGATCCGGCTGCTCTTCAACTTCCTCCACGTTAACGTGGTTCACTTGTCCTTTGTTGAATGGATTGGGCTTCTTCCCAGCGCTCCCATTTTCGCTTTCCATTCTTTCCTTCAGGCAGTCATTGGCATAGTGCCCTCGCCTTCCCGCACTTAAAGCAAATAACTTGGCTCAAGTCTCTCTTAGCGGGTGTAGCTGGGTTAGAGCGATTTTGATTATTGTTGGCTGCATTTCCATTCCCATTCTTCGCACCATTATCGTTCCTCCTCCAAAGATGGTTATGTCCTCCATGGTTATGAACTAGTCCTCCCGAGTTCGGGGTTAGGCGAGGTTTCGTGAGCTCCCGAGTTATACTTCCCTTGTCCATACTTCCTCTTACGACTCTCAATTTGCTGCTGCTTTCCTTCAATCATTAGGGCCTTATCTACCAACTCACGGTAGTTGTTGAAAGTTGCCACCATCACCTGCATACTCATCTCATCATTCAGTCCTTCCATAAACTTCTCTTGCTTCATGCATCCGTGGGCCACATCATCGTGGGCATAGCGTGATAACTTGCTAAACTCATTCACGCATCGGGCCACAAGACGGTTCTCTCGGGCGTAAGTTGCGGAACTCACGCTTCTTATCCGCATGGCTCCAGCTGAAACATGGGCCGTGAAAAGCTTGTTGAACCGGGTCCGGCGACATTGGCTATAGGAAAAGTAGCCGTAATTCTCCCACCATGCGCTGCTGGTCCATCCAATTGATGTGTGGCAAACGCACTCTTTCAAAGATCCGTGCATCCTGCGGTGGTTAACTCCTTCCAATACGGTGTAACCAGTCATACGCAACTATTGGCTCGGTGCATCGAAAACACCGGCGGTTGTAACCTCGTAAAACGGGCTAAATTGTCCACCGGTGGCGGGTTGTTGTTGTTGTTGTTGTTGGCATTGCCCTGGTTACGAACTAGCAATTGCATCAAGGCATTCTCATTGTTGGATCAACCGAGTGAGCTCCGTGGGAAAGCAAAACTGGGTCACGCCCTGAGGCATCTAGGGTTTAGAGGGGAGATATTAGAAATAGAAAGAGGTCTAGTGAGAAAACACTACCCATATGCACATGAGGCAAAACACACATTCATTCAATCAAGCAAGCAAGGGCATACAAAACGGTCTAGGACTATCGCATAAGTGCTCAACTACTACTAGTTACATGGGGGAAAATACTACTAATATTTGGTGGTCATCTAGAAATTTTGATCGGTGGAAGACTCCATGATGTCTGCTCCAGCTTCGTCTTCATAGTCATCATCACTTGGATCTGAGTCGGTGTCGTTGATGATGTAATTGTCCGGACAAGCGGGTCGTCTTCCTCTTCTTGCTCCTCTTCCTTGGGTGCTGGTCCTCCCATGAAGACTCCGATCTTCTTGACTAGGTCGTCGTTCTTCTCCAAAGAGTATCTTGATTTCTTCCTCATATCCATCGCGTGTAGACTTGAGTTCTTCCTCCAATTCGATGATCTTAGTTTTCGCCTTCTTCAAATCCAGCATGTCTGCGCACATCTGGTTCTCATGACGTCGAATGTGCTGGTTGAGCTCCTGGATGTAAGCTGCAATGGATATATCCTTCTTGGTGCTAATTACTTCCCATTGCTCGTCTCGGCGCCCACATATTTGGTATATGGTGTCCTTAAGTTCCTTGTTGTAGACTTCTCCGATGCGTCCCATGGTATTGTGAGCTGCCATACTCTTTCCCAAACTCCATGTTGGTGCATTGAAAACACATACTATGGGCTCCGTGCTCGGTGCAAACGTCCTTAGGGAACTAGGGCTTGAATCTTCCAAAGATTCTTCTTACGGTAAGGTGGCGTTATGCGTCCGGTGAAGCTTGGTATTCCAATATTCAGGTACCTAGTGACTTCCTTCAAGTGACGTCCGAAAGGTGTGTCTTCATCCGGTTGGGCAAACTTGTACTTCATCTCCGTCATCCTAAAGAGTGGAAAAATGGAGAGAGGTCAAAAATGAGTAGAGAGGAGTGACCTATGGTTTATCTTAGTGGTCGTGTCCTACACTCAGCGTGTGCTCTGATACCATCTTGTAGCGACCCGACCTCAGATGGTCAAGTTCTACGTGCTTCGTGTCATCCTCGGATCGGTAATGCCGATACACACACAAGATCAAGGTTTTATAACAGAGTAGCAATCACACACTTATTACATCGAATGTCTCAAAAGAGAACTTATTACAATAATATGGTGAAGGCCATCTAATGCGATAACAATGGAAGGCTTGGAAGATAAAGTGAGTCCATCAACTCCAACGGCATAACCGAGCTGCACGGCAACGACCTATAATCCTTACTCCTCGTTCGAAAAGTCTGCAACATAATACGTTGCAGCCCGAGAACGGGTCAAGACATGGAATATGCTGGCAATGTAACACATAGAGTATGAAAGAATAAGCTATACTACATGCATATATGGCTGGTGGAAAGCTCTATGGTTACAGTTTTGCGAAAAGCCAATTTTTTCCTACATCAAAGGAATAAATTTAATTTAACTATCATGGTGGTTGAAACATCATTGAGAAGGTATAACCCTAACTCAATCCCAATTAAAGTGATTAACAACCCAGCAATATTAATTTAGAGTGATGGGATACATGTGAATACTCAAGTACTAGATACTCAGAATCGTCCATAACCGGGGACACGGCTAACCATGATTAGTTTGTACACTCTGCAGAGGTTTATGACTTTTCCCCACAAGACTCGATCGCTTTCGTTGGTTTCTCGTGACCGCATGGTGTTTGAGAGACGGATGACCGAGACACGCTCTTCGTAAACATTAACTCTCTACTCGGATAGATCATACCAAACCTATAAAACCCACTACCTGCTGATCTACCTCTTCGAGAGCTTCACGTAACTTACTCAACTATGCTAGAGCCCATAATAGCTTGTGGCTGCACACGGAAGTTTCTAGCATGAATAAACTCAGTTCCCTTTGAGCCTGGGTGGCGGTCCATAGGAAGATCACACGGGTACCCCGGGATTTCCAAGAAAACAGACAACACTGGGTTCCCGAGGTGCCTCAATCCACCCAGATGTGTATTTAAGTTGCCACCTTAAAGTAAACCATTAATTAACAATCTCACATCTGTCGTGAATATCTCTCAAACCCAAACCACGTCTACGAGCATAGCATGGCAATATAAGCATAACGTAGAAGTAACTCCCAAGGGTTTGAAAGTAACAGGGCAATAGGTTCCTACCTCATCATCTACTTCCCAACCCACAATTTAATGACATCCTTTTTGGGGAACGTAGCAGAAATTCAAAATTTTCCTACGTGTCACCAAGATCTATCTATGGAGAAACTAGCAATGAGGGAAGGAGAGTGCATCTACATACCCTTGTAGATTGCTAAGCGGAAGCGTTCAAGAGAACGGGGTTGAAGGAGTCGTACTCGTCGTGATCCAAATCACCGGAGATCCGAGTGCCGAATCTAACGGCACCTCCGCTGCTCAACACACGCAGACAGCCCGGTGACGTCTCCCATGCCTTGATCCAGCAAGGAGAGAGGGAGAGGTTGAGGAAGACTCCATCCAACAGCAGCACAACGGCGTGGTGGTGGTGGAGGAGCGTGGCATCCTGCAGGGCTTCGCCAAGCACCTACGGGAGAGGAAGAGGTGTCACGGGAGGGAGGGAGGCGCCAGGCCTGTGTATGGATGCCCTCCCTCCCTCCACTATATATAGGGGCAAGGGAGAGGGGAGGCAGCCTTGCCCCTTCCTCCAAGGAAGGGGTGCGGCCAAGAGGAGGGGGAGGAGTCCATCCTCCCAAGGCACCCTGAGGTGCCTTCCCCTTGAGGACTCTTCCTCCCCAAGTTTCCTTGGCGCATGGGCCTCTTGGGGCTGGTGCCCTTGGCCCATATAGGCCAAGGCGCACCCCCTACAGCCCATGTGGCCCCCGGGCAGGTGGACCCCGGTGGACCCGGACCCCTTTCGGCACTCCCTTGCACAATACCGATAAAGTGCGAAACTTTTCCCATGACCAAAATAGGACTTCCCATATATAAATCTTTACCTCCGGACCATTCCGGAACTCCTCGTGACGTCCGGGATCTCATCCGGACTAAACAACATTCGCAACCACATACAAACTTCCTTTATAACCCTAGCGCCATCGAACCTTATGTGTAGACCCTACGGGTTCGGGAGACATGTAGACATGACCGAGACGTTCTCCAAATAATAACCAACAGCGGGATCTGGATACCCATGTTGGCTCCCACATGTTCCACGATGATCTCATCGGATGAACCATGATGTCAAGGACTCAATCGATCCCGTATATAATTCCCTTTGTCTAGCGGTATTGTACTTGCCCGAGATTCGATCGTCGGTATCCCGATACCTTGTTCAATCTCGTTACCGGCAAGTCTCTTTACTCGTTCCGTAACACATCATCCCGTGATCAACCCCTTGGTCACATTGTGCACATTGTGATGATGTCCTACCGAGTGGGCCCAGAGATACCTCTCCGTTTACACGGAGTGACAAATCCCAGTCTCGATTCGTGCCAACCCAATGCACACTTTCGGAGATACCGTAATGCACCTTTATAGCCACCCAGTTACGTTGTGACGCTTTGGTACACCCAAAGCATTCCTACGGTATCCGGGAGTTGCACAATCTCATGGTCTAAGGAAATGATACTTGACATTAGAAAAGCTTTAGCATACGAACTACGATCTATGTGCTAGGCTTAGGATTGGGTCTTGTCCATCACATCATTCTACTAATGATGTGATCCCGCTATCAATGACATCCAATGTCCATGGTTAGGAAACCGTAACCATCTATTGATCAACGAGCTAGCCAATAGAGGCTTGCTAGGGACATGGTGTTGTCTATGTATCCACACATGTATTTGAGTTTCCTATCAATACAATTATAGCATGGATAATAAACGATTATCATGAACAAGGAAATATAATAATAATAACTAATTTATTATTGCCTCTAGGGCATATTTCCAACGATCTCCCACTTGCACTAGAGTCAATAATCTAGTTCACATCGTCATGTGATTAACATCGATATGTCACATCGCCATGTGACCAACACCCAAAGAGTTTACTAGTGTCTCAGAAACTAGTTCACATCATCATGTGATTTAGACTCAATGAGTTACGAGGTTTGATCATGTTTTGCTTGTGAGAGAGGTTTTAGTCAACGGGTATTAGTCAACGTGTCTCAACCTTTCAGATCCGTGTTTGCTTTGCAAAATAATAGAACATAATATAAATGCTGCATCCACGCTCCACTAGAATCTATTCCAAATGGATGTTCCACAAAACGTATCCGGTTTGCTACTCGAGTCACCGGATAGGTGTTAAAGCTTGCATTGACGTAACCCTTTACATCGAACTCTTTATCACCTCCATAATCGAGAAACATGTCCTTATTTACTCCAAGGACAATTTTGATCGCTGTCCAATGATCCATTCCTGGATCATTCTTGTACCCTCGATCGACTCATGGCATGCCACACTTCCGGTAAGGTACACAGCATAGCATACTATAGGGCCTACGTCTGAAGCATAGGGGACGACATTCGTCCTTTCTCTCTTTTCTGCCGTGGTTGAGCTTTTAACTCTTAACTCCATACCTTACAACTCAGACAAGAACTCCTTCTTTGACTGATCCATCTTGAACACTTTCAAGATTATGTCAAGGTACATGCTCATTTAAAAGTATTATTAAACATTTTGATCTATCTTATAGATCTTGATGCTTATTGTTCAAGTAGCCTAATCCAGGTTTTCTATTGAAAAACATCTTTCAAATAACCCTATATGCTTTCCAGAATTTCTACATCATTTCGATCATCAATATGTCAACAACATATACTCATCAGAAATTCTATAGTGCTCCCACTCACTTCTTTGGAAATATAAGTTTCTCATAAACTTTGTATAAACCCAAAATCTTTGATCATCTCATCAAAGCGCACATTCCAACTCCGAGATGCTTACTCCGGTCCTTAGAAAGGATCATTGGAGCTAGCATACCTTTTAGCATCCTTAGGATCGACAAAAACTTTCCGATTGTATCACATACAACCTTTCCTTATGAAGACCGGTAAGGAAACTCATTTTTGACATCCATCTCGCCAGATTTCATAAATGCAGCTTATGCTAACATGATTCCGACGGACTTAAGCATCGCTACGGATGAGAAAATCTCATCGTAGTCAACTCCTTGAACTTGTGAAAAACTCTTCGCCACAAGTCGAGCTTCATAGACGGTGATATTACCGTCCACATCCGTCTTCTTCTTAAAGATCCATTCATCTCAATGGCTTGCCGATCATCGGCAAGTCCACCAAAGTCTATGCTTTGTTACGATACATGGATTCTATCTCGGATTTCATGGCTTCTAACCATTTGTCGGAATTTGGGCCCACCATCGCTTCTCCATAGCTCAGAGGTTCATTGTTGCCTAGCAACATGACCTTCAAGACAGGATTGCGTACCACTCTGAAGTAGTACGCATCCTTGTCGTCCTACGAGGTTCGGTAGTGACTTGATCCGAAGTTTCATGATCACTATCATAAGCTTCTACTTCAATTGGTGTAGGTGCCACGGGAACAACTTCACGTGCCCTGCTACACACTAGTTGAAGTGACGGTTCAATAACCTCATCAAGTCTCCACCATCCTCCCACTCAACTTTTCGAGACGAACTTTTCCTCGAGAAAGGACCCGATTCAAGAAACAATCCCTATTGCTTTCGGATCTGAGTTAGGAGGTATACCCAACTGTTTTGGGTGTCCTATGAAGATGCATTTTATCCGCTTTGGGTTCGAGCTTATCAACCCGAAACTTTTCCACATAAGCGCCGCAGCCCCAAACCTTTAAGAAATGATGACTTAGGTTTCTCTAAACCATAGTTCATACGGTGTCATCTCAACGGAGTAACATGGTGCCCTATTAAAGTGAGTGCGGTTGTCTCTAATGCCTAACCCATGAATGATAGTGGTAATTTGATAAGAGACATCATGGTACGCACCATATCCAATAGGGTGCAACTATGATGTTCGGACACACCATCACACTATGGTGTTCCGTGCGGTATTAATTGTGAAACAATTTGCACAATGTCTTAATTGTGTGCCAAAACTTCGTAACTCAGATATTCATCTCTATGATCATATCATAGACATTCTATCCTCTTGTCACGAAGATCTTAAACTTCACTCTGAAATTACTTGAACCATTCAATAATTCAGACTTGTGTTTCATCAAGTAAATATACCAACATCTACTCGACTCATCCGTGAAGTAAGAACATAACGATATTCATCAAGATGCCTCAAAGACTTATTGGACTGCACACATCAAAATGTGTTACTTCCAACAAGTTGCTATCTTGTTCCATTTTACTGAAAAACGAGGCTTTTAGTCATCTTGCCCATGTGGTATGATTTGCATATCTCAAGTGATTCAAAATCAAGTGATTCCAAACGATCCATCTGCATGGAGTTTCTTCATGCGTATACACCAATAGACATGGTTCGCATGTCTCAAATTTTTCAAAAATGAGTGAGTCCAAAGATCCATCAACATGGAGCTTCTTCATGCGTTTTATACCAATATGACTTACATGGCAGTGACACAAGTAAGTGGTATTACTATCTTATATTTTTGGCATGAAAATGTGTATCATTACGATCGAGATTCAATAAACCATTTATTTAGGTGCAAGACCATCGAAGGTATTATTCAAATAAATAGAGTAACCATTATTCTCTTTAAATGAATAACCGTATTGCGATAGACATAATCCAATCATGTCTATGCTCAACGCAAACACCAAATGATAATTATTCTAGTTTAATACTAATCTTGATGGTAGAGGGAGCGTGCGATGTTTGATCACATCAAAATTGGAAACACTTCCAACACATATCGTCGACTCTCCTTTAGCTAGTCTCCGTTTATTCCGTAGCCTTTTATTTCGAGTTACTAACACTTAGCAACCGAACCGGTATCTAATACCCTCGTGCTACTAGGAGTACTAGTAAAATACACAATAACTTAATGTATATCCAATATACTTCTATCGACCTTGCCACCTTCTTATCTACCAAGTATCTAGGGTAATTACGCTCCAGTGGTTGTTCCCCTTATTGCGAAGCACTTAGTCTCGGGTTTGGGTTCAACCTTGGGTTTCTTCTTTGGAGCAAGAATCGATTTGCCGTTTCATGAAGTGTCCCTTCTTGCCCTTGCCCTTCTTGAAACTAGTGGTTTCACCAACCATCAACAATTGATGCTCCTTCTTGATTTTTACTTTCACGATGTCAAACAACGCGAATACCTCAAGGATCATTATCTCTATCCTTGATATGTAATAGTTCATCACGAAGCTCTAGCAGCTTGGTGGCAATGACTTTGGAGAAACATCACTATCTCATCACGGAAGATCAACTCCCACTCGATTCAAGTGATTGTTGTACTTAGACAATCGAGCACAAGCTCAACGACCGAGCTTTTCTCCCTTAGTTTGTAGGCTAAGAAAATCGCCGGAGGTCTCATACCTCTTGGCGTGGGCACGAGCCTGAAATCCTAATTTCAGCCCTCGAAACATCTCATATGTTCGCGACATTTCGAAAGCGTCTTCGTGCCTCAACTCTAAACCGTTTAACCGAACTATCACGTAGTTATCAAAGCGTGTATGTCCGATGTTCGCAACATCCACAAGCGACGTTTGGGGTTCAAGACACCGAGCGGTGCATTAAGGACATAAGCTTTCTCTCTTGTCGCATAATCGCTACTTTCAACTTTCAACTATATTTTCTCTAGGAACATATCTAAACAAAGTGGAACTAAAGGGCGAGCTTACGACATAATTTGCAAAAGGTCTTTTGACTATGTTCAAGATAATTAAGTTCATCTTATGAACTCCCACTCGATAGACATCCCTCGGTCATCTAAGTGATTACATGATCCGAGTCAACTAAGCCGTGTCCGATCATCACGTGAGACGGATTAGTCAACATCGGTGAACATCTTCATGTTGATCGTATCTACCATACGACTCATGCTCGACCTTCGGTCTCTGTGTTCGAGGCCATATGCGCACATGCTAGGCTCGTCAAGTTAACCCCAAGTGTTTTTGCTGTGTAAATCTGTCTTACACCCGTTGTATGTGAACGTAAGAATCCATCACACCCGATCATCACGTGGTGCTTAGAAGCGATTTAACTGTAGCAACGGTGCACGGTCGGGGAGAACACTTCTTGAAATTTGTGTAAGGGATCATCTTATTTACTACCGTCGTTCTAAGTAAACAAGATGCATAAACATAATAAACATCACATGCAATTATATAGTAGTGACATGATATGGCCAATATCATATTGCTCCTTTTGATCTCCATCTTCAGGGCTCCATGATCATCATTGTCACCGGCATGACACCATGATCTCCATCATCATGATCTCCATCATCGTGTCTCCATGAAGTTGTCTCGCCAACTTATTACTTCTACTACTATGGCTACGGTTAGCAATAAAGTAAAGTAATTACATGGCGTTGTTCAATGACACGCAGGTCATACAATAAATAAAGACAACTCCTATGGCTCCTGCCGGTTGTCATACTCATCGACATGCAAGTCGTGAGTCCTATTACAAGAACATGATCAATCTCATACATCACATATCATTCATCACATTCTCCTTGGCCATATCACATCACATAGCATACCTGCAAAAACAAGTTAGACGTCCTCTAATTGTTGTTTGCATGTTTTACGTGGCTGCTTTGGGTTTCTAGCAAGAACGTTTCTTACCTCATAAAACCACAACATGATATGCCAATTGCTATTTACCCTTCATAAGGACCCTTTTCATCGAATCCGTTCCGACTAAAGTGGGAGAGATCGGCACCGCTAGCCACCTTATGCACCAAGTGCATGTCGATTGATGGAACACATCTCACGTGGAAATGCGTGTAAGGTCGGTCCGGGCCGCTTCATCCCACAATACCGTCGAAACAAGATTGGACTAGTAACGGTAAGCATATTGAACAAAATCAACGCCCACAACTACTTTGTGTTCTACTCGTGCAAAGAATCTACGCAATAGACCTAGCTCATGATGCCACTTTGTTGGGGAACGTAGCGAGAAATTCAAAATTTTCCTACGTGTCACCAAGATCTATCTATGGAGAAACTAGCAATGAGGGAAGGAGAGTGCATCTACATACCCTTGTAGATTGCTAAGCGGAAGCGTTCAAGAGAACGGGTTGAAGGAGTCGCATTGCCGTGATCCAAATCACCGGAGATCCGAAAGTGCCGAACGAACGGCACCTCCGCGTTCAACACACGTACAGCCGGTGGCGTCTCCCATGCCTTGATCCAGCAAGGAGAGAGGAGAGGTTGAGGAAGACTCCATCCAACAGCAGCACAACGGCGTGGTGGTGGTGGAGGCGTGGCAATCTGCAGGGCTTCGCCAAGCACCTACGGGAGAGGAAGAGGTGTCACGGGAGGGAGGGAGGCGCCAGGCTCAGGTATGGATGCCCTCCCTCCCTCCACTATATATAGGGGCAAGGGAGAGGGGAGGCAGCCTTGCCCCTTCCTCCAAGGAAGGGGTGCGGCCAAGAGGAGGGGGAGGAGTCCATCCTCCCCAAGGCACCCTGGAGGTGCCTTCCCCTTGAGGACTCTTCCTCCCCAAGTTTCCTTGGCGCATGGGCCTCTTGGGGCTGGTGCCCTTGGCCCATATAGGCCAAGGCGCACCCCTACAGCCCATGTGGCCCCGGCAGGTGGACCCCCGGTGGACCCCGGGACCCCTTTCGGCACTCCGGTACAATACCGATAAAGTGCGAAACTTTTCGGCGACCAAAATAGGACTTCCCATATATAAATCTTTACCTCCGGACCATTCCGAACTCCTCGTGACGTCCGGGATCTCATCCGGGACTCGAACAACATTCGGTAACCACATACAAACTTCCTTTATAACCCTAGCGCCATCGAACCTTAAGTGTGTAGACCCTACGGGTTCGGGAGACATGTAGACATGACCGAGGCGTTCTCCGGTCAATAACCAACAGCGGGATCTGGATACCCATGTTGGCTCCCACATGTTCCACGATGATCTCATCGGATGAACCATGATGTCAAGGACTCAATCGATCCGTATATAATTCCCTTTGTCTAGCGGTATTGTACTTGCGAGATTCGATCGTCGGTATCCCGATACCTTGTTCAATCTCGTTATCGCAAGTCTCTTTACTCGTTCCGTAACACATCATCCCGTGATCAACCCCTTGGTCACATTGTGCACATTGTGATGATGTCCTACCGAGTGGGCCCAGAGATACCTCTCCGTTTACGGAGTGACAAATCCAGTCTCGATTCGTGCCAACCCAACAGACACTTTCGGAGATACGTAATGCACCTTTATAGCCACCCGATTACGTTGTGACGTTTGGTACACCCAAAGCATTCCTACGGTATCCGGAGTTGCACAATCTCATGGTCTAAGGAAATGATACTTGACATTAGAAAAGCTTTAGCATACGAACTACGATCTATGTGCTAGGCTTAGGATTGGGTCTTGTCCATCACATCATTCTACTAATGATGTGATCCGTTATCAATGACATCCAATGTCCATGGTTAGGAAACCGTAACCATCTATTGATCAACGAGCTAGCCAATAGAGGCTTGCTAGGGACATGGTGTTGTCTATGTATCCACACATGTATTTGAGTTTCCTATCAATACAATTATAGCATGGATAATAAACGATTATCATGAACAAGGAAATATAATAATAATAACTAATTTATTATTGCCTCTAGGGCATATTTCCAACAATCCTAATCATGCACTGTTTGAGGGCTGAAACTAATGCATAAAAACTGGGTAGGAAAAGATATGATCAAGTGTTACTTGCCTTGCTGACGATCCGTGAATCCTAGAGACTCGTAATAACACGCTTCGCACTCCGGGAATTCTATCGCAAGCAAACAACGCATACATAAGTAAACAAGCAAAGATGCACAAACGAAAACTTCAAGCGAAAAGGTTGACGGAGAGTTCAACTTAAGAACTCCGGTTTGCAAAAGAATCAAACCAAAGCGGAACAACGAAACTCAAACGGCGAGAAAAACAAGGTTCGTTTACTAATCTGAACTAGGGTCAAATTTTACAGAGATAAAAACTGGTTTAAGTTGATTATTTGGAAAGAGGGTTTCGATACGAAACTCCAGGCGCTTGAATTGCCTGATTCCGATAAACGAGCGAAAAGATAAACAGATTTGAAAATTTGATCAGAAATCACGGTCAGAATAACCGCGGAATAAATCTGATAAAAGAAAAGCGATGAACTGTTAAACGAACGAACATTCGTTAACAGAACTTAAATAGTGAACGCGTTCGTAAAAACGAACGGGTGAACGGATGTTCGTAAAATAAATAAACCGACAAAAATAAACCGATCTATATAAAAAACGATCTAGGGTTTTATAAAAAAACCGAAGGGTTTTAAAAAAACATAATAAACCGTGGCGGTGGGTCGGTACCTCCGGCGAGGCGAGGCGGACTCCGGCGAGGCGGCGGCCTGTGAGGAGGCGGCTCGGGGCTCGGCGACTCAGGCGGCTCGGGCGGCTCGGGCTCGGCGTGGCGGGGTGGTGGTGGCGGGTGGTGGTGGCGGGTGGCGGCGGTATTTAAAGGCGGGCGGCGGTGGCTTGGGAAGAGGCGGGCGACTTGGGAAGGGTCGCCCGGGGTGGAGTCCGGCTCGGACTCCTCGGCGTCCGTGCCTCGCCAATGACACGCGGAGGGAGGCGGCGGCGGCTGGCCTACTGGCTCGGTGGGCCTTCGCCCGGTCGCTGGTCCGTTCGTTTTTTTTTAAACATTCCTTGAAAGAAAAATTCCTAGAAAAATAAATAAAAATCTAAAAATTCCAAAATAAGTTTTCTCCGTCTAAATAGAATATTTAGAACTAGATGAACTTTTCTTGGCCCCTAAAATGCAATTTTTTAAAACGTGCCAATTTTTCTAGGGCGAATAAAATTCCAAATAAAATCAAATAAAATCCCAAAAATGATTTTAACATTTTTCCTCCGTTATTTCAATTATTTTGGAGAAGACATATTATCTCCCCTCATTTATTTATTTTAAATTGAAATAATTTCCGGAGGAAAATAATTAAAATCCAATATCCTCGTCTTTCATTATTTTTACAAATTCAAATATGAAAATTGAAAAATCCCCAACTCTCTCCGAGGGTCCTTGAGTTGCTTAGGATTTTCGAGGATGGTAAACGAGAATGCAAATAAAATATGATATGCAAGAATGACCTATGTATAACATGCCAAATTGAAAAGTTGGGATGTTACAAACCTACCCCTTAAGATGAATCTAGCCCTCGAGATTCGGGTTGGCTAGAAAATAGGTGCGAGATGGTCCTTGCGAATATCCTCTTCTCGCTCCCGGTGGCTTCTTCCTCGGTGTGGTGGCTCCTTTGAACTTTGCAAAACTTGATCACCTTGTTGCGAGTGACTCTGCTATCAAACTCCAAAATCTTTACTGGTTTCTCCTCATAAGTCAAGTTATTATCCAATTGTATCGCCTCCAAGGGCACTGTATCCTTTAACGGTATGTCGCCCATCTCAGCGTGGCACTTCTTCAGTTGTGACACGTGAAACACGTCATGCACTCTTGACAATCCTTCAGGTAACTCCAGCTTGTAGGCAACTTCTCCCATCCGTCCCAAAATACGGTACGGTCCTACAAATCTTGGGGCTAACTTTCCCTTTACTCCAAAACGTTTCACTCCCCTCGGGGTGATACTGCATGAATAGGCTCTGTCTCCAATTTCATAGGTTACTTCCTTGCGTTTTGAATCTGCGTAACTCTTACATCTAGACCGAGCAATCTTTAGTACATCTCTGATCAGTTTAACCTTCTCCTCGAGTCTTTGATCAAATCTGGTCCAAACAACCGACGGTCTCCAACCTCATCCCACATCAATGGTGTTCTACATCTGCGTCCATCTGAGCTTGAGCAGTGCCATCTTCAAACTGGCCTGGTAGCTGTTGTTGTATGAGAATTCTGCGTACGGCAAATTGTCGTCCCAACTAGATCCATAATCTAGCGCACAGGCTCTCAACATGTCCCCTAAAATGCAAATTTTTAAAACGTGCCAATTTTTCTAGGGCGAATAAAATTCCAAATAAAATCAAATAAAATCCCAAAAATGATTTTAACATTTTTCCTCCGTTATTTCAATTATTTTGGAGAAGTCATATTATCTCCCCTCATTTATTTATTTTAAATTGAAATAATTTCCTGGAGGGAAAATAATTAAAATCCAATAGCCTCGTCTTTCATTATTTTGACAAATTCATATATGAAAATTGAAAAATCCCCAACTCTCTCCGAGGGTCCTTGAGTTGCTTAGGATTTTCGAGGATGGTAAACGAGAATGCAAATAAAATATGATATGCAAGAATGACCTATGTATATAATGCCAAATTGAAATTTTGGGATGTTACACTTGTGGGGAAAAGTGCACAAACCTCTGCAGAGTGTTAAAACCTAATCGATTAGCCGTGTCCCCGGTTACGGACAACTTGAGAATCTAGTACTGGAAATGTCGGGAGATCTCATCACTCTTAATTCAAACAGTTGGGTTTTAAATGAAACTTTGGGAATGGATTGAGTTGGGTTTGCCAACTCATCGTATGCTATTTTGTAGTTGTAGAATAATATCTTTTATTCTAGGGGAAAACTAGCTTTATGCAAAACTAAACTTAGAGCTTTCCACCAGCCAAATTGCATGTACAGATAGGTTCATTTTACTCATGATGTGACTTGCCAGTACATTCCATGTACTGACCTACACGGCTGCAACGTCTTATGTTGTAGGAATTTATACGACGAGTAAGAGTTACGTTGTAGGGTTACGGTCTACACTCAACTTGCCGTTGGCGTTGATGAGACTCCACACCCGTTGATTGTTTCCGCTGAGACTTATGAGGTATATATCAGTTTTACGTTAATTATACATGTGATTGCACTTTGATATATACATTGATGTACTGTGTGTGCCAGCATACTGATCCAGGGATGGCATAGATACATAGAGGCTTGGCCGTTTGAGGTCAGGTCGCTACGCCGTTACAAATTATCTTGCTATCAAACTACTCGGTTACTTGCAATTTCAGCACTTGCAGATATTACCTTACTGAAAACTACTTGTCATTTCCTTCTGCTCCTCGTTGGGTTCGACACTCTTACTTATCGAAAAGAGCTACATTTGATCCCCTGTACTTGTGGGTCACCAGTTGTGCTTTTTAAATTCATTTGTCTCATGCTCATCAAAAGGAATCCATTAACAAGGTTGATCAAGTCTTATTAACAAACTTCTTCCGTATGACATGAAATCGGAGAACTTTCCTCAACAGGGATATGCATGTCCCCAAAAATAAGAATATCATATTTCTTTTTTATAGTAGGAAGAGGGAATTCAAAACCTCCAATTGTAATGGTTGAAATTTTTCCAATAGAATTGATACTATGAACTCGAGGTTGTTTCTTTAGAAAGTGTACCATGTGCTCATTACCATTAACATGAAAAGTGATATTGCCTTTGTTGCAATCAATAACAGCCCCTGCAGTGTTCAAAAAGGATCTACCAAGAATGATCGACATGCTGCCATCCTTGGGAATATCAAGAATAACAAAGTCTGTTAAGATAGTAACGTTTGCAACCACAACAGGCACATCCTCACAAATACCGATGGGTATAGCAGTTGATTTGTCAGCCATTTGCAAAGAGATTCTAGTAGGTGTCAACTTATTCAATTCAAGTCTACGATATAAAGAGAAAAGCATAACACTAACACTACCTCCAAGATCACATAAAGCAGTTTTAACATATTTTATTTTAATGGAGCATGGTATAGTTGGTACCCCTAGATCTCCAAGTTTCTTTGGTATTCCACCCTTAAAAGTATAATTAGCAAGCATGGTGGAAATTTCATCTTCCGGTATCTTTCTTTTATTAGTAACAATATCTTTCATATACTTAACATAAGGAGGCATTTTAAGCATATCAGTCAAACGCATACGCAAAAAGATAGGTCTAATCATTTCAGCAAAGCGCTGAAAATCCTCATCATCCTTTTTCTTGGATGGCTTAGGAGGAAAGGGCATAGGCTTCTGAACCCACGGTTCTCTTTCTCTACCATGTTTCCTACCAATGAAGTCTCTCTTATCATAACGTCGATTATTTGATTGTGGGTTATCAAGATCAATAGCTGGTTCAGTCTCTACATCATTATCATTACTAGGTTGAGCATCAACATGAACATCATTATCAGCATTATCACCAGGTTCATGTTCATCACCAGATTGTGTCTCGGCATTAGAAATAGAAATATCCTTGGGATTCTCAGATGTGTCTATAACAGGTTCAGTAGCATGCAAACTCCTATCAATTTTCTTTTTATTTTTATTACTAGGACTAGGTGCATTAATATTAGTTCTCTGAGAATCTTGCTCAACTCTCCTAGGATGTCCCTCAGGATACAAAGGTTCCTGGGTCATTTTACCACCTCTAGTCATAACCCTAACAACATTATCATTATTTTTACTATTCAACTCGTTAAGCAAATCATCTTGTGCCTTAAGTACTTGTTCTACTTGAGTTGTAACCATGGAAGCATGTTTACTAATAAGCCTAAGATCACTAACAGTTCTACTCATATAATCATCCAAGCGGTCAAGCATGTAAGCATTATGTTTCAATTGTCTACTAACATAAGCATTGAAGTTTTCTTGTTTAACAATAAAATTATCAAACTCATCCAAGCATTGACTAGCAGACTTATTATGAGGAATATCACCTTCATCAAATCTATGGAGAGAGTTTACCTCTACTACCCGTGTCGGGTTAACAAGACCATGTATTTCCTCAATAGGCGGTAAATTCTTAACATCTTCAGCTTTAATACCTTTTTCTTTCATAGATTTCTTTGCCTCTTGCATATCTTCAGGACTGAGAAATAGAATACCCCTTTTCTTTGGAGTTGGCTTAGGAGTCAGTTCAGTAAGTGTCCAATCATTATCATTACTCAAAATATTATTCAATAGCAATTCAGCTTGCTCAACAGTTCTTTCCCTGAAAACACAACTAGCACAACTATCCAGGTGGTCTCTGGAAGCATCGGTTAGTCCATTATAAAAGATATCAAGTATTTCATTTTTCTTGAGAGGATGATCAGGCAAAGCATTAAGTAATTGGAGAAGCCTCCCTCAAGCTTGTGGGAGACTCTCTTCTTCAATTTGCACAAAATTATATATTTCCCTTAAAGAAGCTTGTTTCTTATGAGCAAGGAAATATTTAGCAGAGAAGTAATAAATCATATCCTGTGGACTACACACACAACCAGGAGCAAGAGAATTAAAGCATAACTTAGCATCACCCTTTAACGAGAAAGGAAACAATTTAAGAATATAGTAATAGCGAATTTTCTCCTCATGAGCAAATAGGGTGGCTATATCATTCAATTTAGTAAGATGTGCCACAACAGTTTCAGATTCATAACCATAGAAAGGATCAGATTCAACCAAAGTAATTAAATCAGGATCGACAAAGAATTAATAATCCTTATCAGTAACAAAAATAGGTGAAGTAGCAAAATTGGGATCATATTTCATTCAAGCATTCAAAGATTTTTCTTTCAGCTTAGCTAATGGTTTCTTAAGATCATCTCTATCATTGCAAGCAAAGAAGTCTCCAGCAGTTTCTTCATCCATAACATAACCCTCAGGTACAACAGGAAATTCATATCTAGGGGGAGAATCATAATTTTCAGTTTAAAAAATATCATCGATTTCAGTAATTTCATTCTCTCTAACCCTAGCAAGTTGTTCATCAAGAAATTCACCTAGTGAAGCAGTATTATCAAGCAGAGAAGTAGTTTCATCATAAACATCATGCATAGCAGAAGTGGCATCATCAATAACATGCGACATATCAGAATCAATAGCAGGTGTAGGTGTCGCAAGTTTACTCAAAACAGAAGGAGAATCAAGTGCAGAGCTAGATGGCAGTTCCTTACCTCCCCTCGTAGTTGAGGGATAGATCTTGGTTTTGTTGTCTTTCAGATTCCTCATAGTGATCAACAGATATAAATCCCAAGTGACTCAGAGAATAGAGTTGTGCTCCCCGGCAACGGTGCCAGAAAAAGGTCCTGATAACCCACAAGTATAGAGGATCGCAACAGTTTTCGAGGGTAGAGTATTCAACCCAAATTTATTGATTCAACACGAGGGGAGCAAAAGAATATTCTCAAGTATTAGCAGCTGAGTTGTCAATTCAACCACACCCGAAAGACTTAATATCTGCAACAAAGTATTTAGTAGCAAAGTAGTATGGAAATGCTTGAATGATGGCAAAAGTAATGATGGCAGTTTTGTAGCAATTGTAACAGTGGCAACGAAAAAGTAACTGAGCAAAGATCAATATGAAACGAGCTCGTAGGCAATGGATCAGTGATGGATAATTATGTCGGATGGCACTCATCATGCAACAGTTATAACATAGGGTGACACAGAACTAGCTCCAATTCATCAATATAATGTTGGCATATGTATTCTGTATATAGTCATACGTGCTTATGGAAAAGAACTTGCATGACATCTTTTGTCCTACCCTCCCATGGCAGCAGGGTCCTACTAGAAACTAAGGGATATTAAGGCCTCCTTTTAATAGAGTACCGGACCAAAGCATTAGCACTTAGTGAATATATGAACTCCTCAAACTACGGTCATCACCGGGAAGTGACCCGACTATTGTCACTCCGAGGTTGCCGTATCATAATGTTGGGGAACGTAGTAATTTAAAAAAAAATCCTACGCACACGCAAGATCATGGTGATGCATAGCAACGAGAGGGGAGAGTGTTGTCCACGTACTCTCGTGAACCCGAAAGCGAGCGTTAACTGCTTAGCGGTTGATGTAGTCGTATGTCTTCACGATCCGACCGATCAAGTACCGAGCATACGGCACCTCCGAAGTTCAGACACGTTCAGCCCGATGGCGTCCCTCGAACTCCGATCCGGTAGAGTGTTGAGGGAGAGTTTCGTCAACACGACGGTGTGGTAGCGATGATGATGTTCTACCGACGCAGGGCTTCGCCTAAGCACCGCTTCTGATATCGAGGTGGACTATGGTGGAGGGGGCACCGCACACGGCTAAAAGATCAAGCGATCAATTGTTGTGTCTATGGGGTGCCCCCGCCTTCAGATATAAAGGAGCAAGGGGAGGCGGCCGGCCAGCGGAGGGCGCCAATGGGGAGTCCGACTCCCAGGAGTAGGACTCCTCCTTTCCTTGTTGGAGTAGGAGAGAAGGAAGAGGAGGAGAGGGAGAAGGAAGGGGCTGCACCCTTCTCCAATTCGGACCCGGAAAGGGGCGAGCCTCCTTCATTTTGGCCTCTCTCCTCTATTCCCGTATGGCCCAATAAGGCCCATATACTCCCCGGTGAATTCCCGTAACTCTCCGGTACTCCAAAAAATACCCGAATCACTCGGAACCTTTCCGAAGTCCGAATATTGTTGTCCAATATATCGATCTTTACGTCTCGACCATTTCGAGACTCCTCGTCATGTCCCCAATCTCATCCAGGACTCCGAACTCCTTTGGTACATCAAAATTCATAAACTCATAATATAACCGTCATCGAACTTTAAGCGTGCGGACCCTACGGGTTCGAGAACTATGTAGACATGACCGAGACACGTCTCTGGTCAATAACCAATAGCGGAACCCTGATGCTCATATTGGCTCCTACATATTCTACAAAGATCTTTATCAGTCAAACCGCATAACAACATACGTTGTTCCCTTTGTCATCGGTATGTTACTTGCCGAGATTCGATCGTCGGTATCTCAATACCTAGTTCAATCTCATTACCGGCAAGTCTCTTTACTCGTTCCGTAATACATCATCCCGCAACTAACTCATTAGTTGCAATGCTTGAAAGGCTTATAGTGATGTGCATTACCGAGTGGGTCCAGAGATACCTCTCCGACAATCGGAGTGACAAATCCTAATCTCGAAATACGCCAACCCAGCAAGTACCTTTGGATACACCTGTAGAGCACCTTTATAATCACCCAGTTACGTTGTGACGTTTGGTAGCACATAAAGTGTTCCTCCGGTAAACGGGAGTTGCATAATCTCATAGTCATAGGAACATATATAAGTCATGAAGAAAGCAATAGCAACATAATAAATGATCAAGTGCTAAGCTAACGGAATGGGTCAAGTCAATCACATCATTCTCCTAATGATGTGATCCCGTTAATCAAATGACAACTCATGTCTATGGTCAGGAAACATAACCATCTTCGATTAACGAGCTAGTCAAGTAGAGGCATACTAGTGACACTCTGTTTGTCTATGTATTCACACATGTATTATGTTTACGGTTAATACAATTTTAGCATGAATAATAAACATTTATCATGATATAAGGAAATAAATAATAACTTTATTATTGCCTCTAGGGCATATTTCCTTGATCTCCCACTTGCACTAGAGTCAATAATCTAGTTCACATCGCCATGTGATTTAACATCAATAGTTCACATCTTTATGTGGTTAACACCCATAGTTCACATCGACATGTGACCAACACCGAAGTGTTTACTAGAGTCAGTAATCTAGTTCGCATTGCTATGTGATTAACACCCAAAGAGTACTAAGGTGTGATCATGTTTTGCTTGTGAGATAATTTTAGTCAACGGGTCTATCACATTCAGATCCGTAAGTATTTTGCAAATTTCTTGTGTCTACAATGCTCTGTACGGAGCTACTCTAGCTAATTGCTCCCACTTTCAATATGTATCTAGACCGAGACTTAGAGTCATCTAGATTAGTGTCAAAACTTGCATCGACGTAACCCTTTATGACGAACCTTTTGTCACTTCCATAATCGAGAAACATATCCTTATTCCACTAAGGATAATTTTGACCGTTGTCCATTGATCTACTCCTAGATCACTATTGCACTCCTTGCCAAACTTAGTGGTAGGGTATGCAATAGATGCAGTACACAACATGGCATACTTTACGTAACCTATGGCTGAGGCATAGGGAATGACTTTCATTCTCTTTCTATCTTCTGCCGTGGTCGGGCTTTGAGTCTTACTCAATTTCACACCTTGTAACACAGGCAAGAAACTCTTTCTTTGATTGTTCCATTTTGAACTACTTCAAAATCTTGTCAAGGTATGTACTCATTGAAAAAACTTATCAAGCGTCTTGATCTATCTCTATAGATCTTGATGTTCAATATGTAAGCAGCTTCATCGAGGTCTTTCTTTGAAAAAAAACTCCTTTCAAACACTCCTTTATGCTTTGCAGAATAATTCTACATTATTTCCGATCAACAATATGTCATTCACATATACTTATCAGAAATCAGTAGTGCTCCCACTCACTTTCTTGTAAATACGGGCTTCACATGAAATGCAGATAAAACTATATGCTTTGATCAACTTATCAAAGCGTATATTCCAACTCCGAGATGCTTGCACCGGTCCATAGATGGATCACTAGAGCTTGCATATTTTGTTAGCACCTTTAGGATTGACAAAAAACTTTCTGGTTGCATCATATACAACTCTTCTTTAATAAATCCATTAAGGAATGCAGTTTTGTTTATCCATTTGCCAGATTTCATAAAATGTGGCTGTTGCTAACATGATTCGGACAGACTTAAGCATAGATACGAGTGAGTAACTCTCATCGTAGTCAACACCTTGAACTTGTCGAAAACCTTTTGCGACAATTATAGCTTTGTAGACAGTAACATTACCGTCAGTGTCAGTCTTCTTCTTGAAGATCCATTTATTCTCAATGGCTTGCCGATCATCGGGCAAGTCAACCAAAGTCCACACTTTGTTCTCATACATGGATCCCATCTCAGATTTCATGGCCTCAAGCCATTTTGCGGAATTTGGGCTCACCATCGCTTCTTCATAGTTCGTAGGTTCGTCATGGTCTAGTAACATAACCTCCAGAACAGGATTACCGTACCACTCTGGTGCGGATCTTACTCTGGTTGACCTACGAGGTTCAGTAATAACTTGATTCCAAGTTTCATGATCATCATCATTAACTTCCTCACTAATTGGTGTAGGTGTCACAGAAACCGTTTTCTGCGATGAAATACTTTCCAATAAGGGAGCAGGTACAATTACCTCATCAAGTTCTACTTTCCTCCCACTCACTTCTTTCGAGAGAAACTCCTTCTCTAGAAAGGATCCACTCTCAGCAACAAAGATCTTGCCTTCGGATCTGTGATAGAAGGTGTACCCAATAGTTTCTTTTTGGGTATCCTATGAAGACGCACTTCTCCGATTTGGGTTCGAGCTTATCATGTTGAAACTTTTCACATAAGCATCACAGCCCCAAACTTTAAGAAAGCGACAGCTTAGGTTTATTGCTAAACCATAGTTCATACGGTGTCGTCTCAACGGATTTAGATGGTGCCCTATTTAACGTGAATGCAGCTGTCTCTAATGCACACTCCCAAAACGATAGTGGTAAATCGGTAAGAGACATCATAGATTGCACTATATCCAATAAAGTACGGTTATGACGTTCGGACACACCATTATCTTTGTGGTGTTCGGTGGCACAAATTTGTGAAACTATTCCACATTGTTTTAATTGAAGACCAAACTTGTAACTTAAATATTTGTCTCCGCGATCAGATCGTAGAAACTTTATTTTCTTGTCACGATGATTTTCCACTTCACTCTGAAATTCTTTGAACTTTTCAAATGTTTCAGACTTATGTTTCATCAAGTAGATATACCCATATCTGCTCAAATCATCTGTGAAGGTCAGAAAATAACGATACCCGTCGCGAGCCTCAACACTCATTGGATCGCATACATCAGTATGTATTATTTCCGGTAAGTCAGTTGCTCGCTCCATTGTTCCGGAGAACGGAGTCTTAGTCATCTTTCCCATGAGGCATGGTTCGCCAGCATCAAGTGATTCATAATCAAGTGATTCCAAAAGCCCATCAGCATGGAGTTTCTTCATGCGCTTTACACCAATATGACCTAAACGGCAAGTGCCACAAATAAGTTGCACTATCATTATTAACTTTACATCTTTTGGCTTCAATATTATGAATATGTGTATCACACGATCGAGATCCAACAAACCATTTTCATTGGGTGTATGACCATAGAAGGTTTTATTCATGTAAACAGAACAACAATTATTCTCTAACTTGCATGAATAACCGTATTGCAATAAACATGATCAAATCACATTCATGCTCAACGCAAACACCAAATAACACTTATTTAGGTTCAACACTAATCCCGAAAGTATAGGGAGTGTGCGATGATGATCATATCAATCTTGGAACTACTTCCAACACACATCGTCACCTCACCCTCAACTAGTTTACATTTATTACGCAACTCCCGTTTCGAGTAACTACTCTTAGCAACTGAACCAGTATCAAATACCAAGGGGTTGTTATAAACACTAGTAAAGTACACATCAATAACATGTATATCAAATATACCTATGTTCACTTTGCCATCCTTCTTATCCGCCAAATACTTGGGGTAGTTCCGCTTCCAGTGACCAGTCCCTTTGTAGTAGAATCACTTAGTCTTAGGCTTAGGTCCAGACTTGGTCTTCTTCACTTGAGCAGCAACTTTCTTGTTGTTCTTCTTGAAGTTCCCCTTCTTCCCTTTTCCCTTTTTCTTGAAACTAGTGATCTTGTCCACCATCAACACTTCGATGTTTTTCTTTGATTTCTACCTTCGCTGATTTTTGCATCGCGAGGAGCTTGGGAATTGTTTTCATCATCCCTTGCATATTATAGTTCATCACGAAGTTCTACTAACTTGGTGGTGGTGACTAGAGAATTTTGTCAATCGCTATCTTATCTGGAAGATTAACTCCCACTTGATTCAAGCAATTGTAGTACCGGACAATGCGAGCACATGCTCACTGGTTGAGCTATTCTCCTCCATCTTGTAGGCAAAGTACTATCAGAGGTCTCATACCTCTCGACACGGGTGTGAGTATGAAATACCAATTTCAACTCTTGGAACATCTCATATGCTCCATGGCGTTCAAAACGTTTTTGAAGTCCCGGTTCTAAGCCGTAAAGCATGGTGCACTAAACTATCAAGTAGTCATCATACCGAGCTTTTTTCAAACGTTCATGACGTCTGTATCTGCTCCTGCAATAGTTCTGTCACCTAGCGGTGCATCAAGGACACAATTTTTCTATGCAGCAATGAGGAAAATCCTCGGATCACGGACCAAGTCCGCATCATTGCTACTAACATCTTTCAACATAGTTTTCTCTAGGAACATATAAAAATATAAACAGGGGAGCTAAACGCGAGCTATTGATCTACAACATAGATATGCTAATACTACCAGGAGTAAGTTCATGCTAAATTTAAGTTCAATTAATCATATTACTTAAGAACTCCCACTTAGATAGACATCCCTCTAATCTTCTAAGTGATCACGTGATCCATATCAACTAAACCATAACCGATCATCACGTGAAATGGAGTAGCTTTCAATGGTGAACATCACTATGTTGATCATATCTACTATATGATTCACGCTCGACCTTTCGGTCTCAGTGTTCCGAGGCCATATCTGCATACGCTAGGCTCGTCAAGTTTAACCTGAGTATTCTGCGTGTGCAAAACTAGCTTGCACCCGTTGTAGACGGACGTAGAGCTTATCACACCCGGTCTTCACGTGATGTCTGGGCACGACGAACTTTGGCAACGGTGCATACTCAGGGAGAACACTTTTATCTTGAAATTTAGTGAGAGATCATCTTATAGTGCTACCGTCAATCAAAGCAAGATAAGATGCATAAAAGATAAACATCACATGCAATCAATATAAGTGATATGATATGGCCATCATCATCTTGTGCTTTTGATCTCCATCTCCAAAGTACTGTAATGATCTTCATTGTTACCGGCATGACACCATGATCTCCATCATCTTGATCTTTTATCAATGTGTCGTCACATGGTCGTCTCACCAGCTATTGTTTTTGCAACTATTGCTATCGCATAGCGATAAAGTAAAGCAATTACATGGCACTTGTATCTTATGCAATAAAGATACAACCATAAGGCTTCTGCCAGTTTCCGATAACTTCAACAAAACATGATCATCTTATACAACAACTTATATCTCATCACATCTTGACCATATCACATCACAACATGCCCTGCAAAACCAAGTTAGACATCCTCTACTTTGTTGTTGCAAGTTTTACATGGCTGCTACGGGCTGAGCAAGAACCGTTCTTACCTATGCATCAAAACCACAACGATAGTTTGTCAAGTTGGTGATGTTTTAACCTTCGCAAGGACCGGGCGTAGCCACACTCGATTCAACTAAAGTTGGAGAAACTGACACCCACCAGCCACCTGTGTGCAAAGCACGTTGGTAGAACCAGTCTCGCGTAAGCGTCTGGCGTAATGTCGGTCCGGCCGCTTCATCCAACAATACCGCCGAACCAAAGTATGACATGCTGGTAAGCAGTATGACTTATATCGCCCACAACTCACTTGTGTTCTATTCGTGCATATGACATCTACGCATAAAACCTGGCTCGGATGCCACTGTTAGGGAACGTAGTAATTTCAAAAAAAAAATCCTATGCACACGCAAGATCATGGTGATGCATAGACACGACAGGGGAGAGTGTTGTCCACGTACCCTCGTAGACCGAAAGCGGAAGCGTTAGCACAACACGGTTGATGTAGTCGTACGTCTTCACGATCCGACCGATCAAGTACCGAACGCACGGCACCTCCAAGTTCAGCACACGTTCAGCCCGATGACGTCCCTCGAACTCCGATCCAGCCGAGTGTTGAGGGAAGATTTCGTCAGCACGACAGTGTGGTGACGATGATGATGTTCTACCGACGCAGGGCTTCGCCTAAGCACCGCTACAGTATTATCTAGGTGGACTATGGTGGAGGGGGGCACCGCTGCGGCTAAAAGATCAAACAATCAATTGTTGTGTCTATGGGGTGCCCCCCTGCCCCCGTATATAAAGGAGCAAGGGGGGAGGCGGCCGGCCAAGGAGGAGGGCGCGCCAAGTGGGGAGTCCAATTCCCACCGGGAGTAGGACTCCTCCTTTCCTTGTTGGAGTAGGAGAGAAGGAAAGAGGAGGAGAGGGAGAAGTAAAAGGGGGCTGCACACCTTGTCCAATCCGGACCAGAGGGGGGGCGCAGGCCTCCTTCCTTTTGGCCTCTCTCCTCTATTCCCGTATGGCCCAATAAGGCCCATATACTCCCCGACGAATTCCCGTAACTCTCCGGTACTCCGAAAAATACACGAATCACTCGGAACCTTTCCGAAGTTCGAATATAGTTGTCCAATATATCGATCTTTACGTCTCGACCATTTCGAGACTCCTTGTCATGTCCCCGATCTCATCCGGGACTCCGAACTCCTTCGGTACATGAAAACTCATAATGTAACCGTCATCGAACTTTAAGCGTGCGGACCCTACGGGTTCGAGAACTATGTAGACATAACCGAGACACGTCTCCGGTCAATAACCAATAGCGGAACCTGGATGCTCATATTGGCTCCCACATATTCTATGAAGATCTTTATCGGTCAACCCGCATAACAACATATGTTGTTCCCTTTGTCATCGGTATGTTACTTGCCCGAGATTCGATCGTCGGTATCTCAATACCTAGTTCAATCTTGTTACCGACAAGTCTCTTTACTCGTTCCGTAATACATCATCCCGCAACTAACTCATTAGTTGCAATGCTTGCAAGGCTTATAGTGATGTGCATTATCGAGTGGGCCCAGAGATACCTCTCCGACAATCGGAGTGACAAATCCTAATCTCGAAATACGCCAACCCAACAAGTACCTTTGGAGACACCTTTAGAGCACCTTTATAATCACCCAGTTACGTTGTGACGTTTGGTAGCACACAAAGTGTTCCTCCGGTAAACGGGAGTTGCATAACCTCATAGTCATAGGAACATATATAAGTCATGAAGAAGCAATAGCCACATACTAGAAGATCAAGTGCTAAGCTAACGGAATGGGTCAAGTCAATCACATCATTCTCCTAATGATGTGATCCCGTTAATCAAATGACAACTCATGTCTATGGTTAGGAAACATAATCATCTTCGATTAACGAGCTAGTCAAGTAGAGGCATACTAGTGACACTCTGTTTGTCTATGTATTCACACATGTATTATGTTTCTGGTTAATACAATTCTAGCATGAATAATAAACATTTATCATGATAGAAGGAAATAAATGATAACTTTATTATTGCCTCTAGGGCATATTTCCTTCACATAACACGTAGTAGGTGACTATAACTTGCAAGATAGGATCAAGAACACAAATATATTCATGAAAACATAATAGGTTCAGATCTGAAATCATGGCACTCGGGCCCTAGTGACAAGCATTAGGCATAGCAAAGTCATAGCAACATCAATCATAGAACATAGTGGATACTAGGGATCAAACCCTAACAAAACTAACTTGATTACATGTTAAATCTCATCCAACCCATCACGGTCCAGCAAGCCTATGATGGGATTACTCACGCACGGTGGTGAGCATCATGAAATTGGTGATGGAGGATGGTTGATGATGATGATGGCGACGGATTCCCTCTCCGGAGCCCCGAACGGACTCCAGATCTGCCCTCTCGAGGAAGGACAAGGCTTGGCGGCGGCTCCATATCGTAAAACGCGATGAATCCTTCTCTCTGATTTTTTCCTCCTCGAACGTGAATATATGGAGTTAGAGTTGAGGTCGGTGGAGGTCGAGGGGGCCCACAAGGACGGAGGGTGGCCCCATCCTTGTGGCCAGGGTGTGGGCCCCATTCAATTGATTCTTTCGCCAATATTTTTTATTAGTTCCAAAAATCATCTCCGTGAAGTTTCAGGTCATTCCAAGAACTTTTACTTCTACACAAAAATAACACCATGGAAATTCTGCTGAAAACAACGTCAATCCGGTTAGTTCCATTCAAATCATGCAAGTTAGAGTCCAAAACAAGGGCAAAAGTGTTTGGAAAAGTAGATATGATGGAGACGTATCAACTCCCCCAAGCTTAACCCATTGCTTGTCCTCAAACAATTCAGTTGACAAACTGAAAGTGATAAAGAAAACTTTTACAAACTCTGTTTGATCTTGTTGTTGCAAATATGTAAAGCCAGCATTCAGGTTTTCAACATAGATCATGAACTAACCATATTCACAATAACATTTAGGTCTCACATTTACTCATATCAATGGCATGATCAACTAGCGAGCAATAATAATAAATCTCGGATGACAACACTTTCTCCAAACAATCATGATATGATATAACAAGATGGTATCTCGCTAGCCCTTTTTGTGAAAACAAAACATAAATGCAGAGCACCCCTGAAGATCAAGGACTGACTAGACATTTGTAATTCATGGTAAAAGATATCCAGTCACAGTTATACTCAATACAAATTAAAAACAATGCATACAAGTGACAGTGGTGCTCTCTAACTGGTGCTTTTTATAAGAGGATGATGACTCAACAATAAAAGTAAATAGATAGGCCCTCACAGAGAAAAGCAGGGATTTGCAGAGGTGCCAGAGCTCGAGTTTTGAAAACAGAGATAAATAATATTTTGAGCGGCATGCTTTCATTGTCAACATAACAACTAAGAGATCTCGGTATCCTCCATGCTACATACATTATATGCGGTTCCCAAACAGAATGGTAAAGTTTATACTCCCCCACCACCAACAAGCACACTCCACGGCTGGTCTGAAACAACGAGTACCGTCCAATTAAACACAATCCTGGGGGAGTTTTGTTTGCAATTATTTTGATTTGATTTGAGCATGGGACTGGGCATCCCAGTTACGAGCCATTTTCTCGTGAATGATGAGCAGAGTCCACTCAACATGAGAATAACCCACCTAGCATGGAAGATATGGACATCCCTAGTTGGTACATGAGCAATTCGAGCATACAAAATAGATTATCACACTACTACAGGATACTGCTAACGCGACACTACGATCACAGACCCTTTGCCGAAACTGTGTGCAATGCAATAATCGCAAACGGTGGTGTAAAAAACCCATCAAAAAGGTGCAAAACGTTTGCAATGGTGGAGCCATCAAACACGGCATATTTTAGTTGCGTGTGCAATGCAGGACACACAGTTAATCCATTCAAACTGTCTGCAATGAGGCAGAACAACATAAACGGGTAGCCATAACAATGTGTGTGCGATGCAAGAACACACGGTTAATCCATTCGAACTGTTTGCGATGAGGTAGAACAATAGAAACAGGCAGCCATATCAATGTGTGTGCGATATACGACATACGGTTAACTCAGACGAACTGTTTTCGATTAGGGAACACAACAGAAACGGTTCAACTTAACAAGATGTGTGTGATATGCGGCATACAGTTCACATGGATGAACTATTTGCGATGAGCCAAAAGAACACAAACGAGTCGTGTAAACAAGATGTGTGTGATACGTGGCAAACAGCCGACTCGGATGAACTGTTTGCGATGAGAAATTACAACACAGATGGTCAATGCAGTTACTTCGTGTGTGATTCTGTGTGTACAAAAAACTTTGAAAAATGCAAACTAGTTGCTTGCGGTGGCGGAGTATCACACATGATACGTCCGTGATTACTCATGTGCGATGATTAGTATGTTACACATACGTTTTCTTATGTTAACATGTGTGTGAATTTGCAATATGGATAGTTAATCTGCAAATGCCTTCTGGTCATCGGGCACACACTTAAACTCAATGGACTATGTACGATACTAATACTTTCCATGAAAATTTATGAACTTGGGTAACAACATTTGAGTAACATATATATATATATATATATATATATATATATATATATATAGTGGTTACACTATTCGACAAAAGGAGGATCTTCGTAACACAATTTTGACAACCATATGGTCCATATCTACATACTTAACATAGTAACAACTATCACATTTTAAGAGGCTAAGGGCCAACAACCATATGGTCCATATCTACATACTTAACATGTATAGTAACAGCTAGCACATTTTAAGAGGCTGAGGGCCAACAACCACAAATATCCACTGGAAGCAGCTTGATCACAGCGACTCGGCATCTCGTCAATGAAAAGGAAGAGCCCTCATGTGCCTTAGTAGATCATGAGTAGAACAGTGTCTCCAATTTTCCAATATGGATGCATTGCCACGAGAAGCGAGAACTTGTTAATTTGAATGGTTCCATTTCTGCGGGAAATGCAGTACCTTGCAATCACTTTGGCGTTATTAGCAGGCACAAGTTTAATTCGACCACGCCGGGAAATCGATCTAGGAACTACTATAGGGGGCAATTTCTGTTGACATGTAGAATAAAAAAAAATTGTAACATATCATTGAAGATACATATAGTTTATGAGCATCAACATTAAAATAAGACTTTTTACCAGCGTTTTGTGCACACAATTGGTCTTGTTCAGTGTGTGCACCATAGGTCTAATTAATCCCATCCAAAATCCAGCGTTCATACGCTGTGCTATCTTTGTTAGATTATCAACAAAGTTTATGACATGCTTCAAGTCCTTCCAGTGAAATTTTGTAAGCTTAGTAACATACAGATCATTCACAATGCATCCAACATATCCTGCTTAAAAGGTGGAAAGGTATTATTTATTAGAACATGGCGTAAGAATATATAGTGTATAAATTGGTAAATAGAATTTGTTACTGCCTAGGAACAGAGTCAGAATATGATATCACAATTGGTTGCTTAAATAGTGATCAATTGGTTGCTTAAATAGTAATATGATAGCAAGGAGAAAGTTGAAAGGACACTAACTTCGATCAGACTTTGATCGGCTGATAACGTTGGGGAAGTAAACATCCATGTTAATTAGACCAGGCTGTGGTGCACGCACTAGAATTATACTGCCAGCTTTCAGTTCATAACACTTAGACTCTTTTCCAAAGTCCACATTAAAATAGGAGTGACCATCTTTAGCAAGTTTTACGCTAACCGTAATTGTAAATCTATGATGTGTTGTCAATATGACATCATGGGAGTCATCAGCAAAGTAAAGCAAAGTACAAAAATAAAGAATTAAAAATAGATAATGTAACAAAGATTTGATGCAAATATATAGATAATGTAGCAATAGACGGTATATGTTCACAAATTTAGGCCATGTTGACCGTGGTAGGTTGAGATTGAACATCTTGGCGCTCCTCAAGTCATCCGGAATGGTGAGATAGAACTTCGTTTCCGACTGGCCACGACCACAGTTGCCCGATTTGTGCTCGCACGGACACATGAATGAACACCCACGAATCAGCTAGAACAAAAATGATTCCACGGCGATTTCCGCCGGTTGATTAACAGTGACGGACGGACTGCGATAAGAGATGAGTGAATATTTCGCTAATTAAGTTGATTACCTTCTCCATGAGAAAAATACCTGGCCCAATTCCGCAGAAAACCCCAGTCAACTAGAGTCTAGAATGTCGGTGCAGATAGGCGGCGGAAAGCGGTTAAGGCGAAATCCGGTGCCGTTTGGAGCGCCACCTATGCCCGCTGCCAACAGCCGTCGAGCTTAGGGTGCAGAGTTGCGGAGGAGTCCGTGGCGAGTGAGTGGGGACGAAGTGGGTGAGGGTTTTCTTTTCCTTTTGCATGTGTGAGTGAACACACACGGTTCACAGAGGCGACGGATATGAATCGTGTGCGATAGTAAATCTCCGAGATTGAATGGGAATCCAAATTTCCGTTGTCCTTCATCCATGAGTTTTTTTTCTACGATGAACATAAACCCTGCTAATCACCGTGTTCAAATTTGACACTTTTTCGGGTTCATTTACAATATTTAGGGGATTATGTGCATTTTGTAGGCATTAATGCACGTAATTCAAATTCAAACAATCGGTGCATGAAAGGGTGCACAAGAATGGTCTGGAAAAACCATACTCGTGGTATTTAGTAATTTCTCAAGCCTTTTACAAGGAATGGGCAGAGTTTTCAATGGAATGCGTGGCAATAGTCAACCACAAACGCGTCATTTACTGGGTTATCAACTATAGAACAATGAAATATGTGCTTGAAAAAACATGACGGCTGGCAAGGTGCCAACGTATGACCTCACCGTTCTCGGTTAAAAGCTGAGAAGGTTTGATTTATGTCGTCATGCACGCCCTTCATAAATCGAACCATCACCGAGGAAGTTCAATGCTTTCAAGAGGGAAATCACCAAGATTGAAGGGGAATCCAAATTTTTGTCCTAGTTTGTCATTCAGTTTTTTTCCAACAATCAACATACCGCCTCAAATGCAACTTGTTCAAATTTGACATTGTTCCGAACTCATTTACCATATTTAGGGGATTATGTGCATTTTCTAGGCATTAACTATGCACATAATTCAAATTCGAACAATCAGTGCATGAAAAGGTGCACAAGAACGGTCTGGAAAACCATGTTCGTGCTATTTAGTACATTCTCATGCCTTTTACAAGGAATGGCAGATATTTCAAGGAAATGTGTGGCAACAGTCAACCATAAACGCGTCGTTTACTGGGTTAACAACTACACAAAAATGAAATACATGCTTGGAAAAACATGACGCCTGGTGTAGTGCCATGGTATAACCTCACCGTGCCCTGGTAAAAATGTCGTCATGCACGCCTTTAATAAAATGAACCATCACCGAGGAAGTTTCATGGTTTCGAGGGGGAAATCACCAAGATTGAAGGGGGATCCAAATTTCCTTTGTCCTTTGTCCACGAGTTTTTTTCTATGATGAACATACAACCTACAAATCACTGTGTTCAAATTTGGCACTTTTCCGGGTTCATTTGCCATATTTAGGGGATTATGTGCATTTCCTAGGCATTGATGCACATAATTCAAGTTCATACAATCGGTGCATGAAAGGGTCCACAAGAACGGCCTGGAAAACCATGCTCGTGCCATTTAGTAAATTCTCATGCTTTTTACAAGTAATAATGGATAGATATTTCGTTGAAATGTGTGGCAATAGTCAACCACAAATGTTTGTTTGTTGGGTTTTCAACTATAGAAAAAATGAAATAAATGCTTCAAAAACATGACGCCTGGCATGGTGCCATGGTATGACCTCACCATGCCCTGGTAAAAAATTGAGAAGGTTTGGCTTATGTCGTCATGCACGCCCTTCATAAATCGAACCATCACCGAGGAAGTTCCATGCTTTCGAGAGGGAAAATCCCCAAGATTGAAGGGGAATCCAAATTTCTGTCCTAGTTTGTCGTTCAGTTTTTTTCCAACAATCAACATACCGCCTCAAATGCAACGTGTTCAAATTTGACATTTTCCCGATCTCATTTACCATATTTAGGGGATTACGTGCATTTCTAGGCATTAATGGACATAATTCAAATTTGAACAATCAGTGCATGAAAAGGTGCACAAGAACGGTCTGGAAAATCAGGCTCGTGTTATTTAGTACATTCTCATGCCTTTAACAAGGAATGGGCAGATATTTCAAGGAAATGTGTGGCAATTGTCAACCGTAAACGCGTCCTTTACTCGGTTAACAACTACACAAAAAATGAAACACATGGTTGGAAAACATGACGCCTGGCGTGGTGCCATGGTATGGTCTCACCATGCCCTGGTAAAAATTGGAGAATGTTTTCCTTATGTCATGATGCGCGCCTTTCATAAATCGAACCATCACCGAGGAAGTTTCATGGTTTCAAGGGGGAAATCACCAAGATTGAAGGGGGGGGGTCCAAATTTCCTTTGTCCTTTGTCCACGAGTTTTTTTCTACGATGAACATACAACCTGCAAATCACCGTGTTCAAATTTGGCACTTTTCCGGGTTCATTTGCCATATTTAGGGGATTTTGTGCATTTCCTAGGCATTAATGAACATAATTCAAGTTCAAACAATCGATGCATGAAAGGGTCCACAAGAATGGCCTAGAAAACCATGCTCGTGCCATTTAGTAAATTCTCATGCCTTTTACAAGGAATGGATAGATATTTCGATGAAATGTGTGGCAATAGTCAACCACAAATGTTTGTTTGTTGGGTTTTCAACTATAGAAAAAATGAAATAAATGCTTTAAAACATGACACCTGGCATGGTGCCATGGTATGACCTCACCATGCCCTGGTAAAAATTTGAGAAGGTTTGGTTTATGTTGTCATGCACGCCCTTCATAAATCGAACCATCACCGAGGAAGTTCCATGCTTTCGAGAGGGAAATCCTCGAGATTGAAAGGGAATCCAAATTTTCTTTGTTCTTTGCGCTGGAGTTTTTTCCTACGATGAACATACACCCTACAAATCACCGTTTCAAATTTGGCATTTTTCCGGGCTCATTTACCATATTTAGGGGATTATATGCATTTTCTAGGCATTTAGCGCATATAAATCCAATCCAGCTACAGGTGCACGGGTGTGATGTGAGGGACGTGGATTGTCGTTCGATTGCGGCGCATCCAACGGTGCACACGCGTGATCCGCATGGCTGGGGTTCCGGCCAATCATAACACAACACACAATAGGCTCGGCGCACATTGTTTCCGGAAGCAACGAAGATGAATCGTGTGTGATAATGAACGAGCAAAATTGTAAGGGAAGCCAAATTTTTGTTGTCGTTTGTCGTTGAGCTCTTGAATACCAACGCATTGTACGGCTGCCCGGCCCCTCCGTTCCAGAGCTCTCTCCAGGCGTCGTCCATGGCACCGTGGCGCACAGTAACTGGTAAGGAAGCGATGGCATCCCGCTGCGCCGCGTTCCTAGCCGCCCGCAACCGCACAATGGTAAGGAAGCGATGGCATCTAGCTGCGCCGAGTTCATCGCCGCCGGCGGCCAGATAGTTACATGGGCATACTTTGAGGCTGGCATGGCCGAATGGGTGGTGGATCTAGAGGCGGCCAAAGCCGCACCGAAGGAGCGGAAAAGGCAGAAAGCGGTCAAGAAAAGAGAGTCCCGCCGCCGCAAGAAAAAAGAGGCCGCACCCCGTGGTAAGGAGAGCTTGCCGGAGATCGAAGCACGGTGCGCTGCCTCCTGCAAGGCCGGGAAGGAGAACATCGGCGTCTGGCCAACATGCCCTGATGGCAGCATGTGAGAAGTAGTTTAAGTTTGTAGTATTAGAGCAAATTACCAGTAGTACTTTAAGTTTGTAGTATTAATGTACAATGTCAGTAAGAGCATCTTTTGAGGGCTTTGAGCGTTGATTAGCATGTGTGCCCGTGTGCCTTTTTTGCGTTAATCATTAGAAGATCACAAAACACACGGTTTCTATGTCGTACCCATCTGCATTTTTTGCGTTAATGACCCATAAGTCAGTTACCTGTGTGATATTTCCTAATAAACCAGGCGTACTATTGACCCAAAAAAACAAGTACACCTGTACATTTTTTTGGAGACGGGATCTACCAACTTTCTTTTTTTCTCGCACACGAGTATTTTACGCGCTTCGTCTGTGTTGTGTGTTTCCCCCGCCCAAGTTTCAAGTTTCCTACCAAAATTTTCATTAGGCGCGCGATTTCAGAATTTATTCCTCCAACCACATCCGCTTCCCCTCAGTATCCCCCTCCCTCGCGCATCCCCCTACCGGCATCTCAAACCGCCACCGCTGCTGCAACCACAGCTTCAACCACATCTATGTTCTGCTCGGATCCAGTCAGATAACCCACCGATCTCTATCACGTCCCTGGCCTGATTGCTTAAATGGCGCATGTGAAACATCCTCATGCCTCCAAATCTCCCCCGCCAGGAGCTGATGGCGGTCCATGGCGCGATGGCTGCTGTGCGTGTTGACCCGGAGTAACACCTCGCCTCCGCCGCCGCCGACGACATGGTGTAGGCTCTGGCCGAGATGAAGTCTCCCAGCGACTACCCCCCAGGACTTAACAGGTAAGATTTGATGAGCTAAATCTTACCAATACCACTTGCAACGGCTATGATTTGTATGGTTGATGTATTAAGCATGTTCGTGTCTTGTTTATTTCAGTACTACACACTGTGTGATGTTCAAATATTACCGTGTCCAGCTCAATTTCACCAATACCAGCAACAAACTTACAATGCATGACTCAGGATATCACTAGACATGCTGCCCATTTGCTATTTTAGTGGATGCTAACCCTGTTGTACTTAACATGCCTGTCCATGTACTTACGCAGGGTCATAACGGCCGATGCTTTTGTTTGCTGTCGAGGTGAGCTGCATCCCATGTCTTACTGATTTCACATAATTTGTGCAATTGCAGTTTAACTTCTACCATTCTTGGTTGCACAGAGGTACACATGTCAGTGGCACTGATCCATGCTTCGACCCGGAGGAACAGCTCGCCTCCGCCGTCACTGACTTTGGGCGAGCTCTGGCCAAGATGAAGTGCTCCAGCAACTACCTCTCAGGACTTGCCAAGTATGTACTCACCAGTTCAATCTTACCAATACCATTTGCAATTAATGGCTATGTTCTGTACGGTCGATGTATTAAGCATGTTCTAGTAAACATGCTAACACGTTTATGCTACTTTCTCTACCTATTTATAGACATCTGGGCCATTCTCTGCTCTGGCAACACCTGCCTTGTGATGTTTAACTATGCCAATTGCATTTTTATCAGTACTGGTTTCAATGTCTATTAAGCCTGTTGCAATTAACAGTTGAATCCATTTTTAAACAGTTGTATTTCAATGGCTACAAACTTACAAAACATGACTTAGGATGTTGTTAAGTCCGTTGCAATTAACAGTTGTATCCATTTTTTAATCTGTCCATTTGCTACCATGCTACTCTCCGCAATGAAGATATACTAGAGATGCTACCCCATTTGCTATTTTTGGTGGATGCTAACCCTATTTTACTTAACATGCTTGTCCATGTACTTACGCAGGGCATAACTGCCGATGTTGTTGTTTGCCGTCAAGGTTAGCTGCATCCCATGTCATACAATATTTCACATCATCTGTGCAATTGCAGTTTAACTTCTACCATTTACTGGTTGCCTGTACGTACACATGTCGGTGGCACTGATCCATGCTTCGACCCGGAGGAACAACTCGCCTCCGCTTGGCCCGACTTTGGGCGGGCTCTGGCCAAATGAAGTGCCCCAACAACTACCTCTCAGGACTTACCAAGTATGTACCCACCAGTTCAATCTTACCAATACCAGTTGCAATTAATGGCTGTGTTTTGTACTATTGATGTATTAAGCATGTTGTAGTAAACATGCCTAACACGTTTGAGCTATTTTTCTTACCTTTTTATAGACAACTGGACCATTATCTGCTCTGGCAGCACCTGCCCTGTGATGTTTAACTCTGACAATTGCATTTTTATCAGTACCGGTTTCAATGGCCATTAAGCCTGTTGCAATTACCAGTTGTATCCATTTTAAAAGAGTTGTATTTCAATGGCTACAAACTTACAAAACATGAATTAGGATGTTGTAAAGCCTGTTGCAATTAACAGTTGTATCAATTTTTTAATCCGTCCCTTTGCTACCGTCTACTCTTTCGAAATGAAGATATCACTACAGATGCTGCCGTTTTATTACCATTTGCTATTTTTGGTGGATGTTAACCCTGTTGTAGTTAACATTGGCTTTCCATGTACTTACATAGGGCTACAATGGGCGATGATGTTGTTTGCCGTCGAGGTTAGCTGCATCCCATGTCTTATACACCATCTATTCCTAAATAAAAGTATTTTTAGAGATTCCAATATATACTGCATAAGGAGCAAAATGAGAATCTAGATTCTAATCTAAACTATATCCATAATTCTATATACATCCGTCTGTAGTTCATATTGAAATCTCAAAAAAAAAATACTTGTACATAGGAACATAGGTAGTTGTATTTTACATCATTTGTGCAATCTCAGTTTAGCTTCTAACATTTACTGGTTGCTTGTAGGTACATATATGAGCGGTACTGATCCACGCTTCAATCCCTTTTGCGTATGGGGCAATGAGATATTCATGAACAAGCGTCAAGTGAGGAAACTAAGAAAGATTGTTAGGCGAAAGAAACGGGTGATTGGAATTAAGCTCTTTATTTACACTTTGTCGAAGACAACAGTGAACTTTAGGATGGTAAATAATGTGTTGCCTTTTCCCCCTGCCCACAACAAGTTACTCTATTAGACCTCAAGATTCGATATTTTTCTCTTTTCGATTGGTTTCCGAAGCTATTTCTTGATGATTATCTTGCAAACTACATGACCGGAGTGGAGGCAACTAAGGTTAAAGTATATAATTCATGCTACCATGATAATGCTCTAGAAGTCTTCCTGAAGGCGGTGAAGGATGGGTGGGCGATCGTCACAAGGGGTTGGACAAAAGTGGTTCGTGCCTATGGCATGCAGGAAGGCACATTATGGACATTCCGCTTCTTCAACACCATCGGCAGTCAAAATGATTTACACTTGTCTCTTCACCTTTACCGGCTTTAAATACTGTGGTTCATCATAGTTAATTGCTGCCTAATCTTGTAATTACTGAACATATTGTACTGACAATTTTATTTATGGATTCGTTGTTGAACCATTGTGCTGAGAATTTGAATTTCATGTTTCGTATTTCAAAATTTCCAATTAGAATAATAAATTACATGCAAAAATAAAAAAAGAACAGACGGTCATGGAACTTTCAAATGGTTCTGTCAGTAAAAGCGCTTGTGATGGATAGCCCAATGCCACACAGTTTTCTACATCAAATCGTGTGTGATGTAGTTAATGAAAGCAAACAGTTAACCAAGGCAGACCGTGTGTGATAGTTACACCTTTCACACACGAGCGTATACATAAAACCGTGTGGGATGTACATCCGAACAGAAACATCTTCCCTAGATTGACTGTGTGGGATAAACATAAGAACGGAAACATATTCCTTGGATTGACTGTGTGTGATGTACATTCCTAAACAAATGGTTTTTAACCCCTTTCCGCAACGGCATTTGGAACCGTCGCCAAGTGAGTGTGTGCACGGAAAGGGGTTAAAAACTAGTGTCATTTGAAGGTTTAGAGTTTGGCACATGCAAAATTACTTCGAACGGCAGGTAAATACCGCATACAGGAAGGTATGGTGGACTCATATGGAACAACTTTGGGTTTAAGGAAGTGGATGCACAAGCAGTATTCCCGCTTAGTACAAGTGAAGGCTAGAAAAAGACCGAGAAGCGACAAACTAGAGAGCGACAATAGTCATGAACATGCATTAAGATTAACCAACATTAAGTGCAAGCATGAGTAGGATATAAATCACCATGAGCATAAATATCGTAGAGGCTATGTTGATTTTGTTTCAACTACATGCGTGAACATGTGCCAAGTCAAGCCACTCGAATCATTCAAAAGAGGATACCATCTTGTCATACTACATCACAACCATTTTAATTTCCAGTTGGCACTCAAGGTAAACCATTATAAACTCCTAGCTAACTAAGCATGGCATGAATAACTATAATCTCTAATTGTCATTGCAAACATGTTTCATTCATAATAGGCTGAATCAGGAATGATGAACTAATCATATTTGCAAAAACAAGATAGTTCGAGTTCATACCAGCTTTTCCTCATCTCAATCATTTCATCATATATCGTCATCATTGCCTTTCACTTGCACGAGCGAATGGTGTGGATAATAATAATAGTGCACGTGCATTGGACTAAGCTGGAATCTGCAAACATTTATTCGAAGGAGAAGACAAGGTAATATGGGATCTTTGTTAGATCAACAATAATGCATATGAGAGCCACTCGACATTTTCATCGTGGTCTTCTCCTCTCGACCCCAAAGAAAAGAAAAGAAATTCAAAGAAACACACTGAAATGTTTTTGGAGTTTTTGTTTTTCCTGAAGAAAGTAAAACAAGAACGAGAAAAACTATTTACACAGGAAAGCTCCCAACAAGCAAAAGAAGAACGAGAAATCTTTTTGGGTTTTCTTTTAATACTACTACTAAGCATGCATAGAAAGTAAACTAATCTATAACTAATTTTTTTAGTGTTTCTTAAATTTTTTCAAACACACAAGAAGAAAGCAAGAAAAAGAAATAAACTAACATGGATAATAAAATGAAAAAGTATGAACACCGACAACTAAAATGAGTGTGTGAACATGAATGTAATGTCGGTGAGAAATACGTACTCCCCCAAGCTTAGGCTTTTTTCCTAAGTCGGTCTAAGCCCATGGATCAAAGTAGCCCTCTCCGGTGTAGCGAGGAGGATCCTGGGGGTTCCACTGGTTAGCGAGCTCTTATGGATCCCACTGATAAATAGACTCCTGATATGGATCAGGTGATGGCTCTAGCTCAGGAGCTGGGGATCGTGTCCCAAACAAGGGCAAAGGAGTTTGGAAAAGTAGATACGATGGAGACGTATCATGTGCCTCCTACTGATCCTCTAGAAAAATATTTTCTAGACCATGAAAATGATTTACATATGCATGGAAGAAATGAAATAGATAAGATTTTCTTTGAACAACGTCCTCTTCTTAAACACAAGTTGCCTATTGAAACTCTACGAGGTCCTCCTCCACCTAAAGGTGATCCTGTGTTTGAATTAAAACAATTTCCAGACACTTTGAAATATGGTTACCTTGATGAGAAGAAGATATATCATGTTATTATTAGTGCTAACCTTTCAGAACATGAAGAAAAAAGATTATCGAAAGTTCTAAGGAAGCACCGAGCTGCTATTGGATATAATCTTGACAATTTAAAGGGCATTAGTCCCACTCTATGTCAACACAAGATTAATATGGAACCTGATGCTAAACCCGTTTTTTATCACCAACATCGGTTAAATCCAAAGATGAAAGAAGTGGTAAGAATGGAAATATTAAAACTTTTGGAAGCATGTATAATCTATCCTATAGCTGATAGTAGATGGGTAAGCCATGTTCATTGTGTCCCTAAGAAAGGAGGTATTAATGTTGTTCCTAATGATAAGAATGAACTTATTCCACAAAGAATTGTTACAGGCTATAGAATGGTAATTGATTTTAGAAAATTAAACAAAGCAACTAGAAAAGATCATTACCCTATGCCTTTTATTGATCAAATGCTAGAAAGATTATCTAAGCACACACATTTTTGCTTCCTTGATGGATATCCTGGTTTCTCACAAATACATGTTTCTCAACCTGATCAAGAAAAGACTACTTTTACTTGCCTTTTTGGAACTTATGCTTATAGATGTATGCCTTTTGGTTTATGTAATGCACCTACGACCTTTCAAATATGTATGACTGCTATATTCTTTGACTTTTGTAAAAAGATTGTTGAGGTTTTCATGGATGACTTTTTTGTTTATCAGAAGTCTTTTGATGATTGTTTAAGCAATCTTGATCGAGTTTTGCAGAGATGCGAGCAAACAAATCTTGTCTTGAACTGGGAGAAGTGCCACTTTATGGTTAACGAAGGTATTGTTCTGGGCCATAAAATTTCTGAAAGAGGTATTAAGGCGGACAAAGCTAAGGTTGATGCAATTGAGAAAATGCCATGTCCTAAAGATATCAAAGGTATTCGTAGTTTCTTAGGTCATGCTGGTTTCTGTAGGAGATTTATCAAAGACTTTTCTAAAATTTCTAGGCCCCTTACAAATCTTTTGCAAAAGGATGTCCCTTTAGTTTTTGATGATGATTTTTTAGAAGCCTTCAAAACACTCAAGAAAGCCTTAATTTCTGCACCTATTGTTCAACCACCTGATTGGAACTTACCTTTTCAAATTATGTGTGATGCTAGTGATTATGCTGTTGGTGTTGTTCTAGGACAAATAGTTGATAAGAAACTGAATGTTATTCATTATGCTAGTAAAACTCTAGACAATGCTCAACGAAATTATGCTACTACTGAAAAAGAATGTCTAGCAATGGTGTGTGCGTGTGATAAATTTAGATCTTACATTGTTGATTCAAAAGTAATTGTACACAATGATCATGCTGCTATTAAATATCTTATGGAAAATAAAGATGCTAAGCCTAGGCATGTTCGATGGGTTCTCTTGCTACAAGAATTTGATTTACATATCACTGATAGAAAAGGAGCTGAGAACCCCGTAGCTGATAACTTGTCTAGGCTTGAAAATGTTCTTGATGACCCACTTCCTATTGACGATAGCTTTCCTGATGAGCAGTTAGCTGCAATAAATGTTTCTCATAACACTCCTTGGTATGCTGACTATGCTAATTACATTGTTGCTAAATATTTACCACCTAGCTTTACATACCAAAAAAAGAAAAAAAACTCTTCTATGATTTAAGACATTACTTTGGGGATGACCCACATCTTTATAAAGAAGGAGTAGATGGTATTATTAGACGTTGCGTATCTGAGCATGAATAGGGACAAATCCTACGGAAATGTCCCTCCGAAGCTTATGGAGGACATCATGCGGGAGACAAAACTGCTTACAAGGTATTGCATTCTGGGATTTATTGGCCTACTCTCTTCAAGGATGCCCGTAAGTTCGTCTTATCTTGTGATGAATGTCAAATAATAGGTAATATTGGTAAGCGTCAAGAAATGCCTATGAATTATTCACTTGCTGTTGAACCATTTGATGTTTGGGGATTTGATTACATCGGGCCTTTTCCTTCCTCTAATGGGTATACACATATTTTGGTTGTTGTTGATTATGTTACTAAGTGGGTAGAAGCTCTTCAACTAGTAGTGTTGATCACAACACCTCTATTAAAATGCTTAAGGAAGTTATTTTCCCAAGGTTTGGAGTCCCTAGATATTTAATGCCTGATGGTGGTTCACACTTTATTCATGATGCTTTCCGTAAAATGCTTGCCAAGTATGATGTTAACCATAAAATTGCTGGTGAAAAGAGGTTATTTGATATTAGTTCGTTAGATGAATGGAGAACCCAAACTTATGAAAATGCCAAGTTATTTAAATAAAAACTTAAAAGATGGCAATGATAAAAGAATCCAAAAGCATGAGTTCAAAGTTGAAGAATATGTTCTTTTGTACAACTCTCATTTTAGATTCTTTGCAGGAAAACTCCTCTCCAAATGGGAAGGACCCTATGTTATCGAGGAGGTTTATTGGTCTGGAGCTATCAAAATAAATAATGATAAAAGGTACTAACCCGAAGGTTGTTAATGGGCAACGAATAAAACATTATATCTCGGGTACGCCATTAATGTTAAAGTAATATTATCCAAACTATGACACCAGAAAAACACATAAAAGAAACCTTCTGGAACACTCCAGAATCGTGAAAAAGAGGACGTACGTGATACGGTAAGTAAATGGACTCCGAAAAATCTGCAAAAATATTTTCTATCTGTTTTGGAAAAAATAAAAAAATTAGGAAAATAAGAAACTACCAGGAAGGTGACCCTGGTGGGCACAAGACACCAGGGCGCAGGCGTGCCCAGGTGGGTTGTGCCCATCTCGGGTACTATGACGCCCGGATAATTAAGCTACAGTAACCCTCTACTAATGATGCCACGTCACCTCGGTTATTGTTGATAATCTCGCGTTAGTTCAAAACAATTTAAATTCAAATTTGAATTAAACTCAAACAACAAAAGTTTTCAAACAATAAAACTAAAATGTGCACACTATTTTATAAATTCCCTTGATCATTGCCATGATGGTACCAACTTCATTTGACTCACAGATAAATCCCTAGGAAATTAATAATTGGTCCAACAGCAAATAAATTAGCCATTTCAAAATAAATGAATGTTTATGTATTTACAAACCACTTGAAATCGTGTGTGCTAGCTCAAAACATTGCCTACTATTTATGTGACAAGTTTTGTATTCAACAAAACTTATTTGGATTAAATTAAAATAGAAAACGGTGTAGAAAATACAAAACAGAAAATTATAAGAAGGAACAGAGGCTAAGTGCACACTGTGCACTAGAGGCCCAGTGCTATAGTGCACGGCCCAGCCCACCACAGGCCTTTCCTCTTATCCTGTACAGAGGAGAAGGCAGAGGCCATGGTGTGGCGGCCATCCCACGGAGCCATGGCCGGATGGCCACCACGTCGACTCCCCTCGGCCTATAAGAGCATCCCCTGGAAACCCTAGCCAGCTCTCGACCGGTCCCCTCACTTTCCCCATCGAATCGCCTCCTCCTCGGCTCGGAATCGAGCCCGGAACCTCGCGTGGTGATCAGTACACCTCGTCGCCGTTGCCACGGGACAATGTGCTCTCCGGCGCTGTGGATCCGTCCAGGAGGACCCCCACCTCGACTTTGTCTTCCCGAGCAACAATCGGAGCTGGACGCCCGTACATTCGCCATCGACATCGTCATCTCCGCGTACATCGTCACCGTCGCCGTCGTTTGCCGCTTCTCCGGTCCGTCGGCCACCCGACCACGTCCCGTGCTTACTTGTGAGCTCCTCGCCGCTCCCCTCGCCCCTCGATCCGTCGCCGTTTAGCCGCCCGCGCCCGGCCGCCATGGATGGAGCTTCGCCCCGCCACGCCCACAGCGCGACCAGTGCGTGTCGGCCGTCCCCGGCAGCGTCCGGGCAGCGCGTCGTCGCCGCTGCGCCACTGGGCGTGCGCTGCGTCATGCTTGCTCGGCGCTTCGCCATGCTTTGCTTCTCCTTGCGATCTTCTGCTGCGCTCTTATTCTTTGCTCGCTCTGCGCTGCTGCTTCTCTTTGCTGCCTGCTACTCTAACTCTATGCGCTTTGCTACTTACTGCTTAGCTTACGCTGCTACTTACTTCTTGATCTTTGCTCTGCTCGACCACGACTACGGCTGGGCATGGCCATGGCCATGAGCTAGGTGTGTGTGTTGTGTGTGTGCCGTGTAGTGTGTGTGAGGCCGGCTGTGTCACAACCGTGAGTGGCCGGCCCTATTTAGTTAAGTTATTATGTTAGTTTATTTGTTTAATTAGTCAAATGTGTAGATGACATGTGGACCCACTTTTAGTTTAAAGAAAAAGCAAATATTTTTTAGAAAATGTCTAAGTCAATGACACGCGGGACCCACTTACACTATTCATGTGTTGACCAGCCAACCTTTGACCGGGTCAACCCAACCCCACTGGCCCCACTGTCATACTCACATGCTAGGGTAGAACTAGGTGACAACAGTATATTCTGTTTTGAATTTGAATTCATATAAAACCAGAAACTCCAGAAATTGTTTAAATCTTTGAAAATGTGACGCCCGGATAATTAGGCTACAGTGAACCTCTGCTAATGATGCCACGTCACCTCGATTACTGTTGCTAATCTCGCGTTAGTCCGAGAACGGTTCGAATTCAAATTCAAAATCAAGCAAACAATAAAAGTTTTTAAATATTAAAACTAAAATGTTTGGAGTGAGCCAAATAATCCATATTAAATATTGGTGAAGAAACCACACTTTTGCAAAGTATTTAAATGCACTATAGTAAGTAAAACAGCAGCAAAACAATTATTTTAATACTTTTAAATGTTAAGCAAATGTTAATCTACTTTATATAATCACCAAACTTTTTGGAGTAGGTTGCCTATGTTATTATGCTAATTTAGGAAGGGGTTATATTTTTGTAAACCTGTTTTGCTAACTAAAATAAATAAAACAGAAAAGAAAATAAGAAAAAGATAAAAACAGAAAAAAAAACAAAAATGTAAAACAAATAAAAAAAGGATAAAAGAGAACCCCCCCCTCCCCGCTGGGCCACAGCCCAGATGGCCTCGGGGCCAATCAGGTCGGCCCAGCCGGCGCCCCACGCCCTCCTCCATATCCCCCACTCGGGGAAAACCCCCCCGACCCCCCCGCCCTCCCCCGAAACTATCGTCCCCACTCGCCCCCCCACTACGCTCTCCTCCCCCCTCGATCCGATCTGGATCGGGGATGAAACCGCCCCCCCCCCTCTCTCTCGTGATGCCCTGCCCACACCCCGTCGCCGGACCACCCATCATCACTTGGCGCTGCTGCCGTCCATTAACCAGCGCCGCGCCCGGCCTGGCGCCAGCCTTCGCCGTCGCCGGGACCACCTCGCCTGACGCCATCGTCTTCGACCTCTCCGTCACCAAACCGCCGCCCGACGCCATCCATCGTCGGAGCTCCTCCTCGCCGGCCTGCTTCCTCTCCGACGTCGTCGTCTCCGTCGCCTTCCTCGCGCCCCGCTGCCCCGATCCCTACTCCCCACCGTGAGCCGCCGCCTTCTCTCTCCCATCTGCCTCCACGCTCGCCGCGGCCCCCCTCCACCGTGGCCGCGCCTCGGCCTTCTTCCGCCTCTGCCGCTCCCCCACTGCACTGTCCCCCCTCTGCCGCTTGGCCTTGCGCGTGCCCTGGCCGCTTCTTTCGCCGCTCCGAGGGCTTGTCGGCTCTGCCCCACCCATAACCCTGCACGTCGCCGCCCTTGGCCACCGACCCCGGCCTCATCGCTTGACCATTGCGCCCGGCCGAACCTCGTCGGCCCTCTGGCTGACTCTTGTCCGTGGGCGCTGACCACACTCGGGCGCCACGCCTTGACACCACAGACCGCGCCATAGCTGCGCCCACGCTTGTTAACCCCGCGCCCGTTTGGCCACCCCCCAGGCCTATGACATGTGGGCCCAGCACCCTGAGAACAATTTTATTTTTTTAAGAAAAGGAAATTAAAAATAAGTAAATAAACTATTAATAAAATAATTAAATAAATAATAAGTAAATAAAAATGTTAATTAATTAATTAATTAACTATATTAGTTAACTTAATTAATCATGTTTAATTAAACTAATTAAACATTAGGTACCTAATTAACTAATTAGACCAATTAATCTATTTTAGTTAATCTCAGTTAATGACAAACGGGACCCACTGGTCAGGTTGACCAGTCAACCACCTGTTGACTGCTGATGTCAGCATGACATCATGCTGATGTCATAAATCCAAATTTCGAATTAAAATAATTAGATAAATGCTACAAATGATTTAAATCTTTTAAAATCAATATAAAATAAACCGTAGCTCGGATGGAAAAACTTTGTACATGAAAGTTGCTCAGAACGACGAGACGAATCTGAATAAGCAGCCCATTCTTCCGCCACACATCCCTAACCTATCGAACACGCAACTTTCCCCCTCTGTTTCATCTGACCGAAAACGCGAAACACCGGGGATACATTCCCGGATGTTTCCCCCCTTCGCCGGTATCACCTCATACCGCGTTAGGGCACCCCTAGCACCGATACTTGTCTTGTCATGCATCGCTATGCATCTGTTTGCTTAATATTTATTGTTTCTTTCCCCCTCTTCTCTCGCTAGATACCGAGACCGACGCCGCTGCTACCTAGTACGACTACGGTGTAGACGACCCCTCTCTCTTGCCAGAGCAACCAGGCAAGCCCCCCCTTGATCACCAGATATCGCCTATTCTCTTCTATACTGCTTGCATTAGAGTAGTGTAGAATGTTACTGCTTTCCGTTAATCCTATCCTGATGCATAGCATGTCCTTGCTACTACTGTTGATACCTTTACATGCAATCCTACATGCTTAGTATAGGATGCTAGTATCCCATCTATGGCCCTACATTCTTGTCCGTCTGCTGTGCTATACTATCGGGTCGTGATCACTCGGGAGGTGATCACGGGTATATACTATATACTTTATACATGATACATGTGGTGACTAAAGTCGGGTCGGCTCGTGGAGCACCATGAGTGATTCACGGATTGGGCTGAAAGGACCTTTGTACCGACGGCCCTCTGGGTGGATCTTTGTGGCGGAGCGAGAGGGCAGGTTGAGACCGCCTAGGTGAGAGGTGGGCTGGCCTGGTCGGTGTCATGATTACATCATTAACACGCTTAACGAGACCTTGATATTTGATCTGAGTCTGCCCATTTGGTCTATACGCACTAACCAACTACGTGGGAAAGATATGGGCACTCGGCGTCGTGGTATCAGCCGAAGCCTTCGTGACGTCAGCGACTGAGCGGCGCGCGCCAGATTGGACCGCGTAACGTGACTTCCTTTGTAATGGAGGTTGCTAGGTCTGCTTCCGGCCGCGTACACAACATGTAGGTGTGCTAAGGGCGAGGGCCCAGACCCTTGTGCGCTTAGGTTTAGACCGGCGTGCTGACCTCTCTGTTGGGCTAGGTGGGGCTGCGACGTGTTGATCTTCCGAGGCCGGGCATGACCCAGGAAAGTGTGTCTGGCCAAATGGGATCAAGCGTGTTGGGTTATGTGGTGCACCCCTGCAGGGAAGTTAATCTATTCGAATAGCCGTGATCTTCGGTAACAGGACGACTTGGAGTTGTACCTTGACCTTATGACAACTAGAACCGGATACTTAATAAAACACACCCTTCCAAGTGCCAGATATAACCCGATGATCGCTCTCTAACAGGGCGACGAGGAGGGGATCGCCGGCTAGGATTATGCTATGCGATGTTACTTGGAGGATGCTACGTCTTGTGCTTACGTTGGTTTTCCCCGAAGAGGAGAGGATGATGCAGCACAATAGCGTAAGTATTTCCCTCAGTTTTTGAGAACCAAGGTATCAATCCAGTAGGAGGCCACGCGCAAGTCCCTCGTACTTGCACAAAACGATAGTTACTCGCAACCAACGCGATTAGGGGTTGTCAATCCCTTCACGGTCACTTACGAGAGTGAGATCTGATAGAGATAATATTTTTGGTATTTTTGGTATAAAGATGCAAAGTGAAAAGTAAAAGCAAAACAAGTAAATAAAGTGATGGGGATTGATATGATGAGAATAGACCCGGGGGCCATAGGTTTCACTAGTGGCTTCTCTCAAGAGCATAAGTATTCTACGGTGGGTGAACAAATTACTGTTGAGCAATTGACAGAATTGAGCATAGTTATGAGTATATCTAGGCAATGATCATGTATATAGGCATCACGTTCGTGACAAGTAGATCGAAATGATTCTGCATCTACTACTATTACTCCACTCATCGACCGCTATCCAGCATGCATCTAGAGTATTAAGTTAAAAACAGAGTAACGCCTTAAGCAAGATGACATGATGTAGAGGAATAAATTCATGCAATATGATAAATACCCCATCTTGTTATCCTCGATGGCAACAATACAATACGTGCCTTGCATACCTTTCTGTCATATTTTATTTTCTTTCTAGGAAAGTGTTCCATGCCCTTCTTTAAAGGGAATTGGAATCTAATATTTACTTCCTTCATATCAATAATTGCACCAATCGTTCTAAGGAAAGGTCTACCAAGAATAATAGGACATGAAGGATTGCAATCTATATCAAGAACGATAAAATCTACGGGCACATAATTACTATTTGCAACAATAAGAACATCATTAATTCTTCCCATAGGCTTTTTAATAGTGGAATCCGCAAGATGCAAGTTTAGAGAGCAGTCATCAAAATCACGGAAATCTAGCAAATCACACAAAGTTTTGGGAATAGTAGAGACACTTGCACCCAAATCACACAAAGCATGAAACTCATAATTTTTAATTTTAATTTTGATAGTAGGTTCCCACTCATCATGGAGTTTCCAAGGGATATAAATTTTCAACTCAAGCTTTTCTTCATAAGATTGCATCAAGGCATCAACAATGTGTTCGGTAAAAGCCTTATTTTGACTATAAGCATGAGGAGAATTTAGCACGAATTGCAACAAGGAAATACAATCAATTAAAGAGCAATTTTCATAATTAATTTCATTGAGATCCAATATAGTGGGTTTAGCAACATCTAGATTTCTATTTCTTTCAATCCCACTTTTATCAATTTTATCATCAAGATCTAAAAACTCCGAATTCTTAGAACGCCTTCTAGGTAAAGGAAGATCATATTCAGTTTCATCAAGATTCATATTGCAAATCAAAGATTTAAAAGGGGACACATCAATAACTTTTAGATCTTCATCTTGATTTTCATAGGGATTCGGTTTAGCGGCCATCTTATTGACTAAGGTAGCTTGCATATCCGAAATTTCAGCGGTCATCTTTTCAAGACGAGCAATTTGGGCTCTTATACCATCAAATTCTTTGGACATATCATCGAGCTCTTTATTCATATAACTCATAAAACTCTTTTGTTCCTTAAGCTCGTTTCTAAAGAAATTATTATGCTCAAATTGCAAAACCATAAACTTCCTGACATTGTTTTCGATCTCCTCTAGCCTTTTAAGGTGAAGATCACCAAATTTAGGTAAGGCCATCGCGACAAACAAGCAATCCAACACAAGAGCAAACAAAAGGCAAAGGGAAAAAGAGGAGGAGATTGGGAAAGAGAGGGCGAATAAAACGGCAAGGGTTAAGTGGGGGAGAGGAAATCGAGAGGCAAATGGCAAATAATGTAATGCGAGAGATAGGGATTGTGATGGGTACTTGGTATGTTGACTTTTGCGTAGACCTCCCCGGCAATGGCGCCAGAAATCCTTCTTGCTACGTCTTGAGCTTGCGTTGGTTTTCCCGAAGAGGAGAGTATGATGCAGCACCGTAGCGTAAGTATTTCCCTCAGTTTTTGAGAACCAAGGTATCAATCCAGTAGGAGGCCACGCGCAAGTCCCTCGTACCTGCACAAAACGATAGCTACTCGCAACCAACGCGATTAGGGTTTGTCAATCCCTTCACGGTCACTTACGAGAGTGAGATCTGATAGAGATAATATTTTTGGTATTTTTGGTATAAAGATGCAAAGTGAAAAGTAAAAAGCAAAGCAAGTAAATAAAGTGATGGAGATTGATATGATGAGAATAGACCGGGGCCATAGGTTTCACTAGTGGCTTCTCTCAAGAGCATAAGTATTCTACGGTGGGTGAACAAATTACTTGTTGAGCAATTGATGAATTGAGCATAGTTATGAGTATATCTAGGCAATGATCATGTATATAGGCATCACGTCCGTGACAAGTAGATCGAAACGATTCTGCAGCTACTACTATTTCTCCACTCATCGACCGCTATCCAGCATGCATCTAGAGTATTAAGTTAAAAAGCAGTAACGCCTTAAGCAAGATGACATGATGTAGAGGAATAAATTCATGCAATATGATAAATACCCCATCTTGTTATCGCCGATGGCAACAATACAATATGTGCCTTGCAACCCTTTCACATCCTTTGGGTAAGGACACCGCAAGATTGAACCCAAAGCTAAACACTTCTCCCATTGCAAGAACTACCAATCTAGTTGGCCAAACCAAACGGATAATTTGAAGAGACTTGCAAAGATAACTCAATCATACATAAAATAATCCAGAGAAGAATCAAATATTTTCCATAGATAAGCTGGATCATAAACCCACAATTCATCGGTCTCAACAAACACACCGCAAAAAGAAGATTACATCGAATAGATCTCCACAAGAGAGGGGGAGAACATTGTATTGTGATCCAAAAGGAGAGAAGAAGCCATCTAGCTACTAGCTATGGACCCGAAGGTCTCAGGTAAACTACTCACACTTCATCGGAGGGGCTATGGTGATGATGTAGAAGCCCTCCGTGGTGGATGCCCCCCATGTGAGCCTGCACAGGCCCCAAGATGGGATCTCGTGGATACAGGAAGGTATGGCGGTGGAATTAGGTTTTTGGCTCCTGTTCTGATAGTTCGGGGATACGTAGGTATATATAGGAGGAAGGAGTACGTCGGTGGAGCGTCAGGGGGCCCACGAGGTGGGCGCGCCAGGAGGCGCCCTCCACCTCGTGACCGCCTCAGCACTTCTTGGAGTAGGGTCCAAGTCTCCTGGATCACGTTCAGTGAGAAGATCACGTTCCCGAAGGTTTCATTCCGTTTGGACTCCGTTTCATATTCCGTTTCTTCGAAACACTGAAATAGGAAAAAAACAACAATTCTGGGCTGGGCCTCCGGTTAATAGGTTAGTCCCAAAAGTAATATAAAAGTGGAAAATAAAGCCCATTATAGTCCAAAACAATAGATAAAGTAGCATGGAGCAATCAAAATTATAGATACGTTGGAGACGTATCGGAGGACTTCGATCTACTCTCTTCTACATGCTTTGCAAGACGGAGGCTGCTGAGCGTAGTCTTCGACATGATTAGTTATCCCTCTCTTATTCTGGCATTCTGCAGTTCAGTCCACTGATATGTCCCTTTACACATATACCCATGCATATGTAGTGTAGCTCCTTGCTTGTGAGTACTTTGGATGAGTATTCACGGTTGCTTTTCTCCCCCTTTCCCCCTTCCCTTCTACCTGGTTGTCGCAACCAGATGCTGGAGCCCAGGAGCCAGACGCCACCGTCGATGATGATTCCTACTACACCGGAGGTGCCTTCTACTACGTGCAGCCCGCTGATGACGACCAGGAGTAGTTAGGAGGATTCCAGGCAGGAGGCTTGCGCCTCTTTCGATCTGTATCCCAGTTTGTGCTAGCCATCTTATGGCAACTTGTTTAACTTATGTCTGTACTCAGATATTGTTGCTTCCGACTCGTCTATGATCAAGCACTTGTATTCGAGCCCTCGAGGCCCCTGACTTGTATTATGATGCTTGTATGACTTATTTTATTTTTAGAGTTGTGTTGTGATATCTTCCCGTGAGTCCTCGATCTTGATCGTGACACGCTTATGCGTGTATGATTAGTGTACGATTGAATCGGGGGCGCCACAAGTTGGTATCAGAGCCGACTGCCTGTAGGAATCCCCTTTCCACACTCCTTGGACGAAGTCGAGTCTAGCCAGTGAAAATTGTTTTACTAACATGGCTGTGTGTCTTACGGCCCACGTAGCCATTGGGTGGTATTATGATCTTTTATTCCTCAACCTATACTCCGGGACTCTAATCTCTCTTCTATTCGGGTAAATGATTTTGCTCACTCTAACTCTAGGTTCTCGTAATTTCTTCCTTCCGGAGAGCCCCTCACTTCAGATGATTGCGTGGTGCATCGAAGGATTCCGAAGATAGCCTCCGATGTTCTCTCGAGACTTGTGCCCGTTGCTTTTGCAATTCCCTACCACCGAAATATCCCTATAAATAATACACATACCTGTCGTTCTTATTTTTATCCCCAGATGATCTTGTTATTAGCCACGATTCTCTCTATTGTTCCGAGAATACCTTGTGCCTACTGCCTTGCAGTTCTTCGCCACCTGAATACCTCTACGGATAATTTTCCCGCACTTATCGAGTATCCGTTCATCCACAGTTGATTCCTGTATTTCACAAATGTCTTCAAAATACCATTCGATTTTCCGAAAATCCCCAACAACCTATTGCTCTTCAAATTCTTACTTTCTTGCATTATGATTCACCATAAGTCTGGCAATCTAATTGGCATCCTTTGTCATTATCATTTCGAGTTCCTTGATTCAATAAGTAGCGAATGTCCGCAATCATCAGTTGATCCTTATAAATTATCTTTCCGGCTTAGCCGTCATTTTTAACTGGAGCTGGTTCTCGACCAATCATATTTCCGTCGATTGTACCCCTAAGCCGGCTCAGCTTATCCATCCTAGATCAGAGCGTTTGCTTCTGATCCCTTGATTTGGAAATCATAATTCCTTGGCAATTAAACTTTGAATTAGTCATTTTCTTCTATAATCCAATGCCTTCGCATTGTTACTTCCTCTGGTTGTGTGCCGATGCTCACATCAGCTCCGTTATGGACCGGCAGATCCTTTAATGGATTTTATCCGACAGCATCCTTCATATTCAATAACTTTGTGAGCCTTCCCTCGGATACATAATGCCTTTGGTAAATTGTATCCTCTACTTTCTCACCCTTGCTCTGCTTTCGAGCTGGTGATATTTACTCTTGAAGCTTGTGGTATATGTTTCTAAGATGCCCCGATGGGTTGAACCTATACCTTCTCTAAAACCGTGTGAACCCGAAAGTTTTCACGAGTCATACTCTTCTGGTGCTTTGCCAGATAAATTTCAACACTGCAACTTCTTCGAAGACGAGAAGTGATTGAAAGGTTATGCATTAAAGAAGTGGGAGTCGACCTTGAACTTTGTGTTCATGCCCATGGACCCGATGTAGATCCTATCATGGAAGCTTCTTGTAATAATAACTATTTCCTTGATATGATATCATCTGGTATCTATGTATTGATCCTTTGCAATCGCGGTCCTGACCACATTTTCTCCTTGATTCCATTTCTCAGATAAGTTAAAGCACTTGTCTTCTGTTGATCGATACATCTCCGCAACCTCTATTTTGATCTTCCTCGAGTATTAACCTCTGGTATCTCGAGAACTGTGTTGCTTCCGCGAGTCTTCATCTAGTATTGCTTCTCACCGATCTCAGATATCCCCCAGGTTCTGAGTTATTAGTCACTCGAGAACACCGATAAGTGAATCGATTCCGCACTCGGATTCAATAACTCTAAGTAATTCTCGTTGCTTACGAGTTTAATAATCCTTCAAGTCATTTCCAAGCCTTATCGGCTATATCATTATTGTGCAAACTTTTAACTGTGCTACTTGGTCCTTATTCCCAGAGCACAACTTTCAATGATGAGCTAAGCTTACGTCGATCTTCCGTGTCTTATCATTTCACCTCAAACAACAAGCTTGATTTCGAGTTTGTCGTATCTGTGGTTTCAATAACTTTTCGCTCCATCATTCCTTTGACTTGATGTCATCGTTGATTGATTACATCTTCATGAAATCTCTCGACAAATGTGTCGTGATCATCATCAACCTTATGATCTCTTCCAGGATATCAATCGGATTCATGATGAGAAATACCATCCTCGCCCTCGATGATTTGTGTTATCATCGGCCACTTTATTGCCTTCCCTCCAACACAAACTTGTTTGTGTTTTGTGTTATACCTTGAGTTCCTTGCTATCCAGCATTTGGTCTTCTTTACCTTGGAATATTACCACCTTTTATGTCAAGAATGTCGTGGGAATTTTACCACCTCTTGAGAATTCTTGATATAGTAATATCTCTCGCCATTTGCGTTCATTTCTTGGTTTCCTGTTGTTTCTAACCGGAATACCGAAAAATGTTGTGATGTGTAAAATTCATAACTTCTAGCAACCCTATTGATTGTATGTTAATGAATGATAACTTCATTCTTGGTGTGTTGGTTATTGAATCAACAGTTAAACATTGATCATGCTACCTAAGCCCATATTATGGGTGCACCTTTCAACCAATGGTTAATTGTGTATGTTTTGCTTGAGCATACATCATTATACCATTTGATCTGACAAATGTCATCTCCTTGTTCACATAATTGTGGAAATCCATCTTGTTGGAAATCTCGATGAATTATCGCTGAGACCATCAGCCACCTCCTCATCCTCTCCTTGGTTTAATGTTGAACTCTTGTTTTGGAACTCGCTTCCATAGTTCATTTCCCGAGAATCTTACAATGTCATCTCGTCAATTTGTGTTGCACCTTTCTTCTTAGACATCCTGAGTCTGAGGTATCTTGACCCCAGTCAGATCTGAATCTCGGTCAGGTATGATGGTTGGAACATATTTCCAAGAGTTATAACATTGGTCTTTATATGACTCGGTAAGATGATGACATGCCTAGCACACCTGGCCGGAGGACCTATTGATATAGTTTCCTTTTTCGCAACGGTATCAATTCTTCCATGAGAAAATTGTAAGACTTATTCTATGAGTTGTTCCTGATGGATCCCTTGTGTATCCAAAGTCCGACCTTTGCTTGAAGACCATGTCAATGCTATCTCAAAGCCTGTCTATAGTACTCCGATTTTCAATAAAAACATTTGAAGCACAATGCTAAATATTCTTTGTCCATTATCCAAACACCGTTGTATGGATAATGTCATGAAAATTTCTCCCCCCCCCCTCACCTAGAGGTTTTCTACTTAATATCATGTCATGGTTATCATGCTCTGCTTATCATTGGGAAGGATATACCCCCGAAATATGTGTGTATACACATTTTCCTTTCCATTGTTCTGTTTAAATCTGATAATCACTTTTCCTTTCCATTGGTTTGTTTAAACCTTCTTATGATCTATATTATATAAGCAGTAATATTTGCCTGCTTATGTAAACAACTCGTTGTACCACTCTGTCAGTAAGACCCTGTTACTTTTGTTGATGACATTCCGGTAGCCACCGATGGACGAGAACTTTGCCTAATGGTCCGCCTCGTTCAACGAGCAGGAAAATGGTTCTCTTCTTCCCTCGCCCTTGGTACCGATGTTGACGCCGACATAACTAATAGGCTATCCTCTGACATGCCTTACTTACATGATCGTGCAAGAAGTCACTGCCCTTTCCACCTTTATCCCACATGGTGGGCCCATAACCCACAGTTCCACAGGATCAAAACCTGACTCTCCTATACACCCTGTTGTCGAAGTTATTCCTCGTGCTTGACTTCGTATGTGATTCACGGGCCACCTGCCTAGTGATCTATTCTGGTACCAGATGCAATACTTACCCATTGCTCTGAACCCCTGTCACATTTCGTATCAGGCAACGAACAATTGCCTATCCGCTTGAAACTTCTTATTGCCCCGTCTTACTTTGCTCTCGATGTGTTTCATTTGTTCGACTCGATAGATACTCATATGTTCACTCTTGGGATACCCCCAGATGATTCTCCCTTATAACATCCTATCGTTGTGGGGCTGCCCCTTACCTATTCGTAAGTACGATGGAGTTCCCCGAAGAAAGGACGACAACTTCATCATGATGCATTGGAATAAAGAATTGAAGACATCAACGAAAGGGATTAACTTCTTCGAGAAGATCCGTTAGCATATCGTAACCAGAACTTTCCCCCTTGCTCCCCTCTTAAATCTCGGGACGAGATTTCTTGTAGTGGAGGAGAATTGTGACGCCCGGATAATTAGGCTACAGTGAACCTCTGCTAATGATGCCACGTTACCTCGATTACTGTTGCTAATCTCGCGTTAGTCCGAGAACGGTTCGAATTCAAATTCAAAATCAAGCAAACAATAAAAGTTTTTAAATATTAAAAATAAAATGTTTGGAGTGAGCCAAATAATCCATATTAAATATTGGTGAAGAAACCACACTTTTGTAAAGTATTTAAATGCACTATAGTAAGTAAAATAGCAGCAAAACAATTATTTTAAATACTTTTAAATGCTAAGCAAATGTTAATCTACTTTATATAATCACCAAACTTTTTGGAGTAGGTGGCCTATGTTATTATGCTAATTTAGGAGTAGGGGTTATATTTTTGTAAAGCTGTTTTGCTAACTAAAATAAATAAAACAGAAAAGAAAATAAGAAAAAGATAAAAACAGAAAACAAAACCAAAATGTAAAACAAATGAAAAAAGGATAAAAGAGAACCCCCCCTCCCCGCTGGTCCACGGCCCAGATGGCCTCGGGGCCAATCAGGCCGGCCCAACCGGCACCCCACGCCCTCCTCCATATCCCCCCACTCGGGGAAAACCCCACCGACACCCCCGCACTCCCCCGAAAATATCTCCTCCACTCGCCCACCCCCCACTACGCTCTCCTCCACCCCTCGATCCGATCTGGACCGGGGATGAAACCGCCCCCCCTCTCTCTCGCGATGCCTTGCCCACACCCCGTCGCCGGACCACCCCCCATTACCGCGTGCCCGCGCTGTCCAAGAATCGACGCGTCGCGATCAAGGCCCGACGCTTTCGCCGTCGCCCGGGACCACCTCGCCTGACGCCATCGTCTTCGACCTCTCCGTCACCGAACCACCGCCCAACGCCGTCCATCGCCGGAGCTCCTCCTCGCCGGCCTGCTTCCTCCCCGACGCCATCGTCTCCGTCGACCTCCTCGCGCCCCACTGCCCCGATCCCTACTCCCCACCGTGAGCCGCCGCCTTCACTCTCCCTCGCCTCGCGCTGCGCCAGCACCCTCCCTCCATTGTGGCAGCGTCAGCGCGCTGCTGCCTCGCCGCGCTCCCGCGCACTATCCGCCCTCCGCCCGCTTCTGCGCCGTCGCCGCGTGCCGCTGTCGCCGCCGCTCAGGGCTCGTCGGCAATGCCCGCCCATAACCACTGCGACGCCGCCCTTGGCCACCGACCCGGCCAGATCGCCCGGCCGATGCGCCGCCGGCCGAACCTCGTCGGCGCCCTACATGACTCTTGTCCGGCGGGTGCGCTGACCACACTCGGGCACCCAGCGCCCGCACCCACAGGGCTTCGCCCATAGCGCCACGCCGTTAACCTCAGCGCTTGTTTGGCCACCCCCCGGGCCTATGACATGTGGGCTCAGCACCTTGAGAACGATTTTGTTTTTTTAAGAAAAGGAAATTAAAAATAAGTAAATAAACTGTTAATAAAATAATTAAATAAATAATAAGTAAATAAAAATGTTAATTAATTAACTAACTAACTATATTAATTAACTTAATTAATCAAGTTCAATTAAACTAATTAAACATTAGGTACCTAATTAACTAATTAGACTAATTAATCTATTTTAGTTAATCTCAGTCAATGACAAACGGGACCCACTGGTCAGGTTGACCAGTCAACCCCCTGTTGACTACTGATGTCAGCATGACATCATGCTGATGTCATAAATCCAAATTTCAAATTAAAATAATTAGATAAATGCTTGAAATGATTTAAATCTTTTAAAATCAATATAAAATAAACCGTAGCTCGGATGGAAAAACTTTGTACATGAAAGTTGCTCAGAACGACGAGACGAATCTGAATACGCAGCCCGTTCGTCCGCCACACATCCCTAAACTATCGAACACACAACTTTCCCCCTCTGTTTCTTTGGACCGAAAACGCGAAACACCGGGGATGCTTTCCAGGATGTTTCCCCCCTTCGCCGGTATCACCTCATACCGCGTTAGGGCACCCCTAGCACCGATACTTGTCTTTTCATGCATCGCTATGCATCTGTTTGCTTAATATTTATTGTTTCTTTCCCCCTCTTCTCTCGCTAGACACCGAGACCGACGTCGCTGCTACCTAGTACGACTACGGTGTTGACGACCCCTCTCTCTTGCCAGAGCAACCAGGCAAGCCCCTCCTTGATCACCAGATATCGCCTATTCTCTTCTATAATGCTTGCATTAGAGTAGTATAGCATGTTACTGCTTTCCGTTAATCCTATCCTGATGCATAGCCTGTCCTTGCTACTACTGTTGATACCTTTACATGCAATCCTACATGCTTAGTATAGGATGCTTGTATTCCATCTGTGGCCCTACATTCTTGTCCGTCTGCTGTGCTATACTATCGGGTCGTGATCACTCGGGAGGTGATCACGGGTATATACTATATACTTTATACATGATACATGTGGTGACTAAAGTCGGGTCGGCTCGTGGAGCACCCGCGAGTGATTCACGGATTGGGGGCTGAAAGGACCTTTGTCCCGACGGCCCTCTGGGTGGATCTTTGTGGTGGAGGGACAGGGCAGGTTGAGACCGCCTAGGTGAGAGGTGGGCCTGGCCCTGGTCCGTCTCCGCGGTTACATCATTAACACGCTTAACGAGATCTTGGTATTTGATCTGAGTCTGGCCATTTGGTCTATACGCACTAACCAACTACGTGGGAAAGATATGGGCACTCGGCGTCGTGGTATCAGCTGAAGCCTTCGTGACGTCAGCGACTGAGCGGCGCGCGCTAGATTAGACCGCGTAACGTGACTTCCTTGTATTGGAGGTTGCTAGGTCTGCTTCCGGCCGCGTACGCAACATGCAGGTGTGCTAAGGGCGATGGGCCTAGACCCCTGTGCGCTTAGGTTTAGACCGGCGTGCCGACCTCTCTGTTGGCCTAGGTGGGGCTGCGACGTGTTGATCTTCCGAGGCCGGGCATGACCCAGGAAAGTGTGTCCGGCCAAATGGGATCAAGCGTGTTGGGTTATGTGGTGCACCCCTGCAGGGAAGTTAATCTATTCGAATAGCCGTGATCTTCGGTAACAGGACGACTTGGAGTTGTACCTTGACCTTATGACAACTAGAGCCGGATACTTAATAAAAAAATACCCTTCCAAGTGCCAGATATAACCCGGTGATCGCTCTCTAACAGAGCGACGAGGAGGGGATCGCCGGGTAGGATTATGCTATGCGATGCTACTTGGAGGACTTCAGTCTACTCTCTTCTACATGTCAAGAAGACGGAGGCTGCCAAGCGTAGTCCTCGGCAGGATTAGTTATCCCTCTCTTATTCTCGGCATTCTCAGCTCACCCAATCGATATGGCCCTTTACACATATACCCATGCATATGTAGTGTAGCTCCTTGCTTGCGAGTACTTTGGATGAGTACTCACGGTTGCTTTTCTCCCCTTTTCCCCTTCCCTTCTACCTGGTTGTCGCAACCAGATCTCGGATCCAGAGCCAGACGCCACCGTCGACGGCATTTAACTCCTACTACCGGAGGTGCCTTCTACTACGCAGCCCGACGATTTACCGTGAGAGTAGTTAGAAGGATCCCAGGCAGAGGCTTGCGCCTCTTTCGATCCAGATCCCAGCTTTGTGCTAGCCATCTTATGGCAACTTGTTTAACTTATGTACGTACTTCAGATATTGTTGCTTCCATCGACTCGTCTATGATCGAGCACTTGTATTCGAGCCCTCGAGGCCCTTGGCTTGTATTATGATGCTTGTATGACTTATTTTATTTTTAGAGTTGTGTTGTGATATCTTCCCGTGAGTCCCTGATCTTGATCGTATACGTTTGTGTGTATGATTAGTGTACGATTGAATCGGGGGCGTCATAGAAAATTCATATAAAATAAACTGTTTATCAGATGAAAATACTTTGTACATGAAAGTTGCTCAGAACAACGAGACGAACCCGAATACGCAGCCCGTTTGTGTGCCACGCATCCCTAGCATAGCAAACTCGCGACTTTTCCCCTCCGGTTCATCTGTCCGAAAACGTGAAACACCGGGAATACCTTCCCGGGTGTTTCCCCCTTCGCCGGTATCACCTCCTACCGCGTTAGGGCACACCTGGCACCGCTACTTGTTATGTCATGCATCGATATGCATATGTTTGCATTGTATTCATTGTTTCTTGCCCCTCTTTTCTCTGGTAGACTACGAGATCGACGTCATTGGTGGTACCTCGATCGACTACGGTGTTGGCGACCCCTCCTTGCTAGGGCAACCAGGCAAGCCCCTTGATCACCAGATATCGCCTATTCTTCTCGAGTGCTTGCAATAGAGTAGTGTAGCATCTTATTGCTTTTGGTTAATCCTATTCTACTTGCATAGCCTTTGTCATTGTTGCTACTGATTGTTACCCTTACGTGCTATCCTACCGCTTAGTATAGGATGCTAGTGTTCCATCAAGGCCCTATACTCTTGTCCGTCGCCATGCTATACTTATCGGGCCGTGATCACTCGGAGGTGATCACGGGCATATGCTATATACTCTATACTGTTACATTGCTTATGATACTGTTCGGAGATGGGGGCAGGTGGCTCCATCCCGGTAGAGGTGGGCCTGGGTTCCCGACGGCCCCCGACTGTTACTTTGTGGCGGAGCGACAGGGCAGGTTGAGACCACCTAGGAGAGAGGTGGGCCTGGCCCTGGTCGGCGTCCGCGGTTACTTTAAAATAACACGCTTAACGAGTTCTTGGTATTTGATCTGAGTCTGGCCATTGGCCTATACACACTAACCAACTACGCGGGAACAGTTATGGGCACTCGACATCGTGGTATCAGCCGAATCCTTTGTGACATCAGCGACTGAGCGGCGCGCGCCAGATTGGACTGGAACGCCTGCTAGGCTAGGTCTGCTTCCGGCCGCGTTCGCAACATGCAGGTGTGCAAAGGGCGATGGGCCCAGACCCCTGCGCCATAGGATTTAGACCGGCGTGCTGACCTCTCTGTTGTGCCTAGGCGGGGCTGCGACGTGTTGATCTTCTGAGGCCGGGCATGACCCATGGAAGTGTGTCCGGCAAAATGGGATCGAGCGTGTTGGGTTATGTGGTGCACCCCTGCACGGAAGTTTATCTATTCGAATAGCCGTGTCCCTCGGTAAAAGGATGACCCGAAGTTGTACCTTGACCTTATGACAACTAGAACTGGATACTTAATAAAACACACCCTTCCAAGTGCCAGATATAACCCGGTGATCACTCTCTAACAGGGCGACGAGGAGGGGATCGCCGGGGAGGATTATGCAATACGATGCTACTTGGTGAACTTACCATCTACTGTCTTCTACATGCTGTAAGATGGAGGCTGCCAGAAGCGTAGTCTTCGACAGGATTAGCTATCCCCCTCTTATTCTAGCATTCTGCAGTCTAGTCCATCGATATGGCCCCTTTACAGATATACCCATGCATATGTAGTGTAGATCCTTGCTTGCGAGTACTTTGGATGAGTACTCACGGTTGCTTTTCTCCCTCTTTTCCCCCTTTCCCTTACCTGGTTGTCGCAACCAGATGTCGGAGCCTGTGAGCTTGACGCCACCATCGACGATGACTCCTACTACACGGAGGTGCCTACTACTACGTGCAGGTCACCGGCGGCGACCGTGAGTAGTTTCGGAAGATCGAGGCGGGAGGCATGCGCCTCTTCGATCTGTATCCCGCTTTGTGCTAGCCATCTTATGGCAACTTGTTTAACTTATGTCTGTACTCAGATATTGTTGCTTCCGCTAACTCGTCTATGATCGAGCACTTGTATTCGAGCCCTCGAGGCCCCTGGCTTTTATTATGATGCTTATATGACTTATTTTATTTTTAGAGTTGTGTTGTGATATCTTCCCATGAGTCCCTGATCTTGATCGTACACGTTTGCGTGTATGATTAGTGTATGATTGAATCGGGGGCGTCACAAGTTGGTATCAGAGCCGACTGCCTGTAGGAATCCCCCTTCCAAACTCCTTGGCCGAAGTTGAGTCTAGCCATTGCAAAACTTTTACTAACATGGTTGTGCGGCTTACGGGCCCACGTCGCCATTGGGTGGTATTAGGATCTTTTATTCCTCGACCTTTACTCTGGGACTCTGATCTCTCCTCTATTCGGGTCAAATGATTTTGCTAACTCTAACTCTAGGTTCTCGTAACTATTCTCCCGAAGAGCCCTCATTCCGGAAGATCACCTGCTTTGTCAGAAGATTCTGAGGATATCCCTCGATATTTTCCTGAGACCCTTGCGCTCATTTCCTTTGCAATTCACTGCCACCAATATATCCCTATGGATATCTTTATGCACTTGTTATTCTCATGATCATTTCTCGTCGCTCTTGTTGTTACAAGATGCCTCGAACTATTCTTCGTTGTCCCGAGAATCCTTTGAGTTTACTGTCTTGCGATTTTATTTAGCATGAAAACCTTTGTGGTTTTTTTTTCTCACATTTATCGAGGATCCGTTCTTCTCACTTGTTCATGTATCTCACAAAATTCTTCGGAATACTTTTCGATCTTTCGAAAATCCTCTGCAGCCAGTTATTCTTGAAATTCTTGCCTCCTTGCATTATGGTTAATTCCATATGACTAGTAGTCCTTGATAACATCCCTTGTCTTAGTCATTTTGAGCCTATTGATTCAATATGTGCGTGCATACCTGATCATCGAGTTATCCCTTTTAAAATTATCTTTCCGACTCAGACGTCATTAGGACATGAGTTGGTTCTCGGCAATTCAAACCTTTATTGATTGTCCAACTAAGTGTTTTCAACTTATCCATCCTTGATCGGGCGCCCGCTTCGATCCTTCATTTTGGAAACCATAATTTCTTTCTATTTAAGCATCAGACTAATCAGGTGATTCTTGAATCCGATGCCTTTGCATTCTTTCTTCCTTGAGTGAGTACCGATACTCACATCATCTCCATTGTGGATCACCCGATCCATTGTTGGATTTTTATCCGACAGTGTCCTTCATATTCAATCACCTTGTGAGTTCTTCCCCTGATACATAGTGCCTTTGGTAAACTGTATCATCTGCTTGGCCAACCATGCTCTGCTTTCGAGCTTGTGTATTTACTTTTGAAACTTGTGGTATATGTTACTAAGATGCCCGATGGGTTGAACCTATGTCTTCCCCTAATCCGTCAGAACCCAAAAGTTTTCACAAGGCATACTCTTCCGGTGTTCTACCTGATAAAATTCCAACACTACATTTTTATCAAAACGAGAGGTGAATGAAATGATATGCATTAAACAAGTGGGAGTCGACCTTGAACTTTGTGTTCATGCCCATGAAAATGATGTAGACCGTCTCGGAAGCTTCTTGCAAAATGATTATCCAGATGTATGATTCTTTCGGTATTCTTGAAATTGATTCCTTACAATTATGGTTCCGACCATGATGTCCTGATCTAATATATCTGATGGGAATTCATTCCGGTGCCTCGTCTATTTTTGGCAAGGTTGAAGTATCTACTGTCATAGGTCAATTACCCGGTTCTACTTCTATCATGTTCCACCTTCGAGTATTGCCCCCTGGTATCTCGAAGATGTCTTGCCATTGCATCACATCTTACTAACTTTGTTGAAGTAATGTCTTTCCTTGTCATAATCACTCTACGGGTTCTGGGTTGTTGTCAACCGAGGACACCGACTAGTGAAATTATTCTGCGCTACAAATCAAATACCCCTAGTATTTTTACTAGGAAATTCTGAACTCAATTTGTTCATTCCTAGACTATCGGCTGCATCCTGGTCATGCTATCTTTGACTGTGCTACCTCATCCTTCTCTGGTGCACGAATTCTTCAGTATGTAAGCACGACTTACATCGAGCTTTCAACATCATGTTGCTTGTCTTGAAAGGCAACCTTGGTTCCGAGCTTGCATCTTATATATTGATCCTATAACTTGCCACTTCGTCATTCCCTTGCTTGTTGCCGTTGTTGTTTGATTGCATCCTCTTGAAACCTCCCGGCAAATGTGTCGGATCACCTTCAACACTTTGACTTCTTTCGAGAGGTCAACTGTCTTCATGGTGAGAAATACCCTCCTTGCCCTCGATGATTTTTATTATCATCGACAACACCCTTGACTTCCTTTCATCGCGAACTTGTCCACATTATGAATACAACTTGCTCTCCAGCTAGTGTTGTGTTCCGCCTTGAAGTATTGCTGCCTTTTCTGTCGAGAATGTCGTGAGTATTACTCCACCTCTTAAGGATTCTTGGTATAGTGATACTTCTCACCATCACCATTCTTTCTTGGTCCCCATGTTGTTTCTAACCGGAATACCAACAATTGAGCTATGATACGGGAATTCAAAACTTTTAGCAACCCTATTGCTTGTAAGTTAATGAACGATAGTCTCATTCTTTGTGTATAGGTTAGCGGATCACCATTCTAACATTGGTCGGGCAACCTAGCCCATATTTCGGTTGCACCTTTCAACCTGTGTTTAATTGTGTATGTTTTCCTCGAGCATACATAATTATATCATTTGATCTGACAAGTGTTACCTCCTTGTTCACATCATAGTGGAAATCCATCTTTTGTTAATCTCGATGGATTGTCGCTTAGTCCATCAGCCACCTCCAAATCCTCTCCTTGGTTTAATGATGAACTCTTGTTCCGGAACTCGCTTCCATAGTTCATTTCCCGAGAATCTTACAATGTCATCCCGTCAATTTGTGTCGCACCTTTTCCCCTCGAGCATCCTGAGTTTGAGGTATCCTAACACCAATCAGATCTGAATCTCGGTCAGATATGATGGTTGGAACATATTTTCAAGAGTTATAACATTGATCCTCATATGACCCGGTAAGGTGATGTCATGCACACCTGACCGGAGGACCAAGTGTTATAGTTTCCTTTCTAACAAGGTTAACCATTTTTCCATGAGGAAATTGAATGCCTTGTTTAATAAGTTTATCCCGATGTATCCTTTGTGTATCCAAAGTCTGACCTTTGCTTGAAGACCATGCCAATGCTATCTCGAAGCATGTTTGTGGTACTCCGATTTTCAACAAGAACATTTGATGCCTAATGCTAAATGTTTCTTGCTCAATTATCCAAACACCCCGTTGTATGGGTAATGTCATGAAATTTCTCTCCCCTTACCTAACGGGTTTTCTACATTATATCCTGTCACGGATATCATGTCGTGCTTGTCCTTGGGAAGGATATACCCATGGAATATGTGTTTTAACACATTTTCCTTTCCATTGTTCTGTTTAATCTGATAATCATATTTTCCTTTCCATTGTTTGGTTTAACCTTTCTTGTGATCTATATGATCTAAGTAGTAATATTCTCCTGCTTATGTAAACCCCTCATTGTACAATTCTGTTAGCAAGACCCTGTTACTATTGTTGATGACATTCCAGTAGCCACCGATGGACGAGAACTTTGCCGATTGGCCCGCCTCATTTCAACGAGCAGGAAAATAGTTCTCTTCGTCCCTCGCCCTTGGTACCGACGCTGTTGCCGACATAACTGACATGCTATCCTCTGACATGCATTGCTTACAGGATCGTGCAAGACGTCACCGCCTTCCTACTTTTAACCCACATGGTGGGCCCATAACCCACAGGTCCCAGGATCGAAACCCGACTCTCCTGTACACACCATTGTTTCCAAAGTTAATCCTCGCATTTGGATTTGTATGTAATTCACGAGCCACCTTTCGAGAGATCATCAATCCTGCTATCATACACAATACTTATTCTCGTTGCCTTGAACCCCTTTCACGCCCTGCTTCAGGCATCGAACGATTGTCTGCCCTCTTGAGACTTCCCATGATACCTCCTTACTTTTCTCTCGATATTTTCTTAAGTTTCAATTCGAGAGTTACTCTCTGCTACCTTCCCCGATGTTATTGACCAGATAGTCAACCTTGCAGAGGTCCGTTCTTCCGAAATACCTACCCTTTATTCTTTCGTAAGTACGATGGAGTTCTCAAAGAAAGGATGCCGGCTTCATCAAGATGACTTGAAGCAGAGAAATGAAGACATCAACGTAGAGATCAACTTCTTCGAGAAGGGCAACCAAGAATGAGAAGATCCGTTAGAACTTCGTAACACACCTTTCCCCCTACTCTACCTCTTAAATCTCGGGACGAGATTTCTTGTAGTAGAGGAGAATTGTGACACCCGGATAATTAAGCTACAGTAACCCTCTACTAATTATGCCACGTCACCTCTGTTATTGTTGATAATCTCGCGTTAGTTCAAAACAATTTAAATTCAAATTTGAATTAAACTCAAACAACAAAAGTTTTCAAATAATAAAACTAAAATGTTAACACTATTTTATAAATTCCCTTGATCATTGCCATGATGGTACCAACTTCATTTGACTCACAGATAAATCCCTAGGAAATTAATAATTGGTCCAACAGCAAATAAACTAGTCATTTCAAAATAAATGAATGTTTATGTATTTACAAACCACTTGAAATCGTGTGTGCTAGCTCAAAACATTGCCTACTATTTATGTGACAAGTTTTGTATTCAACAAAATTTATTTGGATTAAATTAAAATAGAAAACGGTGGAGAAAATACAAAATAGAAAATTATAAGAAGGAGCAGAGGCTAAGTGCACACTGTGCACTAGAGGCCCAGTGCTATAGTGCACGGCCCAGCCCACCACATGCCTTTCCTCTTCTCGTGTACATAGGAGAAGGCAGAGGCCATGGCGCGGCGGCCATCCCACGGCGCCATGGCTGGATGGCCACCACGTCGACTCCCCTCGGCCTATAAGAGCGTCCCCTGGGAACCCTAGCCAGCTCTCGACCGATCCCCTCACTTTCCCCATCGAATTGCCTCCTCCTCGGCTCGGAATCGAGCCCGGAACCTCGCGTGGTGATTGTACACCTGCCGCCGCCGCCGGATAACGTGCTCTCCGACGCCTGTGGATCCGTCCAGGAGGACCGCCACCCTCGACTTCGTCTTCCCCGAGCAACAACTGGAGCTGGGCCGTCCCGTACATTCGCCATCGACATTGTCATCTCCGCGTACATCGTCGTCGTCCGCCGTCATTTGCCGCTACTCCGGTCCGTCCCCGGCCACCCCGACCACGTCCCCGAGCTCACTGTGAGCTCCTCTGCCCGCTCCCCCTGCTCGCCCCCTCGATCCGTCGCCGTTTAGCCGCCCCGCACTTCGGCCGCCATGGATGGAGCTTGCGCCCCGCCACGCCCCTGGCCGCGACCAGCTGCGTGTCAGCCGTCCCCAGCAGCGTCCGGCACAGCGTGCATGCGCCCGCTTCACGCCTGGATGTGCGCTGCGCGCCGCTTGCTGCTCGGCGCTTCGCCATGCTGCTGCTTCTCCTTGCAGTGCCGCTGCTGCGCTACTGTTGCTACTCGGCTACTGCTGCTGCTGCTTCCTGCTGTGCTGCCCTACTACTCTAACTCTATGCGCTGCTGCTACTTACTGCTGCTTAGCTTCTACTACTTACTGTTTGCTGATGCTGCTCTGCTCCGACCATGACTACGGCTGGGCATGGCCATGGCCATGAGCTAGGTGTGTGTGTTGTGTGTGTGTGTGCCGTGTAGTGTGTGTGAGGCCGGCTGTGTCACAGCCGTGAGTGGCCGGCCCTATTTAGTTAAGTTATTAGGTTAGTTTATTTGTTTAATTAGTTAAATGTGTAGATGACATGTGGACCCACTTTTAGTTTAAAGAAAAAGCAAATATTTTTCTAGAAAATGTCTAAGTCAATGACACATGGGACCCACTTACACTATTCATGTGTTGACCAGCCAACCTTTGACCGGGTCAACCCAACCCCACTGGCCCCACTGTCATACTCACATTCTAGGGTAGAACTAGGTGACAACAGTATATTATGTTTTGAATTCGAATTAATATAAAACCAGAAATTACAGAAATTGTTTAAATCTTAAAAAATTCATATAAAATAAACCGTTTATCAGATGAAAATACTTTGTACATGAAAGTTGCTCAGAACGACGAGACGAACCCGAATACGCAGCCCGTTTGTCTGCCACGCATCCCTAGCATAGCAAACTCGCAACTTTTCTCCTCCGGTTCATTTGTCCGAAAACGCGAAACACCGGGAATACCTTCCCGGATGTTTCCCCCTTCGCCGGTATCACCTCCTACCGTGTTAGGGCACACCTGTCACCGCTACTTATTATGTCATGCATCGATATGCATATGTTTGCATTGTATTCATTGTTTCTTCCCCCTCTTTTCTCCTGTAGACTACGAGACTGACGCTGTTGGTGGTACCCCGATCAACTACGGTGTTGACGACCCCTCCTTCTTGCTAGGGCAACCAGGCAAGCCCCCCTTGATCACCAGATATCGCCTATTCTTCTCTATACTGCTTGCATTAGAGTAGTGTAGCATGTTACTGCTTTCGGTTAATCCTATTCTGTTGCATAGCCTGTCATTGTTGCTACAGTTGTTACCCTTACCTGCTATCCTACTGCTTAGTATAGGATGCTAGTGTTACCCTTACCCTTACCCTTACCTGTCATAGCGTAGTCTTCGACAGGATTAGCTATCCCCTTCTTATTCTGGCATTCTGCAGTTCAGTCCATCGATATGGCCCCTTTACACATATACACATGCATATGTAGTGTAGATCCTTGCTTGCGAGTACTTTGGATGAGTACTCACGGTTGCTTTTCTCCCTCTTTTCCCCCTTTCCCTTCTACCTGGTTGTCGCAAACAGATGTCGGAGCCAGGGAGCTTGGCGCCACCATCGACGATGACTCCTACTACAATCAAGATGCCTACTACTACGTGCGGTGTCGGCGGCGACCGGGAGTAGTTTAGGAGGCCTCGCGCCTCTTTCGATCTGTATCCCGGTTTGTGCTAGCCATCTTATGGCAACTTGTTTTAACTTATGTACGTACTCAGATATTGTTGCTTCCTGACTTCGTCTATGATCGAAAGCACTTGTATTCGAGCCCTCGAGGCCCACGACTTGTATTATGATGCTTATATGACTTATTTTATTTTTAGAGTTGTGTTGTGATATCTTCCCGTGAGTCCCTGATCTTGATCGTACACGTTTGCGTGTATGATTAGTGTACGATTGAATCGGGGGCGTCACAGGTACCTTTCGGTCTCTGTTTTTCTTCCGTTTGCTTGTTTCCCAAGATAAAAAATCTTTGTATACCCCCCAAACCTATTGACCACCGTATCGCGGAGAAATCTTCTGTTTTTTTCTTGTTGTTTTCGGTCAGATCTGTTGAGCCAGGCATCATGTCTTCTTCCTCCTCCAACAACGTGGAAGAGGATGCTTGGTTGATGAAGATCGAGCTGAAGAGAGAAGAGCCCGTAGAAGCTGTCAAAGTGGACAAGAGCAAGGAGGCCATCGGAGACCAATTACTGGTGGTCGAGCCAACCCTGCCTACCGAGGAGGAAGAAGAAGATATCCTTAAACCTTACTAGGCTCATCTTACCCTGGCCGAGATTGAAGCCTTTCGAATCATTGAAACGGTTCGTGTGCAAAAACAAATATCTCACTTGTGAAAATATTCTGCATCAAGAGCACATCATCTTCCTCCGGAGCGTCATCCGTAGATTTGAGAATCTCTTGATCATGAAGGACATGATTGCCTCTACTTCATCACCACCTTCTTCATCACCAAAAGAAAATTGAGTATCGGGTATGGGCACTCCACTTGGCTTCCGGCAAGCTTGGGGGAGGTGCCCCGGTATCGTATCACCTCCACTATCTTTTGCCTTTACTTATATTAGTTTGATCCATAGTTATCTTTTGCTTTAGAGGAATAAAATTTTAGTTTGATCCTTTCTTTTAGAGAGTTTGCTTAGTGATCTATCCTTGTAATCGTGTGCGAGATATATAATAAAGTTTAGTTTGAGCTTTTGCTTTCTTTACTTTCATGTTTCAATAAAAAGAAAGTAAATAAATGAAAAAGATTATATGCTAATCTTGTGGTAGGTGATGACACCACATAAGGAAAAATATAAGTAGAAAATTTTATTAGAGATTGATAAACATAGCATTGGTCAATGATGCAACTCACGAAAGAATTAATAAGGGAAGAGAAGATTCATATACAAATACACTATCCTAGAAATCTTTTGTGATTGTGAGCCCCATCAAAATATTATATGCAAAAATTGTTGACGTTGGACAAGGAAGACAACCTAATGATTTATGTTTGTTCATATTCACATAGAAGTTATATTGTCATAGATCCTTCAACATGTGGTGCTTTCCCCCATCTTCTCTAGCCAAAAAATTCCGCATCAAGTAGAGATACTACTTGTGCATCCAAAAACCCTTAAACCCAAAACTTATTTTCAAGAGTCCACCATACCTACCTAGGGATTGAGCAAGATCCCTCAAGTAAGTTGTCATTGGTGCAATAAGGCAATAAAATTTGCTTCTAAAAGTGTTAGATCATTTAGTGTAAGAGAAAATTGAGCGTTGTATGAAGTTGTGATAGCAAAGAAATAAAAGCAACAGACTGCATAATAAAGATTGCTATCATAAGGGGCAATATAACGTGACGTTCTTTTGCACTAAGGGGTTGAGCATACAAACAAATAAGCGCATATAAACCTCTACTTCCCTCTGCGAAGGGCCTATCTTTTACTTTTATGCAAGAGTCAAAGTCTTTCTCTCTATTCCTTTTTATTTTTCTCCTTTGGCAAGCATCATGTGGTGAGGAAAGATCTAGGCATGTTCAGTTGAATATGGGTAGCTTGAGTTATTATTGTTGACATCACCCTTGAGGTGAATACGTTGGGACGCGAAACTATAAGCCCCTATCTTTCTATGTGTCCGGTTGAAACGTTTTGCTCATGTGTATGCAGTGAGTGTTAGTAATCGTAGAAGACTATATGATGGTTGAGTATGTGGACTTCCCTAAAGGCTCTGATACGTGACCCTTCCCAAAAAGATGATGAATTGTAGTTGCAAAGTTGACTGAGAACATAGTTTGTTGGTTTTCAATAGAGTTTATGCTTTATACTTCGATAGTGTGATGAATTGTTACTTATTCATGAGAAGTGTATGATAAAAGTTCTATGATAAAAGTTTTATGTTAAAGTTTGTTGCTGTTATAATAATTCACATGATGCTTCTGTGTCCGTATTTTGTTTTTATTAACACCTCTCTCTCTAAGCACGTGGACATGTTTTTTGATTTTGGTTTTCACTTGTGGACAAGCGAGGTCTAAACTTGGGGCAGTTACGTCCATTTTGCATCATGTTTACCTACTGTTATTTATAATGTTTTTATGCATAATAATGCTTCTTGGAGTTATTCTAATGCCTTTTCTCTCATAATATGCAATGTACACACAAAGAGGGAGAATTCCGGCAGCTGGAAATCTGGACCTGGAAAAGCTACGTAAGGCCACCTATTCTACACAACTCCAAACAAGATGAAACTTCACGAGGATTTTTTATGGAATAAATAAGAAATACTGGAGCAAATAACCACCGGAGGGGGGGGCACCTGGTGAGCACAAGACACCAGGGCGGGCCTGGCCCCCCAGGCGCGCCCTGGTGGGTTGTGCTCAGCCCGGCCCACCTCCGGTGCCCATCTTCTGGTATATAAGTCATTTTGACCTAGAGAGGACTTTTGGGATGGAGCGCCGCCGTCTCGAGGCGGAACTTGGGCAGGAGCATTTTTGCCCTCCAGCGGAGCGATTCCGCTGGGGGAACTTCCCTCCCGGAGGGGGAAATCATCGTCATCATCATCACCAACAACTCTCCCATATTGGGGAGGGCAATCTCCATCAATATCTTCAATAGCACCATCTCCTCTCAAACCCTAGTTCATATCTTGTTTTCAATGTTTGTATCGGAACTATAGATTGGTGCTTGTGGATGACTAGTAGTGTTGATTACATCTTGTAGTTGATTACTATATGGTTTATTTGGTAGAAGATTATATGTTCAGATCCAATATGTTATTTAATACCCCTCTGATCTTGAGCATGATTAGCATTTATGAGTAGTTATTTTTGTTCTTGAGGTCATGGGAGAAATCATGTTGCAAGTAATCATGTGAACTTGATATGTGTTTGATATTTTGATAGTATGTATGTTGTTATTTCCTTAGTGGTGTCATGTGAACGTCGACTACATGACACTTCACCATATTTGGGCCTAAGGGAATGCATTGTGGAGTAGTTATTAGATGATGGGTTGCGAGAGTGACAGAAGGTTAAACCCTAGTTTATGCGCTATTCCGTAACGGACAGATTGGATCCAAAAGTTTAATGCTATGGTTAGAATTTATTCTTAATACTTTTCTCATAGTTGCGGATGCTTGCGAGGGGGTTAATCATAAGTAGGAGGTTTGTTCAAGTAAGAACAACACCTAAGCACCGATCCACCCACATATCAAATTATTAAAGTAGCGAACACGGATCAAACCAACATGACGAAAGTGACTAGATGAAATTCCCGTGTAACCTCAAGAACGCTTTGCTTATTATAAGATATCGTTTTGGCTCCTTTGCCTCAAAAGGATTGATCTACCTTGCTGCACTTTTTTTTACTATTATCGTTACTTACTCGTTACAAATTATCTTGCTATCAAACTACTTTGTTACTTACAATTTCAGCACTTATAAACATTACTTTGCTGAAAACCACTTGTCATTTCCTTATGCTCCTCGTTGGGTTCGACATTCTTACTTATCGAAAAGACTATAATTGATCCTATACACTTGTGGGTCATTAGTAACCAATCATCATGGCGCATAGTTATGGTAACATCAGGAAGCGCCCAAACCTCAGACATAGCTCACCGCAGCCGCATAGAAGACATGAAAAATGTCTTGATCCTCTATCCCATAGACTGGGCAAGTACACCAAATCTCCAAAGTCCTCCGCTTTTTATTTTCCATGTTGTTAAAAAATTCGTTGCAGCATGCCAAGCAAAAGAGAGAACTTTAAGCAGGGCGGGGCACGACCAAATTAGGTTCTAGACCTCACTGTGTCTGTCACGGGCGCTGCTTGTGGAAGCTAAAGAAGGAGCATAGAGCTCCCCCGCTAGCCAGTAAGCACTCCAAACTGCGAATTGGCCATTCTTCTCCTATTCCAACAATGAAATCTTCTCCGAAACACGGAGATGGCCGTATACGACAAATAGTTTGGACATCCACAGGCAAAAATAACTGATTTAAACGAGTCAAGTCCCAATTACCATTATGATCAATTAGTTTTGACACCCATGTATATTGGCATCTTCCTCTCTAAGAAAACAAAGAACCTGTCACACCACACATGGTTTGATTACATTTACTCATTCTCTTAGTGGTTTATTAAACTGGAACTACAAATTTCAAGCAAATAAAAAAGTAACAAAATAAATATTATGAATGCAGCGCGATGCATACGAGTCAACAAAACATTATAAAACACGTTTACTTTTGGCACTCCGGATTTCTAGAGTTTGCTCTTACTCTACTCTTAAGGGCATCTCCAACTCTACTGTTAAGTAACAAAATAAATATTATGGATCTAGTGCGATAACACGAGGTGTTCGGGTGTTTTCTGCCATCTAACGTGGTGTTGTACATGTCCGTCGACGTGTCCGGTGTTCGAATTATCGCCAATCCAAAGTAAATTTGAGAAGTCTTATGGGAGTCTGGACATCCGCTTGGTCAATGAAAATCACCTGTATCCCATCCTACTACTGTCTCTTGCCGTCGATGTTCGGCGAAAAGCCGCTGAAGGATGGCGGAAGCCACACATGAGCCGCTCGGGATGGCGAAAACCACAGTGGCAGTGTAAACAAATAGAGGCAAACATTTTTTTGTGAGTTATTAATAAAAAAAACAAACATTTTTTTAGGAAAAAAAACAAAGTGTTGGATGGTCGCTCTTGTATCCGGTCCGCGGATTTTAGTGTGTAACTAGAAGATACCCCGCGCGTTGCTGCTGGAACCATGATAAAACAAATGGAAAAAATGCCCTTATATAACTATCTTTTAAAAGAAAAAGAGGAGTTACAAAATTTGTTATGTGGATAATGAAGCGATTTAGTAATCCCCCTCAACTGTTCCATTATAAAAAGAAGTGTCATTCTCATAAGCCATCTCGGCCGATGAGAGAAAGTATGTACAAACTAATGGGCGAGAGCATACTATGAATCAACTGTTGTTTGTACTTTATATCTATATAAATTTGATTAACTTTGAGATGAAACGTCACAAACCTGAGACATATGCTGACAGTTGTATCGGTACAACCATTAATATATCACATGTTTATTTTATAACCAGCAAAACAAATCACCTGTGTATCAGAGGACCTTTGCATATGATTCATACAATGAAATTGGTGACAACTAAATTTATGTTAAGAGTTAATCAAAATGTCACTTTGTGAAGTCAATCAAACTATGTATATTATATCTCTCAAAAGAAAAATAATTAACCAAATGTTTGTATGGCTACATCAAGATTATCCAATAGGCTATTTAACACACATAAGAATCAAATGATTTGCTATCTAAGAGATGCAGAATCAAATGGAAAGTGCATGTAGTGCAAATAAAAATAATTTTTTTTGGTAAAAGTTGGGGCTCGTATGTACCAACAATGCAAGATGGTTGATATATGAATTTCAGAATTAGGAATATATTGCACATCAAGAAGCACTAATTCATTGTCAGACTACTTATCTGAAAAACAACATAGAATTTGTATGCACATGGGTTAGACTACTTATCCGAAAAACAACATAAAATTTGTCTGCACATGGGTTACAACATGTACATCTGCATATTAAAAAACAACTAAAGAACAACATGAGCACATGACCTTAAAACTGCAGAAGCATTGTTGCCATAGTCCGTATGTCTCCGTCCTCGCACACTTGAAGCTAGCAAGCACCTCAGAGCTACCAGGAAGCGCCACGAAACATTACGAACACCACATCACATTGCGAAATCAAGCTAATCACAAAGCAAGCAATAACCAGAATAAATAGGCTCATGCTCACCATTGATATCTATCTTGATCGGAGCTGTACATCCCACAGAAATCTATCAAAAAAGACAGAAGATTAATCATCCAAAGCACCAGCAGAAATCGAAAACTACAACAGTGCATGAAGTGACGGGTCAATCATGAGGAGAAGAGATGTTCATGAGGAGAAGAGATGTTCTTGCCTTTTTCCTGTGGGGCTCGCGGACGTTTGCAGCGACGTGGAGAAGGCAAGGGGAGGCCATCGAGATTCTCCTTCCCAAAATCATGTGCTATAATCGAGGCCTTGGCGGAGAGGGTTGAGGTACGCCTGAGGTCGTCGGTGAGAGGAGGGCATGGAGCAGAGCAACGTGTGCGCACAGACTCACCGAGCTTCGTCGTGTTGGTCCCATCAGGCGCGGTCGAGGCTGCCGACTTGAAGAGCCATGGAGCACAACATCCTACTGGAATTGAGCTCGCGCGGCGATGGATGCGTCTGGTGAATCCGAGGACGCCAGCACAAGGAAGGCCCGGAGCAAAGGCGGTGCGTCAAGGTTACCGGTTTGAGGATGGCGGGTGCGAGACCAACGGTGGCGCATAGGTTGATTCTTGCGTGCGGATGGTCGCATGGATGAACCTTCCACAGAGGTGATGATACGGATCTAACGCGAGCGCCACCCGTGCAATCAGAAGTCATCGGATTCAAATTTCAGGAATCGTACCGCGGGACATCACTGCCTATGTTCGAGAGGAGGCGTCGGAGGGACGGGGAGATTGGGAAAACGGAGGGGAGGGGAGGGGAACGGGAATGGAAAGAATAGAGGCGGCCCAAGGGAGGGGAAGCGGAGAAGGCCAACCCGCTCGTTTGGGCTTCCTAACTGTATTGCGTGACTCATAAGGTCCAAAGTAGAACATGCGCTGGTGTTTCTAAAAAAAAGGAACATGCGCTGGTGGATTGTATCGACGTGAACAAAAGGAGATTCTATTGAATAGGATGGCTGCCAGTAGTGCATGCATTGATCGATGGATAAAATTAATTGGGGTGATGTGGCTTAAGAGAAGCTAGAGAATTCTTTATAGTGGGGTGCTCCTAGTAGATGACGTGGCACATCGATGATGTGAACTGTGTGCATGGCGAGAGAATAGAGAGTAGTGGGGAGCAACTTAAGAATGGTAGATGTGTCTCTACCGCAAACGGTCCAAGATCCCAAACTTAGCAAAGGTCCGTCCGTCACTACCGCGAGCGAGGGAGATGCACACCGTCAACCTCAAGTCGCGCGCCGCCTTGGCGGCGGCCGCCGCGTGCTTCGCGTTCGTCGCGGCGGCGGCGCTGCTCCATCGCAGGCGTGGCCGAGGTATATCGCCCACCTCGCCTCGCCGCGTCGAGGAGCGGCGCTCCCGCCGCGCGCGCCGTGCCTGCGAAGAGGAGGAGAAGCCGCAGGGCCGGTTCAAGCGCGTGCTCGCGGATAACTCCTACTCCCCCTTCAAGCACCTCCGACGTCAGGGTGCCGACCAGGCTGTTGACGGCCACCCCGACGAGGCCAAGCCGCAACCGCAAGGTGCGCCGCTCCTTTTGGCCTCGTCATTGCGCTCATTTGCACGGGATTTTTATTTTTGATTTGAGGAGCTGGCGTGTAGGGTTGCGTGGTTGTGAAGCTCCACCATACATTGCGATGGCTGACTGACAAGGTTAAGACTCGGCTGTAGTTGTATATGTTCTGTGGGGCATTTCATCGAACACTCGTACCAAGGTCGTACCGAATTTGACCATTGCTGCTGGATTTGGACATTGTTCTTCTGCCACACTTGCATTAGGGAATTACCGCGCTGCTAGTCACGGCTTGCACAGGTGCAAACTACTGGACAGTTGTCGGGTTAGGTGGTCAATACCCTTCGTATTGGAATCAGGTGCAGCTGCTGCGTTGCCACCATGTGTAACATGCAGCACAATGCCGGTCCGCTGCATGCTTCTATTTGCCCATGACTAGACACTAGTATACTTAGCTAATGAAGGTAGTGACCTTCTGCTCTACCAGCACTAGAAATTGTATTTTGCCCTGTATATATAAGACCGTACCCATGTACTTGCCCTGTATATTTAAGACCGTACACTTGTACATCCTTATAAGTCATATAAATATCTGCAACAACTGATTGCTCTCATTTTCAAAAAAATTCCTCACTAGGCAATTTACTAAATCTTTTTGTGCTTATTTATCCTAGGGGCCTAAGCTGTTATTCGCATCGAGATAGTGCAATCTTTTTAATAATCTTTAAATGTTCACATAAGCAAATTAATTGTACCTTTTATTATAACCTGAAAGGAATGTGCCTTTTGCCATCATTACAGAATCATCACAAAAGATGCACCCATTTGAGGATGAAATTACTTCCTTACTGGACAGCCCAACCAGATATTCGACTTTTTGTAACTTCACACCAAGCAGCCAATGCCCAGGAATGAGCAAATCATACAATTGGGTCAATACAAAAGCTCAATTGGAGCATCTGGCTGGATTGTTGGGCGAGGAGAAAGCTTTCGGTGTTGATACAGAGCAACATAGCTTTCGGTCATTCCTAGGATATACTGCACTTGTGCAGGTAACTGCCAACAGATGCATTATTGATGCTTTTCAGCTTATTAAGTTTATTAAGGTTGTTTTTTTTGGTAGATATCTACCCAGAAGGAAGACTATTTGATAGACACAATTGCGCTACATGATGTGATGGGTATTCTACAGCCAGTTTTGCCAGTCCGTCCATCTGTAAGGTAGTCTATCTTTTACATCTGATGTCATCAGGCATCCATTTCTTTCGTTTCCAGCACTATGATTAGCTACTTAAAAGCAGTACTTAAATTTTATGCATTTCAGTAATAAACTGGGCCTTGGAACGTCTAGAATAGTACACGTTGGTGATTAGGCACCGCGGTGCCTATGGCGTGTGCTTTTAGCACAGTGCATTTAGGACAGGTATTACAGGGATAGCCTGTACATCCTAACAAAAATAGGTTATTTCATCCTGCATCCCAGGCCAGTATATATAGAGGTACACGTAGGGAGATAAGCAAGAAACAATACTCACTCAACCACATGTGAGGACTTTCTGAAAATTTGCTTTTTGAGCTGGGAGCACATGATTCCAAGCTCTATTTGGCTCTACCACCCAGAAACACTGAATCATAGCTTCTTAGATATGCTAGCATCTTATTTGTGTGAAGAGGTGTAAGCACAAAGGCACAACGATGTAATACAAGATGCCCATTAGATGACATACCTGAAGGACAATAAGTTGTACTGTTTCAGAGACTTGTCAGTTTCTGTCAACACTAATAAAGCATGGATGTGCACACATGTGGTCCTGATTCTTGCATGCCCACCTTCTCATAATAACTCTCCCATGGCTTCCTTGATTCTATGTATTTCCCCTCTTCAATATATTTTGGACTTCCTTGAAATATTGATGTATGATTGCCTCAACAGAATATCCATAATGCTTTTGTTTCTAAAAAGTCACAATCATTTATGTTCTGCTTTCTTTTGCTTTAGATCTTCCACGGAGCTGACAATGACGTTCTTTGGCTTCAGAGAGATTTCCATATTTATGTTGTGAATATGTTTGATACAGCCAAAGTAAGTTCCTCTATATCTGGGAAGATTTATTATAATTCCGCAGACTTATGCAGTTTGTGAACAAGTATATCTGGTAGTTGTCCCACATTTTTTTAATTAAGCAGCCAGTTATCTGGTGTGTCATTCACTATTTAGAGGTGGTATGAAACACAATTTTCATTTAAGTGACTGCAGTTTTATACACTGAAATTTCTTACACAAATGGTTTGTTATTTTGATCATTTCAAACTTCTTGGGTACCCATTTCCTGTCGCCTGCTCTTGTGCCCTTTCTCTTAATTTTGAATAGAAGGTTTCAATTTCTTTGTGGGGAAAAAGATGGGCCACTGAGCATCATCATCTTATATTTTGTTCGCTACTTCTGTCTTAGTTTCAGATATATGCTGTATGACTATTGCTACAGTCAGTTGCTTCTTTTTCAGTTGTGTTGGTTTATGTTTTCAGTTCAATCACAAAATTCATATGAACTGATCAACTGGAATACAAAAGACTTTATATTTGTGCATTGCAGCTCAGAATCAGGAGTAGTTTATAATACCAATTTCCTTTGAATTAGTCCGTGCCCATAAATATTTTGGTTCTTGAACGTCTTTGTTGCTTGGTACCTTTGCCCCTGCTGTTCATAAGGCTGTCCATATGCCTTTGCGCTCTTACTTTTTTGTTATTATGCTACGCGTATGAGCTTTGCTCAATTGCTTGTTGAAATCAATATTTTCAGGCATGTGAAGTCCTATCAAAGCCACAGAAATCCTTAGCATATTTGCTAGAATTGTATTGTGGAGTGACCACCAACAAGACATTGCAGGCAAGTAATCTTCCAAGTTTGGCTTAAACAGCGAGCTTGCTAAAGCCTGTCAAGTGTTCAGTGACAGTTAGTGCACGTACTGATTCTTTAGTAGCTGGTTAGATCCCATGTGCCTCTTCAACTTGTACCTGAATACTTTTCGGTGTTTGAGAACATAAATGAACTATTGATGGTGCTATATACATATTGAACCAAACCACAAACCTTGGTATTTCCTTCTAAGGTTTTTAAATGATGTAGAAGACAACGTCTATAGAAGTTGCAACTAATGTTTTCAAAAAAATATTTACCAATTCTTGTAAACTACTCCCTCCTTCCCATAATATAAGAGCGTTTTTCACACTACACAATGTGAAAAACGCTCTTATATTATGGGACAGAGGGAGTATTACTTTGGTTTATTTACTGGGGAAGGGGAGCCTTGGCGCAGCGGTAAAGCTGTTGCTGGGTTTGAATCCTGGAAACAGCCTCTTGCAGAAATGCAGGGAAAGGCTGCGTACAAAAGTCCCAAAGCATTCATACCCTTCCCCGGACCCTGCGCAAGTGGGAGCTATGTGCACCAGGCTGCCCTTTTTATTACTTTGGTTTATTATAAGTGCCCAACAGGAAGGTATATGTTTCATTCAGTTTAATTTCATAAGCCCTAGAAAATATTAATTGCGTATTGAATCCTGCTTGATATGTTATTATTCATGATGCTAGAACCCAGTACAGCAGTAGGTTTCCCCCAATAATGTTCTGTCAACTGTCTTCGTGTATAATTATTCATGATACCTAGTCAGCTCTGACATGATCTTCCGATCACTAGCTGAAAGATCGAGGATGTCGCCTAGAGGGGGGGGGGGGGGGGGTGAATAGGCGTTTTAAAATAATTACGGTTTAGGCTTGAACAAATGCGGAATAAACCTAGCGGTTAATTTGTCAAGAACAAAACCTAAAGCAACTAGGCTCACCTATATGCACCAACAACTTATGCTAAGCAAGATAATTAACTATGTGATAGCAAGATATATGACAAGGAACAATATGGCTATCACAAAGTAAAGTGCATAATTAAAGGGCTCGGGTAAGAGATAACCGAGGCACGCGGAGACGACGATGTATCCCGAAGTTCACACCCTTGCGGATGCTAATCTCCGTTTGGAGGCGGTGTGGAGGCACAATGCTCCCAAGAAGCCACTAGGGCCACTGTAATCTCCTCACGCCCTCGACAATGCAAGATGCCGTGATTCCACTAAGGGACCCTTGAGGCGGTCACCGAACCCGTGCAAATGGCAACCCTTGAGGCGGTCACCGAACCGTACACTTTCGCAACCCTTGGGGCCGGTCACGGTGCCGTCAAATGCAGGCGATCTCCACAACCTAATTGGAGACCCGGCGCTTGCCGAGCTTTGCATCACAATGATTGAGCTCGAACACCACCAACCGTCTAGGGCGCCCAAGCACCCAAGAGGAACAAGCTCAAGGGCGCCAAGCACCCAAGAGTAATAAGCTTCTCAACTTGTAACTTCCACGATTCACGGTGGAGAACTCAAACCGATGCACCAAATGCAATGGCAAGGGCACACGGAGTGCCCAAGTCCTTCTCTCCCAAATCCCACCAAAGCAACTAATGCTAGGGAGGAAAATGAGAGGAAGAACGAAAGAAGAACACGAAGAACTCCAAGATCTAGATCCAAGGGGTTCCCTCACTAAGAGGAGAAAGTGATTGGTGGAAGCGTGGATCTAGATCTCCTCTCTCTTCCCTCAAGAACTAGCAAGAATCATTGGAGGGATTGAGAGATAGCAAGCTCGAAGAAGGTCAACAATGGGGGAAGAACGCGAGCTCAAAGATTAGATCTCAAGGGGGAAGAAGACCCCCTTTTATAGGTGGGGAGAAAATCCAACCGTTATCCCCTCACTCAGCCCGCACGACGCGGTACTACCGCATGGAGCTGCGGTACTACTGCGGTCGGCTGCGGTACTACCGGTGCAGGTTGTGGTACTACCGCAAGTGCAGATCTTGGCCGAGATGAAGGCACATTGCAGGCAACGAACGGTAGAACCGCCGGAGCGGTACTACTGCCTTCTGGTACTACCGTAAGGCAGTAACACTAGTCGAGAGAAAGCACGGAAGTAAAAAATTACTTCCGCACCTACTTCCGCCGAGGAGGACTCACAAAAATCCGCACGCGGTACTACCGCAAGACACGAAGAGCGGTACTATCACAGAGGGCGCGGATGTAAAAATTACATCCGCCCTACTTCCGCTCATCTTCGCTAAGCTGGCGAGCCGCGGTACTACCGGCGCGCGGCTGTACTACAGCGTGGGGACGCGGATGTAAAAATTACATCCGCCCCTACTACCGCTTCGAGCATTGCGCTGGCGGATGCTGCGGTACTACCGCTCCACAGAGCGGTACTACCGTGAGCACTGCAGATACTACCGCGAGGGGCTGCGGTACTATCAAGAAGGGCCTGCGGTACTACCGCTCGGAGAGCGATACTACCGCATGCCCCAGATTAGCAACACTAGGAGTCCTTCATTTTGCGAGAGAAGACAACAGAGGAAACAATAAAACCAGAACTGCCATAACTTCTACAAATGAGCTCCGAATTGAGCAAACTCAAGCTTGTTGGAAACAAGACAACGAGTAGTATCGAAACAGCGACTGGATATAGTAAGAAGAGGCAGGGGAGGTATGCCTAACAAGCAAAGTAGTGAAACTCCAACAGAGAAGAACCGGCATACCCTCCAACATCGAAAACATCATAGAAGACGCATGTGAACTCCGTTTTCGATGAACTCGAGCTTGTCATAAAAATGACCATAAGCTCCAAAACTCGCAAGGAGAAGAACCAAACAAGAACCAATAAAGATGATGCAAGGATGCAATGGTTTGAGCTCTCTACGAACAATACGATCAAGCAACTCATCGAGAGCCCCCTTGATAGTACGACAATCGATCCTATAACCCGGTCTCCCACAACTACCATGAGACCGGTAAAATAGAAAACCTATCAAGGGCAAACCTTTGCCTTGCACAAAGTCCACTTGAGCTAGATGATGGCGATCTTGACTCCTCAAGTTGGACCACCTTTCTTGATTGCGTTGGCTCGATGAAGACTAGTTGATTTCTCCCCATACTCCACTATGGGTGAGCCACTCTTCCGCTCATCTTCACAAGTCCATTGTCACCACAATGGACGGCAAGCTTCAAGCATTTGATCTCTTCGTGATGCTTCACTTGAATTTGCACACCGCAACCTAACCCCACAAAGAACTCTCCACGAAGACCATGGGTTAGTACACAAAGCGTAATGGACAATGCTTACCATACCATGGGATCACTTGATCCCTCTCAGACATCTTGTACGCTTTGTGTGTTGATCAACTTGATTCACTCTTGACTTAGTCTTGATCAACCTTGATTCTTTCCAACTCTCTTCATATGGATGATGTATGACCAATCTTTGGATAATTCCTTAATAGCACCTTGGTCAACACATAAACTCCTTGAAACCAACACATGGACTTCAAGAAATGCCTATGGACAAATCCTTCAAATGTAACTCAATGCAACCATTAGTCCATAGAGAATGTCATCAATTACCAAAACCACACATGGGGGCACCGCATGTCCTTTCACTAGCCTTGACACCCTTCACAACCTGGCCCTGAAATGGATGTGACATCCTTAGTTCTTTTTATTTCTTTACTTGCATCGATGAATATATGCTCAGTTTAGCTGTCTTTTCATTACAGCTAATATTTTCCGAAGTCTAGTAATTTATTTGCTTATGCATTCAATTTGGTGTTGAATACCTTAGATGCAAAAGAAAATGATACACAAGTGCCTTCTGCCTACTTGTTCTCATCGGCTCTTTACCTGTGCTTGCAAATCTCAGTTTGCTAGGCACACGGCACATCAGTTTCAAATTTCGAATTTGCTTCCATAATTGTCGCTATTTCTTTTCATTTGACCTTATTTTGAGATTTCAGCGTGAAGATTGGAGATTACGCCCGCTGACAGCGGAAATGATTGAGTATGCCCGTTGTGATGCTCACTATCTGTTGAACATTTCAAATTGTTTGGCATCAGAGCTCCATGCAAAATCCTGCGGTGTGTTCGAACTTCTAAGTGCTATGTCCTTATTTCCATTGCAAGAGTCTTTACTGCCATCTAGTACATTAACAGACATTGTATTATTTTGCTGTTTAGCACACTCAAAGTCAACAATGAATGCTGAATACAGCTGATTTTTATATCCCTGAACTATTGAAGTAATTAGAGCTGATTTCCATCAGTAGTTTTTGGGTTCTTCACCCTTCAGTGTTTTCTTATTGCCAGCAAATGGAGCTTACTGGATGTAGCTGTGGAATTTGAATCCTTCATTACCGGAAATCATGTGTAGTTTTCATTTTGTGCTCTAAGTCTCCCACCACCTGAGCTGTGGCAGGAGAACTATCTTTTGTGCTTTCTACCTATAAAAGATTCCGGAAATAGTATGCTCTTAATCTACAAATAAAAAGTATATTAATATATTAAGAATGGGAAATAGTCTAATACGATCGACTGATTTCATGCAGAAATTAGCCGGGTCGTTCACTTGCCATGTGCACGTGGTCCCCACACGTTTTGTTTTCCAACTCCTTTTCTTTTTGTTTTCTCCTTGTCTTTGTCCAACCTGGGAAATAGTCTAATAAAAAGTATATTAATATATTAAGAATGGGAAATAGTCTAATACGATCGACTGATTTCATGCAGAAATTAGCCGGGTCGTTCACTTGCCATGTGCACGTGGTCCCCACACGTTTTGTTTTCCAACTCCTTTTCTTTTTGTTTTCCAACTCCCGAAGCTTCTTGGCTTCTTCCCCAACCTGTAGACAACAGATGCAAGCGCTGCTTCCTCCCCCCATGCGCGCATCAAGCCGGCTGCCGCCGACTGCAGCGGAGACGCGCTGCACCAGCCCAGCCGCCCACTGCTGAGAATAGTATATTAATACCCCCCTGCTATGCATTTAGTTTTTGATCGGTTGTAATATCAATTATGCTTCAGATTCTCCCGATGGTAAAATCAATTTTTTCTTGGAGGCTAGCCGTCGGTCAAACATGGTGTGCATGCAACTATATACAAAGGAAATTGAATGTCGTCCAGGAGCTTCCTCTGCAGCATCTATTCTCTCACGAAATGTACAAACTCATGGACTTGATTCCAAGAAATCTAGTGAAGTGAAGGTGCTTGTTTTCCTTTTTTTTTATGCATCTGGTCAGCCAGCTCGCCAGTGATTTTGTTAAGTTCTAAACAATTTAATCTTTTGTAGGATCTTGTTCGGAAAATTTGCGCATGGAGGGATTTAATGGTCAGCCAACATAATTTTATTTCCCTTTCTGATTGTTTTTTGCATTTCTGTTGGACTATGCTCTTTCATTTGTTGAACCTTGTTAGTTGCAAGTCTAGGTTGTAGCAGTGTAGCTGTGATAGGTTAAGGGATGAGGTAGTAACACTGCCTTCGCTCGATGCTGTCTTGGCAGCAACCTATACTTGGCAACATAAGCAGCTCAGTGTTTGAAGTGAGCCTGATCTCCCTTCTCGTGTAGATTGGTCTCTTGAACAATTCTTATATCTTTTCACACAGAGGGGTTAGATATATAAAAAGTTTGAAAACATTTTAGGGGTATGGAAAGTGACTAGCTTAGAACAAACCAAATCAAATTGATAAATTTTTGAGAGAAGATAACCACAGCTGCATTGGAGACTAAGCCAACAAACCTGAGGGGACCTTGTGGCGGCGTGAATAGGTGTGGTCCACATGACATTAGCTGGATCTGATTACTCATCCATAGATTATAATTAACAGATTTCAACACAGCCGCTTGTATTTTCTCGAGTTCCTTTTCTCCTATTCATGGTATATTATGTTAAAAAATTGCACATCTGCATTATTGTGGTTCTGGACCTTCTGGTTTGTTCTCCTTTCTAATTTCTTCAAATGTCTTGGGATCTCAGGCTCGCATGCATGATGAAAGCTTGCGGTATATCCTGTCAGACCAGGCTATAGCTGCCCTTGCTGTAAGAGTTCCAAAAGGTCGAACGGAGATGTGTGCTGTCATAGCAGAAACTGAGCCAAGTGCTTCAACTATGCATCCTTCCTTGTCGTCACCATCCCCTGTAGTTGTCGCTCACATTGAAGAACTCTGCTATCTGATTGAGGATACCACTGTCAGCATGGATAACTTATTTACAACTTTGCTTGGGAAGTATAAAGAACCAAGTGGATTATGTCGACTATCAGTTTATAATTATAACCTTGTATCGCAGCTAAGTTTGAAGCAAACAAATATATTTGCTTTTTGCATCAAGTGGAGAAAAGTTGTCGACAACACCACCTAACAAAAGGCTTCCTGGGAATCATTCATTAAAAAGTTTTCATGCAAGTCCCCAGTTTATCACAATTGCAGGATCTACGCTAGTGATGGAAGACTACTTTGCTACTGTGACCGCAAAAAGTTGGAATGGTTTGTTTCTTAAATGCTATAAGTTGTTATAAGTATGTGACACTAACATCATAGTTATTTTGTCAAACTGATTGATTTTATTTCCCAGGTATATTCAACGGGATTTGGCAAAGTTAGTAGAAGACAATCCTCCGGGAATCATGCTGCTGTTTGAACCTAAGGGTCGTCCCGAGGATGAAGATAATGAATTTTATATTCAGAGCAAGAAAAATATCTGTGTTGGATGTGGAGAAAAGAGCCACTATATCAGATATAGAATAATACCATCTTGCTACAGGATGCACTTTCCGGAGCATCTGAAGAGCCATCGTTCACATGATATTGTACTTCTGTGTGTGGATTGCCATGAAATTGCTCATTCAGCTGCTGAGAAATACAAGAGGCGACTAGCAGAAGAATTGGGAATACCCCTTTTTGTACAAAAAATAGTGAACTCGGGTGATAGAAGTTTAATAACCAACGCATCAGTATCTGAAGATAAATTGAATGAAAAGGGTGTGTCCCCTTTGCTGCTGAGGACTGCTGCAATGGCCCTTCTGCGGCATGGATCCACTATGCCTTCGAAAAGATGTGAAGAGCTAATGCAGGTGCCAACATCCTTCTAGTATTTCTGGCTTCGTCTATATGCATCACTTACAGTTTCCTGACATTGTATTATGAAACATACCTTTTTAAGCTAGTTGCCAGTATTTTTTTTTCCTGATTAGACATGTATTTGTTCTTAGCGGTAGATCTGTGTTACCGATACATTCATTTCGTTACAGATTGTGAAGTCATACTACGGTGGTAGGGACGTGACTTCCGAAGACCTGGAGATGGCATTACTGGTAGGTATGAGCCCCAATGAGCGAAGGAGGCTTGAAAAGAAAAAAGGGTATCCTCATTCTTTTAGAGCTCAGACTGAAAACATTATAAGAAAGAGCAGCAACAAGGCCATCTTAGAAGACATGGGAGATGATTCAAAAAATAGGCATACTTTATCAGAGCAAGTTTCAGAAGATGGGAACGGGAGTAGCGGTCAACAAGATGCTGACGGGACTGGGTGTAATAGCCAGGCAGAAGATTTAACTGTGAGCCAAAGAAGCGCAAGTTTGTCAGTCAGTATGGATGATTCCACTTGTGACCCTAACACGGAGAAGCTTGGGTCAGATGGAATGCAGCGATCAAGCAGCGGAACTCAGGCAAATGGCCATCTCGACGAGGATCCAGTCAGCAGTGATAATTCCAGCCAAGCTATTTCCAAAAATGCTGACAAGAAGATATCACTGCTAGGACACGGGCACCACGGTAAACAAGTGGTCGAGCTTTTGCTGGCCAACGGTGGGGAGGAGGCCGTTCACCAGTTTTGCCAAAGATGGAGGCATGTTTTCGTCGAAGCTGTCCATCCTCGTTATCTACCTTCTGGTTGGAATATAAAGCACAGGTAAAAAAAGACCACCTTTTGCTGCTTGATTGGTTAATTGCTTAACACATAAAATTTCTTGTGCTTGTGAATCGTGATGCTCTTTTTCGAATCTATTTCTCATTTGAAATCAAGATATTTATTTACAGAGCATCTTCTGTGCAGTGGAAGAAGGGATTTCGGTGACTTCAGTGTGTACAAACCATCCAACCAAGAGCCTCAGCCTGCTGACTGATTAGGAGGATCAGTACTTTCTTTTTATATAAAGTTGTTTGCATTTTGTCAAGCCTACATATGCTTGTATCACCGGATTCTTTCGGTATATGGCATCCGGCCTTTTTCCAACTCTGGAATTTTACAAGATTTTTGTATGAAAAAGAATATCGAATTTTGATTCACTTGGGCTATACTCCCTCCGTTCCAAAATAGATGACTCAAGATTTTTGTATTAACTTGGTCATCTATTTTGGAATGGAGGGAGTAATATGTACTGTAGTATATCCGCAGTGTATCCATTCCTGTCCTCTCCCAAAGAGAAGTTCCCTTTTTTGTTGCTGTAGTTTTAAGATTTTTATTTATTTGGCAAGGCAAAAAAATAGTATGAATTGAGAAATGGAAGCAGGCAAGGGGCAGAGGGTAGGCGGCCAGGGCGCGCCACATGATCCGCGGCAATCTCGCAGTGACTAGCCCTCCACCACTCAGCCCGGCTTGAAAACCCCACCTGCTCACTTCTCCACCCAAACCCAATCCAAAATCTTTCCCTCCCTCCCATCCTTTCTTCCCCTCCGCCTCCGCCTCCTCGGCCGCCGGTGACGCGCCAGGCGCTAGCCAGCCATGTCGTGCTCCCATCTCTCCACCGCGTGGTCCTCCTCCGCGCTTGCCAGCACCTCCACCCGCCGCCGCGCCTCCACCGGCAGCAGCAGCAGCCTGGTGGTGCGGTGCTCCCTCCGGGACCTCCGCAACCGCATCGACTCTGTCCGTAACACGCAGAAGATCACGGAGGCGATGAAGCTGGTGGCCGCCGCCAAGGTCCGTCGCGCGCAGGAGGCCGTGGTCTCCTCCCGCCCCTTCTCGGAGGCTCTGGTGGAGGTGCTGTACAACATGAACCAGGAGATCCAGTCGGAGGACATCGACCTGCCCTCACCCGCCAGCGCGCCGTCAAGCGCGTCGCGATCGTCGTCCTCACCGGCGAGCGTGGCCTCTGCGGCGCCTTCAACAACAACGTGCTCAAGAAGGCCGAGGCCCGCATGGAGGACCTCAGGCAGCTGGGCGTCGACTACACCGTCATCAGCGTCGGCAAGAAGGGCAACGCCTACTTCCAGCGCCGCGACTACATCCCCACCGAGCGCTTCCTCGAGCTCGCCGGGATCCCCACCGTCAAGGACTCGCAGGCCATTTGCGACCTCATCTACTCCCTCTTTGTCGCCGAGGAGGTCGACAAGGTGGAGCTCGTCTACTCCAAGTTCGTCAACCTCGTCCGCTCCGACCCCATCATCCAGACGCTGCTGCCCATGTCCCCTAAGGGCGAGATCTGCGATGTCAACGGCATCTGTGTCGACGCCACCGAGGACGAGCTCTTCAAGCTCACCACCAAGGAAGGCAAGCTCACCGTGGAGCGCGAGAAGATCAAGATCGAGATGCAGCCCTTCTCCCCCGTCGTCCAGTTCGAGCAGGACCCCGTCCAGATCCTCGACGCTCTCCTCCCGCTCTACCTCAACAGCCAGATCCTGCGTGCCCTCCAGGAGTCGCTCGCTAGCGAGCTCGCCGCCAGGATGAGCGCCATGAGCAGCGCCACAGACAATGCCATCGACCTCCGGAAAAATCTCTCCATGGTGTACAACCGCCGACGCCAGGCCAAGATCACCGGAGAGATCCTTGAGATTGTCGCTGGCGCCGACGCCCTGTCCGGCTGATTCCTCCTCGCCACCTGAGCTGAGCCGCCGCTGTTATATATAACTCTTTGCCTCTTTTTCCCCACTCTTCTACTCCTACTTATTATCTTGCTTGGTCTCTGTCTGTCTGTAATAATTTCTCATATAGCACAAAAAAGAATGTCTGTTCTAAGATTCAGTTCGGAGATGCCAAATGTATAATCCAGAGTAATTTATCTATGCAGTCCCGCCTCCACCCATATGCAATTTGTTTATGCAATCCAGAGTAATCCCATATGCAGTTTCTTGGTAGAAACCCTAGGGAGATGGTCCTCACTTAGTAGTCATTCAACGAATCAGCACTTATAAAAGACACCCAAAGGGCATCTCATAACTGCTATCAAGGAAAACAGTATAATCAAAGAACAACAAAGGCACAAACCGACATGTAAAAACTAGAATTATATAAAAAATCATATTGGCCATCTTGTTCATTCGCTTGCTTGTCGTCCGCCGGGCTTACATATATTGAATAGGCAGTGTAGCCACTCGCTGTGAACAACGAGATTTAGTAGTCGTTGTGTCGTGGGAAAACACGTTCACCTATGGGGCCATCAGCCCCTTGTGGTTCGGCAGGGGGAAGAGCACATTGCACAAAGAGCGGAGGGCGCAGAGCAACACGTCAACGATTACACGGTGGCAGTTTTACCCAGGTTCGGGCTGCCGCGAGGTATAAAACCCTACTCTTGCTTTGGTGGATTGATGAAAGGACCGTAGTGGAGACGTGGTGCTCTAGCCCGGCAAGGTTGCCTCGGGGTGAGAACAGCTACGCGCCTATGAGTGTATAAGGGTCCGAACCCTTTCTAAGGTTGCCACGACCCTCCTTTTATAGATCAAGGGGTCACCACAATGGCAAATCAGTCATTGTGTACTGATTAGATAACAAACAGTGCTATCATACCTAACTCTACAGACAGGACAAGGCGCAGTCGCTTAGTGTCACATCGTAACGCAGCCCGGCAAGCCTTGCCGGGTCGTTCGACCACCTTCTCGCCTGCCTGCGTGACACGTCTCTGGAGGGGTGTCATTTGGAGGTGATTTCCTTCGGAAGTGGCTGCCACGTGCCAAATAACAACCACTTAGTCACTTGGGGGCTCGACACCGCACCGATCGATGACTTGCATCGCTGTGAGGTGGAGCGGTGGAGCCTTGGCGGGTAATCCGACCTCATTGCGCTGGCAGTTCGCCGGGTAGTCTTGAGTCTTGTCTTGAGCAACCTCGCCAAGCTACTTTGCTCCTTGACTTGGTCTTGGTCTTCTTGATCCGCCTTGATTTCCCAAAGGGCTGGTCTCTTCGCTTGGTGCGGTCTTGGGCGTTGCAACCTTGCTCTTAAGCTCGTGGTACGGTCTGGGCAACATTTGGAGTTTGGTGCACCGACAGAGCCCCGAGCCCGGCTCGAACGTGCTACCGAAAGGCTTGCCGGGGTAGGCCCCGTCCTAGTACAGGCAAAGTAGAGGGTGGTGGTAGCTTGTCCTTTGAGATCTTCTTTGCTTCTTCATTAATCTGAGTCTGAATCAGTTTCCTGCTTTTTCGTGCGTCGCGTAACGCCAATTGTAGTGGGGCCATCTCTGTAATGGCCCGTGAATGACTTTAACACACGGTGGAGTAACTGCCAATTCAGTCTTCCTACCACGTTCTTATCCCTTGCCACGTATGCTGCATGCATTGAGTGGGGTAGGTAACGGAGGCGTGTGGTGCGGGAGAGAGCGTCATGGCACGAACCCAGTCTTCTTGGGTTGGTGGAGAGGGACGGCGGTTACCCGCCGAGGGATCAGCTCCCAGCCTTGTTTTCCCTATAAAAGGGGACGTGGGTGGAGGTGCAGGCTCACACCAATCTCCCCCCTCGGTCATCTGGTGTTGTGTCTTTGTTATGACGCGGGGAACGGGAAAATGGCGCAGCTGCGCCTTTTGTTTGGATAGGATCCCCTTCCCGTCCTCGCACAAAGCACCTGGCCTGGAGTGGTGGCTCGATGCTTAGCGCGGGAGGTAAAGGTCTTAGGTGGGTGCGCGGGCGGCGCGGGGACAACGTCAGAGGTAGCGACTCCGGCGCGCTCATCGCCGGGCCGTTCGCGGCTGCAACCTTAATAAGGGGCCACGTGGGCGACACCACGTCGAAGTCCATAATGGACACAAGGCGTGGTAGTCAACCGTGGCCTATCCTCCCTTCTCTTGCGATGTCGAAGGGAGACCGCGGAAGGGCTCACCATTGGTTACGGCAGATCCCCCCTTTTGGGGTACTGTTTATCTTGAGTACGGGCGGGTTCCTTGTGCCCGTGCATGCTTCTTCAGGGGACGACATCTTTCTAGCTTCGGGTCGTTGGAGACGACCATGCTCTCCGTGGAGCCTCCCGAAGCGCCCGGTGCCTGCCCTGGCCACCACAGCGGGGGCTTGAACGACTGCGGGAGCGCCTCCTTGAGTGACAACGACAAGGAGGGTGGCGGCAACCCATGATGCGTCAAGAGCGAGGATGACCGCTTCGACGTGGTGTGATCACCGGCAGCACCATCATCACCGGCTGGGCCTTCGGCAGTGCCACCATCTGCACCTGCCCTTTGATTTCTTCCTCCCAGCCCGGGAACGACGCCATCCTGATCCTGGGGTGGCGCCAAATCCCAGCCAGAACTTCCCTCCGTGTTCTTCGTCCCCCCTACGGTTCTAAGGAGGAGAGGGACAGAGCAAAGGCATCACGGGGCACTAATCTTTTTTCAGTCTAAAATATGTAGGCATTGGCCAAACTTTAGTCTAAATTATGTAATCTTTTTTACTCATGTTTGTGTTCTGTAAGATCCGTACTTGCTTATTAGCATATTAATGAAAAAGACAAGCTTTGCCGGGTACTTGTGCATGTAATATATCCATGCAGAGGTGAAATGCCTCTATACTTTTAAGTAAACAAGTTTTCCCCGGCAGGCTATCCTGCCGGTACCCACAGTTTGTTGCCGCGGGGCTAGGCCTACCGGGCACTAAACCATAAAGAGGGACCAGCCCCCCGCAAAACCTTTTCCGTCAAAGGCCACTGCGACCATCCTGACCGAAGCAACATTCGAGTAAAAGGATGGGAATACCTATGCTTCGAAGATGACGAGGTTTTCATATGCACAAGTTTCACTTTACAGAACACATATGGATAAGAAAAGAACTTATCTGTTTGGCTTGCCGGGCATCGCTATGTAGGCTTGTCTTCGTTTCTTCTCTTCGGGACCAAGTTGGCGGCAAGAACCCTGCACTTAGTGCAGATGAAAACAGTGCCACATGCGATCTTATCTACATGATCATACTATGCTCATAATATCCTTATGCATGCATGCAATCTTCCTTGGGGCCCCCAGCACTTCGTTTATTTATCTGTTGCTCAGGGTCTGCGCTCGGCTTTGTACAAAGGGTTACATGCAACTTCGGCAAAGCTTGTACAAAAGGGTGGCTGCCGGGTAGGGTCCGACAGCCGCGCCTTACGGGTAGAACTTACGGAGATGCTCAATATTCCATGAGTTTTGCAACTGAATGCCATCTCCAGTCTCCAGACGGACTGCGCCGGGTCTGGTGACTCATACTACCTGGTAAGGGCCTTCTCACTTCGGCATCAACTTGTTTGTACCCTTAGTGGACTGAACGCGCCTAAGGATAAGGTCGCCTTCCTCAAAACTCCGGGCATGAACCCTGCGGCTGTGATAGCGACTCAGGGCTTGCTGGTAGCGTGCAACACACGTAGCAGCCCAGAGACGGTTCTCCTCAAGTAGCACAACATCATCACGCCGGTGTTGTTCTTGCGCTACTTCATCATAAGCAAGTACTCGAGGTGATCCGTATATGTGTTCCATGGGGATAACTACTTCTACCCCATAGACTAGGGAGAAAGGAGTCTGCCCGGTAGCTCGATTTGGTGTCGTACGGAGGGACCAAAGAACCACCGGCAGCTCGTCAATCCATCGCCTGCCACACTTCTGCAACCTATTGAATTTTCTTGTCTTGAGTCCTCGCAGCACTTCAGCGTTCGCCCTCTCAGCTTGTCCGTTGCTCCTTGGATGGGCAACAGAGGTAAATGAGATCTTGCTTCCGAGGGCGTGAACGTATTGTATGAAGGCGCGGCTTGTGAATTGGGTGCCATTGTCGGTGATGATTCGGGCAGGGACCCCGAAGCGGCACACCAATCCTTTCAAGAACTTGATAGCTGACTGCGCGGTCACCTTCCCCACGGGCTCCACTTTCGGCCACTTTGTAAACTTGTCGACGACAACGAACAAGAATTCAAAGCCCCCGGTAGCATGGGGGAAGGGGCCCAAGATGTCGAGCCCTCAGACCGAAAATGGCCATGAGAAAGGGATTGTTTGGAGAGCTTGAGCAGGCTGATGGATATTCTTGGAGTGGAACTGGCAGGCTTCACATTTGGTGACAAGTTCGATTGCATCTTGGAGGGCTGTGGGCCAGTAAAAACCTTGCCGGAAAGCTTTTCCAACCAAGGCCCTTGATCCGATGTGGGAGCCGCACATACCCTTGTGTATCTCCGCCAGCAGTTCCTTTCCTTCTTCCCGGCAAATACACTTTAGTTTCACACCGTTGGGCCTTCTTCTATATAGCGTGTCGTCAACGAACTGATACATATTGGCCCTCCAGGCTACTCTTTCAGCTTCTTCTTGCTCCTCGGGAAGTTCTCCTGTTTGGAGGAAATAGACGATGTGCCGTGCCCAAGTTGGAGCCGGAGGCTCGGCAACGAGGACCAGTGGTACCTCCTCATTCATGGAAGTGCACTCCTCAACCGCAGAGGTTGGTAGTTTGGCAGGAGGGTGCGGCTTGCCGATCGAAGGGTAGTTGTTCCTGCCAAGCTCTCTGCCGGGGGCTTCGGGAAGCTCTACAAGGAGAGGCCTGCCGGAGTCCAGTTTCGTCCTTTTTTTGGCCATCGTTGTCGGGGATATGGAGGGCTGAGTCAGATGGAGAACAAAAGTCCCTGGTTCCACAGGGAGTTTTTGCGCAACGCACTTTGACGGATGATCAGCAATGTTGTTTTTCGCACGGGGTATGTGCTCTGTTTGCAATCAGTCAAAGTGCTCCTCCAACTTTCTCACTTCCTCGACGTATGCCTCCATCAATGGGCTTTGATAATCCTTGTTTACTTGTCTCACCACAAGTTGTGAATCTCCATGGATGATCAGCTTCTTGATTCCCAGTTATGTTGAAATTCTGAGCCTGGCAAGGAGCCCTTCATACTCTGCAGTGTTGTTGGTAGCCTCCTCCTGAGGAAAGTGCATTTGAACGACGTACTTGAGGTGCTCCCCAGTGGGAGCAACGAGAAGCACGCCAGCTCCTGCACCTTGTAGGGAGAAGGCACCATCAAAGTACATAATCCATTCTTGGGGTGCTTCCTTGCCGGGGATGACTATCTCTAGTACTTCTTCATCAGGGGTTGGCGTCCACTCCACAATGAACTCTGTCAGTGCTTTGCTCTGAATAGTTGACGTGCTCTCAAACTTCAAACCAAAGCTAGATAACTCCAAAGCCCATTCCACAATTCTGCCAGTGGCCTCGGGGTTTTGGAGTATGCATTGCAAGGGGAAGCGGGTGACAACCTGAGCTTGGAAGTTGTGGCCAGTTTCCTTGAGGCCATGATGAGGCCAAAAATCAACTTTTGCATGCCATACTGGGCGCTGCACCACTTTCTTCCTTGCCGCGATCATGGAATTGCCTTCGCTGCCCTGCTCTTCCTTGTCTTGAGCTGCATCAGACCTTGCCGGGATAGGTTCACTTTCCTCTCTAGAGGTGACGGCGACAACGGATGCTACTTCATCTATCTCCCGCTGTGCCACCAGTGCTGCACTAACCACTTGATTGGTCACAGCTAGATATAGCAGCAACGGCTCTTGCGGTTTGGGAGCAACTAAGGTGGGATCAGAGGAAAGGTAGGTATTCAAATCTTGTAGTGCAGCGTCTGCCTTCGGGGTCCACTGCATGGGCCCTGCCTTCTTCAAGACTTCGAAGAACGGCAAGGCGCGCTCGGCGGACTTGGAAATGAACCTGCTCAGCGCGGCAACACATCCAGTCAAACGTCTCACCTCTTTAACTATCTTGGGTGCTTGAATCTGCTCGATAGCCTTAATCTTGTCGGGTTTGGCCTCTATCCCCTGATGGGACACAAAGAAGCAAAGTAGCTTCCCGGAAGGAACGCCAAACACACACTTCTCCGGGTTCAGCTTCAAGTTGATCTTGTGTAGATTTGCAAAGGTCTCCTCCAAATCCTGAATGAGAGTCATTCTGTCCTTGGTCTTGACCACTATATCATCCATGTAAGCTTCAACATTTCTGTGTAGCTGGGACTCAAAGCCAATCTGTACTGCTCTTGTAAAAGTGGACCTGGCACTCTTTAACCCGAAGGGCATCCGTACAAAGCAGTATGTGCCACATGGGGTTATGAATGAGGTCTTCTCTTCGTCTTCTTTAGACATGAAGATCTGGTGGTATCCAGAGTAGGAATCCAGGAAGGAAAGCAGGTCACGCCCGGAGGTGGAATCCACAATCTGGTCGATACGCGGCAAGGGGAACGGGTCCTTCGGGCATGCTTTGTTCAGATCTGTGAAATCTATGCAAAGCCTTCATTTCCTATTAGCCTTGCGCATCACCACTGGATTTGCTAACCACGTTGGATGCAATACCCCTCTGACCAAACCAGTTGCCTCAAGTTTCTTGATCTTCTAGGCAATAAACTGCTACCGCTCCAAAGTCTGTTTTCGGACCTTCTGATTGACGGGCCGGGCATGTGGGCAGACAGCAAGGTGGTGATCGATTACCTCCCTGGGAACACCGGGGATGTCAGATGGTTGCCATGCAAACACATCGACATTCGCCCGCAGGAAGGCAAAGAGCGTGCTGTCCTATTTGTCATCGAGGGTGGCACTGATGGCAAATGTACCATCAACGCCAGCCAGCCCTGTCGGGACCTTCTTCACAACGGGCGCAACAACTTTGGATCTCTTGCTATTGGAACTTTCCGGCAAGTCATTAACAGGCGCGGCGTACTCCGAAGAGGTACGCTTCCCGGATTCCTTGCTGGCATCCATGCTAGCTTTCTTCTTTTTATTGCTTTCTTCAGCGGGAGCAGTGGTTTCTGCGGTATCTGCAGCGACTGCTTCCCGGTACATCTTGTCCACGCATATGATTGCGTATTTCTTGTCCGATGGAATGGAAATGACGCCCATTGGCTTTGGATCTTCAAAGTGTTGTAGGCATAGTTGGATGCCGCCATGAATTTGGCCAGGGCTGGGCGACCAAGGATTCCATTGTACAGCGGAGCGAGGTCAACCACATCAAACATGATCTTCTCAGTCTGGTAGTTTATCTCTCCTTCGAACGTCACCGGTAGTGTTATCTTCCCTTTAGGATGACTCCTGCTGGGGTTGATCCCTTGGAAAGTACCAGTAACCTTGAGCTCTTCATCTGCTATCTGGAGTTTGCTGATGACCTTTGGAGAAATCATATTTAACCCGGCCCTGCCGTCAACCAACATCTTTTTGACCTTGAGGTTGCGAATTGTTGGCAAGACCAACAACAACAAGCACCCTACCACGGTAGTGCGGTCAGGGTGTTCCTCTTTGTAAAAGATGATGGGCGTGCGGGACCACTTCAGCGGTTTCCGAGAATCTGCCGCTGGCTCCACGACATTGACTTCACGTGCCCACTATTTAAGTTGGCGGTGAGAGGAGTGCAAAGATGTACCCCTGTCAATGCATAGGGCTTCAGTGGCTTTCTGGAACTCCTACTCGCTGGTTTCCTCTTCATCTCCTTAATCACTCTCGTCATCACAATCCTTCTTCTCACATCCTCTGGCGGGTTTCCCTTGATACCGAGGAGCCTTGCCGGGACGACTTGCTCTGCCGCCTCGGCCCTTCCTGCCAGCACCATCTTGGTCTTTCTCCTTATCACGCTTCTCGTACTCAGCCCTCTGCTTCTTGATGAGTTGCTCAACCTAATGACACTCCTGAAGGTCGTGGCCCTTGGTCCGATGGATCTTGCAGTACGGTCCATCACCCTTCCCAGCCTTCTCGGCAGCCGCGGCTTCCTGGCAATCAGTGCACGCGGCAACTTCCTTGCTGGGAAACTCGGTCTTGGCCTTCTTGCCGGTACTAGGTGCGCTCGATCCTTTAACGGTCATCACTTCTTTATCCTTGCGCTTCTTGTTGCACTTCTTGTTCTTCTTCTTCTGGTTGGTGGCGTCGTCGTCGTCCTCTAAGTCGATGTCAACACCATCCTCTTCACCGGGGAGCCGTCTCCCCTCCTCTACGCAGGCACACTTATCCACCAGAGTGTATAGCTCATTCACGGTCTTGGGCAGCCGTACGTTCATTTTGGAATGTATCCTGCGGTTGCGCACGTTGGACTGGAATGCAACTATCATAGTTGCCAGGTGGATGTCTGGAATGTTCCGGTGCACTCGACTAAATCTCTGCATGTACTTCCGCAGACTCTCTCCTTCCTTCTGTGGGAGGAGCTGCAAGTCGCTGGGCCACCATGGTTCTTGATGGCTGCCCGTGAAGGCGCCAACAAATTCATGGCATAGGTCAGCCCAAGTCGAGATGGAGTTCTTTGGCAGGTGCATCAGCCAAGACCTCACACTTGGCTTGAGTGCCAAAGGGAAGTAGTTGGTGAACACCTTTCCGTATCTTTCCCCGGCAGCTTGAACAACGATAGTGTAGATGCTCAAGAACTCTGCCGGGTTCAATCTTCCATCATACTTCTCTGGTATTTCTGGCTTGAACGTGCGAGTGGATGACGAATGGACTTGCCGCAGCTCACGAGCGAAGGCGGGCACCCAACCTCAAAAGGCAGGTGTCGGTGTCAAAACCGGCGGATCTCGGGTAGGGGGTCCCGAACTGTGCGTCTAGGCGGATGGTAACAGGAGACAAGGGACACGATGTTTTTACCCAGGTTCGGGCCCTCTCGATGGAGGTAATACCCTACTCCTTCTTGATTAATATTGATGATATGGGTAGTACAAGAGTAGATCTACCACGAGATCAAGGAGGCTAAACCCTAGAAGCTAGCCTATGGTATGATTGTTGTTCGTCCTACGGACTAAAACCCTCCGGTTTATATAGACATCGGATAGGGTTAAGGTTACACGAGTCGGTTACAATGGTAGGAGATCTACATATCCGTATCGCCAAGCTTGCCTTCCACGCCAAGGAAAGTCCCATCCGGACACGTGACGAAGTCTTCAATCTTGTATCTTCATAGTCTTGGAGTCCGCCGTGATGATAGTTCGCTATCCGGACACCCCTAGTCCAGGACTCCTCAAGAGCCCACGAACCAGGCTTCAATGACGACGAGTCCGTGCGCATATTGTCTTCGGCATTGCAAGGCGGGTTCCTCCTCCGAATACTTCATAGAAGGTTTTGAACACAAGGACGGTGTCCGCTCGCAAAACAAGTTCCACATACCACCGTAGAGAATAACTTTTGCACAGATCTGGCTGACGTATTCAGCGACGTGACATCACACCACGGCCAGGCCTTTATATGAATCGTTTTTCTTGTCCCACCTCGGTAGCGTTTAGCTAGGCGTTTTCCTTGGCACGTATTATCAAAGCGTAGATCGTGACCCTTATTTTGGAATTATCATCAATACGGACGTGGGTAACCCATCCGCGCCATTGATTATGACGCTTGGGAGATAAGCGAGTTTTACCAGGCTGGTGGGGGGCGCATAGCTTCGTCCGTCCATATAAGGGGATAAGGATCCACCTTTTCACCTACGCCTTCTTCCTCCTTTGCTCATCCATTTTCACAAGACTTTCGAGCTCCAGCGCCCAAGTCCGCACACCCCACCTCAACCTTCTCCAATTATGTCGGGAGCGGGAGGCAGGTGGATGGCCTCCTCCATCACGGAGGGGCACATCACAAAGCTGCGGAGGCCGGATACTTGTCCAAAGAACATCGCGCACCGGCTGCCCGACGCGGGGCAGCTCATTCTAACCCCCAAGCCACATGAGAGGGTGGTGTTTCTCCCCCACTTCCTCCGCGGACTAGGTTTTCCACTTCACCCATTTGTCCGGGGGCTCATGTTCTACTACGGCCTGGACTTCCACGACTGGCCCGAATTTCATCCTCAACATCTCGGTGTTCATCGTCGTGTGCGAGGCCTTCCTTCTGCATCCAGCCCCACTTCGCTTATGGCTGAAGATCTTCAATGTCGGGCCGAAGGTAGTGGGCGGTCAAGCCAGTCTTGAGGCGCCATGGTTGGCAAGATGGCCAAAGACCTAAGGCTCGAGGGCTCCTTCGTGGAGAAAATAAAGGGGTGGCAATAGGGGTGGTTCTATATAACCTAGCCGCGCGACTCCAAATGGGCGGCGGCCCCCGAATACAGATCTGGCTTCCCACACGGCTCTCGTCATGGAAAGAGACGGGCACGACGTGGGGAATTCGGACGAGCTATCCGGACTCCAAACATGCGTCCGAAACACGGTGGACAAGAATCTCGGGCTTGTCAACGTAATCCAGTGATGCTCATCCGCCGGATTCTCCCATGCCAACAACGGGCCTTCAAATTGTGGGAGTTCGATCCAGCACATCACCCAACTCGACAAGGCTCTTCGACACTATGTGCGAAGACGCTGGAAGGTCTTCATTCAAGGCGCCGAGGCTCCCACATCCGCTACCGAAGATCGCGGATTCAGCTCGCAGCGTCAAGCCAGCGAGGTGAGTTATTTTACCCTTTATGGGACTCTTTTTCATAGTTTGACTCTATGCGGGATCTAAAACTCCCTAACCCTTAACAGATCTGGTGAAGAAGTCCGGACAGAGTTAACTGTCCGGCTCCTTTGCCGAAGACCAGCCAGACGCCCGATTTGGGGCTGCTGGCTCCGGTACCTCATGTGGTGCCGGAGAAGAAGGCAAGGAGGCAGCAGGAACTCGAAGGAGCTCCCGGCGCTGGTCTTGTCGGTCTGAAGCAGAATCTTCTCCGAGAACGAGGAGGAGGAAAAAGTCTCTCCCAGTGAAGAGGAGAGAAAAGGAAGGCCGCCTAACCGGGAGGCCGGAGGGTCCAAGAAGGGAAGAACCCTTCCTCCGGACTTCTCCACCAATGTCGACAACGACGAGGAGGATTGGCCAACAAGGGCCAAGCCCCTGGCGAGATCGTAAGTGTCCGGATACCCATGGCTTTTTATTGCATAGTGTTCTCTAATGCCGAACAATCATGCAACCTGCCCAAGGGCGAGTTATCCGCTTCGTCGAGCGGGTCCGTGAGTTCGTCGAAAATGGAGAGTACTTCACTTCCGGCCGCCTCATCGCCTCACGCTGCGGACGACACCGAGGTGGTGCCCCGAGGGGGGCCTGGTCAAGAGGAGGTGGCGCAGGAGGCGCCGCAAGGCAACCTCCCGGACTCCAGGCGCGCGGGGGGCGAGACCCCCAGGGGCTCTAAGCCCGACCCTCGTCCGGACTCCATGCCGGAACCTTCAGCGGTTTTGGAGTCCGGCAAGCGGTCCCTTCGTAGGAAGGGTAAGACGCCGGTGTCTTCCATCCAACCGGAGGCACCGGATAGCTTACTGGAGGCGCTTAACAGCGCCTCCATCAAGGAGGAGCACCGCACTGTTATGAGTGTGGTGATCCAGAAAGTTCAGTCCGCCAAGAGCGGGCCGATCAAGCCTGTACCAGCCTTCTAACAGGCTTTGAGGTAATTTTGGAATATGTAAAAATATTACCGCATAGGCGGTAGCCCACGATGCTTAGTTCGGTGTTCGGAAAGAAAAGCCGGACTAAGGATCTAAAAGATATACGCAGGAGTCTAACATAAGTATGTCAATATGGGAATGCAGGCTGCTTCTTGACCTCTGCCAAGACCGACTGCAGATGTCAATGCATTGAAGCAGAGCCTCGAACGGTCCGAGAACGAGCTCGGCCTTGCCAAGAAGCAGCTCGAGGACAAGGAAGGTAAGTAATACCTTATTAAAGAAATACCTTATAGAAAGGTTTCGGTTGCGAAAAATAACAGGAATAACATGGGTACCGCAGGGGCCACGAACGAGGTGGTGACCTCAAGGAGGCGGTGTCCGTGGCGAAAGCAAAGCGGACGCTGAGCGCACCGAGCGAGAGAAGGGGAGGCTCACCATGGCGGAGGTGCGGCAAGAGCTCTGTGCTCTCGTGAAAAAACACGAGGGTTTGGAGCGTGACTCGAAGACCCGAGAGTTCGAGCTTGCCTCGGCTCTTGAGAGTGCCAAAGCTGCTAAGGCCGAGGCCCAAAAAGCCCTCCAAGAAACTGAATCATTAAAGAAGATAGCGGCGGGTAAGGCATTCTTTATGCAAAGCAAGCATGTGAAAGTGAATTACCTATTACTTACCCGGATTCGGAGCTCTCCAGGAGCATTCGCAGATCTGCCCCGTAGTGTGTCTGATGCTGCCGCATTCTACAGCGCCAAGGAGCGGAGCTTGGCGGAGAAGGTGTTCGTCTCAGATATCGAGGCGGACATCCGTGCCCCTAAGCGACCAAGCTGAAGCAGCTAGTCGAGCTCCACAAGGTCGCCGAACAGGCCATGAGGGGCCTCATAGTTCGGCTGTGGCCATTGGAAGCCATGCCTGGGAGCTACTTTGGGCTAGTGCGGCGGCTGGTGGATGCCTGTCCACGGGTTGAAGTCATCAAGCGCTCCGTCTGCATTGAAGGTGCCCATCGGGCCCTTGCCCGTGCTAAAGTGCCTTTGGGGCAAGCTGGATCGCGGAGAAGCTTGTGACGGACGGGCCACCGAAGGGCAAGGAGCATCGCACGCCCGAAATGTACTATGAGGGCCTCCTCAAGAGTGCCCTTGAATAGCGGATGAGTGCTCCAAAGATGTAATTTTTGAATAGACTCGCATTTGTTATCCATGCACGCTAAAAACTTGTTCATATGCGCTAAGCAACGCTTTGTTAATTTAAAATATTACCTTCTCAGGCGGCTGTTTATCAAATTTGAGAGATGGCAAGTTGTTGGCTTCAGCCCCCATGCCACGAAAGTCTTTGGGGTGACTTGAGCACTCTTGTTCCCATTCTTGGGTCCATCTAGGAGGCGCTCAGCATAGCGAACAAGGCAACCGGACTTATAATGCTTGAACACTCTCACTTAGCCATAGAATTCTATAATTTTAAATTTCGGTGAAGCCCCTAGTATTCGGAAGACCGAGTTTGGGGCGCTATCCACGCCTTGGCCGGACAATTCCGGTTCCTCGCTCTAAGCGGCATAAGTCTTTAGGGACCCGAAAAAACCTCTCGAACAGCGACCGGCTCTCGCCCTACAAATAGTGCGATAAGCAAGGGATGGGACTATCTAACATGTCCCCCTCCAGGGGTAAGCTGCGGGATGGTATGTAAAACAGGTATAATGCTCGTAATAGAGACCACCTGAACACTCGACGTAGCTTCGCTTCCGGCTGTTGCATCGTGAGTTCGGCGATTCTAGTGCTTGGACAGGACTTCCGGAAAACGGAGTCCTAAAAGTAAGAAAAAGAAGAAAGAAGAAAAGGAAAAAGAATGACACAATCGAGAGCCCACAGTGCGGTTGAGCGCGATTCTGGCGTGCCGTGGTCGTGCCCCTCCCTTATGCCCATGGTATCTCAGAGTAGTTATGTACGCAGTAATCTTGGCTTCGCAATTTCGCGAGGGCTGGGGTTGGGGCCGGATTGCTACGCTGCGATGCTTGAATCGTGCCAGCGGTCTTGTTGTAGGTTACTCCGGCGCTTGGCGGTGTCCGGACGCTTAGTGGCCGGACTCGAGAATTGCCGTGAGAAGCTGCTTTGCACCTCCGCCGAGGGTCGCCGTGTGCTCCTCCGCTCGGAGAGAGCGTTCGGTGTTTCCATTGACCGTGATTACTCCTCGAGGTCTGGCATCTTGAGCTTGAGGTATGCGTAGTGCGGCACCGCATTGAACTTTACCGTAAATGCGGTTCGTCCGAAAGCGATGCATGATAGCCGCTGCAGAACGGGACGATGTCGAAGATTAACTCTTCGCTTCGGAAGTTATCCGGGGATCCGAAGACCACTTCGAGTGTAACTGATCCTGTACAATTGGCCTCTACACCCTTCTATCCTCTATTGTTCGGCGGCCAGGGCTCTTCCTCGTCATCGCTATGCAGCCCCTTGTTGTTGAGTTCGGCACTTAACTTGCCTGCTTGCTTGAACACCCAACAATCCCTGTTGGTGTGATTGGCTGGTTTTTCGGGGGTGCCATGTATCTGGCACAAGCGATCGAGTATTCGGTCCAAGTTGGACGGGCCCTGGTATTTCTTTTGAATGGCTTCTTCCACGACCGGGTTTAGAGCCTCACGAATCCGGCATTGACGGTCGTATCTTGACATTATCGCCGTTAATGCGGCGCTTGTTCTTGTTGCGACGCGACCTGCCATTGCTGTCCTTGGTATCCGAACTATCAGGGTGTTTGGCCAAGTTGTTGCTTCGAGCTAGCCAGCTATTCTCTCCCGCACAAAAGCGGGTCATGAGTGTTGTGAGGGCTGCCATGGATTTCGGCTTTTCCTGTCCTAGGTGCGGGGCAAGCCATTCGTCGCGGATGTTATGTTTGAAGGCTGCAAGGGCCTCTGCATCCGGACGATCAACGATTTGATTTTTCTTTGTTAGGAACCGTGTCCAGAATTTTCTCGCCGATTCTTCCGCTGCTGAATTATATGGCTAAGGTCATCGGTGTCCGGTGGTCGCATATATGTGCCCCGGAAGTTATCAAGGAATGCGGCTTCCGTGTCCTCCCAACAACCAATTGATTCTGCTGGCAAGCTATTAAGCCAATGCCGAGCTGGTCCTTTAAGCTTGAGTGGGAGGTATTTGATGGCATGTAGATCATCACCGCGGGCCATGTGGATGTGGAGGAGATAGTCCTCGATCCAGACTGCAGGATCTATGGTACCGTCGTATGATTCGATGTTTACGGGTTTGAAGCCCTCAGCGATTTGATGATCCATTACTTCATCTGTGAAGCATAGTGGGTGTGCGGCGCCTCTGTATTGGGCTATATCACGACGTAGCTCATATGAGCTTTGTCTACTATCTTCGGCCCGGCCGGGTTTGCTGTATCCGGCGCGACGGTAATCATCCCGAGTCGTTGGGCGCCCACGCGATCCGTAGATCGATCTTGTATGTTTTGCCTTATCCTCCAATATATCTCGCAAGTCCAGCGCATTTTCCCGTGCCTTGATACTTTTTGAGCGGCGTCGGGGTGCGGCTTGAGCGGAGGGCCGAGAGGCTTCTCTGTCACAGCCACGGGGTGGCCGGTCTGCCATGTCGTGCGCTGGTGACTTGGGTGCTTCCTCCTCTGATCGAGGCAACGGCCTGCGTTTGGGGTAGCTTTTGGAGGGTCGTTCGAGTTCATACTCTTCGGCTGCAAGGACTTGATCCATTTGTCGCCTAGCGTGTCTTGGTCAGCTCTAAGCTGTTGTCGCTTTTCTTGAGGCTACTTACCATGGCCATAAGCACGCATTTGAAACGCCTCCTGTTCGGCGGGATCCTCGTGCACGACAAATTCGCCGTCGTCGAGGCTTGCCTCATCTTCGGAGGGAGGCGATAATTATCGCCCTCTACCTCTCTTTCTCGCACAGACCGTCAGGCGGATTTGCTTCTCCTCCTCCTGCGCTGAGTCCTGCTGGAGGGGGTTGTCTTCGGCACTATCCGGGGTGTTATTATCTCCCATGCCGGAATCACCGTTTTTGCCGTGGCGGGATTTAGAGCGGCGCCGCTGACGTTGGCGCTTCGGTTGCTTCTTGGAGGGGTCATCCTCCGTTGTTCCATCGCCGTTCCCATCTTTTGGGATGTCCACCATGTATATGTCGTATGACGAGGTGGCCTTCCAGTGCCCTGTAGGCGCTGGGTCTTGGTCGTCTCCGGCATCGTCGTCCATACCGTCGATGTCTTCGGAGTTGAAGTCGAGCATGTCGGTTAAATCATCGACAGTGGCTACAAAGTGGGTGGTGGGTGGGCGTTGAATTTCTTCGTCGTCCGTATCCCAACCTTCCTGTCCGTATTCTGGCCAGGGCTCTCCGGATAAAGAGAGAGACTTTAGTGAATTCAGGATGTCGCCAAAGGGCGAGTGCTGAAAGATGTCCGCGGCGATGAACTCCATGACCGGGCGCCCAATCGGATTCGATTGGCGGGCTGAGGGTTCGAGTCCGGAGAGGAGTCCGGCACCTTGGAGTCACGGTCTTCGCAAAGCGACAGGGATTGTGTTCGTCTCAATCGCCAGAGAGATTTCAGCCCCGAGGTGGCGCCCAACCAACCATCCTCGATCGGCGAGATCGGCTCGAATCAATGTTCGGAGCGGACACTGGTGCGGCCTCCAGGGCACTGTTCGGCGGAAGAGCTAGATCATGCCCATCGAGACAGTGCGGCGCGCTTGGCTGCGGCTCGAATCCGTCGAAGGTCAAGTCTCCGCGGATGTCGGCCGTGTAGTTCAAACTCCCAAATCTGACTGATGGCTGGGGCATAGCTTTCGATCTGCTCCGGATGGCCTAGCGAATTGCCCGCAGTGCAAAGCCGCCGAATACGAAGATCTGTCCGGGAGAAAAGTCTCACCGGATTGCATCGTTGTTGATGATTGAAGGAGCCATCGGGCCTATCGGTGACGCATACGAGGAACTCTCAATGAAAGCACCAATGTCGGTGTCAAAACCGGCGGATCTCGGGTAGGGGGTCTCGAACTACGCGTCTAGGCGGATGGTAACAGGAGACAAGGGACACAATGTTTTTACCCAGGTTCGGGCCCTCTCGATGGAGGTAATACCCTACCCCGCTTGATTAATATTGATGATATGGGTAGTACAAGAGTAGATCTACCACGAGATCAAGGAGGCTAAACCCTAGAAGCTAGCCTATGGTATGATTGTTGTTCGTCCCTACGGACTAAAACCCTCCGGTTTATATAGACACCGGATAGGGTTAGGGTTACACGTAGTCGGTTACAATGGTAGGAGATCTACATATCTGTATCGCCAAGCTTGCCTTCCACGCCAAGGAAAGTCCCATCCGGACACGGGACAAAGTCTTCAATCTTGTATCTTCATAGTCTTGGAGTCCGGCCATGATGATAGTTTGGCTATCTGGACACCCCCTAGTCCAGGACTCCCTCAGCAGGTACCCGCTCTCATCGGGCGTGGGCTCGTCAACATCGGGGCCATTGCGCCTATCAGACTGGTGGCGGGTTTCACGGCGTCGTTCGATGCTAACGCGTGCGTTTTCCCCTGCATGTCTTCCAGGACTCGCCGTTGGTCTCGACGCGCTCGAGGGTCGGATGAAGCCATCCATATGTCGTCGGGTTCTTGGTCATGTGGCTCTGGCTGCGCCCCCCCTCCCCCGCATTGGCTGCAGCTGAGGGGATTGCACCATGGAGGTGGCTCCTTCGGCACGACCAGCAACTCGGGTCGTTGTTGCCGCCTGCGGAGGCCGTGACGGGCCTGCTCGCTGTGATCCTCCTGCCTCGGCGAAACCAATCAGGCTCTGAATGGTGGCCCTCCACTCATCCATCTGATCGGCCGCCGGCAGGAATCTCAACAGGAGTTGGGCCCGCGCCATGGCCTCCGAAGCAGTGCTCGGCATAGATGACAACGTAGACCGTAACATCGCCTGGCTTCTGACGGTGTTGGTAGTGGCAGCGCCATGCTCTCGTCATCGTGAGCCAGTCACCAAGGTGGCGTGGTGACGAGGTGGATGCGACTGGAGATCGACGGCTCCGTTCGGTGCATCGGCTCGGTCAGCTCGTCCCGAGGGTGGCGTGTGCCCTACGGCCGCGCCCACAGCGGGGGTAGCCGGAGTGTTGCGGTTCGCCCCAGAGCGAGCGTCGTTGCAACGGCTGCGTCCTTCGATGGGGGTGGAGAGGCAGAGACGGAATGATCTCTCCACCCGCACTCTGTGGAGCATGGCCGATGGGAGGCTATTGGCGCTGTCCTTCTCCGGTGCCTCCTGCTCCCGCTTCAGCCACAGGGGAGGTGGTGATGACGCCGCCTCCGCTGGCACGTTCCCCGCAGCTTCCACGTCCCCGTGCGTCCTCATAGCCCTCGCGGCCTCGGCGGCTGTGTGTGACGGGGCCTTCGAGGTGGACGGGTGAGCTGCAACACCGGGCTTCTTCTTGGGCGCCATGGATGATGAAGCCGTTGATGAAGAAAACGATGATGAAGATGACGCGCTACATACGCTCTCGGGTTCGCGTAAGCGCTTCCCCCTACCTGGCAGGCCAAAGATGTCGTTGGAAAACACGGTCACCTATGGGGCCATCAGCCCTTGTGGTTCGGCAGGGGGGAAGAGCACATTGCACAAAGAACAGAGGGCGCAGAGCAGCACGACAATGATTGCATGAGCAGTTTTACCTAGGTTCAGGCCGCCAGGAGGCATAAAACCCTACTCCTGCTTTGGTGGATTGATGAGAGGACCGTAGTGGAGACGCGATGCTCTAGCCCGACAAGGTTGCCTCAGGGCGAGAGCAGCTATGCGCGTATGAGCGTACAAGGGTCCGAATCCATTCTAAGGTTGCCACAACCCTCCTTTTATAGATCAAGGGGCCACCACAATGGCAAATCAGTCATTGTATACTGATTAGATAGCAAACAATGCTATCATACCTAACTCTGCAGACAGGATAAGGCGCATTAAATGCGCCATTTAGTGTCATATCATAGCGCAGCCCGGCAAGCCTGCCGGGCCGTTCGGCCACCTTCTTGCCTACCTGCATGACACGTCCGTGGACGGGTGTCATTTGGAGGTGATTTCTTTCGGAAGTGGCTGCCACGTGCCAAATAACAACCACTTAGTTACTTGGGGGCTTGACACCGCACCGATCGATGACTTGCGTCGCTGTGAGGTGGAGCGGTGGAGCTTTGGTGGGGTAATCTGCCCTCATTGCGCTCGATAGGCCTGCCGGGGTAGTCTTGAGTCTTGTCTTCGGGGCAACCTCGACCTCGCTAGGCTCGCCTGCTCGACAAGGGAGGTTTTTCCTTAGTGGTATCTTGCTCCTTCAGCTTGGTCTTGGTCTTCTTGATCCGCCCCTTGATTTCCCAAAGGGCTGGTCTCTTCTGCTTGGTCTGGTCTTGGACGTTGCAACCTTGCTCTTAAGCCTATGTACAGTCCGGGCAATGATGATCACATGTACCTAGGGTAGGGTCTCAGGCCTGACCTACATGCCCTACCCAAGGACACTGCACAAAGACTCCAATATCTGCAAAGTTAGAAAGAAGATTCTGACTGGAATAACCACGGCATGCAAGTCACTCGACAGTGGATCCACACGGTTACTCCACCCCTCACTCGACCACCGTCATTCACTCGGAAGACCTGGTTTCACTCAAAGGACAGAGGACCTAGAGCCACCCCAGGATAGCAACGGCCAAGCAATCACTCTGTCGCTGTAATGATCATTAAATACGGGCGTTTCGAGTAATGTTCATATCTTTTACTCTCTCATTGAACCCTTGCGTAACTGAGCACTGCGAGGGGTCGGTGGACTCTATATAAGCCAGCCTCTCCCCTGGCACAAGGGTTTGCACCCCCTTTAACTCAACACTCCAGTCAAAACAAGCCTCCGCGGCACCGAGACGTAGGGCTAGTACCTCCTCCGAGAGGGGCCTGAACTCGTAAATATGAGTGTACAATCTCGCCGTAGCTAGGCTCTGCCCTCTCCTACGTACCCTCTACCTCTATTGTCAGATCTGTTCCCACGACAGTTGGCACCCACCGTGGGGCAGGCGTCTAAGCGACTTTCGGCGAGGTTGCGATCTTCGATCTCCATCGACATGGTTTCCGGCGGTGGATTGTCTTTGGGCCGTGAGATCCATCTCGGTGCGCTCACCTTCATCGCCGATGATTCGGCCTGGCTCCAGGAAGCCCCCCTCGACGTCGAGGCACTCCCTATTCGCGGGGTGGCGCACTTCCGTGCGAGTGCCTGCGATGTCCTCCTGTGGCAGCCGTCTGCTCCCGTGGCATCTTCCCTCCCCACTGCTCGCCGCTGCAACTGATTCGGTCGCTCGCGGCTCCAGCGGTGGGGGAAGCACGCGGTGGCTCGTCAGTCGTCCACTCCCTAGATCGCAACAATTGAGCCCGACGAGTCCCTTTACGGATTGTTCAATTTGTCGTCTGGCCACTCGGATACATTTGCCGAGTGTGAGAGCAATGATCCTGCAGCTGAAATCCTCATGGTTGGCTCCCAGCGTAGCCCACCAGGATTCCACCATGGTGGGGACGAAAGTGGTGGTCCATCACCCGACAACGACGAGTACTACCCGCAAGCCCTCACCACGGAGCATAGAGAAGAACTGCAGTGCAGGAACAAGCAAATTCTCAGACCCCCATCATTGGGGAGACCGCCGAGGCTCAGGCTTTGGAGGCTGCACGCGTAGCCACTCTGGCTGAGCGTGCGCGCCTAGAGGATCTCTAGAAGTCACTCGACGACCGCGCTCGCAGGCCACCTTCAAATCCCAGTCGATGACAACGGCAAGTGTTCCCGACTGGATCTCGAGATGAGTGTCAGGTATACCGCACTCCAATCCAGAATGTTGCAGCAGCCGCACGTATTGCATATTCGATCCAACCATCCCGTTCCGAGGCTGGAAGAGGCCTAGAGCAGATTCGGACGCTGCTCAAGGCAGTTGGGGAGCAGAATTCGGCTGTTTCTCAGTCGCGCAACATGACTCACAGCAGGTCCGTCAGGGCGGACGCGGTTTAGTTTGCTCACAGCTCAAGATCGCCTTCGCGACGTGAAGATCGCGGTTATCGCCAGGACAAGTACCTGCATCGAGGCCACATGCAGTTTGATCCTCTATATCACAGTTCTATGAAGGTCATCCGGGTGAAAAGGGCTATGACAAGGATGAGGATGAAGAAAAGGCAGAAGATTACCCGAAGGTCAACGCCACTCTTGGGATTTTTGCTGACGTTGAGAGCAAAAGTCGACTGAAAGTCATCAATCGTGAGGTAAACATGGTTGCTCCGGTGACTACAACATACCTCAAGCGGTCAAAGACTCTCATTACCTTTGACTAGTCGGACCACCCAGCTCATGTTGCTACCCTTGGGCGGCAAGCACTGGTAGTGGATCTAGTCGTAGGTGGCACTCGTTTGGGCAAAGTTCTTATGGATGGCAGCAGTGGTTTGAAGATCCTTTATGCTGAAACCCTCCAAGGGATGGGCATTACGATGTCCCGACTCAGTGAAAGCAACATGCAGTTTCATGAGGTCATCCCGGGGAAGAAGGCGAAATCACTCGGGCAGATTGCTTTAGATGTGGTTTTTGGTGACTCGAAGAATTTTCGGAAGGAAAAGTTGACGTTTGAAGTGGTGGATTTTCACAATGCCTATCATGCTATTCTGGGCCGACCGATGTATGCTCATTTCATGGCCCGCCCATGTCACGTGTACCTTAAGCTGAAGATGCCCGGACCCAAGGGCGTGATCACCGTCACTAGGAATAGGCAGAGAGCCGAGGAATGTCTTCAGAAGGGATCCAAGATTGCTGATGAACAGATGGCTGTGGTGGAGTTGGAAGAGTACAAGAAGAACGTCGATCCGAGTGATTTGCTCCGCTCTAAGAAGCCTGCTTCCGAGTCTACTTTTCAGTCGGCCGGAGTAACCAAACAAGTTCACATTCACCCGGAAGATCCCACACCCGCTTCGACCAATATCTCGACGACACTCGACAGCAAATAGCAAGCCGTGCTCATCCAGCTCGTCTATGAGAACTGGGACATCTTCGCATGGAAGCCATCTGACATGCTAGGTGTACCTAGGGGACTGGCTGAGCACTGTTTGAGAGTCGACTCGAAGGCCAAACCAGTCAAAGAGCATCTTCGTCGATCGGCTGCGGAGAAGAGGAAGGCGATTGGCAAGGAAGTGGCTTGGCTCCTGGCAGCTGAGTTCATACGCAAGATATACCACTCCGAGTGGCCCGCCAATGTCGTCATGGTCCCCAAGAAGGATAATTCACTCCGCATGTGCATTGACTTCAAGCATATCAATCGGGCCTGCCCAAAAGATCATTTTACGAACCCTCGTATCGATCAAATAGTGGATTCAAGTGTGGGATGTGAGCATTTGTCTTTCTTGATGCGTATTCCGGATACCATCAGATTCGACTGTATGGGCCAGATGAAATAAAAATGGCCTTCATCACCCCTTTCAGGTGTTTTTTCTATGTCACCACGCCATTCAGTCTCAAAAACACTGGTGCCACATTCATGCGCATGATTCAAAAGTGCCTACTCACTCAGATCAGTCGGAATGTGTCGGGGGAAACGACACATATGGGATCCCGGGGAATCCCTTTTACGGTTGGCAGCGCGTGGAGCTGCGCAAAGAGTAGGTATAAAAGATCAACGCGAGGAGATTTTTACCCAGGTTCGGGCCGCGAATGATGCGTAAAACCCTATCCAAAAAGTCCGAATCCCTCCACAGTACGCCTCGGGCCTCCTTTTATATGTCAAAGGGGTCGCCACAGTGGCACACATGAGATGGAAAGTATCTACAGTATACAAGTTTATCACCTGGCACCGTAGGACAAATGCATTTAATGCGCTGCCTACGTGCCCTCTTGCTTTATCGGGGGCGGCAACAGAGCTCGTCTAGAAGCTGCGTGCTGCCACGCAGGCGCTTGCCTAGTTGGCGGGCTGGTCGCTGCGTCGGGGCGGCCGCGGGGCAACGGAACGTTGGTGGGTGCGGGCCTAGCCGTGGCCCCATAGATGTCCCCGGCAAGGGTCTTGCCGGGGTCTCGCGGGCGTCCACGGCAAGGATCTTGCCGGGGGTATTCGGCCATCCCCGACAAGGATCTTGCCGGGGGTCTTCGTCTTCTGGTCCTTATCTAGACTCGCAGCCTTTGGTCTTCACAAAGATCTGCATGCCACCACGCGGGCGCCCCTGTGTCTTGGAACAACAAGAAGAAGGCAAGGCCTACAAAGTTCAACGACAAGTGTACTATATCTCTAAATTTTCGACTCCGTCCAAATAGAGTTATCCTCATTATCAGAAGCTTGTATATGGAATTTACTTGACAAAGAAGAAAGTTGCACATTATTTTCAAGATCACTCGGTTTTAGTTGTCAGTGATGCTCCGTTATCTGAAATCATGAACAATTGAGATGCAACTGGCCGAGTGGCCAAGTGGGCAATTGAACTTCTCCCTCTGGATATTAAGTTTGAAGCAAAGAAGGCGATCAAGCCCCAACCACTTGTAGATTTCTGGGCTGAGTGGATTGAATAGCAACAACCAACTCAGGTTTACTCGGAGCACTGGACCATGTATTTCGATGGATCTAAAATGCTCAGCGGTTCCGGTGCCAATGTGGTTCTGGTGTCTCCAAGAGGTGATCGGCTTAGTTACGTCCTCCAGATTCACTTTGGTTCCTCCAATAATGAGGCCGAGTATGAAGCACTCCTCTACGGGTTGCGTATGGCTATCTCACTCGTCATCCATCGCCTGATGATCTACGGTGACTCGGATTTGGTGGTCAATCAGGTGGTGAAGGAGTGGGATGTCAGAAACCCTGCCATGACAGGATATTGCAATGCAGTAAGGAAACTAGAGAAAAAGTTCGAGTGTTTGGAGCTTCATCACATTCCTCGAATCAAAAATCAAGCAGCCGATGATCTCGCAAAAATAGGTTCCACTCGGAAACCTATCCTGTCAGAACTTCGATCCTAAGTCACACCGATCTAGCATGTAACACATCATATCGCTTTGCGGCCTCACACACGGTATCCCCACGGGTGCCAGCTTACCTGGCCCGGGACCATTTGCGCCTTTTGGCTCACGTATATGATAGTGTCGCTAGCATCCATATGACAGAGAACCCAGGCCGACATGACTAGTCGTAAACCCAAGGTGGCACTAACTTACAGGGACAGACATACATGACCCCGCAACGAACGTGTCGGCCATCAACGTATGAACCCAAGTCGTAGCAAGCTACAAGGACTTAAAGGAACAACGTGTGACATTTCCCCGAAGGGACAGACACAGGAACGAAGAAGGACACATGCCGGCCAACCTAAGTGTTCCGGAGCAGTAGCAAGCTACCATGGCTCAGTGGAAGCACTAGGAGACATTTCCCCATAAGAGAGGCTACCAAGAATAAACAACTAGGTTGTCGGATCCCACACATACCAAGCATTTCAAAAGCATACACAATATGCTCGATATGTGCAAATACAACATGGCATCACAACAAAACTCTACGACTCAAGTATTCATTCAATAGGCTCTGAGGAGTCATACATAGTAGGGATTACAATCATGGGTCACATGACCCAACATACAGAGTATACAGGCAATGGAAGCATAACATGTCTGAGTACAGACAACTACAAATGAAAAAGGCTGAGAAGCCTGACTATCTACAAGACCCCCCCAAGGGTACAAGATCATAGCTGAGGTATCAAGCTAAACGTCGGAGTCCACGTGGAACTAATAGTGAGACTGAAGTCTCTCTGCAAAACATAAATTAAGCAACCGTGAGTACAAATGTACCCAGCAAGACTTACATCAGAACTAGCTACATATGCACCAGTATCAACAAAGGGGTGGTGGAGTTTAACTGCAGCAAGCTAGCTTTGACTCAGTGGCTATCCTGTACTATGACTGCTCGTAACTCTTTTGAGGTGGCGCACATGAGTCCACATATTCACCATATCAATACACCACTATGGATCTGCTCCCGTCTCCCTACGAGAAGGCCATCCATATCACTCACGCTTATGTTGCGCATTTTAGAGTATCCACTTTCACTTGTCTATGACCTGTATAGGCAACCCAGAGGACCTTTACCGCGAACGCGGCTATTCGAATAGATCATGTTAACCCTGCAGGGGTGTACTTTTTCACACACGCTCTCGCCACTTACCGCCATGTACACGTCATGTTTCTCGGCAACCTTCAAGCGGAAGCCTGGCGAGGGTGTCAGCCACGACCTGACTAACCACACAAGTCTCTAGTCCAGGTTTATCGCCTATTCGGGTTCCATCCGCAAGGAGATCCGGCCGAGGTGTCGCTCACAGCCCCACATGATGTGAGCAGGGTTCCCAAGCCCACCAAATGGGCGATGCTTGGTACACCATGCCACTGCACCTAGTCTGTCCCAAGACCACCTGTACCGGGTGCCACTTGGTAGACTACTAGCACTACCTACAAACACCAGAAACTAGTTGCAACTCCTGGACAGAGATCAGGTTGATTAATAAGTCGAGAGAGCTTGGAGTGCCCGGAGCCCAATGTGTGGTAGTAGTTGTTCATGGATCACAAACACAGAACTCAGTTCCTGAGGACGGTTTCAATGAGACAACCCACCATGTACTCCTACATGGCCTCTCACCGCTACCTTTACCAAATCGTGTTCTCACACTTAGCTCTCAATAGTAAGACATGTTCACCACATTCCAATTCATCCCGGATGAATCAGACCTGACTCAACTCTAAGTAGTAGCAAGCATGACAACAAGCATGAATGAGTAGGCACATCACGGCTCAAACAACTCCTACTCATACTAGTGGGTTTCAACTATTTACTGTGTCAAAGACAGGTCATGCAAAGGAATGGGGTTCAACTACCGCAACAAGTAACAGTTGAAACGTTGTTATCCTAATGCAGTAAAAGAGAGCAAGAGAGAGAGAGAGAGAGAGAGAGAGAGAGAGAGAGAGAGATTGTATCGGAATGAACAAGGGGGTTTTGCTTGCCTGGCACTTCTGATGATAGTATAGCTCTTCATCGATGTCATCGAACTCATCGCTGGAACATACGTCTACCGAGGGGGAACAACCACTGGCAAACTAGAGGGAACACAATCAATGCGATGCAACAATATGATGCATGATCATGACATGGCAATTTGTCGTTGATTGAGCTAATGCAACTAGCAACCAGATTAAATGAAGTTGGTTTGAACCAAAGGTTCAAATTCAAACTCCATATGTATTTATTTAAATGCCAAACATTTGATTTGTCCTAGACAGTAGCCATAAGTTGTTCTAACATGCATGAAAATGCCATAAACAGATTCCCTGAATTTTCTTGATAATTTTTCATATATAAATTATTTCATTTGGAGTTATGGTTGAATTTCTATGATTTTTTTGAAGTTTCAGCTATTTTCTGGAATTTCCTGGTTTATTTTAAATCCAGAAAATGTCTTATCAGATCAAGACTACGTCATTGTGACGTCATCAGGTCAACGGGAGCTGTCCAGTTCAAACCTGACAAGTGGGGTCCATTGGTCAGTGACCAAGTGTCGTTTGGTGTCACGGACATGTGGGTCCCAATCGCCAAGTCAAGACGGCCAACTCGGGCGTGGGTCCTTACCGGGTTATAAACTAATCTTAACCATAAAATTAGCCCGCTGAGTTAAACATGCGGGTCCCACTGTCATCCACATGGGGGGAATACTAAGCGGGTCATTAGTGCCTAATTAACCCCGCCACATCAGCATCTCCGGAGCTCAACGCCGGCGACCTGGAAACGTGGCGGTGACCCCTCGGAAGGGAATGAGAGCGGTGACCGAGGCAACTGGGGTGGAGCCCGTGCTTGCCTGCATCCAGGGGAGCACGTAGTTGGGCGCGTGGTCGCCGGAGTGAGCGGCGACGGGCGCACGGGGTTGGCCGGGGCGACATTGTAGTGTACGGGAGGAAGAGGTGGTGGGTGTTCTCGGCTCGTGGGAGCGTGATGAGCATGATGACGCTCTCAGACGCAAGCTTGAGTGGCCGTAGCGACGATGGTGATATGGCCAGCGGCGAGTGGAACTCGGCTCCGGTGCATCTATGGCTAGAGCGTGAAAACGACACGGGGAAGATGGGGGTTAGAGGTAGGACCTCACAGCGAGTCAGACGGGAGGGTCAGCGAGCTTGAAGATGTCCTGTCAGCGGCGAATCGAAGTCGACGGTGACCGGCTCCTGAGGTGAAAGACGGTGGCGATGACGGCGCTATGGCGCGTCCCGTCTGGCTTGGCTTGGTGCAGATGACGAGGAAGACGACGCGGAGCTCGTGGGCACAACAGAGGGGCGAGGGGGTAGCTCGGTGGCGGTTCTCGTCGGCGGTCTTGGGTGCGTACGGACGGTCATGGGAGAGAGAGAGTCAAGAGGGGATGGGGACGAGCAAGCGGTCGAGGGAGGCACGGGAGAGTGCGTGGAGTCCTTAGCCATCTCCAGGCAGTCGATGGCAAGCAGGAGGTGGCCAGGCGCGTGCCAGCGCGCCGAGGCCACACGCTCCTGTCCTCCTGGCGCGAGGAAAGAGATGACTGGAAGTCGCCAGGTGGGCTGGGCCTCTTCTGCCATGTAAGGCCCAGGTGAGGTTTCTCTCCTCTCTGCTTTATTTCTGTTTTCTGTAATTGTTTTTGATTTAGTTTGGCACTAAACCATTTTCTAAGCTTTTGAAACTTTTTGGTTTAGGTTTTAACCTTGTTCCATAAATTATGAACATTTTTGAAGGGCATTTGGGTTCATTGAAAAAGATTTTACTTGAGCCTATTTGATTTAATTTGATGCTAGGGTTTGTTCAACCCCCATTTCATATTTAAATGAAATTTAGACATGATGACATGATGATCATGCAAGGACAAGCAAAGGCTAAGCTAGGGCTGTGACAACTCACCCCCACTAAACAAGAATCTCGTCCCGAGATTCAAGACATGAGGTAAGAAGACAGAGGGGACACAAGGCTAACACGATCTTCATGAACCAATTGCCCTCCCCGAAGATGTTGATCCATTGCTCCAATTGATCTTGACATCTTTGCTTTCGAGATCTTCATCCAACATGATGACGACAGAGAGAAACTCTACATGGATCGATCTCCTCAAAGTTCGAAAACTCAAGATCAACTCATGGAGTGAGATGAAATAACACCCCTTGAGTTGAGACTCAAAACACACATCAGAGGGATGGAACAATAATAGATGACGAAGAATCAGTTTGGTAAGCAACAGTTCCACCCTGGAGTAGGATGGTGCATGGTTTTCAAGGTAGCGAGGAGATAATTGCCATGATTCCATAACAGGACACCTCAGGGAAGGTGACTCATAGAATTAATCCCTGAAGTGGGAAAAAGAATTACTTTTGATATCTAGATCATTGAAATTCTTTATACCAGCCTAAGGCAATCACAATCGATCATTTGAAGGAGTTCGAGAGAATGACATACTCAGACTAGGATGGATGATGTGGACCACCTTGTTGAAGACAACATAATGGATGATTTTTGCCTATCACCGGAAATGGATGGGATCCATGGTAGGACCACCTTTGCAGATGATCCTGAACAACAATTACTAAGGGGGGCAGCCCATGGGAAATTGACACAATGGCGCTGCAAGCTGGGAACAAAATGCAAATGCTAGGATGATTCTGGTAACTGGTGAAAAGCTCAACAATAGAGAGTGAATCCACTGTTTGAATGGTTATAGCATAACGGAAGAAACTGGGAGCACAAGAATCCGTAAGGAACAACTTCTAGAATATGTCGCAATAAATCCTCATGTAGAAGATGGTCAAATTGCTCAATCAAGATACTACAATGATAGATCTTTCGGCTAGATGTGTCGGCCAGAACATCAACCTTGTCGGGACCTACATCATAGATCTTTGAATAGGTCCAACCATCATATCTGCCTGAGATTCAGATCTGGTTGGTAACAAAACATTTTAGACAACATGTCTACAAAAAAAATTGCAACACAAACCAACGAGATGATTTTGCGAGATTCTCGGGAAATGAACTACGATAGCAAGCTCCAAAACATGAGCTGGTTCTGCTACATACCTGTGAACACGTTGTCCAAGACAAACATGACCACATAGTAGTATTACAACAAAATACTACGGAGTTCAGGTGGGGAACCATCATCGAGGATATCAAAGTCCTTGCATAAGGCATGCTCTTAAGAAGGAACTTCTTATCCTAGAACAAATCAATCAATGGCTTGATGTGCTAGGAAATACATATGGAATGGAGGTAGCGAGCCTATTAGACCATAGAATACTTCGCACATGCATGACTAACTTGGGATGATTCCAGAGGAAGCAACATTGACTTTCTCGAATTCACGGCGGCAACTTGCATCAAATGCACATGAATTAGAGGAAGTCACTTCTTTCATCCGAACATATTCTTCATGAACGGGACATGAAGATACTACTTATAAAAGTTTCCAACACTAACTTAGATGTTCAACATGAATCATGGAAAAGATGAAATTGTTGTCAATGGGCTCAACAACAATCCATCCATGCTTCCACATAGGAGGAATGCCACAACTATGTGAACAAGGTGATAGTATTGGTCAAACCAAAAGATGTAATGGTGTATGCTCGAGGGATAAACCACGAGTAAGACAACATTACGAACATCGTTGGTTCTGAGTTGACTTGACGATAGCCCATACTCAAGTCAGAGTTTGGACAAGACAATAGATCCAACAATTGGTCACGAGGATCAGTTGATGAAGATATTATCTTTCTTCAACACACACACAGAAGATACCCCTTAGAGATGAACTAGGTCGGACAAACTTTTATCTTCCAACTCTCCAAGTTGTTGTTTAGCTTAACCAACTAGCTCAGGGGTATCCAACACAGATTCTTGGAGAAGGGGTGGTTACAAGAACCCAACTTGATCACGAGCTCAACATAACAGTCAGGGGACAACCTGGAGATACTTCCGAGAAGATATTCGGAAAATCACAAACCACCGATATGTTATTAAGCTCCAGAACAATCTTGCTTTCAAGGCAAGATGATATGAACAAAAGAGTGAGGGACTAACACAATCCTAACTCATTGATCGAGGGTATTTTGAGTGAGAGCATACCTCCCACTCGGGGGCTTAGCCGCGAGCCAGTCCTTGCCTAAGTTAAAAAACTACTCCGAGTGAGAGCATCCCTCCCACTCGGGGGGCTTAGCCGCGAGCCAGTCCTCGCCTAAGTTAAAAAAACTACTCTGTGTGAGAGCAACCCTCCCACTCGGGGGCTTAGCCGCGAGCCAGTCCTGGCCTAAGTTCAGAAACTACTCCGAGTGAGAGCATCCCTCCCAGTCGGGGGCTTAGCCGCGAGCCAGTCCTCGCCTAAGTTAAAAACTACTCCGAGTGAGAGCATCCCTTCCACTCGGAGGCTTAGCCGTGAGCCAGTCCTCACCTAAGTTAAAAAACTACTCTGAGTGAGAGCATACCTCCCACTCGGGGCTTAACCGTGGGCCCGTCCTCGCCTAACTTAAAAACTACTCCAAGTGAGAGAACCACCATCCCAGGTGCCTGCTTTAACTTCACGGTGTCATATGTGGTTGCATGTTGCATATGGTGTCTAGCTTGTACTCGAAAGGCCGAAGTTGGTCTTTATTAAGATAAGGAAAGATATTTTTTACATGAACCACCATCCCAGGAGCACCAGAAGACAAATAGCTAGTCAGGGCACTAGCCGAGCCAGTGACAAGCCCAGCACAAACAAGCATCACCTGCAAGCCAACTAAAAAGCCACGACGGTGGCGAAGTAGCCCGCCTCCCACCAGGCTCTTAGGTCCTAGATGATTATGCTCACCACTCCAGTCGGATGTCTAGCTTGTATTGCTTCCAATTTGGTTAAATTGCATCTGCTTAGCTTACACATTATACCTTTGAATATGACATGCCTTCCTATTTTTCGTACATAATAGTACATCTGTCTATTAACCATGTTCTTACATCAAACTAATGTTCTTGTGTATCCCTCATCAATCACTTATGATGAGACAGTCATGCCAGTGGATTACTGTGAGAAAAGATCCTCATTTAAAGAATGCAGCGTCAGCCTCCCCACATGATTCTCAAGAAACAACAATGCTAGATGAAGATAGTGAACATAGCTCTATAGTTGATTATCGCATTTCCCCTACACGAGCATCGCAGGTGCTTGCTCTAACTTGGCAGTGTGATATGTGGTTGCATGTTGCATATGGTGTCTAGATTGTAATTCTTCCAATCTGGTTAAATTGCATGTGCTATTCTGCTTAGTTTATACATTATACCTGTTAATGTGACATGCCTTCCTATTTTTTGTACATAGTACATCTGTCTATTAAGCATGTCCTTACATAAAACTATTGTTTTTTTGTATCCCGCATCAATCAATATGACGAGACACCTTTAGTATACGCAGTGCGATATTAGTTGCATCTTTCATATGATTTATAGCACGCGCTGCTTCTAATTTGTTGAAATGCCATTTATGACGGGACGCTTTTAACTTGGTAGAGTCATATTGGTTGCATCTTTCATGTGGTGTCTAGCTTGCATTGCTTCTTATTTGTTGAAATGGCTTCTGCTTAGTTTACACAAACAGTTGTGAATATGCCATGCCGTCTTGTTTTTCATACATATTCCATCCTAGTATCATGTGTTTGCCTTACATCAAAGTAGTGATTGTCAGTACATGCACGAATGAGTTCTGAAGAGTGAATTTTATTGCTTTTTCTTGTCGGTTTTACTTGACAATTCAAAATCACTAAAGCTAAAGGAAGTTAGCAAGGCAGCGGATAAAGGTGCTCCTTCCAAATGGAGGGCCTCTACAGATTCTAATCCTCCAACCCCCCAAGATGATTTGCAAGACAACACATGCATAGACACTCAACGTAGCTGTGTTTATGATGAGCACGTCTCCCCTAGTGCACCATCACAGGTTCTCCCTCTAACTTGGCACCGTTATATGTGGTTGCATGTTATGTATGATGTCTAGCTTGTATTGCTTCTAATTTTGTTGAATTCCATCTGCTTACTTTACACATTATACTTGTGAATAAGACACGTGTTCCCGTTTCTAGAACATACAATATATGTCTATCACACCATGTTCTTACATCAAAGTACTACTGTTGTGACACCTGCAACAATCACTTATCATAAGACACGTTTGACTTGGGAGTGTGATATAGGTTACATCTCGCATTCTTTTCTAGCTTGTACTACTTCTAATTTGTTGAAATGGCACTTATGATGAGATAGTTTTAACTTTGTAGAGTGATATTCGTTGCATCTTTCATATGGTGTCTAGCTTTCATTGCTTCTAATTTATTGAAATGCCTTCTCCTTAGTTTACACATCATAGCTATGAATATGCAATGCTGTCCTTTTTTGTTACACATTCAATCGTCCTATCATGCGGTCGCCTTACATTAAAGTAGTGCTCGTCAGCATCCTGCATCAATGAGTTCTGAAAAGCGAATTTTTATTCATTTTTCTTGTGGGTTTGAATTGACAAGGCAATAAAACTAAGAAGTAGGAAGGAAAAAATAAGGCAGGGACTGATGGCGGTCTTCCGGCGAAACCGGCATCCCAGGTGCTTTCTCTAGCTTGGCAGTGTGATATTGTCTTGCATGTTGCATACGGTGTCTAGCTTGCATTGCTTCTTATTTGTTGAAATGGCTTCTGCTTAGTTTACACAAATAGCTATGAATATGCCATGCCGTCCTGTTTTTCGTACATATTCCATCCTGGTATCATTTGTTTGCCTTACATCAAAATAGTGATTGCCAGTATCATGCACAAACGAGTTATGAAGAGTGAATTTTATTGCTTTTTCTTGTCAGTTTTACTTGACAATTCAAAATCAATAAAGCGGAAGGAAGTTAGCAAGGCAGCGGATAAAGGTGCTCCTTCCAAATGGAGGGCCTCTACAGATCCTACTCCTCCAACTCCCCAATATGATTTGCAAGACAACACATGCATAGACACTCAACGTAGCTGTGTTGATGATGAGCACGTCTCCCCTAGTGCACCATCACAGGTGCTCCCTCTAAGTTGGCACTGTTATATGTGGTTGCATGTTATGTATGATGTCTAGCTTGTATTGCTTCTAATTTTGTTGAATTCCATCTGCTTACTTTACACATTATACTTGTGAATAAGACACGTGTTCCTGTTTCTAGAACATACAATATATGCCTATCACACCATGTTCTTACATCAAAGTACTACTATTGTGTAACCTGCAACAATCACTTATCATAAGACACGTTTGACTTGGGAGTGTGATATAGGTTAGATCTCGCATTTTTTTCTAGCTTCTACTACTTCTAATTTGTTGAAATGGCACTTATGACGAGACAGTTTTAACTTGGTAGAGTGATATTCGTTGCATCTTTCATATGGTGTCTAGCTTTCATTGCTTCTAATTTGTTGAAATGCCTTCTCCTTAGTTTTCACATCATAAGCTGTGAATATGCAATGCTGTGAATGTGCAATGACACTAATGATGAGAGACCTTTAACTTGGAGTGTGATGTTGTTTGCATCTTGCATATGATTTATTTCTTGTACCGCTTCACATTCGTTTAAACGCCAGTTATGACGAGACACTGTTAACTTGGTAGAGCGATATTTGTAGCATCTTTCATATGGTGTCTACCTTCCATTGTGCTTCTAATTTAGTGAAATGTCTTCTGCTTAGTTTACGCATCATAGTGCTGGTTATCTCATGCCGTCCTATTTTTCGTACATATTACATCCTCCTATCATGTGGTTGTCTAACACCAAAGTTTAGTTCGTCTATATCACGCATCAATTTGTTCTCAAGAACTAAACTGTTATTCCTTTTTCTTGTCGGCTTGACTTAACATGGCACAGAGAAAGAGGAAGGAACACAGAATGACAGGGGATGGTGTTAGTACTAAGGACACACGGAAAGTGAAGCGGAAGAATCCTGCAGATTCCGCTGGTACTGATGGTGCAATAGAAGGTCAAAGTCCAGCGGAAAATTGTACAAACGGGGTATCCCATGCTACACGAGCTGCAGGGCAAGCCAAACGGAAACCAATAGCTGCCACCAAACAAGCAGAGACAACCCTAGTTGTTGCAACACCTTCCAAAGTACCACCAACTGCACGAGTTACTCGTTTGTCAACTCAGCTAGCAGCATGTTCCAAGCTCCCTTGCCACCTGACACTACTTCCAAAGCACTCTTGACACAAGACGAGTTGGCAAGATCAAATGAGCTTTGTGAGCTTCAACAGCAAGAAGGCAGTTGTTGGAGTCAAGTTACAGTTGCATGCTTCTTTATATGTAGTCTCATAGTTTGATGTACACTAACACTTCCTATGTTCATTGTTGGACTAGCACCTAGGCGCAAGAGGAAACAAACATCAAGGATAATGCTCGATTGGTTACCTAAATCTAGAGGAGGAAGAATGGAGATCCGTCTTGAGGCAGGTTTAAAAAGGCCATGTGATGCTACAGAGTCAGCCAAGTTAGAATCAGAGACAGCGGTTGCCGTTAGATGTCATGTACGTATCCTCCCAACATGGATTCAGTACGGGAATGACAAAGACAAAACCCAGTTCAACACCTTCCTCGACCATTTATCTGCAAGTATGATTATGTATGGAAACTAGTAATATCGTTGCTGTGTCACATACTTTCTAGGTTGCTGATAATGAGACTCCCATAATTTTCAACAGATGAGGTTCAAGTTGGATAGCCAAGATGATGCAACCAGACAAGCTTGCACCCATGTTTTCAAGTCTGCTCTGCGACAATATCAGTATAACTTGAGGAAAACTCACTTTGAAGGCAAGGTTAACAGTGAACTTGCCCAAACATCTCCAGTGGAAAATATATCGGATGAAGACTGTAGAGGCCTCGTTAAACACTGGTCTGATCCAAAGTATCAGGTACATTATATATATATGTGATCAGATCACATGTTGAAGTCCTATTTACGCTTGTGCCTCACAAATCTATCTTCTTGTAGGTGAACTGTTCAAAGAACAAGGCCAACCGTACAAAAGTGAAATTCCAACAGACGACAGGATCTCGTAGCTATAGCTATATTGCACACTGCGAGGCTGTAAGTGCATCTAGTGCCCCTTAGTGATTTTGGTGTATTGAAGACTTATAGGTTAAGTAACTAATGCGTTTGTGAGTGTACACAGGTCTATAAGTCTATGAGGAGTTTGATATTTACAGAGAAAGTCGAATTTCAAAAATGAAGTTCTTCATCTCAAGACTTTGATATTCAAGACTTTCTCAAGACTTTGAAAGTGAAGAAATTGGTGTGACCTTGAAGACTTGGTATTCATTTGAGGAACATGAAGCGTGAAGACTTTTGTTTTCGTAGTTTCATTTTCTCTTTCTTGAGTCATAGGAAACACTGCATCGTTAAAGGGGGTCGAGGAAATACTAAAGAAAAATTTCCATTTGATGCTCAACTCAAAATCCTACACCTACCAATCCCTTCGAGTGAAGCTTTTGAAATCTCATACGATTCACCAATTTCTTGATGTGAGACGAAGCTCTTCCGGTCACGAGGAATTTGTTCGACCGAGGAGTTAGGAATTCGCCAGGCGTAATTGCCTACACAAAGGAGGAACATGATAGCCCCGAGGAATTTGAGAGTCAAATTTCCGACCGGGTCGTGGCGCGCCACCTGTCCCAAAATATCTTATCCACCTAACGGTCATATCATTGAAGGGCATTTATGTCTTATCATGCCGGCTGCTCCCTAGGCTATAAATAGCCGCCCCTACAACCACTAGCTGGTTGGCTGCTCCGAGAGAACTTGACACTTGTCATTTGAGAGCAACCCATCCTCCGAGGACTTTGAGCGAAAATCATCAAGTGAGGAAAACCCAAAAGTGAGGAAAACCCAAAACCAAACCCCAACAAACCCAAAGTGATTGAGCATCATCAAGAAATTGATCCTGCGTGGATCCGACGCTTTTTACCTTTGAAGACTGTGGCTTCTTCCAGACGGTTAGGCGCCAAGGTCTAGAGCATCCAAGAGGAATTGTGGATTGCCGGGTGACCAAGTATGTGAAGGTTTGGAAGTCATCAAGACTTACCACGAGTGATTGGACGAGGTCTGCGTGACCTTAGTTCAAGGAGAATACGGTGAGGACTTGGTGTCCCGAGCTGCGTGCTTCAAGGATCGCTGTCCGGACTGTGTCCTCGAGTTTAAATACTCACCGCCCAACCAGACGCATAACCGAGACAGCAGTTGGAACTGGTCTACCAAATCATTGTCTTCACCAACCTAACTGGTTCTATTTCCTCAACCCTTTCATTTCCTCATAATCGTGTTGAGTGTTTGTCATATCTGTGTTTGAAGACTTTGATCAAGACTTTCTCAATTTCCTCGGTTCAATTTCTTCATCCGCTTTGTCTTCATCTTGTGTTATCCTCGTGATTACGCTTTTCAGACTGTGATTGTCTTCATTTCATCATGATGACTATGCTTGTAATCTGTTATGCTTACTTCGAGTACTTATTCCGCTGCAAGTATTTCTTCGCTAAGGAATTTCCTCACCGGCAAATTCCTCGATGAAGAATTCATAAAATCGCCTATTCACCCCCTCTAGTCGATATAACGCACTTTCAATTGGTATCGAGCAAGGTACTCCCTTGTTCTGTGTGATTTTGGTTTAACCACCGGAGTTTTAGTTATGTCGACCGCAGGTATGATCAAGGTATCAGCAGGTTGTCCTACCTTCGATGGGACGGACTACCCCAGCGGGAAGAACAAAATGCGAATTCAACTTGAAGCAATTGACAACGATCTCTGGTCTGTTGTGACAAAAGGTGTTTCCTCACCACACCTTCTCCGAATGATGCTGATGTGAAGAGATTCAAGCAACTCGATTCTCAAGCGAAGAATATCATATGTGGCCATCTCGAGCAAAGGTCAATATGGAAGAGTGAGTGCTTTGGAATCGCCAAACTCATCCGGGACAGCTGTCCAAAGTAAATGAAGGTGTTTCAACTCAGCGTGACTCTCGAGTTGATGTTCTTCGGAATCTCTTCAACCGCTTCAAAAGACTCGATCACAAAAATGTTCAACAAACCTTCGATCGCCTCACTGACATCTCAAATGAGCTTCAAGCACTGGGTGCCACTGACATCACCGACCATGAGGTGGTGAAGAAATTGCTAAGATCTCTTGATTCCTCATTTGACACTCTGGCACTGATGATACAAGAACGAGCTGACTACAAGTCTCTTGATCCCGCCGATATCCTCGAAAGGCTAAATACTCACGAAGTTCCAAATTTTGTCAAAAGAGAGATCTCTATGGTTACGCTATGGAAAAACACGTGCCTCAAGGCCAAGGCTGAATCTGAATCTGAGAGTGAAGACTCGGTAGTAGCCTTGGAGATCCTCAAGAATTTGGCCAGGAGCTAGCACCGCCGTGAAGAAATTCCAGAAATTCTCAAGACGTGGTCGCTTTGGAAAATCCTCAAGAAGCAAAGTGATTCCTCATCTAGTGACTATAAGCGAAGACTTTGCCACAAATGCAAGAAACCTGGTCACTATATCCAAGATTGTCCTCAGTGGGAAAAGGAATTAAGAAAGAAGAAACACAAGGATTACAGTTCTGATGACGTGAAGAAGAAAAAGAAATCATCAAAATCTTCATCATCAAAATCCTCAAAACCTTCTTGTCACAAGAAGAGCAGCTCCAAAAGGGCTCGGGCATTCATTGGCAAGGAAATGGACTCTGAAGCTGAATCTGAGGAAAATGAGGAAGAGGAGGAGTCTGAAGAATCCGAATCTGGTGTGGCTAGTCTGGCTGTTACTCGCTTATGTTAGCAAGTCCATCTTCAACATCAAGAAACCGACTCCACCGACAAACCCGATGAGGAAAACGATGACTACGCTCCCACCTATTGCTTCATGGCAAAAGGTGCCAAGGTACTCAATTTCACCTCCTCTGAATCCGGTGAAAATGAATCGATGAGGATCTCAAGCCCAGCTACTCTAAACTTGCTAAGATTGCTATAAAACAACAAAGGGCTTTTGAAAAGGTTCAAAACATGCTAGATAAGAGTGATGATATGTTAGGTGAAGAAATGGATTGCACTCAAGCCCCGATCGAAAATGTTCAGAGACTTCAGCCTAAGCTTGATAACCTTCAAGGTCATCATAACACTCTCTTATCTCGATCATGAGAAACTTTCTTATGAATTTCTTCAAAGAAAGCAAGATCTTGAGAAGCTAAGAGCGAAGTTATGAAGATCTTGAAGGAGCGCGATTCATTACTTGCTCAACAAATCAGCGCTTCTCAAGAAGAATTTGTTCCTCCATGCTTAAAGTGCATTGAACGTGAATCGCTAATTCTTCACCTGAATGTTCAAATGCTTCAACTGTTACAAATTCTTCACCTGCCTCTGCTATCACTAATTCCTCATCCGAGGACATTGCTAGTATCACCGACGATGCAGATTGAAGGAATTGTACATGACAGGCATGTACAAAAGCCTCAAAGGGCATCAGACTCTTTGTGATGTGCTTAAAAGCAGATCCTCAATGTAAACCCTAGGAAAGAGGGTATCGCATTTGAGAGGAAATTAAATGCCGATGGAACATATCGAAGCCCGAGCAGTACCCCAAAACCTCATGGGTTGTCGCAAAGGGACCTCCAGCTTGATCCATCTACCTTATCTGGTTTTACATGTGAATTTCCTCATTACATTGATGAGTCATTCGACTCAAACTATAAAATGTTCAAAAATCAGAATGGTGAAGTATTTGCTAGATATGTTGGCACTAATCTGCAGAACGGTTCCCCTATGAAGAAAATCTGGGTTCCCAAGAAGTGCCTTGAAATTCTTCGTGAATGTCCTCATGACACCACTGTGAAGAAAAGGAACCCCAGATCAAATTCTTCATATGGACCAAATTCTTCATATGGATCCAAGTCCTCATACGGACCAAATTCCTCACGTTGATCAAATTCCTCAAAAGGATCAAAGTCCTCATATGATTATCATCGTGCTAATAACTCGCTTTCGCAGGGTAGAGCTAAGGGCTATGAATATGTGCATTATTCTTCAAACCAATATGTTCATAAGTCCTCGAAGAATTTCTCTCGCTTATTCATATACTTACCCTAACCCCTCTTATGTGAAACGAAATGGTTTGGCCTCTATGCCACCATTCTCATATGGTGCTCGCAGAATGATGAACTCTTTGCCACCCCTTCAGATGTGGGTGGTAAAGAAAAGAACTAATCTCTTCTGCAGGGTCAGGTCTCGGGGCGTGCCTTAACGTCCCAAGAATTTCTTTGGGGGCACGACAAATTGCTCGAAAGGACGCAGCTAATCATGATGAAATGAACTTTCATTTCACACGCCCTCATACCGCTTATCTCGTATTCTCGACCGATGAAATTCATCCGATGAACTTGATATCATATTCTTCACTGATGAAGTATATGAGATCGTAAGTTGTACTAATTCATCTGCAGGATGATCAACCCAAAGCCACTGAGTGGGTTCTCGATAGTGGATGTACAAATCACATGACTGGTGACAAGAATTTATTGATGGATGCTACCTTATCACCGTCACATCTGAAGCATATCATCTTTGTTGACAAAGGCAAAAGTCAGGTATTGGGACTTGGTAAGGTTGCTATCTCTAAGGACATGCACATGGACAAAGTCATGCTTGTTGAGTCTTTAGGATATAACCTCATGTCAGTCTCAATGCTTTGTGATCTTGATATGGTTGTTATCTTTGGCAAGTATCGGTGTGTTGTGATTATGGAAGTCGACAATTCCAAAGTCTTCAAGGCTTTAGGAGAGGAGACTTGTATATTGTTGATTTTTCCACAGGACCACAACCAGCCGTGTGTCTACTTGCAAAAGCTTCGTAAGGCTGGCTATGGCATCGCATTTACTTGGTCATGCAGGGCATGAGGAATTTGCACACGCCATGCGAAGAAGAAGCATGTCATTGGCATTGAGAATGTCAAATTCCTCAAGGATCACTTATGCGGAGCCCGTGAAGCTGGAAAAATGACCAAGGCCAAGCATCCAAATGAAGACTATCATGACCACTACTCGCCCCTTCAATTGCTTCACATGGACCTCTTTGGTCCCAATCATTATTCAAATTGCCGTTAATGAAGCATCACTATATGGCTTTGTTATTGTTGATGATTACTCTCGTTACACTTGGGTACACATTGTTACTTACAAAAATCAAGTGCAGGAAATCTTCAAACGATTTTCCTCGAGGGCTTCAACCAACTTTGGTGTGAAGATCAAGCACATCAGAGTGACAATGGAACCGAAGTTCAAGAATTCGGTCTTGATGACTATCTTGATGAACTTGGTATCACTCATGAGTTATCTGCTCCTTATACTCCTCAAAGAAATGGCATCGTGGAGCGCAAGAATGTAACTCTTGTTGAGATGGCTCGCACTATGCTTGATGAATACAAAACGCCTAGTCGTTTACGGATTGAAGCAATTGACACTGCGTGCCACATCATCAACAGAGTATATCTTCACAAATTCTTCAAAAAGACTGCCTATGAACTCCTCACAGACAAGAAACCCAATAACCCTCTAAGGTAGATGAAGCATTTCTGGAGCCGGAGTGGATTCAGGCCATGCAAGAAGAATTACATCAGTTCGAGCTCAACAATGTCTGGGAACTGGTCAAACGTCCACATCCTCGCAAGCATAATATCATTGGCACAAAGTGGATCTATCGCAACAAGCAAGATGAAAATGGTCTTGTGGTGAGGAATAAGGCACGACTAGTAGCTCAAGGCTACACGCAGGTTGAAGGAATTGACTTCGATGAAACTTTTGCACTGCCGCTAGACTTGAGTCTATTCGCATATTACTCGCCTATGCTAACCATCACAGTATCACTTTATATCAAATGGATGTGAAAAGTGCATTCCTCAATGGTAAGCTTGAGGAAGAAGTATATGTTGCTCAACCACCAGGTTTTGAAGATCCAAAGAATCCTGACAAAGTCTTCAGACTCAATAAGGCCCTCTACGGCCTCAAGCAAGCCCCTCAAGCGTGGTATGATACATTGAAGGAATTCTTCGTGAAGAATGGCTTCACACCTGGTTCACTCGATCCTACTCTCTTTACTAAATCTTATGATGGTGAACTTTTGTGTGCCAAATATATGTTGATGATATTATCTTTGGCTGCATCTTGACCAACGTTATAGTGATGAATTTGCCTATATGATGAGTGAAGAATATCAAATGTCTATGATGGGAGAGTTGAAATTCTTCTTAGGTCTTCAAATTCACAACAACACAATGGCATATTCATATCTCAGGAGAAATACCTCAAAGATGTCCTCAAGAAATTCGGCATGCAAGATTGCAAAGGTGTCAAAATTCCTATGCCCACAAATGGCCATCTATGCAATCGATGAAAATGGTATTGACTTGATCACAAGGTATACCGCTCCATGATTGGTTCTTTATTGTACTTATGTGCATCTAGGCGGATATAATGCTTAGTGTTTGCATGTGTGCCCGATTTCAAGCTACAATCAAGGAATCACACCATAAGGTGTGAAGCATATTCTTCGATATCTAGCTCACACACCAACACTAGGATTATGGTACCCCAAGGGTTCTACTTTTGATCTCTTTGGATATTCTCGACTCGACTATCTTTGGTGATCGTGTGGACCGCAAGTCAACATCTGGTACTTGTCATTTCCTCGGACGATCTTTGGTCTGTTGGTCCTCGAAGAAACAGAACTGCATATCACTGTCCACTGCGGAAGCTGAATACATTGCTGCTGGCTCGTGTTGTGCTCAATTACTATGGATGAAGCAAACCCTCAAGGACTACGGCATCAACGTGAAGAATGTGCCTCTCATCGTGACAATGAGAGTGCCATCAAGATTGCTCACAACCCAGTTCAGCACTCGAAAACAAAGCACATTCAAATTCGTCATCATTTTCTTCGTGATCATGTGTTGAAGGCGACATCTCCATCGAAAGCACGTGAAGATCAAGAACAGCTAGCTGATATCTTCACTAAGCCCTTGGATGAGAAGAAATTTAGCAAGTTGCGGTGTGAGCTAAATATCTTAGAATCTTGAATGTTCTTTGAAAAGGACACACATCCTAACACTTATGCAAAATTGATGACTTAGATGTGCAACACATGAAGAAACGCTTTTCTTCAATCAATGAAGAATAACACTCTAAGTGTGAAGAAATTAATGAAGAAATTGATTCTCGTAACCCTACGACAATTGTACGCTGTGTCTGAAATCATCATTCTTATACGGTGGGTCACGCCACCACCAAAGTTGAAATCTTCAATTTGAGTTTTTCCTCGCTTTTGAAATTCTTCAGTTTTTCAAATTCTTCAACTTTGCAAAATCTTCACTATTTCCGCTGCCTTTCTTCATTGGCTATATATATATATGGGTTTATGTCCTCTACAAAGATTCACTTATGGCTATTTCCTCAAGTCGCTTTTTATGCTAAGTGAATGTGATCGGACCCTTCCCTCTTTGCTATACTCAACCCAATCCATTCACAAATTCTTCATGTGCGCTCGCTTTGAAACTGCTCAAATTCTTCACCGTGTCCTTGACAATCAAGAAATTGCAATGGACCTTTTAAAACGAATCTTATACAAACCTTCGCTTTTACCGCTCAAACCGTTCCGCATCCCACGATGCACTATTATATTCACCCACGATCGTACACGATCTCCACTACACAGTACGTGGGTGACACATGTCGTGACAAGGGAAGTGGTCAGGGGTATGTTCGTCCTAAATCTTCGGACGATCCGTTTTTCATCGTGTCTATAAATACCCCTCTCTCTCCCTTCCTCACTCTTTTACTCCGCTCAACCTCTCTCTCGCCAGGTTCCTCAAAACCCTAAGCGCCGCCGCTACTCCATCGTCGCGGTGAGGAAAAGCTTCATCGCCTTGACCTCGCCGCCGACGCATTTCGCTACCGATCATGGAAATCTTCACTCATTGCCGCCGTAGCTGTCTTCCTCAGCCAAGTTAGGGCGTGGAAGATCTGAACGGACAAACTTCCCAACTGTTCTTCTCAGTTCGTCGTGTTCCTCACTTCGGGTAATTAAAAGTTACTTTTATTACTCGCTTTGATTCTCAAATTTTCTTCAAATTCTTCAAAGGTGTTTATTCCTCAAATCTTCACACATATGAACACCTCAAATCTCTTGACTCGTTTCTCTAAGCTATGATTTTCTTCAAGATTCCTCAATTGTGTGGATCTTCGATCTGCACAACTCGAACCTAAGACAAAGAACGCTAATTGAAATTCTTCAAGGCTCAATCTGGTCAAAATCCTCAAAACTTGTTCTTTTTGAAAAACCTTCTGAGAACGCATATGACCTCTCCAAATTCCTCGCACCTATACTCTATTCACAGGTACAAATGTCCGCTGCTGAATCCCTAGGTTCTCATCAACTTAACTCATTTGCAGCGTTCCTCGAAGAAAAACTGCACACTTCTTCAGAGAACTCAATTGTTCAATTTCCTCAACTGAAGAAAATGGCGACGGTAAGAAACCGCAGAAGGGAGGAAAGAAACCAGAGGTTATGACAGCATTTGAAATCCCTGAGGATATATATGCTGACTACTGCACACCAGATGATGAAACCAAAAACCAACGCAAGGTGCGTATTCAGAAGATTGAACGGAGATGGGCACGGGAATGGAAGGAATACAGATATGTAACTCCTAAGTACATGAAGAAATTCGCTTTAAATCCTCCATGCCCAAGAGCTCCTTTGGCACCGCCAAATAGCTGATCCCACTAGCGCCAAACGCGGTGAGGACTTTCCCGAGGAATGGGCTAAACGCCAAGCAAAATTGGCAAAGCAAGCAAAGGAGGCAAAGAAGAAATTCAATGAGGATTCTCGCCACTGCCATCACATCGAGGTCTCGGTCAAACCGAGGAAATCAATGCAAAAGAAGCCTGCTCATAAGCCAAATGCTTCATCATCTACGCCCTCACGGCCAAGTTCCTCAAAGAGCACCTTCCAAGCAAATTCCTCAAACTGCTGCTGCTCCACCAAAGTCCTCAACAGCTCCGTCAAAACCTTCGGGTTCCTGTGCACCTAGCTACATGTCAACGGACTGCTGGATTTTCAATTGCCTCGTGCATCTCTCGCAAGTTCCTCGGCAGCTCCAACTTCCTCAATAGGTCCGACTCATTTGAAGACCAAAGCAACAATGGTCGAGGTCCTCGGCCTAGCCCGACGAAGAAAATGGTTGCATTCCATGTGCCATCTGATGATGAGGCATCTGATGAAGAACTCGCAGAAATCATCAGAGACCGACAAGCAAGGGCCGCTAGAGCCAAAGGTACATCTGTGCCACTGCTATTGGACCCAAAGATAGTCCTCGACTTTATTGATCTCCGCACAATGATCCCAATACCCCTCCGCTCGATCTTCACTTGACACCTGGGTCAAAGTCATATGTTGACTCACTTCATAGCTGAAGAAAAATGGAAGGATGAAAAGGCGAGGGAAATCAAAAGGCTCAATACAGAAGGAGAAGTTCCTCAAGAAAAACATTGTCAAGATGACACACGAGGAGCTTCTCCAAGTCCAGATCGAAATTCAAAACCTCAAAGAAAAACTTCGATTCATTCAATGCTGATTGGCAAGGAGCCAAGGACAGATTCGTCAACTGACGAAGAATCTCACAAATGTTCTTTGTCCCATTGCAAAGATGAAATTCCTCAGTGAAGCCTCAGTTCAGCCTGCCGAAGAAAATGTTGATTCCGTGGCTGATGATCCCATCCCAGCCGCTGAAGAATTGCTGTGGCACCCACTAGTGGTGCGCTCAAGAAAGCTACTCAAGTCGTGGCAACTCGCATCGATTGCGCTGAAGAAATCGCTCAAGTCAGGCAACTGCATCGATATGCGCTGAAGAAATTGCTCAAGACAGGGGAATCTGCATCGCTTGCTCCTCCTGCACCTACTCCAACTCCAATTCTTCCATCCGCTTTGGATGTGAAGAAAACCAAGGCTGCAGAACGAGTCAGCTGTGAAGAAAAGGAAAGCATCACCGCGTCAAATTCTTAATTGCGAAGAAAATGAAGCAAATGGCCAGCTCTGTTGAAAACCCAATTGATGCTATTCCAATTTCCTCCATACCTTCAAAGGAAGTAGTTCCTTTTGGAGAATAATATGAGGTGCCAACCGGATCTGATGAAGAACATCAATCTGCTGCTTCATCAGAGCAGCTTGATGAAGAAATTGAAGTGGATGTCATCCCTTCAACTCCAGTTATTCCTCATCGGACTATGAAATTCCTCAGTCGGTGTCGAAGAAATTGAAGATGAAGATGTGGATATTGGATGCACCACACCAGTTATCAATGATGACTTTTGGGAAAGTCAACATCCCAATACTCCTCTCTTCACCCCGCTCCAACAAGTTCCTCACTCCCCCGCATGCAATTTGTCCAAATAGACTACTGAAGAAAATCAACCCACGGGTTACGTGCATGAAGAAATTCCAGCCACTAGTCTTGATGAAACTGCCGCTTCTGCTAATCCTCGCATCGCAAGTTGAGGACCAAAAATTCCTCAAGTCGATGAACCTGAACTTACGATTCCCGAGGTGGTGATGCAACTCATCGACACCCCTCCGCCCAAGCGTAAGAATCCGTTCTCAACCAAGCAAAAGTTCAAGGCTGAAGATTTCTTTGCCGAGCACGTGTTCTTCATCGAATATAATCCTTATGATTCTGCTCGAATTAGGAAGAGGCGCTCGGACCGCCACCAAGCCAACTTCTATTCCTCGCTGCTTTTCAACAAGGATAAAATCTTGATCATGCTCATATTCCTCATGTGGATATGGAGTCACCGCCAGAGCTTTGAGCCTGTCCTCTGTTCTTCACGACGCAGGACTTCTAAGCTTCAGACCGATATTTGTGGACCGGAACGAAGAGCTAATTCTTGATTCTATGCAACCTCAAGATATCACCGGAGACGCCAAGACGTCAATTCATGGGTCTTAGATTGGATGACCGAAAACACTCACTACAAGGCACCTGCAATTGAATTGCTTCGCGTTTCTACCACTCAGTCCTCCGCTTGATGGTGCACGTCGGATCTATGAAGAAAAGGAACTTTCAAATCACTATATGCAAGTGCTGATGAAGCCATTGAAGCCAAGGCAGGCACCAAGAACCAAATTCCTCGTCAAGGAATTATTATATGTGCCTCGGACCGCCTATCGAATCTTGACGAAGACTATGAGTCCTATCAAAGGCCACGACTCGAACGATGAAGAAGTCGTTGGCATCATGAAGAATATGCTTTGCAATATCATCCATGGCGTTCCGTCAATTTCCATGATTTCTTCATGAGGACTCGCTAACATTGCCATGTCACCATTTGAGCTGAAGCCTTATGCGCCTTTGGATTATGAGATTCATCGTGTCAAGGTCCTCACTCAATTACAAAGTCGATACTTTGAACCATCGCAGCTACTTGTTGGAAATATGCCCTAGAGGCAATAATAAATTAGTTATTATTATTATATTTCCTTGTTCATGATAATCGCTTATTATCCATGCTATAATTGTATTGATAGGAAACTCAAATACATGTGTGGATACATAGACAACACCATGTCCCTAGCAAGCCTCTATTGGCTAGCTCGTTGATCAATAGATGGTTACGGTTTCTAACCATGGACATTGGATGTCATTGATAACGGGATCACATCATTAGGAGAATTATGTGATGGACAAGACCCAATCCTAAGCCTAGCACAAAGATCGTAGTTCGTATGCTAAAGCTTTTCAAATGTCAAGTATTTTTCCTTAGACCATGAGATTGTGCAACTCCCGGATACCGTAGGAATGCTTTGGGTGTACCAAACGTCACAACGAATCGGGTGACTATAAAGGTGCACTACAGGTATCTCCGAAAGTGTCATTGGGTTGGCACGAATCGAGATCGGGATTTGTCACCCGGTTAACGGAGAGGTATCTCCGGGCCCACTTTCGGTAGGACATCATCATAATGTGCACAATGTGACCAAGGGGCACGGGATGATGTGTTACGGAACGAGTAAAGAGACTTGCCGAAACGAGATTGAACAAGGTACCGGATACCGACGATCGAATCTCGGGCAAGTACAATACCGCTAGACAAAGGGAATTGTATACGGATCGATTGAGTCCTTGACATCGTGGTTCATCGATGAGATCATCGTGGAACATGTGGGAGCCAACATGGGTATCCAGATCCCGCTGTTGGTTATTGACCGGAGAACGCCTCGGTCATGTCTACATGTCTCCCGAACCCGTGAGGGTCTACACACTTAAGGTCTGGCGACGCTTAGGGTTATAAAGGAAGTTTGTATGTGGTTACCGAATGTTGTTCGAGTCCCGGATGAGATCCCGGACGTCACGAGGAGTTCCGGAATGGTCTGGAGGTAAAGATTTATATATGGAAAGTTGTTGTTCGGGTTCCTAAAAGTTCGGGTTTTTTCGGTATTGTACCGGAAGCTTCTGAAGGTTCCGGAGGATTCGGAGGGGTCCGGAGGTCCGGAAATTGTTCCACCACGTCCAATACAGTAGCATGGGCTGTAGGGGGCGCCCTAGCCATAATGGGCCAAGGGCACCAGCCCCCAAGGCCCATGCGCATGGGAAGGGGGAAACCCTAAGGGGGAGGGCCTCCACTTGACTTGGGAGGCACTCCTCCCCCTCTTGGCCGCCCCCAAGTCCCATCTAGGGCTGGCCGCACCCCTTGGGGTGGGAAACCCTAAAGGGGCGCAGCCCTCTTTCCCTATATATACTTGAGGTTTTGGGCTGCCCAACACACATGAGTTCTCTCCCTCTTGGTGCAGCCCCGCCTCCTCCTCCTCCTCTCCCATGGTGCTTGGCGAAGCCTGCGGGATTGCCACGCCTCCATCACCACCATGCCGTTGTGTTGCTGTTGGATGGTGTCTTCCTCAACCTCTCCCTCTCTCCTTGCTGGATCAAGGCCCGGGAGACGCCACCGGCTGTACGTGTGTTGAACGCGGAGGTGCCGTCTGCTCGGCACTAGGATCTCCGGTGATTTGGATCACGACGAGCACGACTCCTTCAACCCCGTTCTCATGAACGCTTCCGCTTAGCGATCTACAAGGGTATGTAGATGCACTCTCCTTCCCTCGTTGCTAGTTTCTCCATAGATAGATCTTGGTGACACGAGGAAAATTTTGAATTTCTGCCACGTTCCCCAACAAAGGGTATCGAGAGCTAGGTCTATTATGTAGATTCTTTGCACGAGTAGAACACAAAGTAGTTGTGGGCGTTGATAATGTTCAATATGCTTACCGTTACTAGTCCAATCTTGTTTCGACGGTATTGTGGGATGAAGCGGCCCGGACCGACCTTACACGCATTTCCACGTGAGATGTGTTCCACAATCGACATGCACTTGGTGCATAAGGTGGCATAGCGGGTGCCGCCTCTCCCACTTTAGTCGGAACGGATTCGATGAAAAGGGTCCTTATGAAGGGTAAATAGCAATTGGCATATCACGTTGTGGTTTTATGTAGGTAAGAAACGTTCTTGCTAGAAACCCATAGCAGCCATCAGAAACATGCAACAACAATTAGAGGACGCCTAACTTGTTTTTGCAGGTATGCTATGTGATGTGATATGGCCAAGAAGAATGTGATGAATGATATGTGATGTATGAGATTGATCATGTTCTTGTAACAGGATTCACGACTTGCATGTCGATGAGTATGACAATCGGCAGGAGCCATAGGAGTTGTCTTTATTTATTGTATGACCTGCGTGTCATTGAACAACGCCATGTAATTACTTTACTTTATTGCTAACCGGTGGCCATAGTAGTAGAAGTAATAAGTTGGCGAGACAACTTCATGGAGACACGATGATGGAGATCATGATGATGGAGATCATGGTGTCATGCCGGTGACAATAATGATCATGGAGCCCCGAAGATGGAGATCAAAAGGAGCAATATGATATTGGCCATACCATGTCACTACTATATAATTGCATGTGATGTTTATTATGTTTATGCATCTTGTTTACTTAGAACGACGGTAGTAAATAAGATGATCCCTTACACAAATTTCAAGAAGTGTTCTCCTCGACCGTGCACCGTCGCTACTGGTTCGCTTCTAAGCACCACGTGATGATCGGGTGTGATGGATTCTTACGCTCACATACAACGGGTGTAAGACAGATTTACACAAAGAAAACACTTGGGGTTAACTTGACGAGCCTAGCATGTACAGACATGGCCTCGGGAACACAGAGACCGAAAGGTCGAGCATGAGTCGATAGTAGATACGATCAACATGAAGATGTTCACCGATGTTGACTAGTCCGTCTCACGTGATGATCGGACACGGCTTAGTTGACTCGGATCATGTAATCACTTAGATGACCAGAGGGATGTCTATCTCGAGTGGGAGTTCATAAGATGAACTTAATTATCTTGAACATAGTCAAAAGACCTTTTGCAAATTATGTCGAAGCTCGCTTTAGTTCCACTGCTTTAGATATGTTCCTAGAGAAAATATAGTTGAAAGTTGACAAGAGCGCTTATGCGACAAAGAATAGCTTATGTCCTTAATGCACCGCCACAGGTGTCTTTGAACCCCAAACGTCGTCTGTGGATGTTGCAAACATCGGACATACACGCTTTTGATAACTACATGATAGTTCGGTTAAACGGTTTAGAGTTGAGGCACCAAAGACGTTTTCAAACGTCATGGAACATATGAGATGTTTCGAGGGCTGAAATTGGGATTTCAAGCTCGTGCCCACGCCAAAAGGTATAAGACCTCCGACGATTTTCTTAGCCTACAAACTAAGGGAGAAAAGCTCAATCGTTGAGCTTGTGCTCAGATTGTCCGAAAGTGCAACAATCACTTGAATCGAGTGGGAGTTGATCTTCCAGATGAGAAAGTGATGTTTCTCCAAAGTCACTACCACCAAGTCGCTAGAGCTTCGTGATGAACTATAACATATCGAGGATAGATATAATGATCCCTTGAGGTATTCGCGTTGTTTGACATCACGAAAGTAGAAGTCAAGAAGAAGCATCAATTGTTGATGGTTGGTGAAACCACTAGTTTCAAGAAGGGCAAGGGCAAGAAGGGATACTTCATGAAACAGCAAATCAGCTGCTGCTCTAGTGAAGAAACCCAAGGTTGAACCCAAACCCGAGACTAAGTGCTTGTAGCGACCGAATTCAATGGATCAAGTCTACGTGCTTCGTGTCATCCTCGGATCGGTATGTCGACACACACAATACTCAAGGATTTATAACAGAGGTAAATCACATGTATAAAGTAACGAAAAACTATTACCTCAATCCAAAATATAGCGGAAGCTTAACAAGGTTGTGGATTCCCATCAACACCAACGGCAAAGTTGAGTATAGGAAATCGTAACCCTAACGTATCACTTACTCGTCATTCGAGAAGTGCGCAACATGAAAAGTTGCAGCCCGAAAATGGGTCAACACATGGAATATGCCGCAATGTAACACATAGAGAGTAATGAAAGAATAAGCTATACTACATGCATATATGGCTGGTGGAAAGCTCTATGGTTACAGTTTTTGCAAAAAGCCAATTTTTCCCTACTGCAAAGGAATACGTTTATTTAACTATCATGGTGGTTGTTGAACATTGAGAATGGTTGACAGCATCCTCAATCCCAATTAAAAGTACTCATTAAACCCAAAACAATTATATTAAGTAACGTGATGAGATCAACAGGATAATCCAAGAACTAGATACTCAAAATGTCCATAACCGGGGACACGGCTAACCATGATTAGTTTGTACACTCTACAGAGGTTTGGCGACTTTTCCCCACAAGACTCGATCGCCTCCGTTTGGTTTCTCGCACTACATGGTGTTTGAGAAACGGATGACCGAGACATAGTCTTTCAGAAGCGCTAGCACCTTACATGTGGGTAGACTGTACCAACCTACATCCCCTACATCACCTAGCCTACCCGTAAGAGTTCGCACAACTTAGTCAACTATGCCAGAGCCCATAATGGCTTGTGGCTGCACACGGAAGTTACTAGTTTGAATAATCTTATGATCCCTTTGGGCCTGGGTGGCGGTCCGAAGAAATACAGGCAAATCCTGTCTACCTGTGTGCCTTGACAGGCAAGTCTGGAATAGCCAGTGCCTCACCACCCAGATGTGTGTTTAAGTTGCCACCTTAAATAAACCATTAATAACAATCTCACATCTGTCATGGATATTCACTCACCCAATCCACGCCTACTAGCATAGCATAGCATAATAAGCAAACGAGAAGTAACTCCCAAAGTTTCATAAGTAAAACAGTAATAGGTACTACCTCAATCTACTTCCCATCCCACAATTTAATTAGATCCTAATCATGCAAGTGTTTGAGGAATAGATCTAATGCATAAAACCGGGTAGTAGAAAAGGTATGATCAAGTGTTACTTGCACGCAAAGTTGATGAAGATGATTCACACTCAAAACTCGTGATAGCTCTACTCGTCACACTCCGGTCAATCTATCGTAATCAAGCAATAGTAACCACACATAAGCAATCACTCAAAAGATCGGAAAGAACGAAGAAAACAATTCGGAAAACGTCAAAACCAAATCAAATAATTCTTGCAGCATAAAACAATTTCTAACAGTACCAAAATTATGTGACTTTGGCCTTATCAGAAAGTTTAGGTCAAGAGCTTCGATTAGCAAAAAGAATCAACTAAATCGGAGTTACGAAACTCAAGTTATGATCAAACAAAGTGCAAATACAAATCTGTTTGAATTCAAATTTTAAAACTTTCAAAAACATGTTTGAGTTGGATTACTGGATAGAGGAGATCATAACGAAGAAGTGGGTGTTGGTTTCGTTGGATTCTGACTTACGAGTAAAAAGTTATGATCGTTTGAAGATTAGGGACTACGAATAGGTCCATTTCGGAAATTAAAAATAAAAAGAAAAATCTATCGAGCGAACGCTCGCTAAACAAAACCGGAAAGAAAAACCGGCGAGAAAACCGATCTAGGGTTTCGGAAAGGAAACCGAAACGAAAAACCGATCTAGAAACGGAACGGAAACCGATCTAGAAAACCGATCTAGAAAACGTGACGCCAAGGCTGAGGCTAGTACCTCGAAGAGGCGAGGGCTCCATGCGGCACAGAGGGCGGCGGCAAGTGGCGGGCGGCGCTGGTGAGGGGCGGCGGCTATGGCGGCGGGCAGAGGGCGGCGGCGGGCTATGGGATGGGCGGCACAAGGTGGCACTGCTTCTGGCTTCAGAGAGGAGAGGAGAGGAGAGGAGAGGAGAGGAGAGTTGATTTGATGTGTTGGAGGGGGGGGGTGCTTGGGTATTTATATTGGGGAGGGGAAGGGTTTTGCTTGGGGTAGGGGACAAGAAATAGATTAGGATTAGGAATCCTAGGAATAAAAAACGGAATAACAAAACGGGGTCAAATCTACTAGGAATCGTAAAAGAATAGGAAACTTGGGGCTCCTGGCTCCCCTAGGTGCGTGGTGCGTTGGCCTTGTGGCCCTTGGCCGGCCGGTGGCTTGTGTGGCGGCTTGGGCCTTTGGCCCAAGGCGCCAAGGCCCCTTTTTTTTGTTTTTTTTAAAAATTTACTGCATTTAAATAAAAATAATAAAACCAAATAAATAATTATATTATATAGGCATATAATATATCAAAATTTTCAGAAAAAGATTTCCTACATGATGAACATTATTCTAGCTTCAAATAAAATCCACACAAATTCAAATAAAGCAAAGAGTGCTATTGCTCTAATAAAATCCAACAAAAATCATTTTTAAAATACCAAAATGACTTCAAATTAATTTCTCTCCAATTTTCTCGAGGTAGGGAATTATGTTACCCTATTTTACATATATTTTATTTTTGGAGAAAAATAATTTGAATAAAAATCAAATAACTCCAAATTGAAAATAAATTCAAAAGAACTTTGAATTAAATTCTTTGAAACTCCCAACTCATATTTCATATGTTTTGAAGAAGTCATTTTATCTTCGCTCGTGAAAATCATTGAGTTGCATAAAGTTTCAGAATTGGAAATATTCTCAAATGAAATTCAAATATTTCCAACACCCCTTGTCATTTAAATAAATGGGAGAAGTCATGTCATCTTTTCTCCAGGGTTTTGTGATGAAAAGAGTTTGAATTCCCGAAGAGCATAAAAGCAAAAATGAAAGTTTGGGAAAGTCCTTTTATTCCCTCTCATTTAACTTTCAAAAGGTTTGAATTCACTCACTTTCACCAATCAATCAAGCAATCAACCAAAACTATCTATTTGTTTATAACATTCCAAAATTTAGAATTTTGGGATGTTACAAACTACCACCCTTAAAAGGAATCTCGTCCTCGAGATTCGAAGAGGCTAGCAAGAAATAGGTTAGGGTTTGGGGGTCTTCAAAATCCATCGATCGTCTCCGGGGTCTTGGGTGCTACCACCCTTAGAAGCTTGGTTACGGTTCCATCAAAACTCATATACTCCATCCTTATCGCTGATAAAGGTCGGTCTTCTCAAATTGTAAGGAAAATTCCTTCTCTGGGCTCTTCCGGTAGTGGCATAATCTTTTCCTCAATTCTTTTGTCCTTTTATCTTGGTAAGGTTATCCAGAAACTGGGTCTTCTTAGCTGACGGGTCTGGCGCCAATTCTAAACAACTATCGATATCTCCTGGTGGTCAACAATTTATGGTTTCTCCTGCAGAAAATGGGTCTCGGTTGAACCTCACCGTATATCCTACGGTTGGCAACAACTGCTTTGTACAAGGGAAAATACTTATACCATTCTAAGGTTTAAACAAGGTTTAATATCGCTGCCTTGCAACTATAGGTAAGTCACTCAGATTTACTATCCCATATAGCAAAGCGAATAATAAGAGTAAGTCGGTATGGTGATCAATCCATCCCGCACCCAAATCATTACCTTGTACATGGTTTAGCGAATCTCGCATTCTAACACTCGGTCATCCTCACAAGCATTGCAGAATTTCTCTTGTCGATTTAACCAAGTTCGGAAAATCCATTGATTCTCGCAAGCCAAACAAACATCTATCGTTCCTTAACAACTCTCGTGTTTTATGTAAACTCCTATAGAATCGTCGGTTGATACAAGTCGTAACTCTTCCAGGGTTTCTCCTTCAAAGAAGAGTGTGCTTGCTTCTTGGCAAGGTCCCGGGGCCTATGGGTTATGGCCCATCTCATCACTTGCAAATCTTGAACTCATCATCCGGAAACTGATCATTATCCCAACATCCAACTTCCCGCATACTTAAAATCCATCCAAATGTAATCCTCTTTTCCTTATATTTGCACCAAACGGGACATGATTACTCAGACTCTTCATGGAGTTCCCATTGATCCATACTTCCAACATCATACCTCCTTTATATCGAATAGTAATTCATCTCTTCATCCTCGTGGGATGTCCCACATACCGAGATAAAAACTTATACTTATGAAGTCCGTACTCCACTTCGCGGAACATCATTATCCTTTCCTGGGTCAAGCGTTCTTACAGGGGAATATTGGCCATCTCTGCATGGCACTTCTTCAATTTGGGAAACGTGAAACATATCATAAACTCCTGACAGTCCTTCGGGTGACTCCAATTTGTTAGCCAATTCTCCCATACGTTCCAAACTCCGTATGGTCCTACAAATCTCGGGGCTAACTTTCCCTTAACTCAAATCGTTTAACTCCTCGCAGAGGGGTCACATGAAGATATGCTATGTCTCTGCTTCATAGACTACCTCCTTGCGCTTTTGAGTCTTGCATAACTATTCTCGCTGGATCGAGCTACCTTCAAATTTATCTCGGATCAACTTAACATTCTCTTGACTCCTTGATCATATTTGGTCCAAAACAACTCGACGGTCTCCAACTTCATCCCACATCAACGGTGTCTTGCTCCTTCTCCCATACAAAGCTTCAAAAGGGGCCATCTTCAAACTGGCTGGGTAACATTGTTGTATGAGAACTCCGCGTAAGGTAGATTATCATCACTACTAGATCCAAAATTTAGCGCACACGCTCTCAACATGTCCTCCAAAATCTGATTGACTCTCTTGATTTATCCATCCGTCATGGATGAAAGGTGTCTTGAACTCTAGCCTAGTTCCCAAAGTCCGGTGCAGCTGATTCCAAAACTTTGAGGTAAATCGTGTTCCTCTACGATGGTCCTCGGAACTCCATGCGCATATACGATCCTTGTCAAATATATCTTGGCCAACTTCACACTTGTATAGGTGGTTTTTCACTGGAATAAAGTGAGCCACTTTGGTCAAGCTATTCAACTACTACCCAGATAGAATCATATCCCAATCGGGTTATGGGAAATCTGGAAATGAAATCCATGCCAAGCTTATCCTACTTCCATTCGGGTATCGGCATAGGCTGCAATAATCCTGCTGGCTTCTGATGCTCTGCTTTTACTTTCTCCGCATACATCACTTACGACTACATACTCCGCAATATCCTTCTTCATACCAGTCCACCAGAAACACTCCTTCAAATCCAAATACATCTTGGTGTTTCTAGGGTGAATCGAGTATGGTGAGTCATGAGCCTCCTGAAGTTTTAACTTCCTGATCTTTGCATTATTGGGTACATGTACACTGTCCTCAAACCATAAGGTGTCATGCTCATCCTTACGAAAACCTTTGGCTTTTCCTTTGCTCATCCTATCTTTTACCTCAGCAATCTCTTTGTCATCCTTCTGAGCTTCACGGATCTTTCTCAACAATGTAGACTGAACTTCCATTGATGCAACAAAACCTTTTGGGAATAATCTCCAATCAAAGTTCCCTGAAAATCCTCGGCTAACTCCTTTGATAATCCTCCGATTATGAGGGTATTCGTCCTTGTGTTCTTTATGGTTGTGTGCTATTTCTCCAAAAATCTTGCATGCGCATGGTTTCTTCATATCCTTTCCATAAGGCTTCAACTTCTGGGACACAAACCGAGACTTTAGCAAAGTCAACTTAAATTCTTCCCAAGTGGTTACTCCCGGCCACATTGATGGTTTGGTACATCCTCCACTAGATAGCAGCACCTCTTTCAAAGCAATCAAGAGCATGCTTTGGGTCATATCCTTTCCGGCTATAGGGTTATTCTCCATGTGATCCTCCATGTTCGAATCCATCCATTCTGTCTCCAATTGACTCATTGGTCCGCATAATACAAGCTCATCTCCATCCATCCTCTAATGGGTCCATGGGTTTGGGGTGGGATAAGAGAGATCGAGAGGGATGCACACAATACAAACAATGGTTTTGAAAAGACAGATTTTATTGTGGCAGCCGGAAAACATCAAACAAATGACAGCTCACAATCGTCGCATCTAACGAGGTATGTAACAGGGTTTGGTCTTCTAACGGTCAATAAATCTTCAAAGTCATCAAACTCTTCCAATCTTGATCATGTCTCCGATGGCTCCTTCCGATCATGCTTGTCCTTCTCAAGTTCTTTTGCGGATCATCTCTATTGACGCCAAGTCTCTCGCGACGCCCTTCAATATTTCGGAGTTACGTTCCAACCGCCGGTTTCAACATCCTTGACATGATCGATGATCCTACTATCCTTCGCCATCACAAATCTCCGGTATCTCGATGTTTTGCTCCTTCATCTTGTCTACTTTCAGCTTCGGGTCCCGAGTTCTTCACGAACCGCTTCCTTATCAAATATCGCTTCGCAGATCCACCTTAAACTTCTTCATGTAATACTCGGATCCCGGTAATACACCAGCTAAGGTTAAAACTCCAACGTTTGCAGATAGATGCTCCATCAGCCTTTCTACCATCCAATCCTTCCATGCATCTGCATGCTTAACTCCGCACGGTGACAATAGCATAGGCGGGCGATAACATCATGGATAGTGTGTTTACGCTCTTGTCATTTTCATGAGCTATCATTCCATAGTTGATATCTCCCGCCTTTAGGGTTTTCTGACAAAGCTTTGAATTCTAATGTTCCATGTTCCAGTCTTTCTCCGATACACCTTGATCTCGGTTATTGATAACTTCCATAGTCCGCCAAGTTCCATAAGCGTAACCTTCCTAGGTCATACAAATCCGAATTTATTTGGAGCCTTCAAATCTCCTAGTCTTGAGTCTTCACCGTTGTAGTTTCCGTTTACACGGTAAAATCATCTTCATTCCAAATGGTCTTAGTTGTCCGATATCTTGTCTCCTTGGAGTGGTCTCACCACCAAATCTTCGAGTGGTCAAAAGGGAAAAGGGTATGGTCTCACTAAAAAGGAATATTTGAATAAGCTCAGAAGAGAAGAGAGGTAAAAGATCTTTTTGAAAAAGAAAGTTGTAGAGAAAAATCTTTCCTATGGGCTTGCCATTTTCTAGGGTCACGTCCTACAGTCAACATGTGCTCTGATACCATCTTGTAGCGACCCGACCGAATGGATCAAGTCTTCGTGCTTTCGTGTCATCCTCGGATCGGTATGTCGACACACACAAGACTCGAAGGATTTATAACAGAGGTAAATCACATGTATAAAGTAACGTAAAAACTATTACCTCAATCCAAAATATAGCGGAAGCAACAAGGTTGTGGATTCCCATCAACACCAACGGCAAAGTTGAGTATAGGAAATCGTAACCCTAACGTATCACTTACTCGTCAGTTCGAGAAGTCTCGCAACATGAAAAGTTGCAGCCCGAAACGGGTCAGACATGGAATATGCTGGCAATGTAACACATAGAGAGTAATGAAAGAATAAGCTATACTACATGCATATATGGCTGGTGGAAAGCTCTATGGTTACGCTTTTGCAAAAAGCCAATTTTTCCCTACTGCAAAGGAATACGTTTATTTAACTATCATGGTGGTTGTTGAACATTGAGAATGGTTGACAGCATCCTCAATCCCAATTAAAAGTACTCATTAAACCCAAAACAATTATATTAAGTAACGTTGATGAGATCAACAGGATAATCCAAGAACTAGATACTCAAAATGTCCATAACCGGGACACGGCTAACCATGATTAGTTTGTACACTCTACAGAGGTTTCATGACTTTTCCCCACAAGACTCGATCGCCTCCGCTTGGTTTCTCGCACTACATGGTGTTTGAGAAACGGATGACCGAGACATAGTCTTTCAGAAGCGCTAGCACCTTACATGTGGGTAGACTGTACCAACCTACATCCCCTACATCAGCTAGCCTACCCGTAAGAGTTCACACAACTTAGTCAACTATGCCAGAGCCCATAATGGCTTGTGGCTGCACACGAAAGTTACTAGTTTGAATAATCTTATGATCCCTTTGGGCCCGGGTGGCGGTCCAAGAAATACAGTAAATCCTGTCTACCTGTGTGCCTTGACAGGCAAGTCCTGAATAGCCAGTGCCTCAATCCACCCAGATGTGTGTTTAAGTTGCCACCTTAAATAAACCATTAATAACAATCTCACATCATCATGGATATTCACTCACCCAATCCACGCCTACTAGCATAGCATAGCATAATAAGCAAACGAGAAGTAACTCCCAAAGGTTCATAAGTAAAACAGGTAATAGGTACTACCTCAATCTACTTCCCATCCCACAATTTAATTAGATCCTAATCATGCAAGTGTTTGAGGAATAGATCTAATGCATAAAATCGGGTAGTAGAAAAGGTATGATCAAGTGTTACTTGCTCGCAAAGTTGATGAAGATGATTCGCACTCAAAACTCGTGATAGCTCTACTCGTCACACTCCGGTCAATCTATCGTAATCAAGCAAGAGTAACCACACATAAGCAATCACTCAAAAGATCGGAAAGAACGAAGAAAACAATTCGAAAAACGTCAAAACCAAATCAAATAATTCTTGCAGCATAAAACAATTTCTAACAGTACCAAAATTATGTGAATTTGGCCTTATCAGAAAGTTTAGGTCAAGAGCTTGATTAGCAAAAAGAATCAACTAAATCGGAGTTACGAAACTCAAGTTATGATCAAACGAAGTTCAAATACAAATCTGTTTGAATTCAAATTTTAAAACTTTCAAAAACATGTTTGAGTTGGATTCTGGATAGAGGAGATCATAACGAAGAAGTGGGCGTTGGTTTCATGGATTCTCGACTTCACGAGTAAAAAGTTATGATCGTTTGAAGATTAGGGACTACGGATAGGTCCATTTCGGAAATTAAAAATAAAAGAAAAATCTATCGAGCTTAACGCCGCTAAACAAAACCGGAAAGAAAACCGGCGAGAAAACCGATCTAGGGTTTCGAAAGGAAACCAAACGAAAAACCGATCTAGAACGGAACGGAAACCGATCTAGAAAACCGATCTAGAAAGCGTGACGCGGCTGTGGGCTAGTACCTCGAAGAGGCGAGGGCTCCGGCAAGAACGGCGTGAGGGCGGCGGCAGCGGCAAGTGGCGGCGGTTGGTGAGGGGCGGCGGCTATGGCGGCGTGAGGGCGGCGGCGGCTATGTGGGCGGCGGCGGTGGCCTTCTGCTTCTTCTTCTTCTTTGTAGAGAGGAGAGGAGAGGAGAGGAGAGGAGAGGAGAGTTGATTTGATGTGTTGGAGGGGGGGGGTGCTTGGGTATTTATATTGGGGAGGGGAAGGGTTTTGCTTGGGATAGGGGACAAGAAATAGATTAGGATTAGGAATCCTAGGAATAAAAACGGAATAACAAAACGGGGTCAAATCTACTAGGAATCGTAAAAGAATAGGAAACTTGGGGCTCCTGGCTCCCTAGGTGCGTGGTGCGTTGGCCTTGTGGCCCTTGGCGGCCGGGTGGCTTGTGTGGCGGCTTGGGCCTTTGGCCCATAAGGCCAAGGCCCCTTTTTTTTTGTTTTTTAAAAAAAAAATTTACTGCATTTAAATAAAAATAATAAAACCAAATAAATAATTATATTATATAGGCATATAATATATCAAAATTTTCGTAAAAAGATTTCCTACATGATGAACATTATTCTAGCTTCAAATAAAATCCACACAAATTCAAATAAAGCAAAGAGTGCTATTGCTCTAATAAAATCCAACAAAAATCATTTTTAAAATACCAAAATGACTTCAAATTAATTTCTCTCCAATTTTCTGAGGTAGGGAATTATGTTACCCTATTTTCCATATATTTTATTTTTGGAGAAAAATAATTTGAATAAAATCAAATAACTCCAAATTGAAAATAAATTCAAAAGAACTTTGAATTAAATTCTTTGAAACTCCCAACTCATATTTCATATGTTTTGAAGAAGTCATTTTATCTTCGCCGTGAAAATCATTGAGTTGCATAAAGTTTCAGAATTGGAAATATTCTCAAATGAAATTCAAATATTTCCAACACCTTGTCATTTAAATAAATGGAAGAAGTCATGTCATCTTCTCTCCGGGGTTTTGTGATGAAAAGAGTTTGAATTCTCAAGAGCATAAAAGCAAAATGAAAGTTTGGGAAAGTCCTTTTATTCCCTCTCATTTAACTTTCAAAAGGTTTCAATTCACTCACTTTCAGTCAATCAATCAAGCAATCAATCAAATCTATCTATTTGTTTATAACATTCCAAAATTTAGAATTTTGGGATGTTCTGAGCTTTCTGTAATAAGGGGAACAGCCAATCGAGCAAAGATTACCCTAGATACTTGGTAGATAAGAAGGTGGCAAGGTCGATAGAAGTATATTGGATATACATTATGTTAATGTGTACTTTACTAGTACTCCTAGTAGCACCAGGGTATTAAGATACCGGTTCGGTTGCTAAGTGTTAGTAACTCGAAATAAAAGGCTACGGAATAAACGGAGACTAGCTAAAGGTGAGTCGATTTATATGTGTTGGAAGTGTTTCCAAGGTTGATGTGATCAAGCATCGCCCGCTCCCTCTACCATCGAGATTGGTGTTAAACCTAAATAATTGTTATTTGGTGTTTGCGTTGAGCATATACATGATTGGATTATGTCTATCGCAATACGGTTATTCATTTAAGGAGAATAATGGTTACTCTATTTATTTGAATAATACCTTCAATGGTCTTGCACCTAAAGAAATGGTTTATTGAATCTCGATCGTAGTGATACACATTTTCATGCCAAAATATATAAGATAGTAATGATAGTACCACCTGCTTGTGGCACTGCTATTTGAGTCATATTGGTATAAACGCATGAAGAAGCTCCATGTTGATGGATCTTTGGACTCACTCGCTTTTGAAAGGTTTGAGACATGCTAACCATGTCTATTGGTGTATACGCATGAAGAAACTCCATGCAGATGGATCGCTTTGGACTCACTTGATTTTGAATCACTTGAGATATGCAAAACATACCACATGGGCAAGATGACCTAAAAGCCTCGGTTTCAAAGAAGATGGAACAAGAAAGCAACTTGTTAGAAGTAACACATTTTGATGAGTGCAGTCCAATGAATGCTTGAGGCATGCAAAGTGAATATCGTTATGTTCTTCATGATGATTCGAGTAGATGTTGAGTATATTTACTTGATGAAACACAAATCTGAATTATTGAATGGTTCAAGTAATTTCAGAGTGAAGTTTAAGATCTTCGTGACAAGAGGATAGAATGTCTATGATATGATCATAGAGATGAATATCTGAGTTACGAGTTTTGGCACACAATTAAGACATTGTGCAAATTGTTTCACGATTAATACCGCCTGGAACACCATAGTGTGATGGTGTGTCCGAACATCATAGTTGCACCCTATTGGATATGGTGCGTACCATGATGTCTCCTATCGAATTACCACTATCGTTCATGGGTTAGGCATTAGAGACAACCGCACTCACTTTAATAGGGTACCACGTAATTCCGTTGAGATGACACCGTATGAACTATGGTTTAGAGAAACCTAAGCTGTCATTTCTTAAAGGTTTGGGGCTGCGACGCTTATGTGGAAAAGTTTCAGGTTGATAAGCTCGAACCCAAAGCGGATAAAATGCATCTTCATAGGACACCCAAAAACAGTTGGGTATACCTCCTAATTCAGATCCGAAAGCAATAGGGATTGTTTCTTGAATCGGGTCCTTTCTCGAGGAAAAGTTCGTCTCGAAAAGTTGAGTGGGAGGATGGTGGAGACTTGATGAGGTTATTGAACCGTCACTTCAACTAGTGTGTAGCAGTACGGGAAGTTGTTCCCGTGGCACCTACACCAATTGAAGTAGAAGCTTATGATAGTAATCATGAAGTTTCGGATCAAGTCACTACCGAACCTCGAGGGGACGACAAGGACGCCAGCATCGCTTCGTGAGTGGTACGGTGATCCTGTCTTGAAGGTCATGTTGCTAGACAACAATGAACCCACGAGCTATGGAGAAGCGATGGTGGGCCCAAATTCCGACAAATGGTTAGAAGTCGTGAAATCCGAGATAGAATCCATGTATCGTAACAAAGCATAGACTTTGGTGGACTTGCCGATGATCGGCAAGCCATTGAGATGAATGGATCTTTAAGAAGAAGACGGATGTGGACGGTAATATCACCGTCTATGAAGCTCGACTTGTGGCGAAGAGTTTTTCACAAGTTCAAAGAGTTGACTACGATGAGATTTTCTCATCCGTAGCGATGCTTAAGTCCGTCGGAATCATGTTAGCATAAGCTGCATTTATGAAATCTGGCAGATGGATGTCAAAACGAGTTTCCTTATCGGGCCAGAAGGAAAGGTTGTATGTGATACAATCAGAAAGTTTTGTCGATCCTAAGGATGCTAAAATGGTATGATAGCTCCAGCGATCCTTTCTAAGGAATGGAGTAAGCATCTCGGAGTTGGAATGTGCACTTTGATGAGATGATCAAAGATTTTGGGTTTATACAAAGTTTATGAGAAACTTGTATTTCCAAAGAAGTGAGTGGGAGCACTATAGAATTTCTGATGAGTATATGTTGTTGACATATTGATGATCGAAATGATGTAGAATTTCTGGAAAGCATATAGGGTTATTTGAAAGATGATTTTCAATAGAAAACCTGGATTAGGCTACTTGAACAATAAGCATCAAGATCTATAAGATAGATCAAAATGTTTAATAATACTTTCAAATGAGCACATACCTTGACATAATCTTGAAAGTATTCAAGATGGATCGACCAAAGAAGGAGTTCTTGCCGAGTTGTAAGGTATGAAGTTAAGAGTTAAAAGCTCGACCACGGCAGAAAAGAGAAAAAGGATTTAAGGTCGCCCCTATGCTTCGTACATAGGCTCTATAGTATGCTATAATCGTACCGCACCGAAGTGTGCCTTGCCATGAGTCACTATAGGTACAAGAATGATCCAGAATGGATCATTGGACAATGATCAAAATTGTCCTTGGAGTAAATAAGGACATGTTTCTCGATTATGGAGGTGATAAAGAGTTCGGCGTAAAGGGTTACGTCGATGCAAGCTTTAACACCTATCCGAATGACTCTAAGTAGCAAACATGATACGTATAGTGGAACAACCATTTGGAATAGCTCCAAGTGGGGCGTGGAAGCAGCATTTATAATATGACCTAGAAATTTGCAAAGCACACACGGATCTGAAAGGTTCGAGACCCGTTGACTAAAACCCGTTGACTAAAACCTCTCTCACAAGCAAAACATGATCAAACCTCAGAACTCATTGAGCCTAAATCACATGATGATGTGAACTAGTTTAGACACTAGTAAACTCTTTGGGTGTTGGTCACATGGCGATGTGACCTATCGTTGTTAATCACATGACGATGTGAACTAGATTATTGACTCTAGTGCAAGTGGGAGACTGTTGGAAATATGCCCTAGAGGCAATAATAAATTAGTTATTATTATTATATTTCCTTGTTCATGATAATCGCTTATTATCCATGCTATAATTGTATTGATAGGAAACTCAAATACATGTGTGGATACATAGACAACACCATGTCCCTAGCAAGCCTCTATTGGCTAGCTCGTTGATCAATAGATGGTTACGGTTTCCTAACCATGGACATTGGATGTCATTGATAACGGGATCACATCATTAGGAGAATGATGTGATGGACAAGACCCAATCCTAAGCCTAGCACAAAGATTGTAGTTCAGATGCTAAAGCTTTTCTAATGTCAAGTATTTTTCCTTAGACCATGAGATTGTGCAACTCCCGGATACCGTAGGGAATGCTTTGGGTGTACCAAACGCCACAACGTGAATCGGGTGACTATAAAGGTGCACTACAGGTGTATCTCCGAAAGTGTCTCATTGGGTTGGCACGAATCGAGATCGGATTTGTCACTCCGTTAACGGAGAGGTATCTCTGGGCCCACTCGGTAGGACATCATCATAATGTGCACAATGTGACCAAGGGGTTGATCACGGGATGATGTGTTACGGAACGAGTAAAGAGACTTGCCGGAAACGAGATTGAACAAGGTATCGGGATACCGACGATCGAATCTCGGCAAGTACAATACCGCTAGACAAAGGGAATTGTATACGGGATCGATTGAGTCCTTGACATCGTGGTTCATCCGATGAGATCATCGTGGAACATGTGGAGCCAACATGGGTATCCAGATCCCGCTGTTGGTTATTGACCGGAGAACGCCCTGGTCATGTCTACATGTCTCCAACCCGTAGGGTCTACACACTTAAGGTTCGATGACGCTAGGGTTATAAAGGAAGTTTGTATGTGGTTACCGAATGTTGTTCAGAGTCCTGATGAGATCCCGTGACGTCACGAGGAGTTCCAGAATGGTCCTGAGGTAAAGATTTATATATGGAAAGTTGTTGTTCGGGTTCCTAAAAGTTCGGGTTTTTTCGGTATTGTACCGGGAAGCTTCGAAGGTTCCGGAGGATTCGGAGGGGTCCGGAGGTCCGGAAATTGTTCCACCACGTCCAATACAGTAGCATGGGCTGTAGGGGGCGCCCTAGCCATAATGGGCCAAGGGCACCAGCCCCCAAGGCCCATGCGCATGGGAAGGGGGAAACCCTAAGGGGAGGGCCTCCACTTGACTTGGGAGGCACTCCTCCCCTCTGGCCGCCCCCAAGTCCCATCTAGGGCTGGCCGCACCCCTTTGGGGTGGAACCCCAAAGGGGGCGCAGCCCTCTTTCCCTATATATACTTGAGGTTTTGGGCTGCCCAACACACATGAGTTCTCTCCTCTTGGTGCAGCCCCGCCTCCTCCTCCTCCTCTCCCATGGTGCTTGGCGAAGCCTGCGGGATTGCCACGCCTCCTCCATCACCACCATGCCGTTGTGTTGCTGTTGGATGGTGTCTTCCTCAACCTCTCCCTCTCTCCTTGCTGGATCAAGGCACAGGAGACGCCACCGGGCTGTACGTGTGTTGAACGCGGAGGTGCCGTCCGTCTGCTCGGCACTAGGATCTCCGGTGATTTGGATCACGACGAGTACGACTCCTTCAACCCCGTTCTCATGAACTCTTCCGCTTAGCGATCTACAAGGGTATGTAGATGCACTCTCCTTCCCTTGTTGCTAGTTTCTCCATAGATAGATCTTGGTGACACGTAGGAAAATTTTGAATTTCTGCTACGTTCCCCAACACTACCTGCCCCTGATTGAAGTCCTCAAACGGCCAATTGCCTCAGTTGATGAAAAGGGGAAGGCTACTGCTGTGATAGATGAAGGTATTCGTCCATTGGATGGACAGTTTCGCAAAGCAGCATCTTACTCCACCAATGATGACTCTACCACACATGACTCAGCAGCAAATACCTCAGTAAAGCAAAATCCTCAAGGAACTGCACCCAGGGTGATGATTGATCGTGAATTACTCCTCGCCTTCATCGGAAGGTTGATCGTAATCATAAGTGGGTCAAACGCCGCTTTGGTACTCTTCTTTACAATATGACGTCTACTCACAATGCGGTGAAGAAAAACCACTACTACCTTCATGAAACCTTCAAGCGCACTGGGCTGTTCTTTCACATGTCTATAATGAAGAAGAATCGACATCAATGGGTCTCAAGGAAGAATTTGACTGGTCCGCACCTCCTCCAAGAAATTCAAGAAGGTCAAAGTTCCTTCCTTGGTGGCTAGCTCCTATTCTTCATCTCGCGACATCGATGAAAATGAAGATTTGGAAGACACCGCCGCTGGTCCCGCTTCAACAAACAACCCCGATAATGTCGGGCGCCCGCCTTCAACTTAATGCCTCAAGAGCGTTAGTCCTCGGTTTTCGATCCTTTTGGTCATTCGATGACAAAGGGGGAGAAATTTGAGTTAGTCTTCAAGCGGGTCTAGTTTTTGTCTATATACGATTATTTTATTAAGTTACAACTCTCGCTCTTCCAAACCTTTTATTGGATCGAGTTGTAATCTTAAACCCTATGGTGCTTTGATACTTTTGATGCATTATGATTTTGCACTATGCTTCATAGCAAATCTACTTGTGCTCGATACTTTATGTGCTATGATTCCTCATGCTGAATTTCATCAAGCACCATATTTCATCATGCATTTCAAATTCTTCATATTATATGTCAAATGCGTTTATGAATTACAAGATATATGGGTAGATCTCCGTGGTTCCATTCTTCAAGTGTGAATTGCATCAAAAGCAAATTCCTCACTATGCACATCTTCGTGGGGAGTTCTTCTATATCTTGCAATCAAATTCCTCATTATCGGTATTTACAAGTCATATGTTTATCCTCGTTGAAAACTTAACCCATATTGTCATCAATCACCAAAAGGGGAGATTGTAAGTGCATCTAGTGCCCCTTAGTGATTTTGGTGTATTGAAGACTTATAGGTTAAGTAACTAATGCGCTTGTGAGTGTACACAGGTCTATAAGTCTATGAGGAGTTTGATATTTACAGAGAAAGTCGACCCCTAAAATGAAGTTCTTCATCCGAAGACTTTGATATTCGAAGACTTTCTCAAGACTTTGAAAGTGAAGAAATTGGTGTGACCTTGAAGACTTGGTATTCATTTGAGGAACATGAAGCGTGAAGACTTTTGTTTTCGTAGTTTCATTTTCTCTTTCTTGAGTCATAGGAAACACCGCATCGTTAAAGGGGTCGAGGAAATACTAAGGAAAAATTTCCATTTGATGCTCAACTCAAAATCCTACACCTACCAATCCCTTCGAGTGAAGCTTTTGGAAATCTCATACGCTTCGGTCAATTTCTTGATGTGAGACGAAGCTCTTCCGTCACGAGGAATTTGTTCTGACCGAGGAGTTAGGAATTCGCCAGCGAATTGCCTACACAAAGGAGGAACATGATAGCCCCGAGGAATTTGAGAGTCAAATTTCCGACCGTACGTGTTGTACAAGGCCACTGTCCCAAAATATCTTATCCACCTAACGGTCATATCATTGAAGGGCATTTATGTCTTATCATGTCGGCTGCTCCCTAGGCTATAAATAGCCGCCCCTACAACCACTAGCTGGTTGGCTGCTCCGTGAGAACTTGACACTTGTCATTTGAGAGCAACCCATCCTCCGAGGACTTTGAGCGAAAATCATCAAGTGAGGAAAAACCCAAAAGTGAGGAAAACCCAAAACCAAACCCCAACAAACCCAAAGTGATTGAGCATCATCAAGAAATTGATCCCGCGTGGATCCGACGCTTTTTACCTTTGAAGACTGTGCTTCTTCCAGACGGTTAGGCGTCAAGGTCTAGAGCATCCAAGAGGAATTGTGGATTGCCGGGTGACCAAGTATGTGAAGGTTTGGAAGTCGTCTGAAGACTTACCACGAGTGATTGGACGAGGTCTGTGTGACCTTAGTTCAAGGAGAATACGGTGAGGACTTGGTGTCCCGAGCTGCGTGCTCAAGGATCGGGTGTCCGGATCGTGTGTCCTCGAGTTTAAATACTCGGCCGCCCAACCAGACGCATAACCGAGACAACAGCTTGAACTGGTCTACCAAATCATTGTCTTCACCAACCTAATCGGTTCTATTTCCTCAACCCTTTCATTTCCTCATAATCGTGTTGAGTGTTTGTCATATCTGTGTTTGAAGACTTTGATCAAGACTTTCTCAATTTCCTCAGTTCAATTTCTTCATCCGCTTGTCTTCATCTTGTGTTATCCTGTGATTACGCTGCAGTACTGTGATTGTCTTCATTTCATCATGATGACTATGCTTGTAATCTGTTATGCTTACTTGAGTACTTATTCATTGCAAGTATTTCTTCGCTAAGGAATTTCCTCACCAGCAAATTCCTCAGTGAAGAATTCATAAAAATCGCCTATTCACCCCCCCTCTAGTCGATATAACGCACTTTCAGAGGCTCTTGTAATTAGCTGTTGTTTCACTCTTTTCGCTGTACCATATTATCAGATCTATATTGACTTCTTCCAAATGCATAGGAAAGCTCGCAAGGACCAAAAAGTACCTGAACCAAATGCTATGGAAATCTTCAAGGATTGTCACACCAGCAAGACGAAGGGCATGGCTACACCAGTCAAAGCCGCTGTTGTAAGTCCTTAATCCTCATGCCTTTTAACTACTACTTACTCTGACTAGTGCATTGAACTGCATGGTTTGCAACCAATGTCTATTACTCTTTTCAATTTTATACACAATTTTCTTAGCGTATCATTGCACCTTACAAGGTTTAAAAGATAGGAGTGATGTTCCTTTGATCTTGATCTGTAATCTAGTTCTGTGCTAGACTTGCCCACACAACGTTACAATTGCATGTTTGTCTATTCTAAGTTGTTTTGTGATATGAATGATGTCATACTATGCTTGCCGTATTATAAACTTTGTCTCTTTATGCTTAGCTGTTAGTTCATTGTGAAGAAATAGAGAATACATTAGCCATGGTACATGGTCATATGTTTGGAACTTGGTTTTATTATGTACTTTGCAGTAAGATACAACTAATATTTTACATGGGTTCACCGGAATAAGTTTTGTATATAGACCAAAGCTATTTTGTTTGGTTTTGCTGCCTCCTTAATATCTTCTGTTCTGGTACTACTAATGTAAAACTCAACTTTTCAGCAAGCCATGGAAAAAATGGTGGAACCGCCACCTTCTGAAGGTGACGAGGCAACTATAACCGCAATGTCACCTCTTGCTGCAGTGGGTCAGTACCTGTCCACTAACAGTGCCAAAAGCACGTTCCTGCGTAGTACTGGGTTGGTTGTTAAGGCAATCTCGTCCAAACTGCCTCCTGATCAAGATATGCAAGCTCAAAACAATGTTATATCTCAAGGCTCCGCATACGTGTCCATTCCCTAACAGAGACCCTTTGTGAAACAAGGACAGACATTGTTCGATGTCGTCAAGATATGCATGGTTTTGAAACTAGACTATCAGACATTTTCTATGTTGTTGAGGAGCCTAGGAGAAATGAAGGCGAAGGGTGCTCCACCGGACAATACAACATGAAAACGTAACAGTCAGGTCAAATGAACTGAGTTTCTGAACTTCTTGTTGTGCATTTATCTGCCAGACTGTTAACTTTTATGCCAACCTTCCTTTTGTTTTATGGTTGTAATTTGTTTTATTGTGATACAAAATTTGTTCTTAACGTGCAGCCACCGGCTGAAGAAAACAGCAAGCCATTTTTGTATAGTGTAGGGTGTTCCCTATATTTGTACTGGTGGCGATCTTTGATGCCCAGTGGATGTAATCTGTGCAATTGCCTTAATAGCCTAGCGTTAGTTTCGGGCTTATTTATTTCCTACTCTTCTTTTTCCCTGGTTTGCTAATGGCTGCAACAACCATAGGCCATATACGGACCGTGGTAACCTTGACCGTGCTATGGGCCATCGGATAAATGGGCCTCCTACGGGCCATCAGATAAATGGGCCTCCAACGGGCCGTAGAATCGGTGGGCCTCGGGCCGTCGGATAAATGGGTCCACATGGGCCGTAAACGGGCGTAATTGGTATCGGCCCAGCACGGTAACGGGCCGTTAACAGGCCAGAGGACAACAAAGGCTTAATTCTGTCACAGGCATAACGGGTCGTTAATGGGCCAGAATGTAGGATGGGCTGGAAACGGCGCAATGGGTTAACAGGACACAAATGGGCCAATTCTTGCCAGGGGCTGAATTTGGCCCATTAGGGGAACATGTCAGTAACGGTCCGGAAGTAATCGAGGGCCGGAAAGGAGCCCAAGAACGTATGGGCCGTCAGTAGGCCGAAAGCTAATACGGGCTGGAAATGGCCCATGTGAATCATGGACCGTTAATGGGTACAAAGAAATTTACTATTCATTATGGGCTAGAGTCACCCTGGGCCACTAAAGAGCCTAAAGTTACGAAAGGCCTCATATGGGCTAAAAGATGTCGTGGGCCATACATGGGCCGAAAGTGAAATGAGCTGGCACTACTGCAGGATGCTGCTAATGCGACACTACGATCAGAGACCCTTCGACGAAACTGTGTGCAATGCAATAATCGCAAACGGTGGTGTAAAAACCCGTCAAAAAAGGCGCAAAACGTTTGCAATGACGGATGGATCAAACACGGTTCAGATTTTAGTTGAGTGTGCGATTCAGGGCATACGGTTCAGTTCAATTAACCATTTTCGATGAGGAGGAACAAAAGAAACGGGCAGCCAGATGAAGGTGTGTGCGATGTACATCATACGGTTCACTCGGATGAACTGTTTGTGATTAGGCAACACAAAAGAAACGGTCAGCCAGATCAAGGTGTGTGCGATGTATAGCATACAGTTCACTCGGATGAACTGTTTGTGATTAGGCAACACAAAAGAAACGGTCAGCCAGATCAAGGTGTGTGCGATGTACGGCATGCGGTTCACCCGGATGAACTGCTTATGCGTTGAGACAAGAGAATGTAAACGGTTCAATATAACAAATACCATAAATATTGCAAGGCTCAAATTCAAAGATTACAACGACCAAATTCAAACATTGCAAGCTGCGTCATTTCTGAAAAGGGATCAGCCGCTGACAAGTCATGTATGGATTTGGCACAATAACTTCCAATTGCTTTGCCATATGCTCTACCAATACGAAGTTCGACATTTTTGGAGGCACTTCCATTCCACAGTATCAGCCGGCTCTGATAATAATACCATTGATCTTTCCTAATTAAATGCGTGTTCAACCTCAGTACCCTCAGCACCTTTGCTCTGGCAAGAAAGAACCTGGCGAGTGTAATCTCTAGTGGGGTCCCTCGGTAGGAGTTCAAAGTAATATTTGAGAGATGCAGATCCAGACATTCTAGATTGTCATTATAAATATCATCCACCTCCGGGCCTAATATGCACTTCAAAAGAAGAGTACGTGTTAGTTCCTACATGCAGTTTTGAACACTGCTAGACGCCCATTTGGTTTGCAGGATTTGTAAAATACACCAACGTGCCATCTTCGATCTGGCATGATTAACATGGGCATTTGATTACAATCTACTCCCTCCGTCCCATAATGTAAGACATTTTTGACACTACACTAGTGTTAAAAAATGTCTTACATTATGGGACGAAGGGAGTAGAAACATGTAGCCTTCTTCACAAGAGGTTGGATTGGATGAAAAATTCCCTAAGAAAACTAGTACAGATGAATCCAAAGGAGAAATGCTTATGGATGATTGTGACCATATGAATGAAGCAACCAATATGGGTTGGGGGTGTATGTGCTAAAATCCTCCAAAATTCCTTCAGAAATCGTAGTACAGTGTCATTGTAAACTTGGGAAAAGGTGCAAACAATTGAACTCCCTTATGGTTAACATTTAACAGCAAAGGAACATCACCTCGATATATAGCTTATTTAGGCACGGAAAGCATCTCAGGCAACTGACAACTTGGTCCAGGTTGGGGCCGACAGATTCTAGTGCCAAGACCTTCATTGTGCCTAGAGTCTGGGTCAAGCTTCGCTGGATGACAGACGAACATACATCTTCAAAACTAGAAACAATGTTGATATCAAGAAGGAGAGGTATATAAGGCGACTGTTGTACCTGAAAGTTGAAGTATTTGGATGCATTTAGTAGCCCACCACTTTCAATTTCGCACGTAAATGACATTGATTCTTGTTTGACCTTGTTGATCAACTACAAGTAATCTCTCAAGTGAAGGTGTGTCCTGGATGACCATATTGTGGTCCACCTTTTGTGATCTCTTGTTGCAGCACCAGCAACACACATAAATAGTCCGGAGAGTCCTGGAGGTGATGTGCAAGGTACTCGACCAATTCATCGTCTGAAGACAAAGGAACTCGAGTGCAATACAGCCGCAGAGCAGGCGCTACATGTCATCCTTTGGGATGCGGACGAAGACGAGCTCGAGGTGCTTCAGTGGTGGTAGAAAAAGAGCGGGTGCGTCTTTAAGGGGGGGGGTGGCAGTTCATGAACTTGGCGAGGCGCAGCGTGGGCGCGAAGTGGAGCGCGGACGTTGGCAGCAAGCGCATATACCCATCATTATAACTTAGCTTCTCGAGCTGATCTATGGCGCCAGAACCAATCGTCAGGCTTGGCTCGGTCCTTACCATTGGAACGGAACTTGCCCGTGATAAGGCCTTTTATTGGGCCATCGTGACTGCCGAGGATCTGGGAGAACGCATCCAAGCTTTGGCGATAGCCATGGCAGAGCTTGTGGGCATCGAGGAGGTCGACAGGGGTGCGGAGCCATAGGGTGCGCCACCGCCGGGAAAGGGCGGCAGTCCTTGCCCGATATTTGATTGGGAGGAGGTATATGATGACTATAAACATATCATCGGGGAGGTTGTTGATGAAGTCTAGGCCTGCTGGAGTCGCTTGCGGTTCTTTCTCGACCCGCCTCCGCTTGTTGGAAGCCTCGTTCTCCACCTCCTCGGCAGGGCCATAAACCTCTGTCTCCATATTCACGCCGTGCGGTGCTTGCTTCAAGCAGCCTCAAGGCCGCCACTCCTCCGATGGGGCCAAGGCGGCATCCTCGTACACTGACGGCTTTGAGGACTCAGAGAGGCGTCGAGGATGCGAGCGGAGAGAGAGGAATTGTGTGTGTGGCGAGGATGGGGTGGGGGGGGGGGGTGCGGCTGCTCAGCAGCGCCATTAATATAGACCAGTGGGAGCGAGGCGGGCGGCGGTCCAAGGCTGTCTCGCTTCCCGGTGAGAACGACTGCTTAATCTCTAGTATGAATGAAATCTATGCTTAATTACTGAATTTTAGTTGCAAAAAATATATAGTGCAATTGATTTTTAGCTGCATATTTTGACAAATCGCAGTGTCTCTTGGCTTAGCGCCGAAGTCTGGCTTTAATTTGCATATCGTAATCTGAACCGTTTGCGTTGAAGAGTGATAACCCACAAGTATAGGGGATCGCAATAGTTTTCGAGGGTAGAGTATTCAACCCAAATTTATTGACTCGACACAAGGGGAGCCAAAGAATATTCTCAAGTATTAGTAGTTGAGTTGTCAATTCAACCATACCTGGAAAACTTAATATCTGCAACAAAGTATTTAGTAGCAAAGTAGTATGGAAGTAACGGTAACGGTGGCAAATGTAACAGTAGCAGTTTTGTAGTAATTGTAATAGTGGCAACGGAAAAGTAACTAAGCAAAGATCAATATGTGAAAAGCTCATAGGCAATGGATCAGTGATGGATAATTATGTCGGATGCGATTCCTCATGCAATGCTTATAACATAGGGTGACACGTAACTAGCTCCAGTTCATCAATGTAATGTAGGCATGTATTCCGAATATAGTCATACGTGCTTATCGAAAAGAACTTGCATGACATCTTTTGTCCTACCCTCCCGTGGCAGCGGGGTCCTATTGGAAACTAAGGGATATTAAGTCCTCCTTTTAATAGTGTATCGGACCAAAGCATTAACACTTAGTGAATACATGAGCTCCTCAAACTACGCTCATCACCGGGAGTGGTCCCGATTATTGTCACTTCGGGGTTACCGGATCATAACACATAGTAGGTGACTATTGACTTGCAAGATAGGATCAAGAACTCACATATATTCATGAAAACATAATAGGTTCAGATCTGAAATCATGGCACTCGGGCCCTAGTGACAAGCATTAAGCATAGCAAAGCCATAGCAACATCAATCTCAGAACATAATTGATACTAGGGATCAAACCCTAACAAAACTAACTCGATTACATGATAAATGTCATCCAACCCATTACCATCCAGCAAGCCTACGATGGAATTACTCACGCCTGATAAAGGAGCATCATGAAATTGGTGATGGAGGAAGGTTGATGATGACGACGGCGACGGATTCCCCTCTTCGGAGCCCCGAATGGACTCCAGATCAGCCCTCTCGAGAGAGATTAGGGCTTGGCGGCAGCTCCGTATGGTAAAACACGATGAATCCTTCTCTCTGATTTTTTCTCCCCGAACGTGAATATATAGAGTTGGAGTTGAGGTCGGTGGAGCCTTAGGGGGCCCACGAGGTAAAGGGGCGCGCCCCAGGGTGGTGGGCGCGCCCTCCACCCTCATGGAGAGGGTGTGGGCCCCCTGGTGTTTGTTCTTTCGCCAGTATTTTTTATTAATTCCTGAAATATTCTCCGTGAAGTTTCAGGTCATTCCGAGAACTTTTATTTTTGCACAAAAATAACACCATGGCAATTCTGCTGAAAACAACGTCAGTCCGGGTTAGTTCCATTCAAATCATGCAAGTTAGAGTCCAAAACAAGGGCAAAAGTGTTTGGAAAAGTAGATACGTTAGAGACGTATCAACTCCCCCAAGCTTAAACCTTTTCTTGTCCTCAAGCAATTCAGTTGACAAACTGAAAGTGATAAAGAAAAGCTTTTACAAACTCTGTTTGCTCTTGTTGTTGTAAATATGTAAAGCCAACATTTAAGCTTTCAGCAAAGATCATAATATTCACAATAACCGTATTCACAATAACACTTAGGTCTCATGTTTACTCATATCAATGGCATAATCAACTAGCGAGCAATAATAGTAAATCTCGGATGACAACACTTCCTCAAAACAATCATAATATGATATAACAAGATGGTATCTCGCTAGCCCTTTCTGAGACCGCAAAACATAAATGCAGAGCACCTCTGAAGATCAAGGACTAACTAGACATTGTAATTCATGGTAAAAGAGATCCAGTCACAGTCATACTCAATGTAAACTAATAGTAATGCATGCAAATGACAACGATGCTCTCTAGCTGGTGCTTTTTAATAAGAGAGTGATGACTCAACATAAAAGTAAATAGATTGACCCTTCGCAGAGGGAAGCAGGGATTTGTAGAGGTGCCAGAGCTCAAGTTTTGAAACAGAGATAAATAATATTTTGAGTGGTATACTTAACAACCAAGAGATCTCGATATCTTCCATGCTACACACTTTATAGGCGGTTCCCAAGCAGAATGGTAAAGTTTATACTCCCCCACCACCAACAAGCATCAATCCATGGCTTGCCCGAAACAACGGGTGCCTCCAACTAACAACAGTCCCGGGGGAGTTTTGTTTGCAATTATTTTGATTTGGTTTGAGCATGGAACTGGCATCCCGGTTAGCATCGGCCATTTTCTCGTGAATGAGGAGCGGAGTCCACTCCTCGTGAGAATAACCCACCTAGCATGGAAGATATAGACAACCCTAGTTGATGCATGAGCTATTTGAGCATACAAAACAGAATTTCATTTGAAGGTTTAGAGTTTGGCACATACAAATTTACTTGGAATGGCAGGTAGATACCGCATATGGAATAACTTTGGGGTTTATGGAAGTGGATGCACAAGCAGTATTCCCGCTTAGTACAAGTGAAGGCTAGAAAGAGACTGGGAAGCGACCAATTAGAGAGCGACAACAGTCATGAACATGCATTAAAATTAATCAACACTGAGTGCAAGCATGAGTAGGATATAATTCACCATGAACTTAAATGTCATGGAGGCTATGTTGATTTTGTTTCAACTACGTATGTGAACATGTGCCAAGCCAAGCCACTCGAATCGTTCAAAGGAGGATACCACATCACAACCATTTTAATAGCATGTTGGCACGCAAGGTAAACCTTTATAGACTCATAGCTAATTAAGCATGCCATGAGCAACTATAATCTCTAATTGTTATTGCAAACATGTTTCATTCATAATTGGCTGAATCAGGAACGATGAACTAATCATATTTACAAAAACAAGATAGGTCGAGTTCATACCAGCTTCTCTTATCTCAATCAGTCCATCATATATCGTCATTATTGCCTTTCACTCGCACGACCGAACGGTGTGGATAATAATAATAGTGCACGTGCATTGGACTAAGCTGGAATCTGCAAGCATTTAATACAAGGGAGAAGACAAGGTAATATGGGCTCTTGGTTAAATAAAAAATAATGCATATGAGAGCCACTTCAACATTTTCATCTTGGTCTTCTCCTCTCGACCCCCGAATAAAAGAAAAGAAATAAAACTATTTACACGGGAAAGCTCCCAACAAGCAAAAGAAGAACAAGAAATCTTTTTGGGTTTTCTTTTAATTACTACTACTACAAGCATGCAAATTAAACTAGCTAAAAGCTACAACTAATTTTTTTGGTTTTTCTTAAGGTTTTCAAACACACAAGAAGAAGGCTTAAAAAAGAAAATAAACTAGGATGTATAGTACAATGAAAAAGTATGAGCATCGACAACTAGAATGAGTGTGCGAACATGAATGTAACATCGGTGAGAAATACGTACTCCCCCAAGCTTAGGCTTTTGGCCTAAGTCGGTCTATGGCCACGGCTGGCCTGGCGGATATCCAAAGTTATAACTGGGGTCGTACTGAGATGCAGCGACTACTGCCTGACGAGCTGCAGCTTGGAGGCGAGCTGCCTCCATCGTCCTTTCGTACTCGTTCGCCTCCTCCCTGGTTATGACATATCTCCCTTTTGCCTGAAAGTCAAAGAAAGTAGGAGCAGGGAGAGCAATATGGACAGTGCAACGTCTGTCAAAGATTAGTCGGTACTAGAGGGACTGTTCATTCCTCTCAACAAACTGATGGCAAATCATAGCATTATAATCTAGATAAGCAGGAGGTAACTCCATGTCATTTTCATGTATGGGTACATCAAGATAATTAGCTACACGAGCTGCATAAATTCCACCAAACAAATCTCCACTTATACCGTTAAGATGTAACCTTCGTGCAACAATGACCCCCAAGTTATATTGTTTATCACCTAATACCGCACTCTTGAGGACACAAAGATCTGGAACACACATGTGACAAGCTTCATCTTTACTGTTAATGCATCTACCTATAAAGAGAGAAAAGTAATGTATGGAAGGAAAATGAATGCTCCCTATGGTAGCTTGTGTGATTTCAGAGATTCCGCCACAGTGATACTAGCAATAAAGTCTTTATATTCAGATTTGCGAGGTTCATTAACATTGCCCCACTGCGGGAGTTTACAAGCATTATTAAAATCTTCTAAATCCATGGTATATGATTTATCATAAAGATCAAATAAAACAGTGTGAGAATTGTGCGAGGATGTAAATTTAAACCTTCTCACAAAGGAGTCAGTTAGGTAGTGGTATTGCGGGCACTTATCTGACACGAAGCCCTCAAGATCAGCGTTACACACATACGCGTCAAACTCATCCTTGATGCCTGCTTGGACCATAAACTCCTCTGACGGCCATTCGCAAGGCCGCATTTGAGCTTCCCTCGGTGGTTCACCGTCCGGCTCACGTATCGCAAGACTTGGGCCTTGCTTCCTTGAGGAACCACCTTGGTACATTTTCCTAAACATAATTCTTCCTCTGAAAAATTTCTGAAATGTTTAGTGACTCAAAATAAAAGTGAACCAAACTCAACAAGATTGATAGCAACTACTCCCACAAGTGCCTAGAGGCTATATCATGCATTAGAACTACTTGGGACCATATAAATTTGACATGCTAGCTCAAGAACAGGGTCACCTAAGCAGAAAAATTTGCAATAAATAAAGCACTAGAACAAAAACTAATTGGACCATTGGAGGAGTCACATACTGAAGAACAATCTCCCCCAAACAGTTTTGTGAATGGAGCTTTGAGCAAGGAGATCGAAAATGGCAGCAAGATGAGCTAGAACACGGGTTTGAGCTATGGGAGGATTTTTTCTGGAGGAAGACGAAGTGAGTGGGTGCTAGAATAAGTGGAGGGGGGGCACGTGGGGTCCACGAGGTAGGGGGCGCGTCCCAGGGGGTGGGCGCGCCCTGGACCCTCGTGACCAGGTGGTGGCTCGCCCTGGTGTGTTCTCAGTGCCAGATATTCTTAAATATTCTACAAAAAATAATATATAATTTTCAGGACATTTGGAGAACTTTTATTTTCGTGGTATTTTTTTATTGCAAGGATATTTCAGAAAACATACAGAAAATACTAATTTTGCTTTATTTAATCTAAATAACAGCAAGTAAAAAGAGGGTACAGAGAGTTGTTCTTTCTAACTTCATCCACCTCATGCTCAACAAAATGAATCCATTAACAAGGTTGATCAAGTCTTGTTAACAAACTCTTTCAGAATAACATGACCGGAGAATTTTCGAATAACACTAGGTTACCTCAACGGGGATATGCACATCCCAAACAATGAGAATATCATATTTCTTTTTGACGGTAGGAAGAGGAAATTCAAAACCTCCAATAGTAATTGTTGAAATTTTTCCAATAGAATTGATACTGTGGACTTGAGGTTGTTTCCTCGGTAAGTGTACCGTATGCTCATTACCATTAACATGAAAAGTGACATTGCCTTTGTTGCAATCAATAATGGCCCCTGCAGTATTTAAAAAGGGTAAGGATAATCGACATGCTATCGTCCTCGGTAATATCAAGAATAACAAAGTCTGTTAGAATAGTAACGTTTGCAACCACAACAGGCACATCCTCACAAATACCAACATGTATAGTAGTTGATTTATCGGCCATTTGCAAAGATATTTCAGTAGGTGTCAATTTATTCAAATCAAGTCTACAATATAAAGAGAGAGGCATAACACTAACATCGGCTCCAAGATCACATAAAGCAGTTTTAACATAGTTTCTTTTAATGGAGCATGGTATAGTTGGTACTCCTGGATCTCCTAGTTTCTTTGGTATTCCACCCTGAAAAATATAATTGGCAAGCATGGTGGAAATTTCAGCTTCTGATATCTTTCTTTTATTTGTAACAATATCTTTCATGTACTTAGCATAAGGATTCATTTTAAGCATATCAGTCAAACGCATACGCAAAAAGTTAGGTCTAATCATTTGAGCAAAGCGCTCAAAATCCTCATCATCCTTTTTGTTGGATGGTGTAGGAGGAAAGGGCATGGGTTTCTGAACCCATGGCTCTCTTGCTTTACCGTTCTTCCTAGCAACAAAGTCTCTCTTATCACAACGTTGATTCTTTGATTGTGGGTTCTCAAGATCAATAGCAGGTTCAATCTCTATATGATTGTTATTTCTAGGTTGAGCATCAACATGAATATCATCATTAACATTATCACTAGGTTCATGTTCATTACCAGATTTTGTTTCAGCATCAGAAATAGAAATATCATTGGGATTCTCAGGTGTGTCAACAACATGTTCACTAGAAGCATGCAAAGTCCTATCATTTTTCTTTTTCTTCTTCTTAGAAGGACCAGATGCATCAACATTAGTTCTCTGAGAATCTTGCTCAATTCTCTTAGGGTGGCCCTCAGGATACAAAGGTTCCTGAGTCATTCTACCCCCCCCCCTCTAGTCACAAATCTAACAACATTATCATTTTTCTTATTATTTAATTCATTGAGCAAATCATTCTGAGCTTTAAGCACTTATTCTACTTGAGTGGTAACCATAGAAGCATGTTTACTAATGAGTTTAAGTTCACCCTTAAATCTAGACATATAATCACTTAAGTGTTCAATCATATAAGCATTAAGTTTCAAATGTCTACCAACATAAGCATTGAAGTTTTCTTGTTTAACAATAAAATTATCAAACTTATCTAAGCATTGGCTAGCAGACTTATAACGGGGAATATCACCTTCATCAGATCTATAGAGATAATTTACCTTTACTACCTGTGTCGGGTTATCAAGACCATGTATTTCTTCAATAGGTGGTAAATTCTTAACATCTTCAGCTTTAATACCCTTTTCTTTCATAGATTTCTTTGCCTGTTGCATATCTTCAGGACTGAGAAATAGAATAGCCCTTTTCTTCGGAGTTGGCTTAGGAGTTGGTTCAAGAAGTGTCCAATTATTATCATTACTCAACATATTATTCAATAGCAATTCAGCTTGCTCAACAGTTCTTTCCCTGAAAACACAACCAGCACAACTATCCAGGTGGTCTCTTGAAGCATCGGTTAGTCCATTATAAAAGATATCAAGTATTTCATTTTTCTTGAGAGGATGATCAGGCAAAGCATTAAGTAATCAAAGAAGCCTCCCCCAAGCTTGTGGGTGACTCTCTTCTTCAATTTGCACAAAATTATATATTTCCATTAAGGCAGCTTGTTTCTTATGAGCGGGGAAATATTTAGCAGAGAAATAATAAATCATACCTTGGGGACTACGCGCACAACCAGGAGTAAGAGAATTAAACCATGTTTTAGCATCACCCTTTAATAAGAACGGAAATAGCTTAAGGATATAGTAGTAACGAATTTTTTCCTCATGAGTGAATAGGGTGGCTATATCATTTAATTTAGTAAGATGTGCCACAACAGTTTCATATTCATAGCCATAAAAAGGATCAGATTCAACCAAAGTAATTAACTCAGGATCTACAGAGAAATCTAATCCTTATCAGAAATACAGATAGGTGAAGTAGCAAAAGCAGGGTCATATTTCATTCTAGCATTCAGAGAATTTTCTTTCAGTTTGGCAAATAGTTTCTTAAGATCATATCTATCCTTGCAAGCAAAAAGGTCTCTAGCAGTTTCTTCATCCTTAACATAACCCTCAGGCACATGAGGCAATTCATATCTAGGGGGAGAATCTTCATCATCACTTTCATCAATATTATCATTTTCAATAATTTCATTCTCTCTAACCCTAGCAAGTTGTTCATCAAGAAATTCACCTAATGGCACAGTATTATCAAGCATAGAAGTAGTTTCATCATAAGCATCATGCATAGCAGAAGTGGCATCATCAATAACATGTGACATATCAGAATCGATAGCAGGTGTAGGTGTCGCAAATTTACTCATAAAAGAAGGTGAAGCAAGTGCAGAGCTAGATGGCAGTTCCTTACCTCCCCTCGTAGTTGAGGGATAAATCTTGGTTTTTTCGTCTTTCGAGTTCCTCATAGTGATCAACAGATATAAATCCTAAGTGACTCAAAGAATAGAGCTATGCTCCCCGGCAACGGCGCCAGTAAATAGTCTTGATAACTCGCAAGTATAGGGGATCGCAACAGTCTTCGAGGGTAGAGTATTCAACCCAAATTTATTGATTCGACACAAGGGGAACCAAATAATATTCTCAAGTATTAGCAGTTGAGTTGTCAATTCAATCGCACCTGGAAAACTTAATATCTGCAGCAAAGTTTAGTAGCAAAGTAGTATGGAAGTAACAGTAACGGTGGCAAATGTAACAGTAGCAGTTTTGTAGTAATTGTAACAGTGGCAACGGAAAAGTAACTAAGCAAAGATCAATATGTGAAAAGCTCTTAGGCAATGGATCAGTGATGGATAATTATGTCGGATGCGATTCCTCATGCAATAGTTATAACATTGGGTGACACAGAACTAGCTCCAGTTCATCAATGTAATGTAGGCATGTATTTCGAATATAGTCATACGTGCTTATGGAAAAGAACTTGCATGACATCTTGTAGGATCGAAAGTATGTCTAGAGGGGGGCGGCGGACGGCAAAGGCCTGCCGTTAGACACTTAACGGACTGACGGCGCAATTATTGCCGTCCGCTTCTTTTGTTGCCGTCATGGACGGACAAGAAAGGGCCTTTGCCGTCACCGCCAGAAGCGGACGGCAAAGTAGTCAAGCATCAGAGCCTACGTGGCGGAGCTTGTTGCCGTCCGCGGCTGACGGCAAAGGATTTTGCCGTCCGCCATTCATGCCTTTGCCGTCCGCCATGGCAGACGGCAAAGTAGCTGATTCCTGTAGTGGGGGGGGGGTGATTAGACTACTTGACCAAATAAAACTTATCCTTTTCCCAATTTTAGTTCTTGGCAGATTTTAGCAACTTTGGACAAGTCAAGCAATCTTAACACAATTCAAGCAAGCATGCAAAGAGTATATGAGCAGCGCAAAGTAAAGCATGCAACTTGCAAGAATGTAAAGGGAAGGGTTTGGAGGATTCAAACGCAATAGGAGACACAGATGTTTTTGTCGTGGTTCCAATAGGTGGTGCTATCGTACATCCACGTTGATGGAGACTTCAACCCACGAAGGGTAACAGTTGCGTGATTCCACGGAGGGCTCCACCCACGAAGGGTCCACGAAGAAGCAACCTTGTCTATCCCACCATGGCCGCCGCCCACGAAGGAATTGCCTCACTAGCGGTAGATCTTCACGAAGTAGGCGATCTCCTTGCCCTTACAAACTCCTTGGTTCAACTCCACAATCTTCTCGGAGGCTCCCAAGTGACACCTAGCCAATATAGGAGACACCACTCTCCAAGAAGTAACAAATGGTGTGTTGATGATGAACTCCTTGCTCTTGTGCTTCAAATGATAGTCTCCCCAACATTCAACTCTCTCTCACAGGATATGGATTTGGTGGAAAGGAGATTTGAGTGGAAAGCAACTTGGGGAAGGCTAGAGATCAAGATTCATATGGTAGGAATGGAATATCTTGGCCTCAACACAAGTGTAGGTGGTTCTCTCTCAGAAAATGTAAGTTGGAAGTGTAGGTTCGTTCTGATGGCTCTCTCCAGGAATGAAGAGGAGGTGGAGGGGTATTTATAGCCTCCACACAAAATCTAACCATTACACACAACTTGCCAATCTCGGTGGGATCGAATTGATAAACTCGGTCGGACTGATTCAGCAAATCTAGTGACCGTTAGGATTTTTGGTGGGACCGACATGCAACTCGGTAGGACCGATATGTTTAGGGTTAGGGCATAACGTAATCTCGGTGATACCGATTACACAAACTCGGTGAGACCGATTTTGGTAATAAGCTAACCATAGAGTTGGTCAGGTAAACTCGGTGGGACCGATTCGCTCATTTCGGTGAGACCGAAATGTTACAAAAGGGAAACAGAGAGTTTACATTGCAATCTCGGTGGGACCGATCGCTCATCTCGGTGGGACCGAAACGTTACAAAGGGAAACAGAGAGATTACAATCCCATCTCGGTGAGACCGAGATCCCTATCGGTGAGACCGATTTGCCTAGGGTTTGTGGCAGTGGTTATGACATCTGAACTCGGTGGCGCCGGATATAAAGAATCGGTGGGGCTGAGTTTGAGTTTTGGTTTAGGTCATATGTGGATGTGAGAAAGTAGTTGAGGGCTTTGGAGCATATCACTAAGCAATTTGAGCAAGAGCCTCACTAAGCAACACCTCATCCCTCCTTGATAGTATTGGATTTTCCTATAGACTCAATGTGATCTTGGATCACTAAAATAGAAAATGTAGAGTCTTGAGCTTTGAGCTTGAGTCAATCCTTTTGTCCTTAGCATTTTGAGGGGTCCACTTTTCTCATCCATGCCATGCCAATCATTGAGCTTTCTTGAAATATTAATCTTGAAATAGCATTAGCTCAATGAGCTATATGTTGTTAGGAATTACCAAAACCACCTAGGGATAGTTGCACTTTCAATCTCCCGTTTTTTGGTAATTGATGACAACATATAGATCAAAGCTTCGACAAATGATAATAAGAGTGAAAAACATTGTCGCTTTGAGAAGTATGTGAAAAGCAAGAGCTCCCCCTTAATTTGTGCATAGTTTAAGATTTGCTTTGGACTGCAAATGCACAATGAGTTAGGATCATGGGTTACTCTTCCATGTCATATACTTCTTGGTGGAGCGCTCAAAATGATAATAATTAAATACATGCACTCATCACCAAGCAAAGTGAATGATCATATGGGGATATAAAAGGATAATGTCATCCAACAAGCATTAAGGTAGCATATTATCAAACACATGATCATCCAAGTATCACACAAAAGCATAAAGTATCTCAAACAAGAAAATAACAAAGTTCAACCACCAAAAACAAAGAGAGAACAAAGAGCAACACTCTCTCTCGAAGCCTATGATCTATACATTTTCTCCCCCTTTGGCAACAAGTTACCAAAAAGTTCATAAAAAATGCATAGTGCTAGATCAACTCTCAGGCTTGGTCTTCAGGTGGTGGTGTAGATAAAACTCCAATGACGAAGGCATCAGTTGATGTAGATAGAGCTGGTGGAGTGGGTCTTTGGAGCTGGTGGCGTTGAAGGCATGTAGTGCGAGATCACGATTGCTTTGGTGTCTCAGAATCGCACCGCAGCGGATCTCCGTCTGTGGCACTCTAGCAAAAGCATCAATGGTAGTTTTTCTCTCTTCTCCTGCACTTCATCTTGAAGTTGCTCAACAACTGACTGTATCTCAGTGACCTTCACATCTAAATCATAGAACTTCTGCTCCATGATCCTCTCCAAGCTCTCCTGGTTTTGAGTCAGGGTGGCCAATCCCTTCTCAATCCTTAGAGTGGAGGCAATCAAGTAGCCAAGCTGATCTTGCTTGCTCTTCAGAAGATACTGAGATGCCTCATCAATGGTTGGCATCTTTGCAGCCTTTTCAGTCCTTGCCTTCTCCCTCTTTGCTTGTGCTTGCATAGAAGATGGTTCATTCTCATCCATTACTACAGTGTTGTGCTCAAATTCTGGGTAGATAGGCATATGTTCCTTGTCCAAGAGATATGTGCCAGTGCCCATCTTGGAGTTGATTAGCTCCTGGATCTGTGGGGCATACCCACAACTTCTCTTCTCGATCCGCAATGTTCTCTTTATAGTTTCCACAATTAGGCTCATGACTTTGAACTTTTGAGGAACATCAAATATATGCAGCAAGTTGATGGAATGTCCTCTGATCATTCTGTGATCTCCTGATTTTGGTAGCAATGTGTGCCTTAAAATTCAATTGAATGTAGGCAGGCCTGGCAGCAAGTGTTTCACAGAACAAAATTGGTGAGTCTCAAGATCTGCATCAGGAATCTCCTTGTACATGCTAGCCATTGAGTTGTGATCCTTCTTCTTCTTGGCATAGACATCCAAGTCATCTTCATTCTCCTCAGGAGCATTGATCAATTTTGCCCATTCTTTAACTGTTGACTGGTACCTAGTACCTTCAGACATCCAGACAATCCTTCCTTCTGGGTAGAAATGAGTTGTGGAGTAGAACTGCATTATAAGCTCATCATTCCACTTTGTGAGCTTCTGCCCAACAAAGTCCTCTACTCCACAAGACTTGAAACTATCATAGACTCCAGGATAGTGTTCTTCATTTTCCTTGATGTACTTCCAGTCCACCCATCTCATATCACAGACTATAGGCTTCTTGTCAAGCAACACTGTCTCATAGAAGTCCTGTTGTTCCTTTGTATGGAACATGTAGTCCACATCAGTTCTTCTCCTGACTGCATAGGGATCAGTCAATGTCCACTGTTTGAGTCCTGCATCCTTCCTGAGCTTCATGTTCTCAGCTACTGGATGAGCATCATTGTGATCTGGAATTTTGGGCTTCAACTTCCTCAAGACATGTGACTCATCATCTTCTTCTTCTATAGCAGCTTCAGGCACTGGGGCCTTGTTCTTCTCTGCAGCTGGAATAGTCCTTCTACTCCTCTTGGGTGCAGTTTTGGGTTTTGGAGCAGCTGCCTTGGGAGCTTCTTTGGGCTTAGATGGAGCAGCCCCTGATCTTATAGCATCTCCCATAAGCTTTTTAGCTTTAGGTGTTGGTGCAGCAACCTCTTCCTCTTCCTCTTCTTCAGAATCTCTCATCATTGAAGGTTTACCAATAACTCTGGCAATGGTCTTCTTGACCCTTTCTTTCCTCTTCTTACCATCTCCAGTTTCCTTGGGTTCAAGAGTGAACTCCATTGTTTCTCCTGTGGCAACTTTCCTTGCCTTAGACATAGGCTGTCTTCTTCTTTGGCATCTTAGTCTTGAGACACGGCTTAGTTGCAAAGCACTGTGCCATATTCCTTTTTCAGTACTTTCTTCTTTGAGGTGGCCTCTTCCTCAACAGCCACATAGTCCTCATCCTCGGAATCTGAGGTTCTTTTCTTTCTGGCCCTGGTGGCTGCCTTAGGCAAGTTGCTGGGTATACTCCTTCTGCCTTCATCATAGCTGCTAGAGGGACTAGTGCCCTCACTCATGTGAACTTGCTCCTCAGACTTGTTCTGACTGTCACTCTGATATGATATGATGTAAACACTGACAGCAGACCCTGTGAATAGATATAGATGAGATGGATTGGATGAGCATCACAAAGTGCGGAGGTTTTTGCAAAAGAATGAGTCAAAAACTTAGTTTTAGTTTTCCATGAAGCATTTCGGATCTACCGATTTGAAATCTCGGTGATACCAAGCAGCTTTTGGAACCTAAACTAGTGAACTCGGTCGACCAGTCATAGTTCGAAGGCACCGAGACTGCTAGGGTTTCACAAAGAATTGAACTCGGTCACACCGATTTGCAATTCTTGGTCAGACCGAGAATCACATGTGCAATGGCCTTAGCCAAATCGGTGGAACCGATTTCAACAACTCGGATGGTCCGGAATGATTTCAGCGGAAACCTAACCCTAAATTTTCAATCCACAACTAATCTACGGAGTGATTTCGCTGGATAGAGTGATCTCAATCATGGCAAGATACATGGAAAAACAATGTGCTAGGAATCGGAGTGAGATTAGCACAAGGATCAAGTCCATACCCTAAGTGCGGCGATGGACACCTTTCTGGCTGACAGCGAGACGATTTTCGTTGACGGCGGCGGAGACCAGCGGCGGGAGGCAGCTGGCGATGAGGAGGACGATCCGGAGACCCAGGGAGGCTGAGCAGGCTGAGCGTGGGCGAAGGGATTCGGCGAATTTTCTAAATTTTGGCCCGGGGATATATATATAGCCTGACCCTGTCGGTGTGACCGAGTGGAACAACTCGGTGGCACCGAGATGCATAATCGCAAGCAAGCATCGCAACTCGGTGTGACCAAAGTGTTCAAATCGGTTGCACCGAGATTGAAAACCTAGATCGACTTAGTGATCTCGGCATGAACGAAATGGATGAATCGGTCAGACCGAAACGCACAAAGAAGTTTTGGAAGTTTAAGTCTATGACGAATCGGGGACTCCGAGTGCTCCTCACACAGAGTGGCTCGAATCTGTCTTGATCAAACTTTGTGATGTAGCATGAATAGAGTTTGAGACAAGAAGAGCATAGATAGCTAGAGAAGGTTCTTAGGCATTCTTGTCCATCCACTTGGCAAAAGAAAAAGGAACCAAACAATCAAAACAACAAGTGGATGTCCTCGAATGAGTAAATTATGCAACCAATATGCTCACACAATAAAATGGCGAATGAAATATGTGTCAAAGCATGCACAACCAATTCTAGCATCTATCAAGCAATTGGCGATGACTAGGTCATCTATATATGAGTATATTGACTTAGGAGTCAAATGAGAACATTTGATCATAGGTCATACTCATAATTTAAGCACAAGTGGGGTTACCACTTTTACATAAAGTGTTGTTGTGTTCACACCATTAGAGTTGCTTTAGCTCAATTATTAGAGTAAAGCTCCCCCTAGATGTGAGATCCCCCCTAAGAGGGATGAACTAACCTTGGGTTTTGTCGATGATGACTTCATGTAGGTGTTGAAGATGTGGATGCTCAATGTTGATGTAGATCATTTGGAGCAATCCTTTGGAGTGAGTTGCACTTTCAATACCTACACGGGTTAGTCCCACAAGGAACAAACAAGGATATCCATAGACATAGAGTGATGCACACACAAGATGATGTCTATGAAAGCATTAGGTTACCTTGTCCCTTGTCTTACCAACAAGAGGGTTTGTGACTCCTTGAACCAGTGCAAGATGTGGAAGTTGTTTGCACTTGTCCTTGCCAAAATGGTAGGAGTGAAGTATGTCGGCGGAGTCACCCTCAGGAACTCTCTAGTTCTTCTTCTTCTGGATCCACACCATCTTGATGGGAATCCTTGGAGTTGTAGTCGTACTTGATGAAGTAGAACTTGATGTAGTCTTGGGAACCCACTTGACCAAGGCCTTAGGTGCTTCTTCAAATGCATCAATTTCCTCTTGAAGCTTATCCTTGCCTTTTTGCTTGTGGTCTTGTGGTGGAAGATCATCTTGAGCTTGTGTCCCTTTGAAGGAAGTAGGATCATACTTCTCTTGTTGAGGAACAAACTTCGTCTTGGGGTATTGATCTTCTTCCCACTCAACTCCATTGGCATTGAACTTTCGTTCAAAACCAACACCTTGGTTCTTCCGGTGTCTTCCTTGCTTGTGTACAATTTCCTCAAATTGCTTACTCCCGGCAAGGCTCTTGTAAACACCTTTCTCTATAATTCCCTTCAATAAGCTATTTTCTTGCTCAAGTGTAACTTGGCTAAGAGAATCATTAGTGGAATCAAGAGAACTACTAGAAGCAACAACATTGGATTTAGCATGATTATTGTTACTACTAGAGGAAGAATCTTTCTTGTTCTTGTTACTAGACTTGACTTGAGGCATGTAAGTGGATAAGAGTAAACGCTTTGCAATGTAAGAAGAACTTTTCTTGCGAAGATCATCATTGATTGCCTTTAAGAACTCATGCTCTTGCTCAAGGTTGAGCTTTTCAAAACGTAATTTCTCATGAGTCCTTAAAAGTTCGCGATGATCTCCTAAGATAGTTTCATGAGCTAACTTAAGAGTGTTTAGTTCTTTAGTTAGAAACTCAATCTTATCCTTATCATTGTCATTCGTTTTATCTTGATTAGCATGATTAATTGACGTTTCGTCATAGTATTCATCACTAGAGTTGTCAACAAGTAAATCATCATCACCTAACAAGTCATCTTCATCACTATTGAAATCAACATACTCGGGGTGTGATACCTTTGGGCCTTTAGCCATGAAGCATATTCGAGGGAGTTCCGGACTAGGGGGTGTCCGGATAGCCGAACTATCATCATCGGCCGGACTCCAAGACTATGAAGATACAAGATTGAAGACTTCGTCCCGTGTCCGGATGGGACTTTCCTTGGCGTGGAAGCCAAGCTTGGCGATACGGATATGTAGATCTCCTACCATTGTAACCGACTACTGTAACCCTAACCCTATTCGGTGTCTATATAAACCGGAGGGTTTTAGTCCGTAGGACGAACAACAATCATATCATAGGCTAGCTTCTAGGGTTTAGCCTCTTTGATCTCGTGGTAGATCCACTCTTGTAACACACATCATCAATATTAATCTAGCAGGACGTAGGGTTTTACCTCCATCAAGAGGGACCGAACACAGGTAAAACATCGTGTCCCTCGTCTCCTGTTACCATCCGCCTAGACGCAGTTCGGGACCCCCTACCGAGATCCGCCGGTTTTGACACCGACATTGGTGCTTTCATTGAGAGTTCCTCTGTGTCGTCGCCGATAGGCCCGATGGCTCCTTCGATCATCAACAACGACGCGGTCCAGGGTGAGACTTCTCTCCCCAGGCAGATCTTCGTGTCCGGCGGCTTTGCACTGCGGGCCAATTCGCTTGGCCATCTAGAGCAGATCGAAAGCTACGCCCCTGACCGTCAGGTCAGATTCGGAAGTTTAAACTATACGGCCGATATCCGCGGAGACTTGATCTTCGACGGATTCGAGCCGCCAAGCGCTACCAGACCTTTGTCTCGATGGGCATGATCTAGCTCTGCAAGCGATTAACAAAGGCTCGGAGGCCGCCGAATCCGCTCCGACCCTTAATCCGGAGCCGGACTCCCGATCGGGACGAGTGGTTGGACACCGCCTCGGGGCTTTAATCTCTACGGCAATCGAGCGAACTCCATCCACATCGCTGCGAAGACCTCGACTCGTGGTGCCGGACTCCTCTCCGGACTCCGAACCATCCACGCCCTTGCCAATCGAATCCGATTGGGTGCCCGTTATGGAGTTCAGGGCCGCGGGCATCTTTCAGCACTCGCCCTTTGGCGACATCCCGAATTCACTAAAGTCTATCTCTTTATCCGGAAAGCCCTGGCCGGACCACGGTCAGGAAGGTTGGGATACGGACGATGAATAAATTCAACGCCCACCCACCACCCACTTCAGCCGTAGCCGCCGATAGCCTACACGACGTGCTCGATTTCGACTCAAGACATCGGCGTTATGGACGGCGATGTAGGAGACAACAATGAACCAGCACCTATAGGATGCCGGACAACCTCACCCCATGATGTATACATGGTGGATACACCTAAAGCAAATGAAGACGAGGAGCAACGGGACGCTACGAAGGATAAATCCCTCGAAAAGCAGTCAAAACGGCAACGTAAACGCCGAACAAAGTCCCGCCTCAACAAAGACCCAGCCATAGAGCAGGGCGAACCGGTGGACAACGAACAAGCTATCGAGCAATCGTCCGAACAAGACAACTTGGATAAACAATCTGTCCCCGGCGAAGACAACAGTCCGGACGGTTTCACACCGGACAAACCACCGGAGCAAAATGACCTCCGGAAGAGGCTCGTCGCCACTGCGCGTAGCCTGAAAAAGCAAAAGCGGAAGCTCAGAACAGCGGAAGATGCACCCAGGATTAGATGGAGCAAAGTATTCAGCACCGCAGACAAATCTGGCGACGATCGCCCGAACAAAGAGCTACCGAAAAGAAAGCTACTGCCCGAATTCGACGAGGAGGCCTTAGAGTCCCCACAATCAAAAAGCAAGAAGGCCACCCGGTCGGATGAACGACCTCATGGCAAAAAGAGAGCGGCGAATGGCGCCGCACACAAGCCAATATGCGATCCGCATAAGGATTCACATCAAGAGGATGGCCCGATTAGGTCCATCTATGGGCCAAGAAAGTGTGCTCGTCAAAGCAATGCAATACGCCAAAATTCCAAAGATCATGGCACACCCAAATACAGGGGCGCCAGACACCCCTATGTTTCACCGATGAGGTGCCGGATCATGAATTTCAAATGGATTCAAACCCGTAAACATAGAGGCATCTGACGGAACAACAGACCACGAGTGCGGATCGAGGACTACATCCTCCACATACACATGGCTAGAGGAGACGATCTCCACGCCATAAAATACTTACCCTTAAACTCAAAGGCCCAGCTCGGCATTGGCTTAAAAGCCTCCCGAAAATACCATTGGAAGCTGGGAGAGCTCAAGGATGCATTTCGGGCAAATTTTCAGGGGACTTATGTCCGCCCTCCGGATCTGAGCGATCTAAGTCACATAACTCAACAGCCCGGAGAGTCAGCCGGAAATGCAGAACAGGTTCCTTACTAAAAAGAACCAAATAGTCGACTGTCCGGACGCCGAAGCCTTAGCAGCTTTTAAACACAACGTCCGAGACGAATGCCTCGCCAGACACCTCGGCCAAGAAAAGCCAACAACAATGGCCGCATTAACAAGCCTCATGACCCGCTTTTGCGCGGGAGAGGACAGCTGGCTGGCTAGATGCAGCACCAAATGACCCGAGTACATCCGAAATCAGGGATGGAAATGAAATCACGACGCAGAAAAGATCAGCGCGGAATAAGGAAAATGGCCCAAATAGTACGGCGGTCAACGCCGGATTCAAAAGCTCTCGGCCAAACAACAAAACACCGCCCCTAAAGGATAACAGTGACGAGCTATCCAACCTAAACAAGATTTTGGATAGACTGTGTCAAATACATGGTACCTCCGGGAAGCCTGCAAACCATACCCACAGAGATTGCTGGGTCTTCAAGCAGTCCGGCCGACTTAACGCCGAACACAAGGGGCTTGACACACCAAATGCGAGTGACGAAACCCAAAAGCAGCACTCCGGAAAACGAAAAACTTTCCCACAGGAGGTTAAAACAGTAAACTCACTTCACGTGATCAAAGGGAAAAACAAAGCGGCGCCCCCTAAAAGGCACGCCGCACACTGGTTGTCAAAACCAATCACCTTCGACCATCAGGACTATTCCGATAATATCCGGAACGCGGGATGGACTGCCTTGATATTGGATCATATAATCGACAGATTCCAATTTACACATGTCCTCATGGATGGCGGCAGTGACATAAACCTAATATATCAGGGCACAATCCGCAGGATGGGGATAAACCCAACCAAAATTCGCCATAGCAACACCTCCTTTAAAGGAGTACTGCCAGGCCCATACGCCCTTTGCACGGGCTCCATACTGCTAGAAGTTGTGTTTGGTTCATCCGACAACTTCCGTCACGAAAGGTTACTCTTCCATATCGCCCCATTTAAAAGTAGCCATCAAGCACTATTGGGACATGAAGCTTTCGCCCGCTTTAACGCAATACCGCATTATGCATCTCTAACACTTAAAATGCCTGGTCCACGCGACATCATCTCGTTAAAAGGAAGTATTAAGTGTTACTCGGCGGCGGAAGAAGGGGAGACTGCATCGACAGCTCCACAGCTATCCGGCTCCACCAGACAAAGAACCTGCAATAGGTCATTCAAACCCCGGATACGGCTAGACGATTCCGGCGCCCACTAGCGGCATACCCCCATACAAGGGGCTGCATGCATATGAACAACGTGCTACACCCATCCAGGATACGGCACAACGGAGACACAGGCGCAGACGTGCAGTAGGGACCCGTTGCAAGGATTCTTTTCAGATTAAGACCCTACATAAACCTTTTTTCACTGTCTCTTGTTGATACACATCCCCCCGGTTCCTTAATATAACCGAGGAGGAGGCTGGTGCTTTGGCATTGGCCGCACCAGAAATTTTTATGCTGCATACCTAGACACGGGGGCTTAGGGCATTATTCTGCCCATTTTCATAAAGACCGAATACCTTAGGGAGTATTCGGCGTCTCGAGATTAGGCCTTATATGCATCAGCTCCGAATCATGTCTTTGGTCAAATGTTGGGTTGCCCGGCTCCTGTGTTTTGCTGCCTTACGCCTGCTTTCACGGCTAACGCGGCACTAGGAGAACTACTGCGATTGTGCCCCGGTTCGGCCGGGCGAGCACCTCAGTAGAGAAAGACGAAAACTGACTGTCATGATATAGCGAGAGACTGGTCAACCACTCGATGACTCACAGGAATGTTTAGAATTCCTCCGCATTAACGAAGGACTGGTTTTCGGTCAGGCACATACGCACCCCGAATTCGGGAGAGTGCGGTGCCCCCAGGGGCTATATAGTAGCCCCACCCTCGAACTCCTATGGCTAAGTGAAAGTGATAAAGCATTATAGTCCGGTTGCCTGGTTTGCTACGCTATCACCTCCTTAACAGGACCAAGACGTTGGATTAAGAGTGAAAAGCGCTTCTTTTGCAAACACCCCGCACTATGTGCGTGGGGGCTGAAGCCAAGGACTGCCATCTTTCAAGTTATATACACATATACATAAACGGCCGCACATGGAGTAGTTTACTACTTGAACGCACAAGTATAAAAAGCACTCATATTACATTGAAACATTGTTTTCACAAATCATACATGTCATTCTAACATAATATCCTTCGAGCACTGCGTCTCTATTAAACGAGCGCCCGGCAGGATTTCTTCGAAGTAGTGCTCGGTAGGTACTCGGCTCCTGTCTGAGTCTTGGGATGCAACGTCGGTGGCCTTCATCTCTGCCCAGTATGTCTTGACACGGGCAAGAGCCATCCGCGCTCCCTCAATACACGCCGATCGCTTCATTGCGTCCGACGCTGCAACGCACCAAGAAACTGCTGCACTACACCAAAATAGCTCTTGGTGGGGTCCGTCCGGCCACAAGTGAGTCAAGACATGCTTCATGGCCAATCCGGACAATTGATTCAGCTCGCCCACTCGGCCAACCGATCGGTCGGCAGAGGATGCTCTGGACTATGGAATTGCGACCAATATAGCTCTTCCTTTTGTGCCCCTTACGGCCCCGGAAGTGCTCAATCAGCGTCCTGGCGCTCGCCGCCAAGTCCAGATAAGCATCCTCTGAACTCCATAATTTATCCAACGGAGCATACTTTGGATCTGTATATTTCCTCCAGCGAAACGGTTTTCCGGCCGCAATTGCCTGGCCTAACTCAGCTCCTCCTTGTCGACTCTCAAAGCCGATTGGGCATTCTTGGATTCAGCGGCGGCCTTCTTTAGGCCCTCTGTTCCGCTGACGCTCTTTTTCAATAACCTCGCAGCGATCGGTAGCATTCCTTAACTTTTTGGCCATCTCGGCCATCTCCTCTTTAACCCGGCGGTGAGCAGCCCGTTCAGCTTCTAGCTCTTGGCTGCCTTTAAAGCAACCGCATTACTACTCTGGCTTGCTCTTTTCGCTCGGGCAAGTTACGCCCGCAGCTCCTCAACGGCAGCGGCACCACCTGCATTAAAGCATACAAACAAGAAGACATGGGCGTCAAGCTCCCTTAACAGTGTCCGCATAGAAGACGCATACCTTGTGACTCGTCAAACCGTTTATTGACCAGCGCGATGTCCGCATCTGCCTCGTCAAGTTGCCGCTTCAGTTCGGCATATTCATCAGTCCGGCTGCCCTCCGGACGCTCCGCCACCTGTTTAGAAGCGGCGATGTGTTAAAACTGAGAATTTGATCCTCGGCACGTTGTCAACTTTGACAACATACCGAGTCTCAGGGGCTACTATCTATACATGGCGCATTTTATATGCATAACTGTCAGAAGGTACATCATTTTTTGCGTACCTCAAACCCCGTCAGTAAGCTTCTAACGGCTTCACGCAATCCGCTCTCCGTGGATGCAATTCTTTCAATCACCGTACCCATTAGAGCACGGTGATCTTCTGAGATAGCCGCTCGCCCGAGCAAACCCTTCAGATCCTCCGACCGCACACCACTTGGCGCCGGACCTTCCGCCCCCGCCGGACTTGGGGGAACCCTCCGTGACGACACCTCCGGGTCGTCCGCTTCACATGAGGGTGCGACAGGTGGAGGCGATTCGCTCTCCATCATCTCCGAAAGAAGATTCCCCAAGACGAGCTCTGGGAGAAGGGATGAGGTCCGAACTACAAGGTACAATTCCGGTTATCTTCATAAATAAATACGGGATGCTCCTTATTTACAAGACCCTTCTTTCTACTTACGGCTCATTTGGAGGGCTGATCCTTGGGGAAATAATGCGGCTGGGTTACTTCCCACGGACTCTCCCGAAGATTCCCTTCCTTTCTTTGAGGCCTTGACCTCTGGATCTTCTGAAGCGATCCTCTTCTCTCCTCGGAAGGTGGGACTCTTAATCCCTCCTTCCTTGATAGCCTCCTTCGCAGAGGGAGTTGCTGCCCCGCTCCTCCCTTCGCCTTCTTCAAAGGGCGCGAGCTTCAACATATTGGTCAACATGGGATCCGGCGTGGTCTCTGGGAGGGGAGCCGGACACCTTATCAACTTTGCCTTGGCTATCCACTCTTGTTCAAGAAACGGCTCCTTTAAAGGGCATATATATATAATAAATGAATGAACAGCTTGTCCGGTTACAAGACTACTTACTTGAGCATCTGGGCGATTGCAGCTTAGTCCTGCGTCCTCGGTCAAGCCCGGACACTTCTCTCGTGATCCGAAGAACAATTTATACATCTCCACGGGCGTCGTGCCCATAAAATTTTGGAGAGCTCGTGGTCCCTCCGGATTGAATTCCCACAGCGGATGGGGCGGCGTTTGCAGGCTGAAGACGCCGGATCACAATAACTCGTGCCATCGCAACCAGATTGATCCCTCTTTCTGGAGATCTCGAATACGGCCCTGCGGTAGGGAACGTCCTTGGGCGACCCCAGTCGAGCCTTGTTGACCCATGACGCTTGACTGTGGTGGACCTCGAGCGGAAGGCGAGGCGCCGCCCATTTGGTGCCCCTGGGAGCGGTGATATAAAACCACTCCCATTGCCATAAACCAAGCTCCTCTTGAAAAGAGCCCTCGGGCCACGGAGCACCAGCACATTTGCTTATGACCGCCCCTCCGCACTCTGTTTGCTGCCCCTTGATCGCCTTTGGCTCCACCTTGAAGGTCTTGAGCCACAATCCAAAGTGAGGGGTAATATGGAGGAAGGCCTCACATACAACAATGAATGACGAGATATGGAGGATGGACTCGGATTCAAGTCATGGAAATCAAGCCCATAATAAAACATGAGCCCCGCACAAACGGGTCCGTCGGAAGCCTAAACCCGGCGGAAGTGAGTTCTGAACACCACGTTCTCACGGGCTCGGGAGTGGGAATGACCTGCCACAGGCGGGCAGCCTATGCGAGATCTCGCGGTCGAGATACTGGCGTCTCGCAGCTTTAGCACGTCTTCTTCAGAACGGAGGAAGACACCCGCCAACCATCTTTGGTCGGAGCGGACATCATCGAAAGTCCGGCGCTGAATCAAGCTTTGGGGTGTTGGAATTCGAAGCGCGAGGCGAACTCGATAGAGGGTGTAAAAAGGAGAGGGCCTTGGTCTCGTTATAAATAGGTTGGATACCAAGAGCCCACCCCGTGGTCGATTAGGACTCGCCTTTGATAGAGAAGGCAGGCCAACGGGCACGGTTGGGTTACCCACGTCCGTATTGATGAGAATCCCGGAATAAGGGGGCACGATCTACGCTTTGATAAGACGTGCCAAGGAAACCGCCTCGCTAAACACGCTGAGGTGGAACAATAAAAAAACGATTCATATGAAGGCCTGGCCGTGGTGTGATGTCACGCCGCGGAATACGTCAGCAGATCTATGCAAAAACTATTCTCTCTACGGTGTTATGTGGAACTTGTTTTGCAGAGCCGGACACTATCCTGGTGTTCACAATCTTCTATAAATTATTCGGAGGAAGAACCCGCCTTGCAATGCCGAAGACAATATGCGCGCCGGACTCGTCGTCATTGAAGCCTGGTTCAGATGCTACCGAGGGAGTTCCGAACTAGGGGGTGTCCGGATAGCCGAACTATCATCATCGGCCGGACTCCAAGACTATGAAGATACAAGGTTGAAGACTTCGTCCCGTGTCCGGATGGGACTTTCCTTGGCGTGGAAGGCAAGCTTGGCGATACGGATATGTAGATCTCCTACCATTGTAATAGACTCTGTGTAACCCTAACCCTATCCAGTGTCTATATAAACCGGAGTGTTCTAGTCCGTAGGACGAACAACAATCATACCATAGGCTAGCTTCTAGGGTTTAGCCTCTTTGATCTCGTGGTAGATCCACTCTTGTAACACACATCATCAATATTAATCTAGCAGGACGTAGGGTTTTACCTCCATTAAGAGGGCCCGAACCTGGGTAAAACATCGTGTCCCTCGTCTCCTGTTACCATCCGCCTAGACGCACAGTTCGGGACCCCCTACCCGAGATCCGCCGGTTTTGACACCGACAATCTTCCAAGTCCTTCATTTGGTGAATCAAATATGTCGTAGGAGTTGGTTGACACAAGTGCTAGACCGGCAACACCTTCATCTTGAGTATATTCGGAGTCGGAGTGATAGCTTCTCTCGGAGTGATTGTCAGAGTCGGAGCCGGATACCCATTCACCAACATGAGCTTGATGTCTTCGTTTTGTGTAGCTCCTTGATGACTTGTCCTTCCTTGCCGAGTCCTTGCTTCTCCGGGATGTTCTTCGTTCATAACGATCATCTCTACTCCTTCTCTCTCTTGATGGTGATTCTTCTCTTCTACTTCTTCTTTTTGGCGAATCTTCTCTTCTCTTGTAGGGTGCCGTACACTCATTGGAATAGTGTCCGGGTCTTCCACAATTGTAGCAATTTTGCTCTTGACTAGAAGATCTTTTGTCATTGTAGGACCTTGACTTGGAACTTCTCTCTTTGCTTCTACTCTTGTAGAACTTGTTGAAGTTCTTCACCATTAGGCTCAATTCTTCGTTGAAGGTTTGTTTCTCACTTGATGGTGTGGGAGCTTCACATGAGGCTTTGTAAGCACCACTTTACTTGTTATGGAGCTCCTCCTTATCCTTGAGTGACATCTCATGAGCAACAATTCTTCCAATGACTTCCGTTGGCTTGAGATCTTTGTAATTTGGAATCATTTGAATCAATGTGCATACGGTATCATATTTTCCGTCTAAAGCTCTTAGGATCTTCTTGATGATGAATTTGTCGGTCATCTCTTCACTTCCTAAGCCGGCGATCTCATTTGTGATAAGAGCAAGCCTAGAGTACATTTCAGCGACACCTTCACCATCCTTCGTTTTGAACTTGTCAAGTCGACTCAAGCACATCCAACTTGGATTCCTTGATGTAGTCGGTACCTTCATGCATATCAATCAAAGTATCCCAAATTTCCTTTGCATTCTCAAGACGGCTGATTTTGTTGAATTCTTCGGGGCACAATCCGTTGAAGAGGATATCACAAGCTTGAGCATTGTATTGCAGCATCTTCAACTCTTCCGCGGTAGCTTCATAGTTCGGTTTTCTCCCATCAAAGAATTCACCTTGCAAGCCAATACACACAATAACCCAAACGGCGGGGTTATGTCCAAGAATAAGCATTTTCATCTTATGCTTCCAACTAGCAAAATTAGTACCATCAAAGTAAGGACCTCTACGGTGGTAATTTCCTTGCTAGACGCCATACTCTCCTAGGTTGTGAAACCAAGGCTATGACTACCAAAAGCTATGGAAATCAAAGCAAATGGAGACCAAAGCTCTGATACCACTTGTAGGATCGAAAGTATGTCTAGAGGGGGGGGGGGGTGATTAGACTACTTGACCAAATAAAACGTATCCTTTTCCCAATTTTAGTTCTTGGCAGATTTTAGCAACTTTGGACAAGTCAAGTAATCTTAACACAATTCAAGAAAGCATGCAAAGAGTATATCAGCAGCGGAAAGTAAAGCATGCAACTTGCAAGAATGTAAAGGGAAGGGTTTGGAGGATTCAAACGCAATAGGAGACACAACTGTTTTTGTCGTGGTTCCGATAGGTGGTGCCATTGTACATCCACGTTGATGGAGACTTCAACCCACGAAGGGTAACGGTTGCGCGAGTCCACGAAGGGCTCCACCCACGAAGGGTCCACGAAGAAGCAACCTTGTCTATCCCACCATGGCTGTCGCCCACGAAGGACTTGCCTCACTAGCGGTAGATCTTCACGAAGTAGGCGATCTCCTTGCCCTTACAAACTCCTTGGTTCAACTCCACAATCTTGTCAGAGGCTCCCAAGTGACACCTAGCCAATCTAGGAGACATCACTCTCCGAGAAGTAACAAATGGTGTGTTCATGATGACCTCCTTGCTCTTGTGCTTCAAATGATAGTCTCCCCAACACTGAACTCTCTCTCACAGGATATGGATTATGTGGAAAGGAGATTTGAGTGGAAAGCAACTTGGGGAAGGCTAGAGATCAAGATTCATATGGTAGGAATGGAATATCTTGGCCTCAACACAAGTGTAGGTGGTTCTCTCTCAGAAAATGTAAGTTGGAAGTGTAGGTTCGATTCGATGGCTCTCTCCAGGAATGAAGAGGAGGTGGAGGGGTATTTATAGCCTCCACACAAAATCTAACCGTTACACACAACTTGCCAATCTCGGTGGGACCGAATTGATAAACTCGGTCGGACCGATTCAGCAAATCTAGTGACCGTTAGGATTTTCGGTGGGACCGACATGCAACTCAGTAGGACCGACATGGTTTGGGTTAGGGCATAACGTAATCTCGGTGGGACCGATTACACAAACTCGGTGAGACCAATTTTGGTAATAAGCTAACCAGAGATTTGATCAGGTAAACTCGGTGGGACCTATTCGCTCATTTCGGTGAGACCAAAATGTTACAAAAGGGAAATAGAGAGTTTACAGTGCAATCTCGGTGGGACCGATCGCTCATCTCGGTGGGACCGAAACGTTACAAAGGGAAACAGAGAGATTACAATCCCATCTCGGTGAGACCGAGATCCCTATCAGTGAGACCGATTTGCCTAGGGTTTGTGGCAGTGGCTATGACATCTGAACTCGGTGGCGCCGGATAGAAAGAATCTATGGGCCGAGTTTGACTTTTGGTTTAGGTCATATGTGGACGCGAGAAAGTAGTTGATGGCTTTGGAGCATATCACTAAGCATTTTGAGCAAGAGCCTCATTAAGCAACACCTCATCCCTCCTTGATAGTATTGGCTTTTCCTATAGACTCAATGTGATCTTGGATCACTAAAATATAAAATGTAGAGTCTTGAGCTTTGAGCTTGAGCCAATCCTTTTGTCCTTAGAATTTTGAGGGGTCCACTTTTCTCATCCATGCCATGCCAATCATTGAGCTTTCTTGAAATATTAGTCTTGAAATAGCATTAGCTCAATGAGCTATATGTTGTTAGGAATTACCAAAACCACCTAGGGATAGTTGCACTTTCACATCTTTTTCCTACTCTCCCGTGGCAGCGGGGTCCTATTGGAAACTAAGGGATATTAAGGCCTTCTTTTAATAGAGTACCGGACCAAAGCATTAACACTTAGAGAATACATGAACTCCTCAAACTACGGTTATCACCGGGAGTGGTCCCGATTATTGTCACTTTGGGGATACCGGATAATAACACAAAGTAGGTGACTATTGACTTGCAAGATAGGATCAAGAACTCACATATATTCATGAAAACATAATAGGGTCAGATCTGAAATCATGGCACTCGGGCCCTAATGACAAGCATTAAGCATAGCAAAGTCATAGCAACATCAATCTCAGAACATAATGGATACTAGGGATCAAACCCTAACAAAACTAACTCGATTACATGATAAATATCATCCAACCCATCACCCTCCAGCAAGCCTACGATGGAATTACTCACGCACGGCAGTGAGCATCATGAAATTGGTGATGGAGGAAGGTTGATGATGACGACGGCGACGGATTCCCCTCTCCGGAGCCCCGAACGGACTCCAGATCAGCCCTCTCGAGAGAGATTAGGGCTTGGCGGCGGCTCCGTATCATAAAACGCGATGAATCCTCCTCTCTGATTTTTTCTCCTCGAACGTGAATATGTAGAGTTGGAGTTGAGGTCGATGGAGCCTCAGGGGGCCCACGAGGCAGGGGGCGCGCCCCAGGGGGTGGGCACGCCCTCCACCCTCGTGGACAGGGTGTGGGCCCCCTAGTGTTGATTCTTTCGCCAGTATTTTTTATTAATTGCAAAAATATTCTCCATGAATTTTTAGGTCATTCCGAGAACTTTTATTTATGCACAAAATAACACCATGGCAATTCTGCTAAAAATAGCGTCAGTCCGGGTTAGTTCCATTCAAATCATGCAATTTAGAGTCCAAAACAAGGGCAAAAATGTTTGGAAAAGTAGATACGTTGGAGAAGTATCAAAGAGATGCACAGATCCTGCGTTGAACAACTTGTACGCTTCCTAGTGAGCCTGTGCACCGGACTGCACTCGCACGCCTCCTGTTCAGTCAAGCAGTTGTCCACACGGTACCTCCTATAGCCATTCAAACCAAGACACACGTCGCGTCACGTGAATGGTTAACCAAACGCACACGGTTTGAATTATACAAACGTTTGAGATATTAAAGTGGCAGCTATTTTTTTCAAAATGCCTTTGTTGGCTGTCATTATTCGAGTGCGCCTTCTCTCAAAATGGACACGAAAAATACCACAGCATGTCGGGTGCCCTTCCATGATAGCATGCCAAGTTTCATGAATTTCAGACGAGTTTTGGATTTACTAGAATTTAGAAACCAAGCATCTCAATGTTTTGCCGGCAATCAACGGTGCCCTGGTGTTTGAAATTCATACCCATTTCTTGCATGGGACCTAAGCATGCACCCAAGGACACATATTTGATTTTTCAACCAATTTATATGCACTGGAGCATGTGCATGTAGTTCAAATTTGAATTATGCACATAAATGCATTGAAAAGTCACTTAATGCATAAAAATGTCCAAACGAACCCCGAAAAATCACAAAAATTAACACAACACTCCTGTTGTTCTATGTTGACACGAGAAAATTTTTGAAAGCAATAAGAGGCAATGGATATTGTTTCGTCCCCAAAGGTGGGGCGCTCCCTACCAAAACCATCATGCTTGTTGTGTGAAGCTTTGGTTTGTGAGAAGCATATACCCAAACCTACCCCAAATGGGACAAAAAATTTACCACGGCATGTTGATGCCGCTCCATGATAGCATGCCAAGTTTCATGAATTTCAGACAAGTTTTGGATTTACTAGAATTTAAAAACCAGGCATCTCAATGTTTTGCCAGCAATCAATGGTGCCCTGGTGTTTGAAATTCATTCCCATTTCTTGCATGGGACCTAAGCATGCACCCAAGGACAAAGATTTAATTTTTCAACTAATTTGTATGCACTGGAGCATGTGCATGTAGTTCAAATTTGAATTATGCACATAAATGCACTGAAAACTTAGTTAATGCATAAAAATGTCCAAAGGAACCCCGTAAAATCACAAAAAATAACACAACACTCCTATTGTTCTATGTTGACACGAGAAATTTTTTGAAAGAAATAAAAGGCAATGGATATTGTTTCGTCCCCAAAGGTGGGGCGTTCCCTACCGAAACCATCATGCTTGTTGTGAGAAGCTCTAGTTTGTTAGAAGCATATACCCAAACCTGCCCCAAATGGGACAAAAAATTTACCACGACAGGTTGATGCCGCTCCATGATAGCTTGCCAAGTTTCACGAATTTCAGACGAGTTTTGGATTTACTAGAATTTAAAAACCAGGCATCTCAATGTTTTGCTGGAAATCAACGGTGCCCCGGTGTTTGAAATTCATTCCCATTTCTTGCATGGGACCTATGCATGCACCCAATGACATGGATTTGATTTTTCAACCAATTTATATGCACCAGAGCATGTGCATGTAGTTCAAATTTGAATTATGCACATAAATGCATTGAAAAATCACTTAATGCATAAAAATGTCCAAACGAACCCCGAAAAATCACCAAAATTAACACAACACTCCTGTTGTTCTATGTTGACACGAGAAAAAAATTTGAAAGCAATAAGAGGCAATGGAAATTGTTTCGTCCCCGAAGGTGGGGCGTTCCCTACCGAAACCATCATGCTTGTTGTGAGAAGCTCTGGTTTGTGAGAAGCATATACCCAAACCTGCCCCAAATGGGACAAGATTTTACCATGGACTGTTGATGCCGCTCCAGGATAGCATGCCAAGTTTCATGAATTTCAGACAAGTTTTGGATTTACTAGAATTTAAAAACCAGGCATCTCAATGTTTTGCCGGCAATCAACGGTGCCCTGGTGTTTGAAATTCATTCCCATGTCTTGCATGGGACCTAAGCATGCACCCAAGGACACATATTTTATTTTTCAACCAATTTGTATGCACTGGAGTATGTGCTTGTAGTTCAAATTTGAATTATGCACATAAATGTATTGAAAACTCAGTTAATGCATAAAAATATCCAAACGAACCCTGAAAAATCACAAAAAAACACAACACTCATGTTGTTCTATGTTGACACGAGAAATTTTTTGAAAGCAATAAGAGTCAATGGATATTGTGTCATCCCCAAAGGTGGGGCGTTCCCTACCGAAACCATCATACTTGTTGTGAGAAGCTCTGGTTTGTGAGAAGCATATACCCAAACCTGCCCCAAATGGGACAAAAAATTTACCACGGCATGTTGATGCCGCTCCATGATAGCTTGCCAAGTTTCATGAATTTCAGACGAGTTTTGGATTCACTAGAATTAAAAAACGAGGCATCTCAATGTTTTGCCGGCAATCAACGATGCCCTGGTGTTTGAAATTCATTCCCATTTCTTGCATGGGACCTAAGCATGCACCCAAGGACACAGATTTGATTTTTCAACCAATTTATATGCACTGGAGCATGTGCATGTAGTTCAAATTTGAATTATGCACATAAATGCAGTGAAACTCAGTTAATGCATAAAAATGTCCAAACGAACCCCGAAAAATCACAAAAAATAACACAACACTCCTGTTGTTCTATGTTGACACGAGAAATTTTTTGAAAGCAATAAGAGGCAATGGATATCATTTCATCCCCAAAGGTGGGGCGTTCCCTACCGAAACCATCATGCTTGTTGTGAGAAGCTCTAGTTTGTGAGAAGCATATACCCTAACCTGCCCCAAATGGGACAAAAAAATTACCACATCGTGTTGATGCCGCTCCATGATAGCATGCCAAGTTTCATGAATTTCAGACGAGTTTTGGATTTACTAGAATTTAAAAACCAGGCATCTCAATGTTTTGCCGGCAATCAACGGTGCCCTAGTGTTTGAAACTCATTCTCATTTCTTGCATGGGACCTAAGCATGCACCCAAGGACACAAATTTGTTTTTTCAACCAATTTATATGCACTGGAGCATGTGCATGTAGTTCAAATTTGAATTATGCACATAAATGCATTGAAAACTCACGTAATGCATAAAAATGTCCAAACAAACCTTGAATAATTCCAATTCTTTTATGACACACATATAGTTGCATGATCACTGCAGATAAAAGGTCTAGCAATTCAAACACCGTCCATGGCCGCTGTGACCCCATTATGTAATTCAAATCAAGGCAAAAAATCAAGTAGATCCCACACAGTTTATTATAACCAACCGTGTGAGATGCAACACAAAATATCTTGGAGCACCGCTGGAGTATAGTACGCATACGGCTTACGCGAGAAGGTCCGCCAGCTACAGTCCACTGCCCGCTCTGAATAAGGGACCGTGTCTGATGACACTTTGCGCGCCAGTTTTTTGGCTGAAGCTATTTCATATTTTCGGCTTCCGTGGAAATATCTACCTCCACGCCCCTCCTCCTTCCCAAAGGCCATATTTCCCCTGTTTCCGCCTTCCTTTCCAAGTTGAAAACTTCACTCCTTGCTTGCAGCGCCACCGCCTCCTCACCGACGACACTCCTTCACGCTGCTCGGCCTCGCCTATCCAGGCAGGTAATCCACACCCGACCCCCATCCTCCTCCTCCTTCCACATCCCACATGCCCCGACCGCCGGCGTGAGCGCGACACCTTCCACCCGAATCACCAACCCCTCCTCCAAACAAGCACCGGCCTAAGCCATGGTGCACCCAGTATAGCCAGGACCTCAAGCAACATTTGGCAGTGGAGAAGCAAATCGCGGCCGCACGCGTGGATGAGGTCGCGATGGCTGCCATTCGTGCCAACCCCCAGATCTTGGAGGAGCACCTCGCCGTCGAGGCCACCGTTGATGCCTCGCGCACCGATGTCGCAACACGGTTGGCTGCTTTAAATGACATTTCGTGGCGTTTTCTCGAGGCCACCGTCGGTGCCTTCGACAAAGACTACAAGGTGTTGTCTCAGCATGCACGTGCTTACCTCATCTCGAGAGCTAGCAGGTTGGTGCCCAGAGCGGCTCAGGCAACTCACCACTACAACAAGGGCACCCACGATGCGGAGGCCTCACCCTCTTCCATGTCCAAGGAGCCAATCGTCCTCAATATCTCCGATAATGAGGGGTAGCTTGTCTTATTAGCTCGCTATGAGGACCCATGTTCAGTTTGCTAGCTACTGCCTTTCCTTAACAAAATCTAGTGAATTGTGCTATCTAGTTTTACCATGCAATCTTCTGCTATAGTGTATATGTTGTATATGTCGTCCAATGTGGTGTTCAATTAACTGTTTGGTTCAATTCTGCAAATGTGATGTTCAATTCTTCAGGGTGCAATATTTCCAAGTTGTTAAGCATGCTTGGTTTGGTTAACTGTCTGATCATCTATTAGGAGTATGTTATATTGTTCAATTGGTGTTTAGTTAACTTCTTGGTTCATTTGTTGTGGCTTGGTTCACTTGTTGTGGTGTTCAGTTACCTGCTTGGTTCAATTCTGCAATGCGATGTTCAATTGTTGTGGCTGCATTCTGTTATTGTATACCATGCGAGGAATAAATCGAATTTGGCTGTACTAAATACATGAGAAACAAATACAATTGCTATATTTCCAAGTTGTTAAGCATGCTTGGTTTGAGCATCCCACCCCACCCCACAAAAAAGGCTCTGCGGCTCTTCTTCGAGCACGCTAACCCCCCTGTATTCTCCCTACCTATCAATGAAATGATACACACTTTTGCGTATTCGCGAAAAAAGCATGCTTGGTTTGGTTAACTGTCTGATCTTCTATTAGCAGTATGTTATATTGTGCAATTGGTGCCCAGTTAACGTTTCCTTCATTTGTTATGGTGTTTAGTTAACTGCTTGGTTCAATTCTGCAATGCGATGTTCAATTGATGTGGCTGCATTCTGTTATTGTATACCATGTGAGGAATAAATCGAATTTGGCTCTACTAAATACATGAGAAACAAATACAATTGTTATATTTCCAAGTTGTTAAGCATGCTTGGTTTGGTTAACTGTCTGATCTTCTATTAGGAGTATGTTATGTTGTGCAATGTGGTGCTCAGTTAACGTTTGGTTCATTTGTTGTGGTGTTTAGTTAACTGCTTGGTTCAGTTCTGCAATGCGATGTTCAATTGATGTGGCTGCATTCTCTTATTGTATACCATGTGAGGAATAAATCAAATTTGGCTGCACTTAATACATGAGAAACATATACAAGTGCTATATTTCCTTGTTCTTAATCATGCTTGGTTTGGATGAATGGGTTTTCCATGTGGCTTGAATTAATCTGATGAATCTGCAATGTGCTTATTTTTCATCAACATATTTTACTGATAACATGCGAACCCTTACTTAACCTGATGACTAACTACCTTACATGTGTTGCAGGGAAACAATGGGAAGCACTGAGGTTTACAAGATGGTACTAACTATTATACCTTGCCTTTTTTATTCCTTTGCCTCATTTCCAATATAGAGAAGATATTTATGCACATCCTTGTTTTTAGGAATCATTGATGATTACCTATCAAACCACCTCTGTGGTCAGGAGGCGAGGAAAGTTTTCATACAACACCACGGTTCAATATTGAAGTGTTCCTGAAGAGGTCGAAAGATGGACGGTCAATCATCGACAGACACTGGCCTAAAGTTGCACAGACCTTCAACATGAATGAAGGCTCAACATTCGCCTTTCGCTTCAGCAGTTTTCCAGATGAGATGCATCTCTCTATGTACCGTCTATGATGCTAATTTCGAAAGGTTCTAGATGTTGCATGTGAAACTTGCTGCTGGTACAGTTGTGTAATGGGGTAGCTGAGTGATGAAGCTATATCATGTTGTACTCCGATGTATGTCAATTATGAAATCCTTCTTCCTTAATATGGAAATCGAATATATTATGTGCTTAATATGAATGTCAATTAGATTAGTAAATGGATTATTAATAATAGGGCAATTAGCTTGCTAATTGGGTTTTCCTATTGCAAACGGTTAATGAGAAAACACCTTGGGCGATGACCTCAGGCAACGCACACAGTTTCTAGGAATAAACCGTGTTGGATCAATGAACAATCACACACGACATTCTCCTCAAAACTGTTTGCGTTACGCCACCTTGCACAAACATTTTCCTTGTAGTGACTGTGTGGGATGTATATACGAACGGAAACATTTAGTGGTGACTGACTGTGTGGGATGTACTTACGACGAGATATGATTTCGCCTGTATAATTGTATTTTTTTGAGCACTACTATACGTATTTCTGTATTTGAGTGCTCGCCGGTCGCACACGACATCATTCTGCCGAGCGTGTGTGCCAGGAGGGCATATTCCCAACGGTTTCTGGTTCGTGTGGGAAGGACCCCCCTTGAGGGAGTCCTGGATTAAGGGGTCCTCGGGCATCTGGGCTATGTAACATGGGAAGGACTAATGGGCTGTGAAGATACGAGATAGAAGGCTTCCCCCCATGTCCGGATGGGACTCTCCTTAGCGTGGAAGGCAAGCTTGGTGTGCGGATATGAAGATTCCTTTCTCTGTAAACCGACTCTGTACAACCCTAGCCCCCTCCGATGTCTATATAAACCGGAGGGTCTAGTCCATAGAGGCAATCATAATCATACAGGCTAGACATGTAGGGTTTAGCCATTACTATCTCGAGGTAGATCAACTCTTGTAATCCCTATACTCATCAAAGTCAATCAAGCAGGAAGTAGGGTATTACCTCCATTAAGAGGGCCCAAACCTGGGTAAACATTGTGTCCCCTGCCTCCTGTTACCCTGGATCCTTAGACGCACAGTTCAGGATCCCCTACCCGAGATCTGCTGGTTTTGACACCGACATTGGTGCTTTCATTGAGAGTTCCACTGTGCCGTCGTCGAAAGGCTCGATAGTTCCGACGATTATCTACAACAATGCTACCGGGAAGGAGATTTTCCTCCCCGGCCAGATCTTTGTGTTCGGCGACTTCGCACTACGTTCCAACTCAGTTGGCCACCTAGAGCAGATCGACAGCTACGCCCCTGGTCACCAGATCAGATTTGGAAATCTGAACTATGTCGCTGATTTCCGAGGAGACTTGATCTTCCAAGGGTTCGCGACCCCAATCACCGCTCCGGCCTTAGATCCGGAGCATGCCACCAGGTCCGAAGACAGGAGTCTAGAGCCTGTCGGACTCTCTGCGGCCTTGAAGCTCGACACCGGAAAACCGAAGAGAATAGCGTCTCCGGCTGTCATCATAAAGACAGACTATTCTCCGGACACCAACTCCGAACCCTGGAAACCTGCGTCATGCGAACTCGGCCCGGAAACTTCCATCCCAGCCACCCTCGCTCTTAAACGAGGCTCTGGACCTAATGCGATCCCTCGCCATCACAGAGGAACCGCTTCTGAATTGCGCCCAGCCCGGACTAGGGGCTGAGAATAGGGAATTTTACTTCCCACCCACCACACACTTTATAGCTGCTGTCGAGGATTTAACCGACATGCTTGATTACACCTCCGAAGACATCGACGGTATGGACGACGATGCCAGAGAGGAGCAGGCCCAAAATCCGCTGTTCACCGGACGCTAGACGGCCACTTCCTCATACAACGTATACATGCTGGATACACATAAACAAGGCGAAAATGATGAGGAGAAGGACCCAGTCAAGGATAAACCTCCTGAGATACCACCAAAACACCGACGTCAGCGACACCGCTCTAAATCACATCACAAAAAGAACAGCAATACCGGCACCGAAAACAATGATACTCTAGAGAACGCCGAATCCAACGAAGACCCCATCGAACCAACATCCGAAAAGGATGATCAGGAGGATGGGAAAGTCGACCCTGATAAGCAAGCAGGGAACAAAGACTCGGAGGATAACAACTATCTACCACTCTCTAAAGACGATGTGAGCCTCGGCGACGAAGATTTTATCGTGCCAGAGGAACCCCTCGAACAAGAGCGCTTTAAGCGCCGGCTAATAGCCACGACAAGAAGCCTAAAAAAGAAGAAGCAACAGCTTCAAGCTGACCAAGATCTGCTTAACGACAGATGGACTAATGTCCTGGCAGCCGAAGAAAACAGCCTCGAATGCCCAACAAAGAATTACCCAAAGCGTAAGTTGCTACCCCAATTCAATGATGAGGCGCGGGAGCCCATACCACCCGCGCATAACACGACTAGCGGACTCGACCGACCACCACGTGGCCGGGACAGAACGGCGACTCAAGCCGAACACCAGCCCACACCACCTCGCCATAAAACAGAGAAAAAACAGCTCGGGGATACACATATGACCTACGGCAAGACCTGGAAAATAGAACAGGTCAGACCACATCAATCTACGGATCACGGGGGCATGCCCCGGCGCGAGAAGACGGCTATCAGGCCTGGCGCGACAAGCATAACCACGCGCGGGCCGAAAACCGCATACGGACTTCGTTCGAACTGCGTCGTGACATGTCCTGATACAGAGGCGCCGCACACCCCCTATGCTTCACTGATGAGGTAATGGAGCACCAGTTCTAAGAAGGGTTTAAACCCGTGAACATCGAATCATACGACGGCACAACAGATCCCGCAGTATGGATTGAAGATTTTATTCTCCACATTCACATGGCCCGCGGTGATGATCTACACTCCATCAAATACCTTCCCCTAAAACTTAAGGGGCCAGCTCGGCACTGGTTAAACAGCCTCCCAGAAAACTCTATTGGCAGCTGGGAAGACTTGGATGACGCATTCAGAGATAACTTCCAAGGTACCTATGTTTGGCCCCCAGACACCGACGACCTTAGTCACATAATCTAGCAACCCGGGGAATCGGCCCGACAACTCTGGACCAGGTTCTTAATCAAGAAGAACCAGATTGTGGATTGTCCGGACGCCGAAGCCCTTGCAGCCTTCAAGCATAGCACCCGAGACGAGTGGCTTGCGCGACACCTCGGCCAAGAAAAGCCGAAGTCCATGGCAGCCCTTACCGCACTTATGACCCGCTTCTGTGCAGGAGAGGATAGCTGGCTTCCTTGTAGAAGCAATAGCACCAGCGACCCCGGAACCTCCAAGCCAGAGACGCAACGGCAAGCCACGACGCAACAAACACAAGCGTCAAAAGAATAACAAAGGAACCCAAGACACGGCGGTCAACGCCGGATTCAGCGGCTCCAAACCCGGTCAACGAAAGAAGCCATTCAAGGCAAACAGAGTTGGCCCATCCAGTTTAGACAAGATACTGGACCAGCCTTGCCAGATTCATGGCACCCCCGATAAACCTGCCAATCATACCAACAGAAATTGTTGGGTCTTTAAGCAGGCCGGCAAGCTTAACGCCGACCACAAGGGAAAAGGGTCGCCAAGCGATGACGATGACCAAGAGCCTTGTCAATCGAACACAGGGGGACAAAAGAAATTCTCCTGAGGTAAAAATAGTAAATATGATATATGTCACACATATCCCCAAGAGGGAGCGCAAGCACGCACTACGGGACATCTATGCCATAGAGCCGGTCGCCCCAAAGTTTAACCCATGGTCGGCTGGTCCGATCACCTTCGATCGAAAAGACCACCCAACCAGTATCCGTCACGGAGGTTCAGCAGCTCTGGTCCTTGATCCAATAATCGACGGATTCCACCTCACGCGGGTCCTCATGGACAGCGGCATCAGTCTCAATCTACTTTATCAAGACACTATCTGCAAAATGGGCGTTGATCCGTCAAGAATCAAGCCCACTAAAACTACCTTCAAAGGAGTAATACCTGGTGTAGAGGTCCGCTGCACGGGCTCAATCACGCTGGAAGTCGTCTTCGGTTTGCCGGACAACTTCCGAAGCGAAGACTTGATCTTCGACATCGTCACCTTCCGCAGCAGCTATAACGCACTGCTCGGACGAACCGCTTTCGCCTGCTTCAATACAGTCCCACACTATGCCTATTTGAAGCTCAAGATGCCCGGTCCACGTGGCGTCATTACAATCAATGGAAACACAAAACGCTCCCTCCGTACCGAGGAGCATACCGTAGCCATTGCGGCTGAAGTACAAAGCGGCCCGGTCAAGCCGCACACCTCATCGGCTATTAAGCCACCAGACTTCATTGCGCTAGGTCGGTCAGTCCTGCATGCCGGCAGCCTGACAACTCCAGGGCTGGATTAGCAGTTTCGCCTCCGTTGACCGCCACGTTCATCAGCGAAATTCGTACCACGCGTGCACAATTATGCACTCAAAATACATTGGGCATCGGCGGAGGCAATACACGGACAGGCCCATAACACGGTTCGACCTTATACGGCCTTCCCCCTTTCTTTAATCATCTTTTTTTTACCACAAGTGAATCAAAACCTACTCATTCTTCGGATTCACAAGGACTCTCTCTGAGCCTGATTCCGTATACATAACCGAAGACCATTCCTCTAAAGGAACCCTTTTTACTTAGGCGAAAGCGGCGTAGACGTGCGACAGGAAGGTGCAAAGCATTTTGCAGACCGTAACTTCACTCAAGAACCTATATAGAGATTTTCCCCTTAGCTCTAGACCCCCGGCATGTAAAATGGCCTTGGTGATTACGGTACCTTCTGTAAGATTACGTTTTGACGTATCAATCAGATCCCAGTGAACCAAATTCTTGTTCAGTATCATCTTTATTTATAGACTTTATTCCGTCTGTTCAGTTGTCTCACGCACACACCTCGACACAAAATTGCCAGGGGCTCTATAGGGCAACATGTGTGTTACCAAAGAAAAGTCCGAATAGCTTTATAGCACAATTCGGCGTCCCGAGCTCGACACTATATGCATCGGCTCCGAATCATGTCTTTGGTCAATAGTTGGGTTGCCCGGCTCTTGTGTTTGCTACCTTACATTCCGTCTGATCGGCTAGGGTAGTAAAGGGAGAACTACTGCGATTGTGCTTCTGGTTCGTCCGGTTAAGCACCTCATAGAGAAAGCCGAAAACTGACTGTCATAATGTAGCGAGAGCTGGTCAGCCACTCGGCGATTTATTACAATCCTTAGCGATTTTTCCGTATTACAGGAAGGACTGTTTCCCGGTCACATATGTCACGCATCCGCGTTAGGGTAGCCGCGTACATACCAGGGGCTACTATATAGACCCATTGTCAAACTCCTATAGCTAAGTGAGATCAATAAAACCAAATAGTCTGATTGCCTGGTTCGCCGTACTAACACCTCCTTCAGGGACCAAGACGTTGGGTTAAGTGTAGTAATGTGCAAATCCGAACACCCGAGTAGTATCTACATGGGGGTGGAAGCCGACGACTGGGAACTCTCAGATATAATAAACGGCTGCACATGAGGATAAAACTTTTCATCAAGGAATGAATATATTACAAAAGGCTTAGTTCATAATACAAACCCCCGGACAGTTCGGACTCATTTATTTGAACACTACATCCTTAGAGCATTGGCCCTCTACAAGGCGGGCACCTTTTAGCACGTCCTCAAAATAGCGCTCCAGTGTGCGATGGGCCTTGCTTTTGGGCGGGTCCTCAACTGCCACCTTTTTGGCATTCATTTTCACCCAGTGCATCTTGACACGGGCAAAAGCCATACGCGCTCCTTCTATACAGGACCACCTCTTGACGGCGTCGATCCGGGGCAGCACGTGATAACCCACAAGTATAGGGGACCGCAACAGTTTTTGATAAGTAAGAGTGTCGAACCCAACGAGGAGATAAAGGTCGAACAAATATTCCCTCAAGTTCTATCGACCACCGATACAACTCGACGCACGCTTGAAGCTCACTTTACCTAGAACAAGTATGAAACTAGAAGTACTTTGTAGTTGTTTTTGGATAGGCTTGCAAGAAAGTAAAGAGCATGAAAATAAAAGCTAGGGGCTGTTGTAAGTAAAGAAGCAATAGAGTTAGTATAGTGAGTGTGGAAAGTGGTGATAGGAGTTGCGAAATTGTCCCTTAAGCAATTGACTACTTTACTAGACCGATAGCAAGTTTCATGTGGGAGAGGCCACTGCTAGCATGTCATCCCTGACTTGGAATTCTATGCACTTATGATTGGAACTATTAGGAAGCATCCACAACTACTAACATTCATTAAGGTAAAACCCAACCATATCATTAAGATATATTGGTCCCCCTTCAATCCCGTATGCATCAATTTCTATGCTAGGCTGAAGCTTCTGTCACCCTTGCCCTCCAATACATAGTCCTATCAACATACAACTAACCCTATGGTGTGATCCGCAGCAGCTCATATGATGGGCACCAGAGGACAACAACATAACCACAAGCAAATTAAATCAATCATAGCAATTCATCAACCACCGATAGGACAACGAAAATCTACTCAGACATCATAGGATGGCAACACATCATTGCATAATAATATGAAGCATAAAGCACCATGTTCAAGTAGAGGGTACAACGGGTTGCGGGAGAGTGGACCGCTGTAGATAGAGGGGGGAAGGTAATGTAGATGTTGGTGAAGATGGCAGAGGTGTTGGTGTAGATTGCGGTGATGATGATGGCCACGGCAGCGTTCCGGCGCCACCGGAGGAGAGGGGGAGAGGGGCCCCCCTCTTCCTCTTCTTCCTTGACCTCCTTCCTAGATGGGAGAAGGGTTTACCCTCTGGTCCTTGGCCTCCATGGCATGGGAGGGGTGAGAGCCCCTCCGAGATTGGATCTATCTCTCTGTTTCTCTCTGTTTGTGCGTTCTCGTCTGCTGCCCTTTCACCGTTTCGTATATATATGGAGATCTGTAACTCCGATTGGATTGAAACCGTCGTCGTGATTTTTTTCCCGAAAATTAGCTTTCTTGCGGCCGAAGAAGGGCATCAACCGCCTTACGGGTGGCCCACGAGGGCCAGGGGCGCGCCCCTGCCTCATGGCCACCTCGGGCACCGTCTTGCGTTGATTCTTCTTCCAGAATTTTCCAAATATTCCAAAAATAAGCTCCGTCCGTTTTTATCCCGTTTGGATTTCATTTGATATGGATATTCTGCGAAACCAAAAACATGTAACAAACATGAACTGGCACTGGGCACTGGATCAATATGTTAGTCCCAAAAATAGTATAAAAAGTTGCCAAAAGTATATGAAAGTTGTAGAATATTGGCATGGAACAATAAAAAATTATAGATACGACGAAGACTCAGCATCCCCAAGCTTAATTCCTACTCGTCCTCGAGTAGGTAAATGATAAAAAAGATAATTTTTGATGTGGAATGCTACCTAGCATAATTTTGATCATATGTCTAATCATGGCATGAATATTAAGACACGAGTGATTCAAAGCAATAATCTATCATTTGACATAAGACAATAATACTTCAAGCCTACTAATAAAGCAATCATGTCTTTTCAAAATAACATGGCCAAAGAAAGTTATCCCTACAAAATCATATAGTCTGGCTATGCTCCATCTTCACCACACAAAATATTCACATCATTGCACAACCCTGATGACAAGCCAAGCAATTGTTTCATACTTTTGACATTCTCAAACCTTTTCAACTTTCACACAATACATGAGCGTGAGCCATGGACATAGCACTATAGGTGGAATAGAATATGATGATGGGGGGAGACAAAAAAGGAGAAGATAGTCTCACATCAACTAGGCGTATCAACGGGCTATGGAGATGCCCATCAATAGATATCAATGTGAGTGAGTAGGGATTGCCATGCAACGGATGCACTAAGAGCTATAAGTGTATGAAAGCTCAAACTGAAACTAAGTGGGTGTGCATCCAACTTGCTTGCTCATGAAGACCTCGGGCATTTGAGGAAGCCCATCATCGGAATATACAAGCCAAGTTCTATAATGAAAATTCCCACTAGTATATGAAAGTGATAACTCAAGAGACTCTCTATATGAAGAACATGGTGCTACTTTGAAGCACAAGTGTGGTAAAAGGATAGTAACATTGCCCCTTCTCTCTTTTTCTCTCATTTTTTGTTTTCTTTACTTCTCTTTTTTTTGGGCCTTCTCTTTTTTTGGCCTTTCTCTTTTTTTTCGTACGGGGTCTCATCCCGACTTGTGGGGGAACCATAGTCTCCATCATCCTTTCCTCACTGGGGCAATGCTCTAATAATGATGATCATCACACTTCTATTTACTTACAACTCAATATTACAACTCGATATATAGAACAAAGATATGACTCTATATGAATGCCTCCGTGATGTAGGGATGTGCAATGATCTAGCATAGCAATGACATCAAAAATGGACAAGCCATGAAAACATCATGCTAGCTATCTTATGATCATGCAAAGCAATATGACAATAAATTCTCAAGTCATGTATATGATGATGATGGAAGTTGCATGGCAATATATCTCGGAATGGCTATGGAAATGCCATGATAGGTAGGTATGGTGGCTGTTTTGAGGAAGATATAGTGAGGCTTATGTGTGACAGAGCGTATCATATCACGGGATTTCGATGCACCGGTGAAGTTTGCACCAACTCTCGAGGTGAGAAAAGGCAATGCACGGTACCGACGAGGCTAGCAATGATGGAAGGGTGAGAGTGCGTATAATCCATGGACTTACATTAGTCATAAAGAACTCGAATACTTATTGCAAAAATCTATTAGTCGTCGAAACAAAGTACTGCGCGCATGCTCCTAGGGGGATAGATTGGTAGGAAAACACCATCGCTCGTCCCCGACCGCCACTCATAAGGAAGACAATCAATAAATAAATCATGCTCCAACTTCGTTGCATAATGGTTCACCATACGTGCCTGCTACGGGAATCACAAACCTCAACACAAGTATTTCTACGATCCACAACTACCCACTAGCATGACTCTAATATCACCATCTTTATATCGCAAAACTATTGCAAGGAATCAAACATATCATATTCAGTGATCTACAAGTTTTATGTAGGATTTTATGACTAACCATGTGAATGACCAGTTCCTGTCATCTCTCTAAATAGATATAAGTGAAGTAAGAGAGTTTAATTCTTCCTACAAAATATATGCCCACGCTCTAACAAATATAAGTGAAGCAAAAGAGCATTCTACAAATGGCGGTTGTCTAAGTGAAGAGAAACAGGCAATCCAAACTTCAAATGATATAAGTGAAGCACATGAAGCATTCTATAAAGCCATACTCAAAAGATATAAGTGAAGTGCAAAGAGCATTCTATAAATCAACCAAGGACCATCTCATACCAGCATGGTGCATAAAATAAAAATGAAAACTAAATGCAAAAGACGCTCCAAGATTTGCACATATCGCATGAAAGTTTTGGGTTCCCCTCTTTATTTTTGTTGTTTTTTAACTATATGAAAGCACTCAACAGAAATAAATGACTCTCTAAATTTCTGGGTTGTCTCCCTGGCAGCGCTTTCTTTAAAGCCATTAAGCTAGGCATATAGTGCTCAAGTAATGAATCCACCAGGATCCCAAGGTATATCAAAGCCAATTTTAATTAACAATGATTTGTAATTTAGCAGTGAGCACAAAGCAACATATATCATGTAATGACGAAGTCTAACTTTCTTCCTATGCATCGGCATGTCATAAAAGAAAAATGCATGCACGCAAAGTAAAGGCCAATGCATAGTATAAGCAGTTTATTGCAATTCTATCGTGTTGGAAACATAAAGAGGCGGAGATGTAGTTCCTCTCTCATAATAATTGCAAGTAGGAGCAGCAAGCACATGCATATTATATCCATCAAAATCATCATGTGCAATGGTAAAAGTCAACCCATCAATATAATCCTTAATAAGCACAAACTTCTCCGATATAGTGTAGTTGGGAGAATTCAAAAAGATAATAGGACTGTCATGCGTGGGTGCAATAGCAACAATTTCATGTTTAACATAAGGAACTATAGCAAGTTCATCTCCATAAGCATAATTCATATTGGCATCTTGGCCACAAGCATAGCAGGCATCATCAAAAAGGGATATTTCAAAAGAATCAAAGGGATCATAACAGTCATCATAGCAATCATCCTTCGGTAAGCACGAAGGGGAATTAAACAATGTATGAGTTGAAGAGTTACTCTCATTAGAAGGTGGGCACGGGTGATCAATCCGCTCTTCCTCCTTTTGTTCTTCGCTCTCCTCCTCATCTTTTTCATCCAATAGCTCACAGTTTCATCAACTTCTTCTTCCATAGATTCCTGCAAAATATTATTCTCTTCTTGGACAGAGGAGACTTTCTCAATAAGTGCATTAATATCGGAATGGTATTCATAATCCTCATAGCAATATTTGAGGATAGCTAAATTTTCAGGTCTATCAACAGCATCATCAAAATCTTCAAACTCTTTAAACATAGATTCAATTTCATAAGCACCCATAGAAGCAACAAATTCTTCTATTTGTTCCACATCATAGTAATCATATATACCATTAGCATAAGAAGCTAAGGTTTTATTATCATTAAATTTGCATGAAAAGGGAAGGTGTGGAGCCTTCATCCCAGAGCAACAAGTATAATCATATCTCAAGCATAGTTGCCTAGCATACCACTTTAATATATGAATTGGATCCCATAATAGTTTCCCTTTTTGAGTCAAGCGATAGTCCCTAAAGTATTCACGTTGATCCAACGTTACTCCCATTACATAATTGAATGGGGTTTTCTCAGGATTATTAAAGTAGTACATAATATCTTTCACATAACTTGACATCGAGGTTTTTAGGAGGTTCCCCATGTCCATGAGCAGCAAGTACACCTAATTTTTTTGGTATTTCGTGTTCCATATCCATAACTAAAGATAAAGAACAACTAAGAACAGCAAATAAAAATTACTTAGTGATAAAGCAAATAAGCACACACGAGAATATTCACCCCACGCTATTGCTCCCCGGTAACGGCGCCAGAAAAAGGTCTTGATAACCCACAAGTATAGGGGATCGCAACAGTTTTCGATAAGTAAGAGTGTCGAACCCAACGAGGAGCTAAAGGTAGAACAAATATTACCTCAAGTTCTATCGACCACCGATACAACTCTACACACGCTTGACGTTCGCTTTACCTAGAACAAGTATGAAACTAGAAGTACTTTGTAGGTGTTTTTGGATAGGCTTGCAAGAAAGTAAAGAGCACGAAAATAAAAGCTAGGGGCTGTTGTAAGTAAAGAAGCAATAAATTTAGTATAGCGAGTGTGGAAAGTGGTGGTAGGAGTTGCGAAATTGTCCCTTAAGCAATTGACTACTTTACTAGACCGATAGCAAGTTTCATGTGGGAGAGGCCACTGCTAGCATGTCATCCTTGACTTGGAATTCTATGCACTTATGATTGGAACTATTAGCAAGCATCCGCAACTACTAACGTTCATTAAGGTAAAACCCAACCATAGCATTAAGATATATTGGTCCCCCTTCAATCCGTTTGCATCAATTTATATTCTAGGCTGAAGCTTCTGTCACCCTTGCCCTCCAATACATAGTCCTATCAACATACAACTAACCCTATGGTGTGATCCACGCGCGCGCTCATATGATGGGCACCAAAGGACAGCAACATAACCACAAGCAAATTAAATCAATCATAGCAATTCATCAACCACCGATAGGACAACGAAAATCTACTCAGACATCATAGGATGGCAACACATCACTGGATAATAATATGAAGCATAAAGCACCATGTTCAAGTAGAGGGTACAACGGGTTGCGGGAGAGTGGACCGCTGTAGATAGAGGGGGGAAGGTGATGGAGATGTTGGTGAAGACGGCGGAGGTGTTGGTGTAGATCGCGGTGATGATGATGATGGCCACGGCAGCATTCCGGCGCCACCGGAGGAGAGGGGGAGAGGGGCGCCCTTCTTCCTCTTCTTCCTTGACCTCCTCCCTAGATGGGAGAAGGGTTTCCCCTCTGGTCCTTGGCCTCCATGGCATGGGAGGGGCGAGATCCCCTCCGATATTGGATCTATCTATCTATTTCTCTCTGTTTCTGCGTTCTCGTCTGCTGCCCTTTCACCGTTTCATATATATATATGGAGATCCGTAACTCCAATTGGATTGAAACCTTCGCCATGTTGTTTCCCCAAAAATTAGCTTTCTTGCGGCCGAAGAAGGGCATCAACTGCCTTAGGGGTGGCCCATGAGGGTCTGGGGCGCACCCCCCTGCCTCATGGCCACCTCGGGCACCGTCTTGCGTTGATTCTTCTTCCGGAATTTTCCAAATATTCCAAAAATAAGCTCCGTCCGTTTTTATCCCGTTTGGATTCCGTTTGATATGGATATTCTGCGAAACCAAAAACATGCAACAAGCGAGGCGGCCTTTGAGCCTTTGGATCAATATGTTAGTCCCAAAAATAGTATAAAAAGTTGCCAAAAGTATATGAAAGTTGTAGAATATTGGCATGGAACAATAAAAAATTATAGATACGACGGAGACGTATCAGCACGTTGACGAGGCGCCGCACGAGGCCGAAGTAGCTGTCCGGAATGGCTTCGGCAGGCCACAACCAGACTATGATGTCCTTCATGGCCGTGCTGGACATCTTATGCAGCTCCGCCCATTGTGCCATATGGTCATTTAGCAGTATGGGACGCTCCTGCCCCACAAACTACGACCAGAAGAGCTTCTCCGTTGCATACCCCTCCTGGGTCTGGAAGAATTGGACGGCGTCCGTGGCACTCTTCGGCAGATCCGCATATGCGTCTGGAGAACTCCACAGTCGATTAAGCAAGGCATACTTCCGGTCCCCAAATTTAGCCTGTAAAAGAAAAGGCTTACCAGCCGATATCTGACTGGCTTGACAGATTTCCTCGCATGATGCGCGGGATTCAGACCGCGCCTCCGAAGCGTCTTGAAGGTCTTTGGCGAGTTCGGTCCCCTTCGCCTTATTTTCCTTTTCCAAGGACTCGCATTTGGTGGCGGTGTCCTTGAGTTTTTGCTCCATCTCGGTCACCCGTTCCTCAAAACGGCGCCGAGCGGCCTGTTCGGCCATAAAGTCCGTAGCAGCCTTATCGGCAACTGCCTTGCTTACCATTGCTTGCTCCTTGGATTGAGCAAGCTCTCCCCTGAGGGTTTCCACCGCGGCGGCCCCATCTGTAAAAAAACGCACATTAGATCTCTTGAATTTTCAGAGAGAACGGACATAAACAGGCACAAATTCAAGATGTATCGTATACCTTGCGCCTGGTCGAGCCGCGTGTTAACGAGGACTAGATCCTCATCAGCTTGCTCTAGTTTCCATTTGAGTTCAGAAATTTCCGCTGACTGAGCAGTCGCCGCTAACAGAGAGGCCTATTTTAAATCCAAATAAAATAGAATGTTACCACTTGGCAACTGATTATTGATCCTCTGCTAACTTTTTTTTTTCAAAAAACTAAACAGAGTCTCAGGGGCTACTATCTATGTACATGCATATTTCTCATAAAAATGACCATAAACATTACATTGTGCACCTCGAAGCCTGCTAGCAGACTGGAGAAGCCTTTGCTCAGCCCGCTCTTGGCGGGCTAAATCTTCTCAGCCACCGCACCCATCAGGATACGATGCTCATCCAGGATGGATGCACTTTGAAGTACATCCGCCATGGTATTCGGCGCCTCCGGAGTAGCGGAGGTCATCGTTCTCCCTTCCCCTACAAGGGGTCGCTCACCAGACTCCGGAGCCTGGTGGGTCTCCGGAATAGTATGCGGTTGGGGGACGAATTGACCAAGGCCCCCGTCGTCGGTCTTCGGGGGAGCCGTACCCCCAGTCCTTCGGCAACTGAGGTATTTCCCTCCAGCGCCGTTAAATTGCCCCCCGCGTCTCTTCAAGGCCCGAGGAGGGCCTATGGGACGACACCTCGGTGTCATCCACCCTAGGCAGCGAGGAAGCTAGTGGAGGCGACGCGCTCTCCATCATCTCCGGCGGTAGATCCCGAGGATGAGGATGGCTGCGGGAGGACGCGCGCCGGACTACAAAGTATAGAACCTAGAGTTATCATCACAGTTCATAGAAAATCAGATATATGTGAAAAATCCCAAGCTACTTACGAGTCAGCTTCGAGCTTGGTCCGACATTGATGCTTCGGGAGGGCCTCGATGTCTGACTCCGAGTTATCGGAGAGGATGATCTTGTCCCTCTTGGATGCTGCGGCTTCCAGTTATTCGGAGGCCGCCCTTTTCTTGCCCTTGCGGGGAGGATCTTCTACTTCCTCCTCCTCCTCGTCGTCATCGTCGCCCTCGTGGGAGGACTGGGCTTCAGCTTCTCTATACATTGCATCCGAACTGCCCTCCTCTCTCTTCTTCTTCGTGTCCTTCTTTACTGGCACCTCGTATGGTCCCGGGACCAGCATTCTCGCTAATAGAGGATTGGCTGGGTTTTTGGGCAGAGGAGCCGAACACCTTATCCGCTCCGCCTTGGCTGTCCAGCCCTGAATGAGGAATTCAAACTTAGTATGCCCCTTTGATTAATGATTCAGGCTGTGTTCGGAAACAAAATGCTTATCGGGGAAGTAGGATGCGCGATGTCGAGCCCGATGTCCTCGGTCTTCCTGGGCCACCTCTTCTCCCGGGCCTTGAAGAGCAACTTCCAGATCCCTTCATGCATTGTGCCGAAGAAATTTTGTAGAGTTAGAGGGCCCTCCAAATTGAATTCCCACATACGGGTCTTCCGGCGTTGATAGGGGAGACATCGACGACAGAGCATCACCTGGATCACGTTGGAGAGATTGGTGCCCTTGTCCATTATGTTCTTGATCCGCTGCTGCAACACCAGTATCTCATCGATGGACTCCCAGTCCAGGCCCTTGTTGATCCAGGACGCGAGCCGCATAGGCTGACCAGATCTGAATTCGGGAGCGGCTGCTCACTTGGTGCCACGGGGTACAGTGATATAAAACCACTCTTGTTGCCATGCCTTTACGGTCTCCACGAAGGCTCCCTTTGGCCACGTAGTATTGGGGAGCTTGCTTATCATTGCGCCGCCGCACTCCGCATGCTGCTTGTTGACCACCTTCGCTGTACATTGAAAACCTTGAGCCAGAGGCCGAAGTGTGGAGGGATGCGGAGGAGTGCTTCACACACGACGATAAACACCGAGATTTGAAGGAAAGAGTTCGGGGCTAGATCGTGGAAATCCAGCCCATAGTAGAACATCATACCGCAGACAAAAGGGTGGAGAGGAAAGCCCAATCCATGGAGGATGTGGGGAATAAATACCACTCTTTCGCCTGGTCCTGGAGAAGGGATGACCTGCTCTTGGGTGGGAAGCCTATGTGCGATCTCCCAGTCAAGTACCCTGCCTCCCGGAGCTCCTTAACGTTCTCCTCTGTGATAGAGGAGGCCATCCATTTGCCTTGGGAGCCAGATCTGGCCACGACTGAAGAGGTTGGGGGCAAGGGGAAAGATTGAGACTCAGGCGCTGGAGCTTGATGATGGAGGGCTGAGGAAGAAGGCGTGGGATTAAAGGACGGATCCTTGTCCTTTTATAAAGGCAGTGAATATCAAGCGCTCCCTCATAGGCCTTAAAACTCGCCTATTCCCGAGGGGTCATGCAAATGACACAGTTGGGTTACTCAAACCTGTATTGATAAGGACCCCGCAAATAAAGGGACACGATCTCTGCCTTGACAAGATGTGTCAATAAAGGCTACGCCTCGATACGTGAGGCGGGAGGCCCGAAAAACGATTCGAGTTAATAATTATGAGACTTGAAGTAACATTTTGCCAAAAAGAAAAAAGAGAGCTGTCAGTGGACATACCTTATCTCTATTTAATATTTTACCTTTATGTTTAAGGATTGTGACTATTGTACAGAGCCGGATATAACACTGGTGATCAACTACTTTGAAGTGTTCGGAGGAGGAACCCGCCTTGCTATGCCGAAGACATTCTGCGCGCCGGACATATCGTCATTGAAGCCTGGTTCAGGGGGTACTGAGGGAGTCTTGGATTAAGGGGTCCTCGGGCGTCCGGGCTATGTAACATGGGCCGGACTAATGGGCTGTGAAGATACGAGATAGAAGGCTTCCCCCCGTTTCCGGATGGGACTCTCCTTGGCGTGGAAGGCAAGCTTGGCGTGCGGATATGAAGATTCCTTTCTCTGTAAACCGACTCTGTACAACCCTAGCCCCCTCCTGTGTCTATATAAACCGGAGGGTCTAGTCCATAGAGGAAATCATAATCATACAAGCTAGACATCTAGGGTTCAGCCATTATGATCTCGAGGTAGATCAACTCTTGTAACCCCTATACTCATCAAAGTCAATCAAGAAGGAAGTAGGGTATTACCTCATTAAGAGGGCCCGAACCTGGGTAAACATTGTGTCCCCTGCCTCCTGTTACCCTCGATCCTTAGAGCACAGTTCGGGACCCCCTACCCAAGATCTGCCGGTTTTGACACTGACACCCCTATCTCCCACACTCACTTGGCGATGGTTCCGAATTCCATCACGGAAAGGGGTTAAAAACCGTTTGTTTAGGACCGACGCGTACCAGTGTGGTGTTATATTCGACGACCCACATGAAGTTGTTGGGCCGATTTCGGGAAGGCCCTAATGGGCCATGAGTTACCGAGCCGTAAAATGGGCTATTTGCGAATAGATCGTTAACATGCTTTTGATGGGCCGGCCCGCTAAAGTCAAATGCGCTGGCCTTTTTAAGCTAAATGGGCCAGTGGTGGGTCATCGCACGTGTCAACATATCATAGGGGCCTATCTGACCCAGTGACGAGCTGAAACGTGTTTCCTCTGGCCAATGAGAATTTTACACGTGGAAAATCCCCATTGGTCCAAGCTGTTAACGGGTTATCGGATCCAAACTGGAACCCGATAGCTTAATGGTGACCCGTTACGATGGATTCCATGTGTCAGTCACCCTTGACGAAAGCACTTATGTGACGCGCAATTTATCGTCATTGAAGCAGACACTTCCGTGATGATAATTTTGGTAATGTCATGGAACACTTCTACGACAGCACAGGTATGACTATCTTGATTCTGTCATAAAATTGTCATGGATGTACATGCATGACAGAAAACGTGACCTACTGTGACAAACACGTATCTTCACGGAAGTGTATTTTTTTGTAGTTCTTTGAGATTTATCAACGTGTTCAACTGGGTTTGAACCGTATAAGCATGTTTTCCTACACCTTTAACATCATTTGTAATTGTAAACAACAAGTCACTCAAGCGGTCAATCATATAGGCACTACGTTTCAGTTGTTTCATGACATAAGCATTGAAGTGATCTTGCTTGATAATGTAGTTGTCAAATTCATACAAGCATTGATTAAGAGATTGATTTATTATAAGTAAGGAACAAATGCATTTTTGCCCCTAGTTGGAACCTACCCACGGGTTTTGCCCTTACTTTTCTCTGCTTAGTTTTGCCCTTAGATTTTCCTCCGATGTCGCCCGAATGCTCTTTGACCGTTTGACCAACACTTTGAAAATTCATAAAAAATTGATATGAACTCAGAAAAATGCAAATAAGATATCAAAATGTTTAGATAAACATTACCTTTATGTGTATGTCATTTGCATTCAGGAAAAAGTACCGTTTAAACTACCTAAGTTTATTATTGTTTTTAACATTATTAAAAATAAAAAGGTATAAACAATACTTTTTCCAGGAATAAAAATTACATGCAAATGTAGGTGACATTTTCTGAACATTGTGATATCTTATTTGCATTTTTCTGAGTTCACATCAACTTGTTACGAGGTTTCAAAATAATGGTCAAAGTCGTTTGAACATACATAACAAGTTGATATGAACTCACAAAAATGCAAAAAAGATATCAGGATGTTCAGAAAACATCACCTACATTTTCATGTAATTTTCATTCTTGAAAAAGTATTTCTATACCCCTTTTATTTTTAATAATGTTAATAACATTAATAACCTTGGGTAGTTTAAACAATATTTTTTGTCCTGAATGCAAATAATATGCACGTAAAGGTAATGTTTGTCTGAACATTTTGATATCTTATTTGCATTTTTCCGAGTTCATATGAATTTGTTAATAATTTTCGAAGTATTGGTCAAACGGTCAAAGGGCATACGGGTGACCTCGGGGGAAAATCTAAGGGCAAAACTAAGCAGAGTCGAAAAGTAAGGTTAAAACCCGTCGGTAGGTTCCAACTAGGGGCAAAAATGCAATTGTCCCTATAAGTAATATCACCTTCATCAAACTTTAGAAAATAATTTACCTCTACCACCTGTGGTGGTGTGTCAAGACCATGTATTTCTTCAATAGGTGGTAAATTCTTAGCATCTTTAGCTTTAATACCTTTTTCTTTCATACATTTCTTTGCCTCTTGCATATCTTCAGGACTTAGAAATAAAATACCCCTCTTCTTCGAAGTAGGTTTAGGTGGTGGTTCAGGAAGTGTCCAATCATTATCATTCCTCAATATATTATTCAATAGATCTTCAGCTTGTTCAATAGTTTGTTTCCTGAAAACGCAACTAGCACAACTATCTAGGTAATTCCTAAAAGCATAGGTTAGTCCATTATTAAAGATATCAAGTATTTCATTTTTCTTGAGAGGATGATCAGGCAAAGCATTAAGTAATTGGAGAAGCCTCCCCTAAGCTTGAGGGAGATCCTCTTCTTCAATTTGCACAAAGTTAAATATTTCCTGTAAGGTAGCTTGTGTCTTATGAGCAGGAAAATATTTTTCAGAGAAATAATATATCATATCCTGGGGACACACACAACCATGGGCAAGAGTATTGAACCAAATCTTAGCATCACCCTTTAACGAGAAAGGAAACAACTTAAGAATATAGTAGTAGCAAATTTTTTCCTTATAAGCAAATAGGATGGCTATATCATTCAACTTAGTAAGACGTGCCACAATGGTTTCAGTTTGATACCCATGGACAGGATGAGATTCAGCCAAAGTAATTAACTCAGGGTCGACAGAGAATTCATAATCCTTATCATTAACAAATATAGGTGAAGTAGCAAACTTAGGATCATATTTCATTCTAGTATTCAGAGATTGTTCTTTCAGCTTACATAGTAATTTCTTATCATTACAAGAAAGAAAACCCCTTGCTATCTCTCCATCCATAACACAACCCTCAGGTATCTTAGGCAATTCATATCTAGGAGAGCTAGTGAAAGGATCGATACGGTCGACTAGAGGGGGGGGGTGAATACGAGACAAGAAATTTTAATCTTTCTTGTCAATTTTAAGGTTTAGCGGATAAATAGGGTTCACTAGATATGCAACTAGGTGAACACAACCTATATGGCAAGCAAGCTTAGAGCCAATATGCTGGAGCCAAGGCTTGCTGAACGCCACGAAGGCTCACCGTATTCCCTTTCGAGTCACCCCCAACGGATGAGCCTTGAACCACTCGGGGTTGGTCTTGAAGGCGACCACTACACATTTATAAACTTCTACAGAGCACACCACAAGCAAGGAAGTTAGCAGAGGAACCTCTAACCGCCTAGGAGCCCAAGCTCCAAGAGTAACAAGTCAATGGGGAAGAAATGTTCCGGGAAACACGATTCGGTTTGGTCAAGATGTAGATCGGGTCTTGCTCTCCCAAGCCCCAAAGTTTCAACAAGTTTGGGTGGAGGGATTGAGAGTATTGAGGAAAATGGAGTGTAGCAATGGCGGAGCTCAACAAGACATTAGGGTTAGGGATGGAGGAGGAAGAAGGGGGTATTTATAGTGTTCTTGGACGGGTGGGGTTTTCTACCCGTTGGACCCCGTGCGCACGGGCTAAGTCAGCCCCGTGCGCACGAGGTACTCAGAGACTTACGCACGACCCCGTGTGCACGGGGTACTCAGAGAGTTTACCCAGCACTCAAATGACCCCGTGTGCACGGGGTACCCAGAGAATATCTGACTACCCCGTGTGCACTGGTGAAAAGACCCCGTGCGCACAGAGTATCGAGAAACACTTTGTAGCAAACTTTCTGGGTACCCTGACTAGCACACTATGGAAAACAAAGTGGTAGGAGTAGGAAGGCTAGGTGTATAAGTTTCGGCTATGGCATTCCAACACGACATACATCCCCAAAGACCCCTCTTAATAGTGCGGCCTTTCCTACGACTCGAATCAAACCAAAAGAAAACCTTTGAATCGCCGGTAGACCACGCCTTTGATCTTTTTGAATTGGGGGGTCACACGCCTCCATCAAGAACAACTTCGAACCAATATTTGGAGATAAACTTTGGCAACCGATATTAGTTCCACTAACCACATTGTCATCACACCAAAATATAGTTCAAGTGCCAATTGCACTTTCAATCTCTCCCTTTTTGGTGCATTGATGCCAACGTCGTTAGAACATGCATCAAAGATATGAAAAAAAATTAAATAGCCATGCAACAAAAGATTGATCATGGGAGCTCCCCCTATACGTGTGCAAGGAAAAGAATATGCTTGATAATGCACCAAGCACACATATATGAGGCTCCCCCTAGATCAATAGAGACAAGGCATGTGATCAACGGTATAAACCTATACTGGTGCCTGGATCCCATGCCAAGGTGTGGTGATCAAGAATCGTGAGACAACATAGTAAAGATATATTATAACACACAATATGAGCATAATCATGTAAACGATCCACGAAGCATAAATATTCTCATGAACTGACACATGGTAGCTCATAATAACACACAGGAAAGCAAATAAGAGTATCTCAAGCCAATTAAGGACAACCAACAAATCAAGGAAACACGAGGCTTGATATCTCAACACACACTAATGAACACCACTTCTCCCCCTTTGTCATCAAGACAACAAAAAGGAGAAAAAGGCGACAAAAAGACACACTAGACAAGAGGGGGCGCGCTCGAAGCATTATCATCATCATAAAAATGCCATCCTGCCATCAGAAAGGAGCGAGCTGTGGCCTCACTGTCATTTTCCTCGGACCCTGGGCCAACCTCCTCACCAGCTGCAGCCCTCTCTGCCTTCTGCTGACATCTCACAAGCTTATCCTTGTTGATCTCCTTAACCTGACGATGCTGAATAGACTGGCACATCTTGAACAAGTTCCTCATAGCCTTGAACAAAGACTTCTTCTCTCCTGTGGCGAAAACAGCCTCAGAATCTACCTTCTTTCCCTTACGACGAGGGATCCGTGCAATGGACGACATACCAGGAGTGTATGTGGCACGATCTTCAGGCCTAGGATTGCACCCCTTCTTGGGAGGCACATATGGAGTAGGAGCAGCAGGGGTCCAGTTGGAGTTGCGCTTGGGAACAAAAGTCTTGTACTGAGAGATGTACTTAGCTGGGCAAACGGACTCAATCAACACCTGGATGAATGGAGCATAGATCAAAGACTTGTTCACTTGCACACACTGACAAAGCTCATAGAACATGAAGTCCAGAACATCCACTCTCTTCTTCTTATGCAGGTACACATAGACAATCAACATGGAACTCTGAATGTTGTGAGAATCACCGGCCTTTGGTGTGAGAGTACACCTCAGGATGTGGCGCATTGTATCATAGAGAGGCACAAGGTCTTTGATGGACCCTGGTTACAAAAGACTTCTCTTGCTTGTAGGTGAACACAATCTCATCCTTGGTGTACTGTCCACTCTCACGAACCCTGCCAAACTCATTAGTTGCCTCTTCTTCATCAATGAATGGGTAGGGAATGACCTCAGAAAACTTGGCCATAGGAGTAGAGCATCAATGAGTCACGGACATCCAAGTGAGGGTGCGAGCAGAATCATTTGAGAAGAACAAGGTGGCGAAGAACTGCATCACAAGATCCTCATTGTACGGGTGGTTGAAGGTGACGAAAGGGAGGAGCCCCAACCTCCCAAGAACTAAATATACACCCGGATAGAGATGATCATTGTCTGAAGACTCTCAACATTAACTTGCTTGTGCGGAGCAAACTTCTTGGCCTTGCTCATGAGCAATTCATGGTACACTCTTTGCTAAAACTCATTCTTGAACCGGGAATCCACTCCCACAGCCGTGGCAGCAGCATATGGACGACTCTATCTTTCAGCCCACAACTCTGGCTTGGTCCATTTTGCAAGAGGAAGCCCCCTGAGATCCCGCGCGCGGGGGATAGCTTGCTCGGGACTAGACATCTCTTATTCATCTTCATCTTCATCACCTCCATCAACAAGATCATCCTCAGCCTCTATGTCTGCATCTTCGAGATTGACATATATAGTGAGCATCGTCCCGAGAGTCATAATCTTCCTATGTATCCTCCAAGGCCTCAACAACGGGCTGCTTGGTGGCTGCACGGCGAACATGACCCTGCCCTGACCCTTGACCAATGCCCTCAGATGGCTGGCGACAAGCAACTATGTGAATTCCTTGGAACTTGCCTTTGGGCGCTTGTGACGGAGCTTGGTCCTCTTGTCCGCGGAGTCTGAAACGCACAAACACCAACACCACTACACGCAAGGGGAACACAAATAAGTACAAGTGCTTGGGATAAATGGCTAGGAAAGAACATAGTAGAACCAGTGCAGACAACTCTGTGTACCCCATGCGCACGGGCGTTAGAACCCTGATACGTCTCCATCGTATCTACTTTTCCAAACTCTTTTGCCCTTGTTTTGGACTCTAATTTGCATGATTTGAATGGAACTAACCCGGACTGACGCTGTTTTCAGCAGAATTGCCTTGGTGTTATTTTTGTGCAAAAATAAAAGTTATCGGAATGACCTGGAAATCCAGGTGGAATATTTTTGGAATAAACAAAAAATATTAGCGAAAGAATCAACCAGAGGGAACCCACCAGCTGTCCACAAGGGTGGAGGGGCACCCCTAGGGCGCGCCCCCTGCCTTGTGGGTCCCCTAGACCTCCGCTGACCTCAAGTCCAACTCCATATATTCACTTTCGAGGAGAAAAAACCTGACAGAAGGATTCATCGCGTTTTACGATACGAAGCCGCCACCACCTCCTGTTCTTCCTCGGGAGGGCAGATCTAGAGTCCGTTTGGGGCTCCGGAGAGGAAATTGTCACCATCGTCATCATCAACCATCCTCCATCACCAATTTCATGATGGTCACTGCCGTGCGTGAGTAATTCCATCATAGGCTTGCTGGACGGTGATGGGTTGGATGAGATTTATCATGTAATCGAGTTAGTTTTGTTAAGGTTGGATCCCTAGTATCCACTATGTTCTGAGATTGATGTTTCTATGACTTTGCTATGCTTAATGCTTGCCACTAGGGCTAGAGTGCCATGATTTCAGATCTGAACCTATTATGTTTTCATGAATATATTTGTGTTATTGATCCTATCTTGCAAGTTATAGTCACCTACTACGTGTTATGATCCGGCAACCCCGGAGTGAGAATCGTCGTGACACTTCCCGGTGATGACCGTAATTTGAGGAGTTCATGTATTCACTAAGTGCTAATGCTTTCGTCTGGTTCTCTATTAAAAGGAGGCCTTAATATACCTTAGTTTCCATTAGGACCCCGCTGCCACAGGAGGGTAGGACAAAAGATGTCATGTAAGTTCTTTTCCATAAGCACGCATGACTATATACGGAATACATGCCTACATTATATTGATGAATTAGAGCTAGTTCTGTGTCACCCTAGGTTATAACTATTGCATGATGAATCCCATCCGACATAATTATCCATCATTGATCCATTGCCTACGAGCTTTTCACATATTGATCTTTGCTTTGTTACTTTGTTGTTGCCACTGTTACAATTGCTACGAAACCGCTACTGTTACTTTTGCCACCTTTACTATTGCTTCCATACTACTTTGCTACTAAATATTTTGCTGCAAATATTAAGTCTTTCAGGTGTGGTTGAATTGACAACTCGGCTGTTAATAGTTGAGAATATTCTTTGTCTCCCCTTGTGTCGAATCAATAAATTTGGGTTGAATACTCTACCGTCGAAAACTATTGCTATCCCCTATACTTGTGGGTTATCAAGACCTTTTCTGGCGCCGTTGCTGGGGAGCATAGCTCTATTGTCTAGGTCACTTGGGATTTATATCCGTTGATCACTATGAAGAATTTGAAAGATACTAGAACCAAGATCTATCCCTCAACTACGAGGGGAGGTAAGGAACTGCGATCTAGCTCTGCACATGATTCACCTTCTGTTTTAAGTAAACTTGCGACACACTACACCTGCTATTGATTCTGATATGTCGCATTTTATTGATGATGCTACTTCTACTATGAATGATGCTTATGATGCTATTACCTTGCTTGATAAAACTATGCCACTGGGGAATTACTTGATGAACATCTTGCTAGAGTTAGAACTATTGATTATGCTGAAGATGATGTTATTTCTGAAACTAATGAAATTATGAAACTGAAAACTTTGAAACACTTGATAAGACTAGCTCTCCTAGATATGAACTTCCTATTGTACCTGAGGGTTATATTATGGATGAAGAAACTGCTAGAGACTTTTTTTCTTGCAACGATAGAGATGATCTTAAGAAACTGTTAGCTAAGCTGAAAGAAAAGTATTTGAATGCTAGAATGCAATATGATCCTAAGTTTGCTACTTCACCTATCTTTGTTACTGATAAGGATTATGAATTCTCTGTCGATCCTGAGTTAATTACTTTGGTTGAATCTGATCCTTTCTATGGTTATGAATCTGAAACTCTTGTGGCACATCTTACTAGATTGAATGATATAGCCACCCTATTTAGTCATGAGGAAAAAATTCGCTTTTACTATATTCTTAAGTTGTTTCCTTTCTTGTTAAATGGTGATGCTAAGTTATTGTTTAATTCTCTTGCTCCTGGTTGTGTGCGTAGTCCCCAATATATGATTTATTACTTCTCTGAAAAATATTTCCCTGCTCATAAGAAACAAGCTGCTTTAAAGGAAATATTTAAATTTGTGCAAATTGAAGAAGAGAGTCTCCCACAAGCTTGGGGAGGCCCCTCCAATTATTTAATGCTTTGCCTGATCATCCTATCAAGAAAAATGAAATACTTTGTTGTTCTTGATATTCATGAGGACGACTGTATGTCGATCATCCTTGGAAGACCCTTTTTGAATACTGGAGGAGCTGTTATTGATTGCAACAAAGGCAATGTCACTTTTCATGTTAATGGTAATGAGCATACGGTACACTTTTCGACGAAACAACCTCAAGTTCATAGTATCAATTCTATTGGAAAAATTCAACTATTACTATTGGAGGTTTTGAATTTCATCTTCCTACTGTCAAAAAGAAATATGACATCCTTATTGTTGGGGACATGAATATCCCCGTTGAGGTAACCTAGTGTCATTCGAAAGTTCTCAGGTTTCATGTCATTCGGAAGAAGTTTGTTAATAAGACTTGATCAACCTTGTTAATGGATTCCTTTTGATGGGCATGAGATGGATGAATGTAGAAAACACAACTTTCTGTTCCCACTTTTTACTTTCTGTTACTAAGATTAAATAAAGCAAAAATAGTATTATCTGTCTTTTTTCTGAATTATCCGTGCAATAAAAAATGTCCCGAAAATAAAAGTTCTCCAAATGCCCTGAAAATTAAGTATGATTTTTATAGAATATTTTAGAATTTCTGGCACTGAACATGCACCAGGGGGATGCACCAGTGGGCCACAAGGGTGGAGGGCGCACCCTACCCCCTGGGCGCAGCCTTGTGGGTCCCATGTAGCCCCCTCACTGATGTGTACTACGCAATTTTATTCTTGTAGACTCATGTTGCACTACAAAAAAAAGACACATCCGTGACATTTTGGGCCGAACGAAACTTTTTTCTGTCATACTTATGACACTTCTGTGACGATATTTGTGACAAAACCCGGTATCATCATAGATGTGGGAGGGTCCTACTTCTATGACAAAAAATTATGATAGAAAACGGGCTTTTCGTCCTGGGCGGGCGGGAGACGCAGCTGCATGACATTCTTTGGGCCGTCCATGATGGAAAAAAAACCGTGGTAGAAGCGAGGGCAAGGAAAATATCGGGGTGTTCCCGGTTACGGTGGGTGGTCGGGGCCGAGCGATGCGCGTTTCTCTCGTACACGCACGCGCGTGGAGTGCGGCGTTGGGCTCTAATCGAACCCAAGCGAGGCGTTGGGCTCTAATCGAACCCAAGCGATTACCCTGCGAACTCTGGCGTTAGTGAACCCGGCGATCGATCGATGGCTGTTAATCGAACCCGATCGATCGATTCCTTCGCCATCGCCGCTAATCAAGCCGATCGATGTTGCCTCTGGATGAACAGTGAGCGTTGCTGGGGGGGGGGGGGGTTTGATGAACAGTTCCGGGTTGGGGTGGATGAACAGGACCCCATGGCGTTGCCTCTGGATGAACAGTGAGCATTGCTGGGGGGTTTGGATGAACAGTTCCCGGTGGGGGTGGATGAACAGGACCCCGATTGTTCGAGCCGGTTGGGGCTGGATGAACAGGACCCCGTGGAGGGCAGGATGAACAGGACCACCCAGTGGAGGGCTTGATGAACAGTAGATGATTGAGGGCTGGATGAACAGTAGCCCGTGGAGGGGTGGTTGAACAGGAGCCCGTGGAGAGGGCTGGTTGAACAGTAGCCGGTGGAGTAGCGCGTGGTGGAGGCTGGATGAACAGGAGCCCGTGGATGAACAGTCGCAGGTGGAGGCTGGAGGAGGTCGACGGTGGATGAACAGTAGCCCATGGAGGCTGGAGGGGGTCGACGGTGGAGATGAACAGTATCCCGTGGAGTCCCATTTTGCGGTACGCCACACCCCTCCCGATGAACAGGACCCCCGTTTCGACCATAGCGCTCCAACACAAGTCCGTTTCCTCCGTTTTGCGGTACGCCACACCCCTCCCGATCAACAGGACCCCCGTTTCGACCGTTGGAGGTCTGTTTCCTCTGTTTTGCGGTACGCCAGACCCCTCCCGATGAACATGATCCCGTTTCAAACGTGGCCGGTCGAACACAAGGCCGTTTCCTCCGTTCCGCGGCACGCCAGGCCTCATTTCCATCGGCTATTCCGTCCAAGCCCTCCCGATGAACACGACGACGAACGTTCCGACCCAGCCGGTTGGCTCCCCATGAACACGATGACGATGCTGTTTCTCCGTTCCGACCCAGCCATGTACACGAGCCCTGGCCGTACGTATGCGTGAGTAGGCGTTCGAGACCCTGCCCATATGTACGTATGTGGCCGTATTTTCTTTCTTGCACACTCGCTGTTGTACGTACGTGTACATGCTACGTGCGCGCCTCTACTACGACACGTGCGCGCCTCTACATCGACCAGTATGTCCGTACACATTCGCGACCAGAATGACAACGCTACGTACGCTTCGACCAGGTGGGTCTCGACTGTCAGGTAATTCCTTGCCTGCGAAGATGTAGCTGGTGGGTCCTAGTAGTCAGGGGGCCGTCGTGGACCCAACTGTCAGCCTCTCCACGTACAGTACTCTTCCGATGGAAGTTGTTCCTTGACCACGTTGACCATGCCGCACCGAGAGCACCAGGCGATGGGCGGCAATGAGGCCTTGGAAGGGACGACGCGAGCCGGGAAGACAGCGGTAGTGGAAGCCAGCGCAGAAAAGAATCTGAGGTTCCTTTGGTTCGGTTGCGGTGTGAGTCGTCGGCTGCAGGGCTGGCCAGCGGTGGGAATAGTAGGGGCGGTGAGGCCTCCGTAGCACAACCGGCCACGGGAGGCGAGGAGCATGCGGCACAACCGTGGCCGCTTTGGGCGGTGGAGCAACAAGACCAGAGGTTGAAGAAGCACTACGGCCGTTGGATGGACATCATACGGTCCTTTGGAGCTAGAATTGTTCATATTGACTAAGTTGACAAAGCACTCCGTCCCGTCGTCAACTTAGTAGGCCCTAAGTCAGCCTCCCACCAAGGTGGGTCCCAACCCGGGGGAGTATTCATTTTTATGCGTAATAAGGAGACACTTCCGGTGGGTCCGAAATGTTAGGGGAACGTTTTTTGCGCATCACGGTGGCCCGTCCGGTGGGTCCCAGCGGTCGGGGAAACATTTTTTATGGCAAGTATGGTGGCCCGTCCGGTGGGTCCCCGCTTTGTCAGTGGAGGAATCATTATTTTTCGTGTAATAAGGAGGCACTTCCTTCTTTGCCGTCGTGGACCCGGTATCGGCCTCTCCACGTCTGATCCACGTCCGATGGAAGCCGTTCCTTGATCATGTTAACCACGCCGCGCCGAGAGCACCAGGGCGGTGGACAACGGCGAGGCCTAGGAAGGGGATGACGTGGAGCCGGGGAAGACGCGCAAGTGGAAGCCCACGCGGAGAGGAGTACGAGGGTTCACTGGTTCGGCTGCGGTGTGAGGCTGCCGTCGCTGCAGGGCCTGGCCAGCAGTGGGAATAGTAGGGGGCCACGGGAGGCAGGAGCATGCGGCACGACCAGCGCTGCTTTGGACGGCTGGAGCAAGAAGACCAGAGGTTGAAGAAGCACTACGGCCATTGGATGGACATCGTCACCAGTCCTGCGGCTAGAATCGTTTGTATTGACTAAGTTGACAAAGCCCTTGGTACGGCGTCAACTTAGTAGGCCCACAGTGTCAGCTTCGAAGCAGTGCGCCCGGATGTCAGGGGGAGGAATCATTTTTTTGGCGGGTGAAGCTAGAATATCCGAGATTGAAGAAGAAGCAGGGCATCCGTTGGATGGACATCCAACGGCCAGTGCTGCTAGAACCGTGTGTTGACTATAAGTTGACAAAGCCTTGCATACGCATCAACTCTTTTTGTTTTGAGGGGACGCGTCAACTTAGTAAGGCCACAAGTGTGTGGCAAAGAACTTATAGCCCATTTGTGATTTGTAAGAATGTGTAGCCAATTTTTGAATTCTAATGGAATTTACTACATCCCATTTACAGTTTGTTAAAAGTACAGCCCATTTCAACCAACCGTTCAAAACAGAATTCAATAAAATTTCCCGCATTTTGATGGGATCCGAACTATTTTTATCCCGAAATTTCTAGTCAGATAAAATACAATTTCAATATAAATTTATATTACGTAAAAATCAAACAAAACATTGCGCTCGCAACAATTAATGAAATTAAAATTTTCAATACCAAAAATAATATTTTATAAAGTAATTACGTGTGTGGTGCATTTTTATAATTCTTGCCAGTTTTATAATTACATCCCATTTATTATTTCTTAAAGCCCATTTTCGATTAAGCCTAATGCATCCCTCCTAGGAAAGATTTGCAGCCAATGAGCGGAGAATAACAACTTGACCTTGCTCGGGTATTCCTAAAAAAGTATAGCTGGGCTAGCCATTTTAGCTTGAAAAAATTAATATCTGAATTTGGATATCGCTGGCTAGGCAGACCCTGACCCACTTCAGCTAATAGCTGCAGCGATGTTTTCGTTGTTGTTCAGAGGAGAAAAATTAATATCTGGGCTAAATATCGCTCAAGAAAAACTCTATAGTGCTCACACCTCAAAAACACAAATACTGCTCGAGCTGCTTGGTCCCAGCTGTCGGCCGCTTCTTGTGCAATTATCTCGTTTATTGACTACAAAGGTTCACAATGGTGTGGGACTGTGATGTCAGGAAACCAGGAGGAAGCAAAAAAATTATAGTTTTATATACTAATAAGGAGGCACTTGCTGTCATCCTCTCCAAGTAAAGTCATCTCCTCATCCTCATGTCCGTTGACCATGTTGACAACGCGAGACGGCGGCGCCACGGCGAGCACACCAACTCGAAGGACGACGGAGAGGGCCTCGCGGGCCCTACAGATGGTCTGGTACAGCGCCCGCTGCTCATTCGGGAAGCCAGGATCATAGGGCCACATGTCTGTGACGGCATTGTCGTTCGCTTGTTCACCGGTGCTCGTTGAGGAGACGGAGGTTGCAGCACAGGTCCTCCTGCGCTGGTAGCTCTTCCGCCATTAGGGCATCGAAGTGCGGCCGCACCTGCTCTATGGTGAACACGGCATGAACCGGCTTGGACAGTGGCGCCGGCTCCTGGTCGGAAGCTACGTCCATCGTCTGATTGTCGTCGCTCAGCTCGGCGAGGTAGCTGGCGAGCCAGCATGTCCGGCTGCTGGACCGACCCGCTGCCAAGCACGAAGTCCGACCGCTTCGCCCATCGAGACCGCCTCCCTCACCCGTCGGCGCTTTCCGCTGAACGGTCGGCGCCGCCGCCCGCTTATCGGTGCATGCGATTGCTCCGCCTTCAAACGACACAAGTGCCGTCCGTCTGTCCTTCTGCCGCCCACATTAATGATACACGGTTGCCGAGGCGGCTACTCCGGCACTAAACGTCCGTTCCTCCGCCGTCCACCATTGCTATATAAACTGCTGCGCCGGCCATAGCCGCAGTCATCTGCATCCGTTCCTATTCTCCTGTCTACACCACTACTGCCTACCATGGCTTCCTCGCGCTCGGCGCTCTTGAGGCAGGCGGACGACGGACCACAAGGAGATGGCAGCCATTGCTGCCGACTGGCTAGCCAGCAGGCAACCGGAGGACGACAACGTCCCAATGGAGAACATGGTAGTCGACGATCTGGCGCCAACCTCCTCCTCCGCGCCATCCTCGCCGGTGCATTGCACCATGACCATCGGCGAGGCCCGTGCCCAATATATGGATACGGTGAGGCAGAAGCGTGAGGAGTAGTTCCGGGAGGCATAGGCCGACGCCGCCTACAACCACCATCTCCTCCAGGAGCACCTGCAGTCGGAGGAGCAGATCACCGTGGAGCGGGCGGAGCAGGAGGCGCTGCTCGACTCGTACCGCTTTGCCCGCAAGGAGCCGCCGAGCGCTAAGCGGTACCGCATCTGGTGGCGGAGGCCGCGCCGCCTACAAAGGGGCGGCGAATAAGCCGAGGCGTTGTTTGGCGAGACCGAGGACGAGGCAGAGGACAATGCCGGCTCCGACGAGTCCCCACTCCGCTGGCATCGACGAGGCCCTGCTCCGCTGAGGCCTCGTGGCGCCAACAACGAGGCAGAGGACACCGTCGACTCCGTCGAGGCCCCACCCTACCGACAACAAGAGGGAGGATTTTCCCCCTCTCCGCGAAGGCGCCGTCCGCCGGCAACGAGACATAGGAGATCGCCCGCTCCGCCGAGGCCCCGCCCCGCTGCCAACGAGGCCGCGCCACACAGAAAACGAGGAAGAGTAGAAAACGGTAGGTCACCGCCGCTCGGGTCGAAGTAAGGCCACCGCTGCTACCCTCTGGTTGCTGGCACTGAGCTGTACATCATGGAGCAATTCTATGGTTACATGATGATTGAAGAGCGCTCCATGGTTGAGCAAGCTCATGAGATACAGTCATTTGCTAGAGAACTTGAGCACTTGGTTGTATGCTACGGACAATGTGCGAAGTAAAAGGAAATGAAGGAGCACAAAGAGTTTGAGCAGCTTTTTAGCGTTCCTGTACATTGCAATCACAGCAATTCACATGTCATAGAGAACATTCAAAACAATCGATGATTATGCATCTCAGTGATTCACATGTCAGAGCCAATATTTACTTCACAACTAAAGAATAAAGAAAAAATGGATCGACGCCGCCGACAAAGAAAGGGCGTCCCATTCGAAAATATCAAACGCATGTCTTCTTGCTAAAATCAATGAGCAAAATTTGGCAAGGTTTTCCCATTCCAAAATATCAAATGCCTGCGATTGTGGAATGGGCAGGGTTTGCCATCAGTTCGGACATTGACATGGCACCTCATGCTAAATAAACTAGCTGTTCTTTTTGTGCAGTTCCACCAAAATCAACCAAATTAAGCGTAGCTTGTATGATTTCGCCCTTATATGTTGCAACGCCTTGAACTTATCGGCACCTCCTTTCTTGTGGTGGAAATGAATGATTCGATGTATTCATGAACATTTTGTGCAGTTCCCATTGAAATCAAGCTGAGCACCCTTGTTTGCACAAATACAAAAAAAGTGATTAGTATAAAGCAAACTGTACTATGAAATTGACAAATTAAACAGGCACCTACATGGTCCATGTAGAGCACACTTTTACAAAAATGGAACTCACCGGAAAGAATCCTAGAACAACATTGTACTCGCGCATCATAGCAAGAAAATGGAGATTTGTCAGTCCTTCTGAGCTGAAGTTAGTTTGGTCTTGTGGGGGTAATGTAACCATCCTTCAACTGCTCCTTCCGATGAGAAGATAGACAGGGCTTCTTCATCCTAGCATAATTGGAACTAGTCACTTCACATACTCCATATTCTTCTTCATAGGAGGATGATCCTGTTGTGCAAAGACAAGAGGATAACTAAATGCTAGCATCCATGTTTGCTCGAAAAAAAGGAAAGGAAATATTTAAAACAGTACAGATGAAGCACTTCTCAAGGACAATACCACGTTTTGATGACATCATATAAACAGTAGCACAACACCAATAGAGATGAAAAAGCTCAATCATATGGATGAAATCAGTGGGCGAGAACCAACCTTTGTCAGGAGGCTTATTGTGTAGAGCATACAGATGAAGCACTTCTCTAGAACCATCTGTTGCTATCTACTGTGGTGGCCATGCTTACTATATACTCCTCGATTAGATTAATGTTTCCAACATCTTCTTGTGCAGTTCCACTAAAATATATGGTATCTTCAAAGAAGATCCCTGTTTGCACAAGTAGAGATAATTACGTATTACATTAAGAGTGGCATCAAATCAGTGGCAAAACAATTGCTCGTTCCAGACATAGCAATAAATTAAGATGCAAAACTATATCATTACTTGTGTCATCACAGTTCCAGTGCTTCATTACAGCACCACGCGTTGATTGTTGTTTTTCTTCCGCTTGTTCTTCCCCTTCATCACTTGGTCCAATAACAGACAAGCTTCGCCTTCAATGTAAGATTTGGCATGTCAATTAGGTTGCACAAGTATAACACTAAACAATGACATTAATTTTCCGATGAAAGTGGCAAAATACAGGCCAACAGGTTGTGAAATACCCTTATCTTACCTCAATGGGATATTACGGTGCACATACTGATTGGAAGTCTTGCCTCCATTTGTGCGATTCACTAAAATCAAGCAACATTACCATACAAGTAGCACAACATATGAAAGCACACTGCAGAATCATGTGAAAGAAGGCTAATCTTGACCTCTCATGACGCGGAATTCAAACAACTCACAATAAGAAGATCTGAACCAAATTTGCCAACACGGATAGGAAGTAAGATCTCCTCTTTGTGCAGTTCCACTAAGATCAAGCAATCAAGCAACGTTGTTGGTGTGACATTTTGGTTGAACTGCACAAAACACTCCTAAAACAAACGTGTTTTGTGCAGTGCAACAAAAGGTCACAATGGCAACGAGGTGAAGTAGATAACCCTGTTTACATAGAGGTGCAAAGGAAACAACTAGTGGTCAATAACGGTGGATGACAAGAAGCCAACAAAAAGAAGCATCTACCTTATCTAAATAGGAAAGAAAGCAAGACAGTAGCATTTCTCAAACGGTGGCATTGATTAATATTAACAGAGAGATTATATTAACAATAAAATTCGTTAAACATGTAATTTGCTTTTAATTGTGGCATTGCATCAATTTTCCAGCGGCATTATTAGAGGTTGTTTGTTTACAAGGATATTTTGGTGGAGGGACTAAAAAAACTCCGTGTCAGTCCCATCTAAACCAAACAGGAGGGACTTTTAGGGACTAAAAGTGGGCATTTGGGACTAAAGAAAGAAGACCCCGAGGGAGAGTCTTTTTGGGACTTTTTCCAACAGTTGCCCCTGCCACACATCACACCTTGTCTCTATTAGTTCACTACAAGGGGTAACATGGTCTTTTAGCATGTCATTTAATAACCTCTAGTCCATGTTTAGTCCCTGGAACCAAGCTGGTTGGGACTAGGGAGTTTTTAACCAAACATGGCCTTAGATTAACAACAGCTAAAGAGTTGCATGGGACAGTGGACGCTTAGCACCATGTGCATCTACCGATGTCTTTGGGGTGATGCATGATCTGTTGCAACAAAGAACAAACAACCAAGGAGCATATTTGTGTTGGTCCCAGTTTTGTTATCTTTATACACCTTTTCCTATGTGAGCGCAACAAATCTAGTCCTGCTCAAACTCTACAGCCCTGTCCCCCAAAACAAAAGATCAGTTCGTTACAGATGTGCGTACTGCGTTTGTCATTGTTTCCCTTCTCGACCAACGTAGGTGCTGGATAGCCCGATGCATGTACTAGTACTTTCCCCACTTCCTTTCCTCTGTGAACCACGTCCTAGATTTATTCTATACAACTTTCCCCACTACTTTCCCCCATTCCTGTCCTCTTTGAACCACGTCTTAGATTCATGCAATACAACTTTCCCCACTACTTTCCCCCTTCCTTTCCTTTTTGAACCACGTCCTAGATTCATGCTATACAACTTTCCCCACTACTTTCCCCCATTCCTTTCCTCTTTGAACCACGTCCTAGATTCATGGAATACAACTTTCCCCACTACTTTCCTGTTTGATCCAACACCTAGATTCGAGTGCAGAAGCGGAAAAATCCCACATGCAGCTAGAGCAATGCATGTGGAATAAGTAAATTATACCTTAAGGTTCTTGGGGTGTGGTTCGGTGGGCGACCGGAGGTAGTTCGACCCACACTATGTACGGCGGCGAAGAAGAAGGGGTCGGAGGCCCTCCCGCGCCGCCGCTGGGTGAAAGTGATCAGCTGCGCCGGTAGTGGATTCCCTCCCTCGCTGATGGCGGCAGCGTTAAGCCTCCTTCCCTTCCTGGCGGACGGATCCTGCCGGCTCTTTGACCAGCAGTGAGGGGAGAGAGAGAGGCCAGCGAAGTCTTGTTTAGATCTGGAGAGGGTGAGAGAGTGTGAAGAGAGCAACTACAAGCAGACCAGCAGTGAGGGGAGAGAGAGGCCAACGAAGTCTTGTTTAGATCCGGAGAGGGTGAGAGAGTGTGAAGAGAGCAACTACAAGCGCTGAGGCTCCAGTGTGTATATATACTGGAGAGAGTGTGAAGAGTGCAAACCCTAGAAAAAAAGCACCAAGGCTGCAGCTTATACGTGATGAGGTGATTATACGGTCACTACGAGATCGTATAGCTCCGTATCCATCCATTTTGACCAGTCAAAGAATCCTCCTGGCACGAATTGTGCTCAAGTGTAGTTATCGAACCCGAGACCTCAAGTTTGATGAGCGAACAGGCTAATTAGCTGCACAACCCTCCTGTTATGTTCAACGAGAGGAAAATAACCTTTTATACATTCCTGCATTCGTGTGACAAGCATGCCGTGTTTTTTTTGTGTGTGGGAGTCATTGGGATTTAAATCATAATCGTGTCATGTGGCTTTGGTGGTAAGACTATCCACAGTGGTGCAGAAATAATGCAGCCTTAGTCACCTTACCTCTCTTCACGTAGTACGTTGGGTCCCACCAGTCAGAGGGTGAAACAAACAAATTAATAAGAAAAATTAAAAGCGCCAGCGGTGTATCTTACCTCACACATCTCGCTAATGTTCGGGAACACTGTCCAATTGATCCCTCTGTTCGCTCATGTACTATTTTAAGTGAATCCTTATTATAACATGCACACAATTTTGGGCACTTGTATTCGACCTAAGTCAGTGTGCCATCGTATCTCGTATGACTCCCTCCGTCTAGGTGTAATAAGTCACGTTAGAAGGTGAAGCGGGACCAAGGTGCAAGCAGATTGGAGGAGAAGGAGAAACTTGACCGGTCATTCCTCCAATCAAAGCCATGATTTATGTCTCTAAACGCAACAATTAATCCGAACAACTAAGAGATGCCTCTCCTCTTCTTGTACGTACTCCATTTGTATCTCACTTCCTGTTGCTTCGCACTCGCACAATTTTCCTATTCTATGAACCTGTGTGTGCGTGTGCTTGTGCGTGTGCGTGTGTGTGTTTAACATCATGTGTGTGTTAGAGAGAACGACAGATCGACCTACTCCTACAGAAAGATGGTGTGTAGTGTAGTGTACAATTTTAGCCGCGAGAGTTGGTGCATCCTCTCGTTTCCAGGCGTCCGGTAGGGATAGGCGGACAGCTGCCACGCCCGCTACTGACCAGCCTGGCCCACCCAAAGCCCCTCCATCGCTCAAGGCCTTCCCGCCAAACGGTCATCGCCGCTCCAAAGAATCGGTGCCGCATTCATGCCGGCAGAGCAGACGCGACCTCTCACTAAGCGCTGCGTTGAAGGGAGAAAGCGGATTCAAGAGTGATGGTTGCTTCGTCCGTCAACTTCTGCTGGGTCTATGTGATTTGTGGCTCATTGGTCATTATTACCGAGGTGGTAGGACAGCTGGATGTCCCACGCTTTGTGAAAGGAGGTACTACTAGATTACAATTTTCTCCATTCTTACGTTGGAGGAGTGCAAGAGCAGTGAAAACACGCAGGCTCAGTGATTACATGGCCCACCTCACACTATCACCATATTTTCTGGACACCGTGCGACACCTAACTCTTTACATAGTACTCCCTCCGCTCCTAAATATAAGTCTTTGTAGGGATTCCACTAGGTGGACTACATACGGAACAAACTGAATGAATCTACACTTAAAATGCATCTATATACATCCATATGTGGTTCATGGTGAAATCTCTACAAAGACTTATATTTAGGAACGGAGGAAGTACTTGTATAGTATGTACTGTAATTTATCAGCGAGATAGTACAATGCTATGAAGCTTCGATTTACATTACATGTATCTTGCGTCCAAGGTTGCCCGTTGCAACATTTCATCAATTACAAAGGAGACTAACATGCATGCTATTGCATCTCAATGATTGATGATCATAGCAAATATGTACTCCCTCCGTTCCAAAATAAGTGTCTCAACTTTATGCTACATACGGAGCAAAATGAGTGAATCACACTCTAAAATACGTCTATATACATCAGTGTTTGGAGTATGTACTAGTAGTTCATATTGAAATCTGCTAAAGGACATATATATTCCAAACAATATGATAATCTCTCTAACCAAGGTAGTAGGGACGAGGAGTAAACGGAGGGAATATAAAATTTTCTCCTCGTCCCGCGAGCCACCGCGCGCGTGGGCGAGGGAGCGAGCGTAAGGCGTACAATACTACTACTACTCATGCAGTCCCTAGCCATTGAAACAGAGACAGCTAAAGAAAAAAACAATCCATGCAGTCCCTAGCCCTTGAAACGTAAACCCTAACCAGGCTTTAATTTGCTGGCAACGTCGGCGCTTTCTAAGAAATGTAGTTTGCAACCCTTCGACCATCGGATCATTTTGTGCAGTTTCACCAAAATCGAGATGAGCATCCCAGTGGCAAAGAAATTGAAGAAGCATGATTAGAATAAGATTACTGGGACTAGTTGATGAGACATAAACTCATCACAAATACAGTACGTAGACGCCAGTAGAGGTCAAAGGGGCAAAGAAGTAGAGAAATATCCACATGGAGTGATGTGGGCAAATTTGGAGCGATGGTGCAAGCCGGTGTAAAGGGAGTTGTACCGAGAGATGTCGGACGTCGCTCAACCTAGAGGAGGGCGGCGGAGGAGGCAACGACCCACGTCGCGGCAGTAAGCAATGGACGAAGGCAACCTCACCAGCTTTGTGAGAGAGAATGGAGGGGACCCCTGATCGGGACGTGCCGATAGTGGGTTTTCGCCGTCGGCGACGGCGACCGCATCTACACTAAGCATCCACCCCTTCCCTCGTCGGACTTGATCCGCCGGGATGTTAGAAATGTGGCCACAGTGGTTTTGTGCCAGAGAGTGTGAAAACTGAAGAGAGCAACCCCAGCAAGCAACCGTGTAGGCTCGTCCTGCCTATGTATATAGTGGAGCGGTTTCCTTTTCTCTCCATATGAACCTATTTATATTGCGTACGTGCCTGAGGGAGTCCTGGACTAGGGGGTGTCCCGATAGCCGAACTATCCTCACGGCCGGACTCCAAGACTATGAAGATACAAGATTGAAGACTTCGTCCCGTGTCCGGATGGGACTTTCCTTGGCGTGGAAGGCAAGCTTGGCGATACGGATATGTAGATCTCCTACCATTGTAACCGACTGTGTAACCCTAACCTATCCGGTGTCTATATAAACCGGAGGGTTTTAGTCCAGAGGACGAACAACAATCATACCATAGGCTAGCTTCTAGGGTTTAGCCTCCTTGATCTCGTGGTAGATCTACTCTTGTACTACCCATATCATCAATATTAATCAAGCGGGAGTAGGGTATTACCTCCATCGAGAGGGACTGAACTGGTAAACACATCGTGTCCCTTGTCTCTTGTTACCATCCGCCTAGACGCGCGATTCGGGACCCCTACCGAGATCCGCCGGTTTTGACACCGACATTGGTGCTTTCATTGAGAGTTCCTCTGTTTACGTCACCGATAGGCCCGATGGCTCCTTAGATCATCAACAACGATGCGGTCCGGTGAGACTTTTCTCCCGGACAGATCTTCGTGATTCGGGCGGCTTTGCACCGCTGGGCCAATTCGCTTGGCCATCCGGAGTAGATCGAAGCTACGCCCGCCATCAGGTCGATTTGGAAGTTTGAACTATACGGCCGATATCCGCAGAGACTTGATCTTCGGCGGATTCGGCCGCAGCCTAAGCGCGGCCGACCGTCTCGATGGGCATGATCTAGCTCGCAGCCGAACGGTGCCTGGAGGCCGCACCAAAGATCCGCTCCGACCCTTAATCCGGAGCCGGATTCCCGATCGAGGACGAGTGGTTGGACACCGCCTGGGGCTACGATCACTACGGCGACAGTGCCGAACTCCATCCCTGTCGCTTTGCGAAGACCTCGACTCGGTGCTGGGACTCCGAACCTTCCGCGCCCCTGCCAATCGAATCCGATTGGGCGCCGGTCATGGAGTTCACTGCCGCGGACATCTTTGAGCACTCGCCCTTTAGCGACATCCTGAATTCACTAAAGTCTCTCTCTTTATCCGGAGAGCCCTGGCCGGACTACGGACAGGAAGGTTGGGATACGGACGGCGAAGAAATTCAACGCCCACCCACCACCCACTTTATAGCCACTGTCGATGATCTAACCGACATGCTCGACTTCGACCAAGACATCGACGGTATGGACGACGGCGATCGGAGACGACCAAGACCAGCGCCTCTGAGGCCTTTGGAAGGCCACCTTGTCATATGACATATACATGGTGGACATCCCAAAAGATGGGAACGGTGATGAAACAACGGAGGAAGACCCCTCCAATAAGCAACCGAAGCGCCGACGTCAGTGGCGCCGCTCTAAATCCCGCCACAATAAAAACGGTGATTCCGGCACGGGAGATAATAACACCGCGACAGTTGCGAAGACAACCCCTCCAAAGAGGACTCAATGCAGGAGGAGGGAGAAGCAAGTCCGCACGACGGTCTGGCGAGAAGAGAGGTCGAGGGCGATAATTATGCGCCTCCCTCCGAAGATGAGGCAAGCCTCGACGACCACTTAATTTGTCGTGCTCGAGGATCCCACCAACAGAGAGTTTCAAACGCAGGCTTATAGCCACGACAAGCAGCCTCAAGAAAAAGCAGAACAGCTTAGAGCTGACCAAGACCTGCCGGGTCCGGCTGATGGACTTGCAGCCGAAGAGTATGAACTCGAACGCCCCTCCAAAAGCTACCCCAAACGCAGGCCGTTGCCTCGATCAGAGGAGGAAGCACCCAAGTCACCAGCGCACGACATGGCACACTGGCCACCCCGTGGCCGCGACAGAGAAGCCTCTCGGCCCTCCGCTCAAGCCACACCCCGACGCCGCTCAAAAAGTACCAAGGCACGTGAAAACACGCCAGACTTGCGAGATATATTGGAGGATAAGGCAAAACATACAAGATCGATCTAAGGATCGTGGGCGTAACTACGGCGGGATGATTACCGCGTCGGATACAAAGCAAACCCGCCGGGCCGAACACGATGAGACAAAGCTCATATGAGCTACGCCGTGATATAGCCCAATCTGAGGCGCCAAGACACCCACTATGCTTCACGGATGAAGTAATGGATCATCAAATCCCCGATGGCTTCAAACCAGTAAACATCGAATCATACGATGGTACCACAGATGCTGCGGTCTGGATCGAGGACTATCTCCTCCATATCCACATGGCTCGCGGTGATGATCTACATGCCATCAAATACCTCCCACTCAAGTTTAAAGGACCAGCTCGGCATTGGCTCAACAGCTTGCCAGCAGAATCAATTGGTTGTTGGGAGGACCTGGAAGCCGCATTACTTGATAACTTCCAGGGCACATATGTGCGACCACCAGACGCCGATGACCTTAGCCACATAATTCAGCAGCCAGAAGAATCGGCCAGACAATTCTGGACACGGTTCCTAACAAAGAAAAATCAAATCGTTGAGTGTCCAGATGCAGAGGCCCTTGCAGCCTTCAAACATAACATCCACGATGAGTGGCTTGCCCGGCACCTAGGACAGGAAAAGCCAAAATACATGGCAGCCCTCACAACACTCATGACCCGCTTTTGTGCGGGAGAGGACAGCTGGCTAGCTCGAAGCAACAACTTGGCCAAACACCCTGATAGTTCGGATACCAAGGACAACAATGGCAGGTCGCGTCGCAACAAGAACAAGCGCCGCATTAACGGCCGCCGAACAACCAATAGAGGACAAAAGGGTTTTCCCACACAAGTGCGGACGAGGAAGAGCCCCGGCCGCCGAACAATAGAGGACAAAAGGGTTTTCCCACACAAGTGCGGATGGTGAACATGATATACGCAACCCATATACCCAAAAGGGAGCGGAAGCGTGCACTAAGGGACGTATATGCGATGGAGCCAGTCGCCCCGAAGTTCAACCCATGGTCTTCCTGCCCGATCACCTTCGATTGAAGGGACCACCCCACTAGCATCCGTCACGGCGGTTTCGCCGCATTGGTTCTTGACCCAATTATTGACGGATTTCACCTCACCAGAGTCCTGATGGACGGCGGTAGCAGCCTGAACCTGCTTTATCAGGATACAGTGTGCAAAATGGGCATAGACCCCTCAAGAATTAAACCTACAAAGACGAACTTTAAAGGCGTCATACCGGGTGTAGAGGCCAATTGTACTGGCTCAGTCACACTCGAAGTGGTCTCCGGATCCCCGGATAACTTCCGAAGCGAAGAGTTAATCTTCGACATAGTCCCGTTCCGAAGTGGCTATCATGCACTGCTCGGACGAACCGCATTTGCAAAGTTCATTGCGGTGCCGAACTATGCATACCTCAAGCTCAATATGCTAGGCCCTCGAGGAGTAATCACGGTCAATGGAAACACCGAACGCTCTCTCCGAACGGAGGAGCACACGGCGGCCCTCGCGGCGGAGGTACAAAGCAGCCTCTCACATCAATTCTCGAGTCCGGCCACTAAGCGTCCGGCCACTGTCAAGCGCGCCCGGAGTAACCTACAACTAGACCGCCTGGCACGATTCAAGCACGCGTAGCAATCCGGCCCCAACCACAGCCCTCGTGAAATTGCGAAGCTAGTACTACGCGTACATAACTACGCTCTGGAGATACCATGGGCATAAAGGGAGGGGCACGACCACGGCACGCCCGGAATGCAGCTCAACCGCACCAGGGGCTCCCGATTGTGTCATTCTTTTTCTTTTTCCCTTTTTCTTCCTTTTTCTTACTTTCAGGACTCCGTTTTCCAGAAGTCCTGTCCGGCACTAGAATCGCCGAACTCACGATGCAACAGCCAGGAAGCGAGAAAGCCACGCCGAAAGTGTTCGGTGGTCTCTATTACGAGCATTATACCTGTTTTACATACCATCAGCTTACCCCTGGAGGGGGACATGTTAGATAGTCCCATCCCTTGCTTATCGCACTATTTGTATCGTTCTACTTTCATTGCAGTACCTTTTTGAGTAAACAATACATAGCTTTTGCCTATTATTGCACTCTTTTCTTTATCTATATATATGCTCATTTCATGACATTACGCATCCGTACACTTTGGTACGGCCAATACACCAGGGGCTTAAGTACCCCAAAATTATGGTGTGATAAGTCCGAACGCTTTCACAAGTGCGGCACCCCGAACTTATAGCATTATATGAATCGGCTCGAATCATGTCTTGGGTCAATAGTTGGGTTTGCCCGGCTCCCGTGTTTTGGTACCTTACGTTCCGTTATATCGGCTAAGGTAGCACGGAGAACCACTGCGATTGTGCCCCAGTTGAGCTGGGTCGAGCACCTCAGTGGAGAAAGCTAAAACTGACCGTCATGATAGGGCGAGAGCCGGTCGCTGTTCGAGAGGTTTTTTCAGGTCCCTAAAGACTTATGCCGCTTAGAGCGAGGAACCGGAATTGTCCGGCCAAGGCGTGGATAGCGCCCCGAACTCGGTCTTCCGAACACTAGGAGCTTCGCCGAAATTTAAAATTATAGAATTCTGTGGCTAAGTGAGAGTGTTCAAGCATCATAAGTCCGGTTGCCTTGTTCGTTGTGTTGAGCGCCTCCCTAGATGGACCCAAGAATGGGAACAAGAGTGCTCAAGTTTATCCGAAAACCCCAGCACTCGTGGCATGGGGTCTGAAGCCAACGACTTGCCATCTCTCAAATTTGATAAACGGCCGCACATAAGGTAATATTTTAAATTAACAAGCGTTGCTTAGCGCATATGAACAAGTTTTCAGCGTACACGATAACAAATGCGAGTCCATTCAAAAATTACATCTTTGGAGCACTCATCCGCTATTCGGCGGGCACCCTTCAGGAGGCCCTCATAGTACATTTCGGGCGTGCGATGCTCCTTGCCCTTCGGTGGCCCGTCCGTCACAAGCTTCTCCGCATCCAGCTTACCCCAGTGCACTTTAGCACGGGCAAGGGCCCGACGGACACCTTCAATACAGACGGAGCGCTTGATGACTTCAATCCGTGGACAGGCGTCCACCAGCCGCCGCACTAGCCCAAATTAGCTCCCAGGCATAGCTTCCAATGGCCACAGCCGAACTATGAGGCCCTTCATGGCCTGTTCGGCGACCTTGTGGAGCTCGACCAGCTGCTTCAGCTGGTCGCTTAGGGGCACCGGATGTCCGGCCTCAGCATACTGAGACCAGAACACCTTCTCCGTCGAGCTCCCCTTCTTGGTGCGGTAGAACGCGGCAGCATCCGATACACTACGAGGCAGATCTGCGAACGCTCCTGGAGAGCTCCGAATCCAGGTAAGTAATAAGTAATTCACTTTCACATGCTTTCTCTACATAAAGAATGCCTTACCCGCCGCGATCTTCTTTATTGCATCAATCTCCCGGAGGGCTTTTTGGGCCTCGGCCTTAGCAGCTTTGGCACTCTCAAGAGCTGAGGCGAGCTCGGACTATCGAGTCTTCGAGTCACGCTCCAAACTCTCGTGTTTTTCGACGAGAGCTTGGAGCTCTTGCCGTACCTTGGCCAGCTGCGCCTCCCCCTTCTCTCGCTCGGTGCCTTACCCGCCGCGATCTTCTTTATTGCCTCAATCTCCTGGAGGGCTTTTTGGGCCTCGGCCTTAGCAGCTTTGGCACTCTCAAGAGCCGAAGCAAGCTCGGACTCTCGGGTCTTCGAGTCACGCTCCAAACTCTCATGTTTTTCCACGAGAGCCTGGAGCTCTTGCCAAGACCTCCGCCAGCTGCGCCTCCCTTCTCTCGCTCGGTGCATTCCGCATCCGCTTGCTGCCACGGACACCGCCTCCTTCGTGGTCGCCACCTTGTTCGTGGCCCCTGTAGCACCCATGTTATTCCTGTTATTTTTTGCAAATCAAACCTTTCTATAAGGTATTTCTTTAATAAGGTATTACTTACCTTCCTTGTCCTCGAGCTGCTTCTTGGCAAGGCTGAGCTCGTTCTCGGGCCGCCGAGGCTTTGCTTCAATGCATTGACCTCCGCTAGCCAAGGCGGCAGAGGTCAGCCAGTAGCCTGCATTCCCATATTGACATATTTATGTTAGACTCCTGCGTATATCTTTTTAGATCCTTAGTCCGGCTTTTCTTTCCGAACAATCGAACTAAGCATCGAGAACTCTTGTCTATGCGGTAATATTTTTACATATTCTAAACTTACCTCAAAGCCTGTTAGAAGGCTGGTACAGGCTTCAGTCAGCCCGCTCTTGGCGGATCGAATCGTCCGGATCACCGCACTCATAACAAGGCGGTGCTCCTCCTGATGGAAGCGCTGTTAAGCGCCTCAAGAAGCTATCCGGTGCCTCTGGTTGGACGGAGGACACGGCGTCTTACCCTTCTTGGCGAAGGGACCGCTTGCTGGACTCCGGAACCTGAAGGTTCCGGCATGGAGTCCGGACAAGGGTCGGGCTTAGAGCCCCGGGGTCTCGCCCCACGCGCTGAGTCCGGGAGGTTGCCTTGCGGCACCTCCTGCGCCACCTCCTCTTGACCAAGCCCCTTGGGGCTCCCACCACGACGTCATCCGCAGCGTGAGGTGAGGAGGCGGCCGGAAGTGAAGTACTCTCCATTTCCGACGAACTCAGGGACCCGCTCGACGAAGCGGCGAACTCACCCTTGGGCGGGCTGCATGATTGTTCGGCATTAGAGAACACTATGCAATGATAAAAAAAAGCCATGGGTATCCGGACGCTTACGATCTCGCCAGGGGCTTGGCCCTTGTTGGCCAATCCTCCTCGTCGTTGTCGACGTTGGTGGAGAAGTCCGGAGGAAGGGTTCTTCCTTCTGACTCTCCGGCCTCCCGGTTGGGGGCGGCCTTCCTTTACCTCTCTCCTCCCCGGGGAGAGAGGCTTTATTCTTCCTCCTCGTCCTCGGGAGAAGATTACGCTTCAGAATCGACAACACCAGCGTCGGGAGCTCCTTCGAGTTCCGTTGCCTCCTTCTTAACCTTCTTCTCCGGCACCACAAGAGGTGGCCGAGCCAAGAGCCCCATCAATTCCAAGGGCGTCTGGCTGGGTCTTCTGGCAAAGGAGCCGGACAGCTAACCTGTCCGGACATCTTCAGCCAGTCCTGTTAAAGGTTTGGGAGTTTTAGATCCCACATAGAGTCAAACTATGAAAAAAGAGTCCCATAAAGGGTAACATAACTCAGCTCGCTGGCTTGACGCTGCGAGCTGAATCCGCGATCTTCGGTAGCGGATGTGGGAGCCTCGGCGCCCTTGAACAACACCTTCCAGGCATCTTCGTACATAGTGTCGAGGAGCCTTGTCAGAGTGGGGTGTTGTGCCAGATCGAACTCCCACAATTTGAAGGCCCGTTGTTGGAATGGGAGAATCCGGCGGATGAGCATCACCTAGATTACGTTGACAAGCCTCAGATTCTTGTCGACCAGGTTTTGGACGCATGTTTGGAGTCCGGATAGCTCGTCCGAATTCCCCCACGTCAGGCCCGTCTCTTTCCATGACGAGAGCCGTGTGGGGAAGCCAGATCTGAATTCGGGGGCCGCCACCCATTTGGGGTCGCGTGGCTCGGTGATGTAGAACCACCCCGATTGCCACCCCTTTATTGTCTCCATAAAGGAGCCCTCGAGCCATAGGACTTTGGCCATCTTGCCAACCATGGCGCCTCCGCACTCCGCTTGACGGCCGCCCACTACCTTCGGCCTAACATTGATGATCTTCACCATAAGCGAAGTGGGGCTGGATGCAGAGAGGAAGGCCTCGCACCTGACGATGAACGCCGAGATGTTGAGGATAAAATTCAGGGCCAGGTCGTGGAAGTCCAGGCCGTAGTAGAACATGAGCCCCCGGACAAATGGGTGAAGTGGAAAACCTAGTCCGCGGAGGAAGTGGGGGAGTAACACCACCCTGTCATGGGGCCTGGGGGTTGGAATGAGCTGCCCCGTGTCGGGCAGCCTGTGCGCGATATCGCCGGACAAATATCCGGCCTCCCGCAGTCTTGTGATGTGCCCCTCCGTGAGGGAGGAGGCCATCCACCTGCCTCCCGCTCCTGACATGGTTGGAGAAGGTTGAGGTGGGATGTGCGGACTTGGTATTTGGAGCTCGAGTCTTGTGAAATGGATGAGCAAAGGAGGAAGAAGGCGTAGGTGAAAAGGTGGATCCTTATCCCCTTATGTTGGTGTACTAGAGTAGGGGTACCCTAGTATCCCGAACTTGTGCACGGGCAGTTGCAGCCCTCCGCGGCAAGGCTTACCGGGTGACCGCCAAGGTCCTCCGTGGTTCCTTTGGAGCCATTCAAGAACAAAGTATTCAAGCCAAGGAGGCAAGGCCCGGCAAGAGGAGCTTGCTAAGGCCACCCAAGGCACCTAGGAGACAAGGCCCGGCAAGAGGAGCTACCGGGAAGGCCCGTGAGCGACAAGCTTCGGACGCGACAAGACAACAACCGCATGCAAGGCGCTTGTCATGCAGACTCCCACTCTGACCAAGGCCCAAAGACATCCACTAACGTGTCACCTGGGACCTTTCCAGCCAGCGTGGCAAGAGGTCTGTGCAGCCCGGCGATCTTGCGGTGGCAAGCGGCGCTGACAAGATTGCCATCGTGTAAGCGGTGGCGCCTCGACGGTCCCTTTTCGCACTTTTAGGGCGGCGTGAGACGGGCATTTAATGCCTTTGTCCCCGCCGTCGGGGTTAGGTATGATACACTGTACAAGTAGCTGTACCAACCACTCCTTTTCCATTTTACCCTTGTCTACGTTGCCACCGCCGGAGACCCCTTTAGCATATAAAAGGAGGCCCATGCATAGCGTGGGAGGGTTATCTCTGAAAGAGGGCTCGAGAGGTTCGAAGCGAGAGAACACTCACGCCGGTCTCGTTAGCAGCTTGTGTGTCTTTGTAGCACTCAGCGCTCTGAGCAAGAACTCAATACACTCGGACATGCAAAGAAGAGGGAGTGTTATCTCTCCGGAGAGCTCCGGCTGGGTAAACTGCTCGTGTGCTTCGCCTCGATCTGCTCTTCGTGCGACCTCCGCCCCGCCCGAACCGAAAGGAGCTCGATCCGCCCGGTCCCATAGGTGTTCGTGGGCGGATCAGCCTGCCCCGACATCTTTGGCGCGCCAGGTAGGGGGCGTCGAGATTGTGTGAACCTGATCCGGCGCCCACACGAGCTTGATCTTCATCATCTTCATCGACATGCCACCGAAGAAGAAGGCTTCGGCGGCAGATGTTCCGTCCGCGTCGAACCCACCACCACCGGAGCAAACGGGTGGTGGGGTAGACGCCGCGGAAGAATGGACGCCGACGGGGAGCCCACGGTGCTGCCAAGTCCAAGGACAAGGCTGGCAGACCTCGGCGTCAGACATGCACCGCGCCCGTCTCAGAGGCGCGGGACCGACAGCGTCATGGTATTCACAACGCCACACGCTCGTTGGACCAAGATCGAGCTGGTGGATCTCGGGATGCTCAAGACCAGCATGCACGCCAACATCTTTGGCGCGAAGCGAGGCACGGTCGCTCGACGGGATATCGCTTCCTTCTAAGATAGTTAGAAGTCCGAGCATATCCCGCCTCGCGCCGCTCGCCATCGCCATCCACCACTCCAGCGAAGCTTTGGCGAGAGCTCAATTGCTCTCGGATTACCCTCCAACAGCCGACAAGGTCGATGAATGGAGGGCCACCATTCAGACTCTCATCGGCTTTGCTAACGGCGACTTCATGGCAGCCGTAGTGCATCGCTGCCGCGGCAGGACTGCCAAACACGAGTCGGTGGCGGCGAAACCGGTGGGGTGCAACCACCATGCACTCTCCGCCCGAAGGCCAAGATCGCCGACTCGCCGGATCCACCTCGGCGACTCCACCGCATCATCGGATCCACGAGCTCGTCGCGATCAGCGCCAAGTTCTTCGCGAACGACAGCAAGAAGACGCTCGAACTCACATCGAGCACCGAAGAGAAGCGCGACGTCAATCCGACCAGCGCTACCGGGCCCTCTGTCGACATGCATGTGCCGGGGAACCAGCGACTTGCCAGACGCGGTAGGTTGCCCTGCGTTCACTCGTGAGCTGCGGCAAGTCCAAAGTGGCCCAAAGAAGAAGAATTTCAAGCCGACGTACGTGCAGAAGTACGACGGCAAGACGATCTGTCGGAGTTCCTCAAAGATCTACACCATCGCGGTGCAAGCTGCCGGGGCGAGACAACAAGATCCTCGCCAACTACTTCTCGCCGGTGCTCAAGCCCAATGTCGATCCTGGCTCATGCACTTGCGGACAACCCATATCCTCTTGGCAGATCTATGCCATCAGTTTGTCGGCGCCTTTACAGCGCCACAAGCCCCATGGCCAAGAAAGCGACCTTCATCTGCCGCCCGAAGGAAGGAGAGCCCCTGCGCAAGTACATTCAGAGATTCAGCCGCGTACAGCACAACATCCCAGATGTCCACCCTGCCGCGGTAATCAGCGCGTTCCATCAGAACGTGCGAAACCACAGGATGCGGGAGGAGATGGCGATGTGCAAGATCAGAGACGTCAGTGAGCTATATGCCCTGGCCGACAAATGTGCACGCGTCCGAGGAAGGAGGAGACTCCCGGAGAGAATATCAAGCAAAGCGAAGAAGAAGACCAAGTCCGTAGAGCTCGATGCCCACTCCGGCAAGTGCACCTCTTGAGTGCTGCGCTACCGTCGAGGACGCACCCTCGAGCTTCACCGGCAAGTGCTGAGGAGCAGTCTGCTCCGGCAAGCCCTAGGGTTTGTTCCGTTGAAGCAGACGCTCCAAGTCCGGCAAGAGCTCTGATGCCCACTCCGGCAAGCGCACCTCTTCGGAGTGCTGCGCTACCGTCGAGGACGCACCATCGAGCTCCACCGGCAAGTGCTGAGGAGCAGTCTGCTCCGGCAAGCCCTAGGGTTTGTTCCGTTGAAGCAGACGCTCCAAGTCCGGCAAGAGCTCGATGCCCACTCCGCAAGCGCACCTCTTCGAGTGTTGCGCTACCGTCGAGGACGCACCATCGAGCTCCACCGGCAAGTGCCGAGGAGCAGTCTCCGGCAAGCCCTAGGGTTTGTTCCGTTGAAGCAGACGCTCCAAGTCCGGCAAGAAGAGCTCGATGCCCACTTAGGCAAGCGCACCTCTTGAGTGCTGCACTACCGCCGAGGACGCACCATCGAGCTCCACCGGCAAGTGCCGAGGAGCAGTCTGCCCGGCAAGCCCTAGGGTTTGTTCCGTTGAAGCAGACGCTTCCAAGTCCCAAGAAGAGCTCTGATGCCCACTCCGGCAAGCGCACCTCTTCGGAGTGCTGCGCTACCGTCGAGGACGCACCATCGAGCTCCACCGGCAAGTGTTGAGGAGCAGTCTGCTCCGGCAAGCCCTAGGGTTTGTTCCATCGAAGCAGACGCTCCCGACAAGTTTTGCTCCGGCAAGAGCTCTGATGCCCACTCCGGCAAGCGCACCTCTTCGGAGTGCTGCGCTACCGTCGAGGACGTGCCATCGAGCTCCACCGGCAAGTGCTGAGGAGCAGTCTGCTCCGGCAAGCCCTAGGGTTTGTTCCGTTGAAGCGCACGCCCCGACAAGTTTTGCTCCGCAAACTTGCCGGGAACGTCAAGCTCACTGGGCCGCAGGTTCTAGCCGTGGAAGCAGATGTTCCCGCAGGCAGACATGTGCGGCGGTTCTTTGGTCGATCAGACGACGCCAAATCGAGCCAATCGCCGCACACCTTTCGCTCTAGTCTATGGAGCAGAGGCAGTTCTCCCCACGGAACTCAGATACGGATCACCTCGAGTGCTCGCTATGATGAGCTTGAGCAAGAGCAGTTGCGACAAGATGACACGCTGCTCCTTGAGGAGGATCGTCTTCAGTCAGTATGAGCTGCTCGATACCAAAGAAGCTTTGCGCCGCTACCATAGCCGCAAAGTTAATGCCAGAAGTCTCGAGGAAGGCGACCTTGTTCTTCGGTGTGTTCAGTCCGCCAAGAATTCCAACAAGTTGACGCCGATGTGGGAAGGCCCTTACCGGGTGAAACGAGTCACTAGGCCTGGCGCTGTCCGCCTTGAGGCTGAAGATGGCATTCCGGTGAGCAACTCCTGGAACATTGAGCATCTTCGTAAGTTTTACTCAGAAGGCGCTGTTGCCGGAACCTGTTCCGGCAACCACCTTTTGTACAAGTCTTGCCGATGTTGCATGTAATCCTTTGTACAAAGTCGGGCGCAGACCCGATGCATAAGTCAAGCTTAATGTGCTTCGCACATCTTGTCAATTTCATGCTTTCTACTTCTATTTTGCATGCGTTATCTCGACACTTTGTGCAGCACCTACCCCGGTAAGCAATAACGAGCCATAAGGCTCCATATCTTTATTTTCTTCTTTCTCTTTCTCAAAGAAAGGAAGGTTCCCTCGCCCACAAGTTTGCCGGGGAAAGGAGAAGATAATGGTGTGGACCAAGCGTCGCTCAAGGAAGTCTAGCCTTACCGGAAGCAAACGATGTAAAAGCTAAGTTGCTAAAGTTTGAGCAATCAGTTTTAAAATTTTTAAGTTATCTTCCTCGAACGACCTTACTATGTATGGAAAACCTGTGCGCGGAGGAACCAACTCGTAGCTAGTTGCGCCCTTACTTTGTTTCGAGTCCGCTCAACAACTTAAGTGAGCTGCGATTGCGCCCTTACTTTGTTTTGAGTCCGCTCAACAACTTAAGTGAGCTGCGATTGCGCCCTTACTTTGTTTCGAGTCCGCTCAACGACTTAAGTGAGCTGCGACTAGTTGCGACAAGGTTTCTTGTCGGTAGCAAAGACCGCCAAAGAAGGCCGACGTCTCAAGACTTTTCATGCCTGTGTGCCTCATACGACAAGTTCCCTAAAAGCGAGGGCAAAACATACAAAGGAAGGAACCAAGTAAAGGAAATAACATAGCAATTGCTACCCGAAATAGAGTTATATTACAAGATAGCTTGTCGCAGCTCTAATAGATTGTTCTCATAACATGACCAGCAGAGGCAAGAAAAAGAGAAAGCGAGCAGCTCTTCATCAAAAGTTTCTCCTTCGGCCGGCGCCCTGGAGCTCGACGCCCATGGGAGCTTGATGAAGACGCCATCGCCGGCCTTCAAATAGGCGTCGGGCTGGGGCTCTTGAGCCCGACGCAGCTGGGCGGAGGGATCGGCGGTCGGCGAAGCGCTGGCGCTCCCTGCGGCCTCAGGGCCGTCGGTCGATCGCGGACCCTCGCCCGGCTTCTGCGGCGGCAGCTTTAACCGCCTCTTTACGGCGGGCTCGCCAGCTTCTTCTCCGATGGCAGCGGCGTCGTCAGTATTGCCGCGCGCGTCCTCCTTGCCGGCGACCTCGGTCTCCATTGGCTCTATGGCGGATGGATCTGACGACCGGAAAATGAAGAAAAGTCAAGCAAACATTCAAAAAGAAAATCAGAAGAAGAAGAACACAAGGAAAGTTTTCAAGCAAGAGGATTACATGCTAGGGTCTGCAGTCATGGTCTCCGCCACCGAGGGATCATTGGTGATGTCCCTTGCCGAGAGCTGTCCCTTGCCGGAGAATCGCCTTGCCGGAGAAGTCTCCATTGCCGGAGAACGCTCCCTTGACGGGGAATCCTCCCTTGGCGGTGTAGTCGGCAGAAGGCATGTCAGAGCGGCTTGTGGCACTCCTGGTAAGGCTGCTCTGCTCCTACACAAATCAGCAGTCAGATATCAGCAAAGAAAGGGCACCCATGCACGCCTAACAGCAGGAAGTAAACCATATACTTACGCTGGGGGCTGCGCGTGCCCGTGCCCTGTTTTGGGCCTGGCCCAACAACGCCCGGCACCGTGTGTGGCCCAGGCCCGGGGGCTCCTATCGGTGTACTAGAGTACGGGTACCTAGTATCCCGAACTTGTGCACGGGCAGTTGCAGCCCTCCGCGGCAAGGCTTACTGGGTGACCGCCAAGGTCCTCCGTGGTTCCTTTGGAGCCATTCAAGAACAAAGTATTCAAGCCAAGGAGGCAAGGCCCCGGCAAGAGGAGCTTGCCGGGAAGGCCACCCAAGGCACCTAGGAGACAAGGCCCCGACAAGAGGAGCTTGCCGGGAAGGCCCGGTGAGCGACAAGCTTCCGGACGCGACAAGACAACAACCGCGGCAAGGCGCTTGCCGCAGCACCCCCACTGCACTGCGCTCTAGCACATCCACTAACGTGTCGCCTCGACCTTTCGGTGCCAGGCGTGGCAAGAGGTCAGGCAGCGGCGGTGCGCTGTGGCAAGCAGCGCCGACAAGATTGCCATCGTGGCAAGCGGTGGCGTCCCCGACGGTCCTTTACGCCTTGTTAGGGCGACGTGAGCGGGCATTTAATGCCTTTGTCCCCGCCGTCGGGGTTAGGTATGATACCTTTGTACAAGTAGCTGTACCAACCACTCCTTTTCCATTTTTACCCTTGTCTACGTTGCCACCTGTCGGAGACCCCTTTAGCATATAAAAGGAGGCCCATGCGCAACGTAGGAGGGTTATCTCTGAAAGAGGGCTCGAGAGGTTCGAAGCCAGAGAACACTCACGCTCGGTCTCGTTAGCAGCTTGTGTGTACTGTAGCACTCAGCGCTCCTGAGCAAGAACTCAATACACTTAGACATGTAGCAGTAGGAGTGTTATCTCTCCGGAGAGCTCCGAAGCTGGGTAAACTGCTCGTGTGCTTCGCCTCAATCTGCTCTTCGTGCGACCTCCGCCCCCCGCCGAACCGAAAGGGGCTCGGTCCGCCGGTCCCATAGGTGTTCGTGGGCCAGATCAGCCTCCCCGACACCTTATATGGACGGACGAAGTTATGCGTCCCCCACCAGCCTGGTAAAACTCGCTTATCTCCCAAGCGCCGTAATCAATGGCGCGGATGGGTTACCCACGTCCGTATTGATGAGAATCCCGGAATAAGGGGGGCACGATCTATGCTTTGATTCATATAAAGGTCTGGCCGTGGTGTGATGTCACGCCGCGGAGTACGTCAGCAGATCTGTGCAAAAATTATTCTCTATACGGTGGTATGTGGAACTTGTTTTGCAGAGCCGGACACTATCCTGGTATTCAAAACCTTCTATGAAGTATTCGGAGGAGGAACCCGCCTTGCAATGCCGAAGACAATATGCGCGCCGGACTCGTCGTCATTGAAGCCTGGTTCAGGGGCTACTGAGGGAGTCCTGGACTAGGGGGTGTCCGGATAGTCAACTATCATCACGGCCGACTCCAAGACTATGAAGATACAAGATTGAAGACTTAGTCCCGTGTCCTGGATGGGACTTTCCTTGGCATGGAAGGCAAGCTTGGCGATACGGATATGTAGATCTCCTACCATTGTAACCGACTGCATGTAACCCTAACCTATCCGGTGTCTATATAAACCGGAGGGTTTTAGTCCGTAGGATCTAACAACAAACATACCATAGGCTAGCTTCTAGGGTTTAGCCTCCTTGATCTCGTGGTAGATCTACTCTTGTACTACCCATATCATCAATATTAATCAAGCAGGAGTAGGGTATTACCTCAATCGAGAGGGCCCGAACCTGGGTAAAAACATCGTGTCCCTTGTCTCCTGTTACCATCCGCCTAGACGCACAGTTCGGGATCCCCTACCCGAGATCCGCCGGTTTTGACACCGACAGTGCCACTGAAGAAAAAACTTTATTTGTAAATGACACGGTACCTACTACTCATTCTCCTATAAACCTTGCGCTTGGCATCTCCAAACTATTAACCTTGCGGTTGGATCTTCGCCTCTTCGGGAAGTCGAGCAATAATGGTACTGCAGTATATATCGTTCTGGCTATATGAGACCGAATGAATTGCTGCACGTCCACCATGTGGCGAGGGTCGAGGGCGAGGAGAGTGCGCATACTATTACGTCTGCTTTCAATATGGACTACATACGAAGAAAAATGAGTGAATCTACACTCTAAAATACGTCTATATACATCAGTGTTTGGAGTATGTACTAGTAGTTCATATTGAAATATACTAAAGGACATATATTCCAAACAATATGATAATCTCTCTAACCAAGGTAGTAGGGACGAGGAGTAAACGGAGGGAGTACTAGCAAAATTTTCTCCTCGTCCTGCGAGCCACCGCGCGCGTTGATGTCTACTACACAACCTTCTTCTTGTAGACGTTGTTCGGCCTCCAAATGCAGAGGTTTGTAGGACAGTAGAAAATTTCCCTCAAGTGGATGACCTAAGGTTTATCAATCCGTGGAGGCGAGGGTTGAAGATGGTCTCTCTCAAACAACCCTGCAACCAAATAACAAAGAGTCTCTTGTGTCCCCAACACACCCAATACAATGGTAAATTGTATAGGTGCACTAGTTCAGCGAAGAGATGGTAATACAAGTGCAATATGGATGGTAGATATAGGTTTTTGTAATCTGAAAATATAAAAACAGCAAGGTAACTAATGATAAAAGTTAGCGTAAATGGTATTGCAATGCTAGGAAACAAGGCCTAGGGTTCATACTTTCACTAGTGCAAGTTGTCTCAACAATAATAACATAATTGGATCATATAACTATCCCTCAACATGCAACAAAGAGTCACTCCAAAGTCACTAATAGCAGCGAACAAACGAAGAGATTATGGTAGGGTACGAAACCACCTCAAAGTTATTCTTTCCGATCAATCCATTGGGCTATTCCTACAAGTGTCACAAACAGCCCTAGAGTTCGTAGTAAAATAATACCTTAAGACACACATCAACCAAAACCCTAATGTCACCTAGATACTCCAATGTCACCTAGATACTCCAATGTCACCTCAAGTATCCGTGGGCATGATTATACGATATGCATCACACAATCTCAGATTCATCTATTCAACCAACACAAAGTACTCCAAAGAGTGCCCCAAAGTTTATACCGGAGAGTCAAGACGAAAACGTGTGCCAACCCCTATGCATAGGTTCATGGGCGGAACCCGCAAGTTGATCACCAAAACATACATCAAGTGAATTAATAGAATAACCCATTGTCACCACGGTTATCCCACGCAAGACATAAATCAAGTGTTCTGAAATCATTAAAGACTCAATCCGATAAGATAACTTCAAAGGGAAAACTCAATCCATTACCAGAGAGTAGAGGGGGAGAAACATCATAAGATCCAACTATAATAGCAAAGCTCGCGATACATCAAGATCGTGCCAAATCAAGAACACGAGAGAGAGAGAGAGAGAGAGAGAGAGATCAAACACATAGCTACTGGTACATACCCTCAGCCCCGAGGGTGAACTACTCCCTGCTCATCACGGAGAGCGCCGGGATGATGAAGATGTCCACCGGTGAGGGTTCCCCCCTACGGCAGGGTGCCGGAACAGGGTCCCGATTGGTTTTTGGTGGCTACAGAGGCTTGCGGCGGTGGAACTCCTGATCTATTCTGCTCCCCGATGGTTTAGGGTATATGGAGATATATAGGCGAAAGAAGTCGGTCAGGAGAGCCACGAGGGTGGAGGGCGCGCCCCCCTGCCTCGTGCCTTCCTCGTTGATCCCCTGACGTGCACTCCAAGTCTCCCGTATTGCTTCCTTTCCAAAAATAACTTTTCCGAAGATTTCATTCCGTTTGGACTCCGTTTGATATTCCTTTTCTGTGAAACACTAAAACAAGGGAAAAAATAGGAACTGGCACTGGGCTCTGGGTCAATAGGTTAGTCCCAAAAATCATATAAAAGTGCTTAGTAAAGCCCATTAATCATCCAAAATAGAATATAATAGCATGAAGCAATCAAAAATTATAGATACGTTGGAGACGTATCAAGCATCCCCAAGCTTAATTCCTGCTCGTCCTCGAGTAGGTAAATGATAAAAACAGAATTTCTGATTCGGAATGCTACTTGGCATAATCTTTTAATGTAACCCTCTTAATTGTGGTATGAATATTCAGATCCAAAATATTCAAGATAAAAGTTTAAAATTGACATAAGAGAAATAATACTTCAAGCATACTAACTAAGCAATTATGTCTTCTCAAAATAACATGGCCAAAGAAAGTTCATCCCTACAAAATCATATAGTTTAGTCATGCTCCATTTTCGTCACACAAGAATGCTCTTATCATGCACAACCCCGATGACAAGCCAAGCAATTGTTTCATACTTTAGTAATCTCAAACTTTTTTCAACCTTCACGCAATACATGAGCGTGAGCCATGGATATAGCACTATGGGTGGAATAGAATATAATGATGGGGGTTATGTGGAGAAGACAAAAGGAGAAAGTCTCACATCAACACGGATAATCAATGAGCTATGGAGATGCCCATCGATTGATGTTAATGCAAGGAGTAGGGATTCCCATGCAACAGATGCACTAGAGCTATAAATATATGAAAGCTCAACAAAAGAAACTAAGTGGGTGTGCATCCAACTTGCTTGCTCACGAAGACCTAGGGCATTTGAGGAAGCCCATTGTTGGAATATACAAGCCAATTTCTATAATGAAAAGTTCCCACTAGTATATGAAAGTGACAAAACAAGAGACTCTCTATCATGAAGATTATGGTGCTACTTTGAAGCACAAGTGTGGTAAAAAGGATAGTAACATTGTCCCTTCTCTCTTTTCCTCTCATTTTTTTGGGCCTTCTTTTTTTTTATGGCCTTTCTCTCTTTTTCCCCTCACTTGGGATAATGCTCTAGAAAATGATGATCATCACACTTCTATTTATTTACAACTCAATGGTTACAACTCGATACTAGAACAAAGTATGACTCTATATGAATGCCTCCGTGATGTACCGGATATGCAATGAATCAAGAGTGACATGTATGAAAGAATTATGAATGGTGGCTTTGCCACAAATACTATGTCAACTACATGATCATGCAAAGCAATATGACAATGATGAACGTGTCATGATAAATGTAACGGTGGAAAGTTGCATGGCAATATATCTCGAAATGGCTATGGAAATGCCATAATAGGTAGGTATGGTGGCTGTTTTGAGGAATATATAAGGAGGTTTATGTGTGAAAGAGTGTATCATATCATGGGGTTTGGATGCACCGGCGAAGTTTGCACCAACTCTCAATGTGAGAAAAGGCAATGCACTTGCATCAAGAGGCTAGCAATGATGGAAGGTTGAGAGTGCGTATAATCCATGGACTCAACATTAGTCATAAAGAACTCACATACTTATTCCAAAAATCTACAAGTCATCAAAACCAAGCACTACGCCAAGATGCTCCTAGGGGATAGATTGGTAGGAAAAGACCATCGCTCGTCCCCGACCGCCACTCATAAGGAGGACACTCAAAGAACACCTCATGTTTCAAATTTGTTACATAACGTTTACCATACGTGCATGCTACGGGACTTGCAAACTTCAACACAAGTATTTATCAATTTCACAACTACTCAACTAGCACAACTTTAATATCGCTACCTACATATCTCAAAACAATCATCAAGCATCAAACTTATCTTACTATTCAGCACACTCATAAGAAAGTCTTTACTAATCTTGAATACCTAATATATTAGGATTAATTTCCCAATTTAAGAAAATTACCATGCTGTTTAAGACTCTCAAAATAATATAAGTGAAGCATGAGAGTTCATCTATTTCTTCAAAATAAAACTACCATCGTGCTCTAAAAGATATAAGTGAAGCACTAGAGCAAACAACAAACTACTCCAAAAGATATGAGTGAAGATCAATGAGTAATTGTATAATTATGTAACTATGTGAAGACTCTTTAATATTTAAGAATTTCCGATCTTGGTATTTTGTTCAAACAACAAGCAAAACAAAATAAAATGACATGACACTCCAAGCAAAACACATATCATGTGGTGAATAAAAATATAGCTCCAAGTAAAGTTACAGATGAATGAAGACGAAAGAGGGGATGCCATCCGGGGAATCCCCAAGCTTAGGCTCTTGGTTATCCTTGAATATTACCTTGGGGTGCCTTGGGCATCCCCAAGCTTAGGCTCTTGCTACTCCTTATTCCATAGTCCATCGAATCTTTACCCAAAACTTGAAAACTTCACAACACAAAACTCAATGTAAAACTTCGTAAGTCTGCTAGCGAAAGAAAACAAACACCACTTAAAGGTACTGTAATGAACTCATTATTTATTTATATTGGTGTTAAACCTACTGTATTCCAACTTCTATATGGTTTATAAACTATTTTACTAGCCATAGATTCATTAAAATAAGCAAACAACACACGAAAAACAGAATCTGTCAAAAACTGAACAGTCTGTAGTAATCTATAACTAACGCAAACTTATGGAACTCCAAAAATTCTAAAATAAATTGGTGGAACTGAGGAATTTTTCTAGTAATCATCTTCAAAAAGAATCAACTAGATATCACTCTGCAGTAAAAAGTTTTAGCTAATCTCGTGAGCGCTAAAGTTTCTGTTTTTTACAGCATGATCATAAAGACTTCACCCAAGTCTTCCCAAAGGTTCTACTTGGCACAACCACTAATTAAAACACAAAACTACATCTAAACAGAAGCTATATGGATTATTTATTACTAAACATAACCAAAAATAAATAAACTAAAATAAAATTGGGTTGCCTCCCAACAAGCGCTATCGTTTAACGCCCCTAGCTAGGCATGATGATTTCAATGATGCTCACATAAAAGATAAGAATTGAAACATAAAGAGAGCATCATGAAATATATGACTAGCATATTTAAGTCTAACCCACTTACTATGCATAGGGATTTTGTGAGCAAACAACTTATGATAACAATAATCAACTAGCATAGGAAGGCAAAACAAGCATAACTTTAAAACTTTAAGCACATAGAGAGGAAACTTGATATTATTGCAATATGTAGAAGCATATGTTCCTCTCTCATAATAATTTTCAGTAGCATCATGAATGAATTCAACCATATAACCAGCACATAAAGCATTCTCTTCATGATCTACTTGCATAGAAATTTTATTACTCTCCACATAAGCAAATTTGTTCTCATGAATAGTAGTGGGAGCAAACTCAACAAAATAACTATCATGTGAAGTAATCCAATTGAAAATTAAAATCATGATGACAATTTTCATGGTTATCTTCATTCTTTATAGCATACGTGTCATCACAATAATCATCATAAATAGGAGGCATGCTTTCATCATAATAAATTTGCTCATCAAAACTTGGGGGACTAAACATATCATCTTCATCAAACATAGCATCCCCAAGCTTGTGGCTTTGCATATCATTAGCATCATGGGTATTCAAATAATTCATACTAACAACATTGCAATAATGCTCATCGTTCACATATTTTATGCCAAGCATTCTATGTAATTCTTCTTCTAGTACTTGAGCACAATTTTCCTTCCCATCATTTTCGCGAAAGACATTAAAAAGATGAAGCATATGAGGCACCCTCAATTCCATTTTTTGTAGTTTTCTTTTATTAACTAAACTAGTGATAAAACAAGAAACTAAAAGATTCGATTGCAAGATCTAAAGATATACCTTCAAGCACTCACCTCCCCAGCAATGACACCAGAAAAGAGCTTAGTTGACGGGGTGTGAGTGCCGCTTACCTAGCCTCCCCGGCAACGGCGCCAGAAAAGAGCTTGATGTCTACTACACAACCTTCTTCTTGTAGACGTTCTTGGGCTTCCAAGTGCATAGGTTTGTAGGACAGTAGCAAATTTCCCTCAAGTGGATGACCTAAGGTTTATCAATCCGTGGGAGGCGTAGGTTGAAGATGGTCTCTCTCAAACAACCCTGCAACCAAATAACAAAGAGTCTCTTGTGTCCACAACACACCCAATACAATGATAAATTGTACAGGTGCACTAGTTCAGCGAAGAGATGGTAATACAAGTGCAATATGGATGGTAGATATAGGTTTTTGTAATCTTAAAATATAAAAACAGCAAGGTAACTAATGATAAAAGTGAGCGTAAACGGTATTGCAATGCTAGGAACAAGGCCTAAGGTTCATACTTTCATTAGTGCAAGTTCTCTCAACAATAATAACATAATTGGATCATATAACTATCCCTCAACATGCAACAAAGAGTCACTCCAAAGTCACTAATAGCGGAGAACAAACGAAAAGACTATGGTAGGGTACGAAACCACCTCAAAGTTATTCTTTCCGATCAATCCATTGGGCTATTCCTATAAATGTCACAAACAACCCTAGAGTTCGTAGTAAAATAACACCTTAAGACACACATCAACCAAAACCCTAATGTCACCTAGATACTCCAATGTCACCTAGATACTCCAATGTCACCTCAAGTATCCGTGGGCATGATTATATGATATGCATCACACAATCTCAGATTCATCTATTCAACCAACACAAAGTACTCCAAAGAGTGCCCCAAAGTTTATTCCGGAGAGTCAAGACGAAAACGTGTGCCAACCCCTATGCATAGGTTCATGGGCGGAACCCGCAAGTTGATCACCAAAACATACATCAAGTGAATTAGTAGAATAACCCATTGTCACCACGGTTATCCCACACAATACATACATCAAGTGTTCTCAAATCATTAAAGACTCAATCCGATAAGATAACTTCAAAGGGAACACTCAATCCATTACAAGAGAGTAGAGGGGGAGAAACATCATAAGATCCAACTATAATAGCAAAGCTCGCGATACATCAAGATCGTGCCAAAACAAGAACAAGAGAGAGAGAGAGAGATCAAACACAGAGCTACTGGTACATACCCTCAGCCCCGAGGGTGAACTACTCCCTCCTCATCATGGAGAGCACCGGGATGATGAAGATGGCCACCGGTGAGGTTTGCCCCTCCGGCAGGTGGTGACTAACAGGGGTCCCGATTGGTTTTTGGTGGCTACAGAGGCTTGCGGCGGCGGAACTCCCGATCTATTCTGCTCCCCGATGGTTTTAGGGTATATGGAGATATATAGGCGAAAGAAGTCGGTCTGGAGAGCCACGAGGGGCCCACGAGGGTGGAGGGAACGCCCAGGGGGGTGGGCGCACCCCCCCTGCCTCGTGCCTTCCTTGTTGATCCCCTGACGTGCACTCCAAGTCTCCCGTATTGCTTCCTTTCCAAAAATAACTTTTTTGAAGATTTCATTCTGTTTGGACTCCGTTTGATATTCCTTTTCTGTGAAACACTGAAACAAGGGAAAAACAAGAATTGGCACTAGGCTCTGGGTCAATAGGTTAGTCCCAAAAATCATATAAAAGTGCATAGTATAGCCCATTAATCATCCAAAACAGAATATAATATAGCATGAAGCAATCAAAAATTATGGATACGTTGGAGACGTATCACGCGTTGGCGAGGGAGCGGGCGTAAGGCGTAGTAAGCAAGCTTCACCTCATCCTGCGAGCCACCACGCTCGTGGGCGGGGGACACGGCGTGCTAAGGAAGCTTCTCCTCGTTCTGCGAGTTGATGGGGACACATCAAAAGTACTCCAATGTATAGAGCCTTGCCTCTAAGGTAGGCCCCACATGGTTTGCCTGTTTTTTAACATAACGTGTCCAGTCACAATTTGTTTGTTCACCATGGTAGACGATCCTCCCTCCATCTAGTGGACAACCAGTACACGTGTCAAGTTACCACGTGGGCTGCCTTTTCGTACGGAAATGAGCTCCACCGTGTACCCGCGCGGGTGTGGTTGGGAAAGAGACGGGAGTACGTGCGCCGTGCGTGCACCTCTTCTCTTCGTGCACGTCCCCCACCTACGTGGGTGTGTGTGAGAGATACAAACCTAGACAAATGGCTTGTGCGTTCGTGAGTGTTTTTTGTTTTGGGGGGAGGTTGATTTCGTGAATGTATTTGTGGGAATATGTGTCGATGACATCTCAAACAAAATTTTGCATGCAATGTGTGTGAAATGGAGGCCTATCCATATCATATATAGAGGGTCAGCCGATCCATGAGAAGAGAGGGAGGGGTCATAGATATCGATAGAGTCGAAGAGAGGATCAAGTGGGTGGGTGCGAGATCGATGAAGAGAGCCATCGAAATTGTGTGTGTGTGCAAGTCAAAGATATAGGGCGACTGACCTAGCTACCGGAACGTCAGAGGGCACAGGTCAAGTTTTTGTGTGGCAGGGAGACATGACTAGAGCGCTTGATGTATCGGTGTGTCTGTGTGTGTGTGTGTGTGTGCGAGGGGTGGGGGGAGGGGTAGGCAAAGGCCTAACTATAGAGGTAGAACGACTCGTATATGTGTTGAGAAGGAGAGACCCAGCTATGTATTGAGGGAGATCGGTCGACATCCATACATAACTGAAGGACGGGAAATAGGATGGGACAGAGAGAGAGAGGAGAGAGAGAGGGAGGAAGAGGGGTAGAGTGCTGGATGGGTGATGGAGTTGCTTCTTGAAGATGGTGGGAGAGGCCTAATAGACAAACTGAGGGTGGAACTGCAATATTATCAATAAGAGTGGGGATGTGTTTACGTGTGTGCTCATGCATGATAGATCTGTCGGGACACATCCGTGGATGATGAAGGGGAACCATGTGTTTGGTAAGCAAACCTAACTAGATCGGTAGATCAATTGTTGTTTGTCGGAGGAAGGGAGAGACATAACTAATGAGGTAGATCGATCGACGTGTGGGAAAAACGAGTTATAAGGACCTAGCTAGCTATATGTATAGCGGGAGATCGGTCGGTGTACGTCCATTTGTTAGAGGCAAATAACGCCCAACGAGACGGATAGACAAAGAGAATGGAGCTAGGAGGTGGTGCGAGAGGCCCAGCTACTAGCTAGATAGGGGAGGAGTGTGCGGTTGTGAGATCGATGTAAAGAGGGGCGAGAGTTTACACGTGAGTGGGACCGTATGAGAGACACGAGGCAAGGACACATAAAGGAGGAGATTGAAGGTGCATGTGTATGTTGTAGGCAGACATCGCTGGAGAGGTTTATCGATCGGTGTGTGTCGGAAAGGAGTTGTGGAGACTTTGGGAGAACCACCTAAAGAAGAAAAAATGAATGTGCACGATGGATAGAATGCTGAGGGAGGGGGAGGGCGAGGAGGGCGTGTGCATGCACGAGAGAAAGTTAGTGGTAGCTACAAAGGTTAGAGGATTGTGTGGGTGTAAGAGACTAACAAAGATCATAATTTGATACGAAAGTGGATTCATATATTTGAATAGGAGATCATAGTGTTTTAAACATATGCATGCATGAATATAGCGGTGATCTGCGTGTTGTGGTTTTGCACATGTTATACCATAATGTGATAATGCATGGCGTTTGCAACTCACAGCTGAATGTCGAACAATCTAAGCCATACTATACATCGAACAATCTCACATTTTATTTGAATTTGTGATAATGTGTGGCGTTTTCAGCTTACAACTAAATATCGAACAATCTAAACAATACTTTATATCGAACATTCTCACATTTTATTTGAATTTGTGGTAATGTGTGGTGTTTTCAACTCACATCTAAATACTTGTAGGCGTAGGGGGCGGGGCACCATACATAATGTGATAAACACATTATACATATGAGACATGGTTTAGTTTGTGAAGATCTAGCTAGAGCTTGAAATGTACTATGATTTGAAATCAACATAAAGTTGATTCAAAATCGAGTTCGAGTTCATATAGTACACATAGTTCATATGTAACTCGAGACTAATCATGTGGTGTGATGTGAAGATAATACACAAACGATGGTTTAACTTGACAATAATGACGATTGTAGATCTTATTAAAACAGAGAAACGAATTCAAATGCTTTGACTTCACAACATTCATTATTGTAGATCTTATTCAAATAGAGAAACGAATTCAAATTTAGTTCATATTGAAGCGGTAGTATATAGGTTTGGAATGCACTAAAACGTTCATTTGAGTACTAGGTTGCATGCATTATACACGTAGCGAAATATTTTAATTGAACATAACATGAATTCAAAGTTTTGAATGACATTTGTAGTGTGAATTGTTAGCCCGAAATATTTAAGATATATCTTTGTCTTGTTGTGCTCCGACAACTCCCTCCATCTCAACATGCGCCTTGCTATTCCAAAATTACAATGCGCGCGAACTCCCACCTCCTATGAAATCCCGACACGCGAAATGCCCGTGATACCCCTGAACCGAAAGAACCGCCTAAAATCGGTGAGTACTTTCATAACTTACCCCACATTTTGGACAAGCGCGTCCCTAAGCCATGGTTCCCCACTCCCATCCCACCCGCCCACCCATTCGTACACCGAGGCCGGGAAAACCCGCGAAGCCCCACACCCTCCTCCATCTGCCACCCAGCCGGAGCCTCTTCCCCGACGACGTCGTCCACAGCAACACCTCGACGTCCCTCATCCACCATACCGGATGAGGATCCGTCGTTGATCGCCTTTTGGGCCACCTCCATTCCCACACCGCCGTCTTCACCTACACCACCGGAAGAGCATCAGCATCACCGTTTCCTCGGATGAAGCTGCGGCCTAATCGGCACCACCAAAGAGGTTGTACACTAATCGCCGCATTTTCTTCTTGATTCAATCTCACGGTGCCGGCCGGCCGTCCCGAGCCGACACGGCGCTGCTCCATCCATCGCGCATCGCTGGCCACTTCCTCCACGGCGTTGTTCTCGGGCGGCAACGCCCACATCAAGAGGAGCTGCTATCGCTTTAGCTCTCGCCGCGCTGCTACTCTGCTCTTGCTCTCGGTCCCCGCCTGGTCCGCTCTTGCCCTTGCTCTTGCTCGCTGTTTGCTCTCGCTCTTGCTCTTGCTTGCGATGCTGCTCGATATAGCTACACTTGATCGACTGAATTGACTTTTGGGTCACCAATTTTCGGGTGGTGGGGGCTCACGGAGTTAAGGAAGAACCACCGCACTGGGAGGGGGGGCTCACTGGAGAAGTACCCCACTATCAATCTTAGGGTTCAGTGGTGGGGCGGTGGCGTGGGATCACGGAGAAAAAGCTCGGCATGGGGAGGGGGGCTAGAGGGTGGCCGGGTGGCGCGGACCAGCGGTGGGGAGTGTTTGAGGCGGGCGAGGCGGCGACCACCGTCATGGGCAGCGGGGCGGCTGTTTGGCCGGTGGTGGTGGCGGCTCAGTGGGTGGACGTTGAAGATGAACTCAGAGGCCTTGATTTCAGATCCAACGGCTACGTAATCGATCGACCAGAGATGAAAAAGTCGACCGATCGGCGTGTAGCCTCACCTCTAGTGCGTGGGCCGACAAAGAAAATTCAGCTTGACAGCTAAGTTCAGTTTGACGCTTAAATTCACTTTCGACAGTTAACTTCAGAGATGAGCGACTGATGTATACATCTAGCACTTTGTGGTTATGTATTTTACATCATCTATTGGAGATGCTATTAGAATTCCACTCAGGTTAACATTGTCTCTCTTGTCCTGCTTCAGCCTCAGCGTCATACAACTCACCGGAACTGCTCCAACGACGAAACCCTCCATTACAGCGGAGCAGTACCTCGGGCTCCATCTCCAGACGCTAAGATCTTCTTCCCCTCCTCTGACAGCCAAGTCAGCCGGAGCATCCTCACCGGCCAACCCAATCACGCTGAGATCGACATGGCTTCGCCAAAGAGGTTGTACACTTCTTGTGGTTTGACTTAATCTCACCATGCTTCTTTGCATCCCGTGGTCTTCCAATTCTTGTGAACCAAACAGCCGATTGGCGTAAATCATGTGTTTTTAAATTCTCTGTTTTGCACGTGCATTCCTATCCTATTCATGTCTATTTCCTATCCTGCATTGTTAGAATCCTCAAATTCAAACAAGCCCTTACACAATTACTTCACATGAGATATGTGTCAAAGAAAACCTTGTGTGGTTTGTCCTGCTCTGCGGTGATGTGTTCCACCCCAGCTCACCGCTCCAACGACGGAAGGGTTCACCACAGAGGGATCCGCTCTCTAGACTGTCTTTCGCCGCCTCAGATCTTTCTTCCCGCCCGCAGCCACGTATTAACTGCATTACCATCATCAATCGAAAGCAGATGACCTTGAGGACTACACGGCCCACAAGAGAGGTCGCACTCTTTCGTGGTTCCGCTTATGTTATGCATCGCTTAATATGATGACATGCTACTTTATCATCGTGTTCACCTATTGGACTCGACTCAGTCCAAACTTATGTCAAACTTGAGTTTTTAAATGGTTGTGGGGTACATATTGGGGCGGACATCAAGATTATCTGCCTACTATCCGGTTAATCTCGGTGTCTACTATGAGTTTCATGTTGGGTGCAAACAAACATTAAAGGAGCCATTATCTGTATTTTTTAACTAAAGCTATTATCTGCCGCTATCATTGGTTTTGGGTCTATCCATAGTTTGCTACCATCACTTTGGATTTGTGCATGCACTCCTTACATAATCTCACTATGTTTTATTCCTATGCATGTGGGTTATTGTACACAATGGAACCGAACATGTAGAGCAAAAGAGATGAGCCTTGCGTGGCAATAAAATTTCATGCAGACATCGCTCCATGGTGGGCGCAAAGGCAGCCCCCCTCCACCCATTTCGGATCGTAATCAAGAGGAAGATAACTGTTCTGAGGGGGATTCAGAAGCAAAAGACCACTCCTATTTACTCCATGAGGTCTTCGCTCTAACTTGGCATGCTGATGTTGCGTATGGTGCCTTGCATTGCTTACTTTATACATCAAATATGTCAACTGCTTAGTTTAGACATGCTTTGTGTGAATGCCATCTGTTTAGTTTATTCATCGTTTATGTGAATTATGCAATTCCATCTCGTTTAGCCAGGCATCATATATGTGAATTTTGCAATGCCATCCTGCTTAGCCAGTCATCTTATATGTGAATTATATCAGGCCATCCTTTTTTTCGTTACGTATTACTTTGGTCAACAATGTTAGTACATTGAACTACTCTTCGTGTGCATCAGCCATTTGACACGGTGATGGAAAATTCTGGAGTGAAAACGAGGTCTTCAGATTAGACTATGCTATCTGACGAAGCGCATATCTCGCTGGTTACGGATAGCTCCTCAGAGGAGGATTCAGAGACAGATGACCAGTTCTATCCCCCCCCCCCCACGAGGTGCATGCTCTAACTTGGCAGGGTTATGTTGCTCATCGTGCGTATGGTATCTTGCATTGCTATGTCATTTGCTTAGTTTAGACATGATTTGTGCGAATGCCACCTGTTTAGTGTCTAATTACCATATATGTGAATTATGCAATGCCATCTTTTTGCAAGACATTATATATGTGAATTATGCAATGCAATCTTGTTGCAAGGCATTATATATGTGAATTATGCAATGCCATGCTATTTAGCCAAGCGTCATATATGTGAATTATATCATGCTGTCCTTTTTATGTATTTCTCATTGCTTTTGTCGACAATGTTTGTATATTCAACTGCTCTTCCTGTGTATCAGCCATTTGAATTGGTGATGGAGAAATCTGGAGTGAAAACAAGGTCTTCAGAGCATATAATGCTACCTGGTGAAGCAGATATGTTGCTGGTTACAGGTAGCTCTTCAGAGGAGGATTCAAAGGCAGATGACCAGTCCTATTATCCCCCTGAGGTGTATGCTCAAACTTTGCAGGGTTATATTACTCATATCATGCATATGTTGTATTGCAATGCTTAGTTTTTACATCATATACACGATATTGAATGCCATCTCCTTAGTTGACACATCATATATGCAATTTCCCTCTGCTCACTTCCTTAGTATATAAATCATACATTTGAATTATATCATGCCATGATGTTTACATAGACAACATGTATCTGAATTATGGCATGCCAACCCATTTTCTAAAGACATAATATAACTATATCATCTCATCCTGTTCACATAGTCATCATATTTTGAATTATGTCATTCTATCCGTGAATTATATCATGCCATCATGTTTCCATCGACGACATGTTTGTGATTTATGGCATGCCAACCACTTTAATAGACACATAGTATAGTTATATCATGTCATCCTGTTTACATAGTCATCATATTTTGAGGTATGTCATTCTATCCTGTTTAGTTAGCCATCATACATGTGAAATTGTGTCATGCTATCCTATTTAATTAGCCATCATATATTTGAAATTATGTCTTGCTATTCGGTTTGGTTAGACAACATAAATGTGAATTATTTCATGCCCTGTTTTCTTCCCTACTATCCATTGCACCTGTCTATCTTACAATGTCTGTACATTCAATTACTTTTCTTGTTTATCAGCCATTTCAATTGGGGGGGTGATGGCAGTATCTGTGGGAGTAAAAACACGATCTACAGAAAAGATCATGCTACCTGTCGATGGAGATAGAACCACAGTTGTACTTGCCCAAGAACCAGCCCCACCACACATAACCCAGACTCACGCAGATTGTACCCCTACCCAGCTTGGGATGAGAACCAGCTACACCCCTTCTAACCCCAACCCTAGTAGATAGTAACCCAGTTCCGTTGAGACAAAGACTGTCTCCACCACAGAAAGCACCCAAACATGAGCAGTTAGTAAGGCAACTGCAGTGCCCAAAGCACGAGGACCACCACTCGAACCCCAAGTCAACGCTTAAAGCAGAAGAAGAATTGTTCTCGTGTCAGGTTTCGTAGCTATGGTTCATACTACTTTGCTCTTGCATCATGTATTTACTCATACCAACTAATTTCAAATTTGAAGGATGCAACTGAAACTCCAAAGTGGCGCAATGGTATGTTTTAAACCTGTTTCTTTAACGTGTTTGCTGTTGTAACTTGCTCTATGTTGATTTCAGTTTCAATTGAATGAACAGTTATGTTCTCATGCCATGCACATTACAAGTGTTGCTATTGTTGTGTAGTTTCCCACACTTATATTTTGTCTATGCTGCTTTGTCTTAAATAGATATGATTCGAGCTGTATCTATCTTGATTTGGCAACATAAACTAGAATGATATAGACCATACAGTGACCATACTACATAGATATATGTTTGTTTCATGCTATTATCCTGTCCACCTTACTACTGAACTGGTTTACCAAAATGAGTTTCATATACTACATTGTAAACATGTGATGTGTTTGTTTGTTTCTCCTTTAGAACACGGATAAAATATTGGAGAAGAGTACCCTGTTATGCAATGGTAAAGGAAGTAATGCAGACCAGGTTCAAGATAGTGAGACATCCCTGTTGTTCTCCAAGAAAGCTGATAAAAACTATGTTGAAGACATTGAGACAACCCCAAAGTCCTGTCTTGATGTAGTGTTCGAAAGCATCGGTTACTATCACTGGCACCAGCTCTTCGTACTCGCTCACTGAATCAGTTCGGCTTCTTGAGTCTCAACTTCAAGTTGAAAGACATAGATCGATGTTATGCGACGAGGAAGTCAAGGACCGAGGAAGTCCCTGCAGAATTCAGATGCATACTTTTCGGTGCGGCTGACAAGTGCCGGAGGATTTAAGCGCCAAACAAGAGAAAGTTAATAAGCTTGCTAAGCATCTTGCCAAAGCATTATGGGTACCTGGATATTTTTTCTTGAGCTCTTCTCAAGTGGTTTCAGCTTTTGGACTTGTTTTGTCATGTGTTTATATGCTGCTTTGTTCCCTATATTTGCATTTGTGGCGAACTTTGATGCCCAGTGGATGTAATATGTGTAATAGCCATGATAGCCTAGCGTAAGTTACTTGCTTATTTATATCCGTTGTGTTGTTTATTTGTTTTCTTGTAGTCAGTGCAGTTCTTTTTCCGCGGTTTGCTAGTGGCTGAAATAACCTATTTTTAAAAACTAGGCCACATTAACAATGGACTACATATTTACTGTAGTTAACATGGGCCTCCTACGGGCCGTAGAAACTATGGGCCTTCTATGGGCCATAGAAACAATGGGCCTTTTACGGGGCGTAGACACAATGTGCCTTCTACGGGGCTTAGACACAATGGGCCTTCTATGGGCCATATCATCAATGGACCTTCTACGGGCCGTATGATCGGTTGGCCAAACATGGGCCAATAATAGACCACATTATGGCCGTAAATGGGCTAGAGTTGAAATCGTTCGTTCATGGGCCGACCATAACGGGCCGTTGTTAATAGGCCGTATTTGATGACGCTATGAAAACAGCCCAACGTATTAACGGGCCACAAACGGGCCGATCAGAACCACGGGTCAGTATTTGGCCCGTATGTAAAAATGACAGTAATGGGCCGAAAGTAAACGAATGCTGGAAATGAGCCCAAGAATAAATGGGCCCTAAGAAGGCCGAAATATAACATGGGCTGGAAATGGCCCAATGGCATAATGGACCGTTAATGGCTATAAAGTGATACACTGTTCATTACGGGCTAGTTTTACCACGGGCCGTTAGTGGGCCGAGGGTTACTAAGGGCCTCATATGGGCCAAAAGACGTCATTGGCCATACATGGGCCGGAAGTTAAAATGGGCTGGAATTATATTGGACGGCCCAGATGATGCTACTGGGCCTAATTCGGATAGGCCGTAAACGGGCCCTGGGTTAGCGGGCTGTAAATGGGCTAGATGCGAAAGGCCGTTAAAAGGTTTGGCGTGGGCCGGCCCGCCACCTTTTGACCAAGTCAAACGGGCCGGCCTTTTCACATGAATGGGCCTCTGTTGGGCTGTGCCACATGTCGACGTATCATAGGCGCTTTGTGTCCAATGAGTGGATGACGTCTGTCCCAACGGTGAGCTGACACGTGTTTCCTCCATCCAATGATGATTTTACACGTGGAAAATCCCCATTGGTCGGGGCTGTTAACGGGTTATCGGATCCAAAACCGGACCCAATAGGTTAACGGCGTTCCGTTACGGTGGATGCCACGTGTCGGTCACCCTTGACGAAAGCACTTCTATGACGCGCGATTTATCGTCATGGAAGAGGACACTTCCGTGATGATAATTTTGGTAATGTCATGGAACTCTTCTACGACAACACATGTATGACTATCTTGATTCTGTCATAAATTTGTCAGGGATCTACATGCATGACAGAAAACGTGACCTACTATGACAAACACGTATCATCACGGAAGTGTATTTTTTTGTAGTGTTGGGCCTCCAAGCGCAGAGTCTTGTAGGACAGTAGCAATTTCCCCTCAAGTGGATGACCTAAGGTTTATCAATCCGTGGGACGTGTAGGATGAAGATGGTCTCTCTCAAGCAACCCTACAACCAAATAATAAAAAGTCTCTTGTGTCCCCAACACACCGAATACAATGGTAATTTGTATAGGTGCACTAGTTCGGCGAAGAGATGGTGATACAAGTGTAATATGGATAGTAGGTATTGATTTTTGTAGTAGGAACAATAAAAAATAGCAAGGTAGCAATTGATAAAACGGAGCACAAACGGTATTGAAATGCTTGAAAATGAGGCCTAGAGTCTGTACTTTCGCTAGAACAATCTCTCAACATTGCTAACATAATTGGATCATATAACCATCCCTCGACGTGCCATGAAGAATCACTCCAAAGTTCCTATCTAGTGGAGAACATAAGAAGAAATCATTTGTAGGGTACGAAACCACCTCGAAGCTATTCTTTTTGATCGATCTATCCAAGAGTTTGTACTAAAACAACACCAAATAATTTCAGATTCATAATACTCAATCCAACACGAAGAACCTCAAAGAGTGCCCCAAGATTTCTACCAGAGAAACAAAGACAAGAACGTGCATCAACCCCTATGCGTAGATTACCCCAATGTCACCTTGGGAATCCATGAGTTGATTGCCAAAACACATATAAAGTGAATCAATATGATACCCATTCTCACCGCGAGTATTCATATGCAAGACATATATCAAGTGATCTCAAATCCATAAAAAGTATTCAATCCGATAAAATGAAATCTCAAAGGGAAAACTCAATTCATCACAACAAGATAGAGAGGGGAAAACACCATATGATCCGACTATATTAACAAAGCCCGCGATACATCAAGATCGTGACATCTCAAGAACAGAAGAGAGAGAGAGAGAGAGAGAGAGAGAGATTAAACACGTAGCTACTGGTACAAAACCTCAGCCCCGAGGGTGGAACAATCCCTCCTCATCGTGGTGGCCGCCGGGATGATGAAGATGGCCACCGGTGATGATTCCCCCCCTCCGGCAGGGTGCCGGAACGAGGCCTAGATTGGGTTTTGGTGGCTACAGAACCTTGCGGCGGCACAACTTCTAATCTAGGGTAACCCTGAGGGTTTTTGGAATATTTCAGAATTTATAGAGTAAAGAGGGGGTACGGGAGGCCACCGAGGTGGGAACAACCCACCTGGGCGCACCTGGGCCCCCAGGCGCACCCTTGTCGGTGTACAAAAAGAGGGGCACGCTTTTGTACCCCTTTACCTGTGCACGGGTACTCAGAGCCGCGCCCACGACCACACCAAGCATAACAAGGGAGGTGAGCCAAGGTAAGGCCCAAGCCCAAGACAATCAAGGCAACGCCAAGGCCAAGACCACAAAGAGCAGAGGGACGAAGCAGGTTCCCCTGGCAAGACCCTTGCCGGGCGGCCTCAGCGGCCCCGGCAAGACCCTTGCCGGGACAACTTTCCCCACACCAAACAGAGCGAGCCACCCTTGAGCCCACGGCCCCCAACGCCATCATCCACGTGGGGCCAGAGCTCAGGAAGACACCTCTGTGGTGGCATGCAGATCTTTGTGAAGACATATTCAAGATCAGATGAGGATTAGAAGACGACGACCCTCGGCAAGATCCTTGCTGAGGAAGGCCACCAGACCCCCGGCAAGGCCCTTGCCGGGGATGACAGTGCGCCACGGCGAGACCCTTGCCGGGCCACACGACAAGACCCTTGCCGGCCACCCGGCAAGGCCCTCACCAAGGACGCCAGCGGGACCACCGCCAGGCCCGCCAATGACCAACCTTCCACCGCCGTTCACATGCGGCTGCCAGCCCAACCAGCTGGGCGGGCACCTGCGTGGCAACATGCAGCTCCCAGGCCAACTCATCAAGCGCCTGCGTGGTGGCATGCAGATCTTCGTGAAGGCTCCACCACCGCGCCACCTCAGCTGCTTGCCTGCCTACATGGCGCCGCACGCATCACTGGCCAAGGCGCGTGTTGAAGCGAGGAAGAGCGGCGACGGACGGGACGGGCCTCGCCCCCGTCCCCAATAAAGCAAGGGGATACCTAAGTGATGCATTAAATGCATCTTGTCCTGTAATACGAGGGATAAACTCGCAACATCAGACACCTTTCCACCTCCCTGTGCCACCGTGGCAACCCCTTTTTCCTATAAAAGGAGGCCCGAGGTGACCAGGAGAAGGATTCGCTCTTCGAACCACGCGCTGACCACAGCCTAGTTCGAGAGCTCAAGAACTCTCGTAAATACACCCACCAAAGCAGGACTAGGGTTTTACGCATCCTCGCGGCTGAACTCGGGTAAACGATCCTTGTGCTGTCTACTAGCCCTGCTCTCCTTGCAACCCTGCGCCCCGGCAACCGTGGTAGGGATTCTTGTGATCCCATAGGTGTCGTTCCACACCGACATCTTTGGCGCGCCAGGTAGGGGGCGCAATTGTGAGAATATGGTTTAGTAGTTAGCCTGGCAGTTCTTCATCGCCATGGCTCCTGAGAAGAAGGCGGCCTGAGGAATGACGCCGGCTCGGCAACAGAAAAGCTAAGTTATTCAGAGCTTTGAGTTATTTCCTTTTTTATCTAAGGTTATCGTCCTCGAAGATCTCGCCTATGTATGAGAAACGTGCACGCAAAGGGGCCCACCAGCAATTGGCAATGCCCTTGTTCTGTTTCGAGTCCGCTTAACAGCTCAAAGCGGCCGCGTCGAGAGTGCCGAGGTAGCCTTCCGCACTCGGCAACGCTCCCGACTCTGACTCGAGTCAAGCTCGATAGTTCGGGCGGCAGCGCTAAGGGCGGCAAGGTGGTCCGCCCGGCAGAAAGCACACCCGGCAGGCCAATGGGGATCTGTCCCCAAGACGCCGCCTTGGGTTTACGCGCCGGCGAGCCTACCCAGTAACGTAGGGTGGACATACAAAGGAAAATCGAACAGGAAAATAACATGCATAATACTGAAAGTGCTGCAGAGTTATATTACATCAAATTGTTGTTGCGGTTCTAACTAGAGATAGCGATTGTCTTGGTTGTGAACATACAACGGCGATAAGGGTCGGGATGCCTAATCCCGGCGCTGGCCCTCGACCCTCAGAATTCCGCCGACAAGGGTGATGATGGGCTTGATGCGCTCCCTGAGCGGCGCGAGGTCAGTACTCCCAAGCAAGCTCTCCAAATACAAGGCGTCGAAAGTTGAGGTCGGGTACCCGGCGCCACCTTGGTGAGAACCTTGGTCATGGCACCGGGCAAAGCCTCCGGATTCCTCGCCAGCGAGGCCGCCCGGTTGGCGTGGAGCCGCTCCAGAGCGCCGACGACCTTCTCAAAGAACATGGTCAGGCTGCAATTGGCGCTCACGCTCCGCTCCAGTACATACCTCACGTCCGGCATCCCCATGATGGCCAGCTGCGCGGCGGCTTGGTTGGCGACGGTGGCGAGGCGATCGAGCCAACCGTTCTCGCCCGCCACGTGATCCGCGAAGTTGAGGCCCTCGTTCGCCCGCAACTGCTTCTCAGCCTCTAGTTCCTTGGCCAGGGTCTCCTCCCTGGTTTTGGCCTCCGACAGCACCTTCTCGAGACCCTCCAACTTCAACTTGAGGTCTTTGATGGAGTTGTTGGCCTCGGCGAGCTCCCCAACCTTGCTGACGACCGTGCCCTGCGCCTCTGTCAGGGCACTGTTAAGCGTGTCATATTCCTGGGACAACTTCAGGGCCTGCTCCTTCAGCCCATCGCGCTCCGCCTCCAACTCCTCCACCTTGCCGGCGTGAACCTGGGCCTGGGCATTGAGTGCCTCTTTGTGCCTCTGCTCCAGCTCACTGGTCCGCTGCAGGACAAGCTTCTCCACCTCTGCATCCTTGCCGCGAAGCGTGGCGGCAAGCTTCTCCTCGCGTGCAGCGAGGTCCTCCTTGTGGGAGTTCAGCGCGGCCTGGTGCTGGGTCCGGGCGGCTTCGGCGGCCGCGGCCAAGTTCCTCGCCGTCTCCTGAGCCTTCTCGACGTCGGCGAGCTTCATGGTGAGCTCCACGTCGCGCTTGACCAGCTCGCCCTGGGAAGCCTTGAGCTCCTTGTGGGCCTCGCGGAACCAGTCCCGCGTCTCGGCAACGCGATCCTGGAGTTCCGCCTCCGCCTTCTCCACCACCACCGTCCTGGAATTAACCTGGTCTAGGCGGGCGTGGTGGAGCGCCTGGAGCTTCCAGAAGCTGGCGCCCATGACGTGGAGGAGCCGCTCTTCCTGCGAACCGTCGCCACCAATGATCGGCTCATCGACAACCTCAAGCCCGGCAGCGGCAAGCACCTCGTTGTCGAACACCTCTCCCTCAACGAGTGTCCTGGTGCTCGACGCGCCTGGAAGATGGACGAACAAGTCGTCACTCACCCTCAGGTACTTGCCGAAGCCGGAAGCAGCAGTGGAGGAAGGCTGGTCACCAGCCTCATCCTCCTCCTCCTCGGCAGCGGCCCCGCCGGCTTCCCCGGTAGGCCCTTCGGCGGCGTCCTCGGCAGCGTCCTTGGCGGCAGCCTTGTCGACCTCCCCGGTAGGCCCCTCGGCGGCGTCCTCGGCAGCATCCTTGGCGGCCTCCTCGGCGGCGATCTTCTCGGCGTCCGCCTCGGCGGCCTTGGCGACGCCCTCGATGATGGCGTCCACGTCCTCTGGGTTCACCGAGGAGGAATCTGGGCGCCGAAGAAGGGGGTGAGGCAAGGCCAGGACCAAGAGCCAGAAAGAAAAAGAACAGGGACGAACGGCGAACGGCTTACCAGTGCCGGTACCAGGCTGAGAAACGGAAGTCCCCTCCCTGCCAACATTTGGCGTCGAGGCAAAGGCGCCGGCGCCCGAGTTCTCCTCCTCCTCCTCCATGTGCGTAGTCTCAGTACTTGGCGCCCTTGCTGGGGACGCCCCTCGGGGCGGCATGGTCGATGGGGGCGGCGTGTTGGGGGTAGCCCTCTGTGGCTCCTCCTACATACCTGGCAAGGTCAGCATCAAAGTGTCGTGCCCCTGGCACATGTCGACAGGGGAAGAGTGATGAACTTACGCTGGGGGCTGTTGTCTGGGCTGCTCAACACCACCAACGGCGCCCTCAGCCACTGGGGCTGGCCACCCGACGAGACCTTGGCCCTTTCGCCTTCGGGCCAGCGCCTCTCGCGTCCCTCGCAAAGACAAAAACAAGTCAAGACAAGCAACGCATATTGAGGAGGCAGAGATAATGAAAAGGAACCAGATACTTACTCGTCGTCCGCCTCCTCCTCTGCTGTCTTCCTCTTCCTCCTCGGGCTGAGGGATCCATAATCAAAAGTAACCTCCGTATCAACATTCGCCGGAGGAGGAGAAGGAGTTGGTGTCTGGACACGCACGGACAAAGAAGGGGCGGCAATCTTCTTCTTCACCGCGACCTTCGTCGGCTTCTTTGCCACCGCGGCCCTCGTGTGGCGCCCGGGCCCCTCCAAGGTCAGCTGTTGCCGCGCAGCCCTGCCGGGCCGGACCGGCTCGCCGGAACTGGCCCGCCGCAGGACTCGCCCCCTCCCTGTAGGCGGCGTCGGGTCTGCGGTCTCGGCCTCCTCCTTCGATGACTCGCCGGTCACATCTTCAACCAGAGGAGCCTCGGTGCCGGCGTTGCTGGCTCCCCTGGCGGCCGCCGCCCACCGGGCGAGCTCCTCCTCCTCCACGGCTGTTGCGGCCCTATCCTCCACACCGCCGGCACTGCCGGCCTCCCTGGAAAGCTGTGCCTCCCTCGCCCTGGTGGTGATGTAGTCCAGCTCCGCCTGGGTGGTATCCTGGACAAGCAGCCGCTCGGCGTTGACGTTGACGTACCCCTCGTGCAGGGTGTCAAAGAACTGCTGCACCTTGACGTTCTTCGGCTCCTTCCAGCTCAGGTCGGGGCCGTGCGCGTTGCAGTCCGGCATCATGGCAATGATATCGGACCGGCGCGAGTTATTGCACAACGGGATCACCCTCGTTGGTGGCTTGAACAAAGGCCCCTTGAGGACCTTGCCGGCCTTCGTGGCGGACCTCGCGACCTTGCCGGTCCGCTCGACCTCGCCGTCGCGGCCCACGTGAAGCTGGAAGAGCCGCTGGCAGAAATGGGCGTGCGCCATCACTGTGAAGTTGTGGTCGAGGCCGGGACGAAGCCGCATGATGTCGGCGGGGTTCGTGAAGAGCCAGGCTGGCCTCCCCTTGTTATGCAGTGGAGTGATCCGGCGGCAAATGAAGTCCGCCCCGATCATCTCAAGGGTGAGGCCGGCCTCGGTGAGCTGGAGGATCCTGGTGGTGGCGACCGTGAGCTTCTCATCGTCAGCATCGACGTTGCTCCAATCACTTCTGCGGACCGGCGGCGCCTGGTGAACTTCGCAGAACATCAGCGGGTCCTCCTCCTCGATCCAGCACCACCGGCCCCGCTATTCTTCCCACCTCTCCTTCATGGCACCCTCCGGGTACGCTCCCTTGGATCTTGAGACCCAGGCGATGCAACCGGAGATGGCGCCCCCTGGATGGATACGAGGGGAGAAGTAATGGCGGAAAAGCGCCGTGTTGGGGTGCACCCCGGCGAAGCCTTCGCAGAGATGCGCGAAAAGAGCCATGCACGCCTCCGCATTCGGAGTAAAATCCAGAAGGCGGAAGCCGAAGGTATGCATGATGTCGCTGAAGAAATCGGAGAAGGGAGGACAGAGCCCGCAAGAAAAATAGTCGACAAAGAAGGGGTACCGATTTGGGGCAGCCTCGGCGCAGTCGGCGGGGATGACGCGCGTGGCTGGATGCCCCGAATCCCCCCCCCCCCCTGTATTCACTCGTCACAGGGGCTTGAAGGAGTCCCGAAGCTCGAACACGCCCACTGTCGAAGGGAAGACGGCGGACTGCGTCCGCTGCACCGCCAGCGCACTCTCCGGCGGCTCCGGCGTCCTTGGCCACTCCCTTGCCCTTGGTGGATTTTGGCGCCATGGCGGCTGGGGGAGGAGAGTAGGACAAAGGGCGGCGGAAGCGCAACGGCGGCAAGAAAGAACGGAGCCTGGAGAAGAAGAGGAAGGAAGGTGGAAGTTTTTGAGATTGGGGTTGCGCGAAGGGTAAAAGGAACAGTGCGCCCGCGGTTATCCCTTTTTATGGGGAAGCCGCGAGTCGCGCTGCCCATTTACTATGATGTGACGCATGCGTGCAGAAACCGCCCCACGCATGCCGCCCATGTCACGCACGCTGTTGTGGTTCTAAGTATGACAGTAGAATATGGGGGTAGGAATGTAGAGGCAAGATCTTAGCTACGGAGAAGTTGTACACATAAGTCTTACGAGTTCAGGCCCTTCTTGGAGGAAGTAATAGCCCTATGTCTCGGTGCCCTGAGGCGGTCGACTAGATTATATGTGTGTGTGTTACAGGGGGTGCGAACCCTTGTCACTGAGGAGGGGGGTGGCTTATATAGAGTTCGCGGACCCCTCCGCCCTCGCCACGCAGGTTTAAAGTACATTAAGACAGGGCGTTACTGGTAACGCTAAGAATAAAGTGACATAATGACCGACCGATGCGATGCGGAGTGGCTTTAGATCTTCTGGTGGTCGAGTGATAGTCTTTATGGTCAAGTGACTTCAAGTCTGTTGTCACATCCTAGCTTTTCATGCATTAGAGTGTTGCATCATGTTTACTTTTCCAGAAAACTTGAAATGGGGATGACAGAACCCCCAGCACCCCCCTGAAAACAACTAGGGTTTACTAAAATTATTTTCAATGAACCTGAAATGCCCTTCTAAAAAGTCCACCCTTTTTGTTTTGGGTTAGAACCTCTGACAGAATGGGTTCACATTTTTCTAGGACACATAAGGTCATTGGATTAAATCATTACCTATTTGCATTTGGGCATTTAAAAGCTATAAAATATTTTAAATGCTCAAATAATTCTCGAAATAAGTGTGGGCTGTTGGAAATAATCTAAACAGAGCCTATGATTGTTTTCAGGATTTTTGTAAGTGTCTTACTATTTTTAATAAAGCCACAAACTTACAGAAAAGTAGGAAAACATAAATTAAAAGAGAGGGAGGGAACTTACCTGGCATGACCCACCACCGGCCCACTGGCGGCCAGCTGTCGGCCCATGCCAACCGCTTCATCTCGCCAGCAGCACAGGTGACGCCGGGCGAGCACAAGTCGCCACGCCACACTGCTTGCCGTGACGCGCCGACACTGGTGCGCTCCACGGCACCGGCCCGACCCCGTGGACACCTCACTCGCCCCCTGCCTCTCTCCCTCGCTCTCCCGCACCATGGCCGACGCTGCTGCGCCCGCGCCACCGTAGTTCTCGCGTCCTCCGTCGTCCCCGCACCACGCCACCAAGTCCAACAGCTTCGCCGTCGTCGTCTCCATCGATCAGCCCGAGCCCCGAGCGCTCGCTTCGCCACCGTCCTCTTCGAGCTCGACTTCACCGAGCACCGCCGCAGATCCCCTTCGCCATCACCGCCGCAACAGTTCATCCCCGACCGCGTCGTCTGCTCCTACGTGATCGCCGTGAGCTGCTGCACCTCCCCATCCTCTCCGTTCTCTCTCTCGAGCACCCTAGCGACTGCACGAAGCATCACCGCACGCGCCGCCGCCGAGCTCGTCGCCGACGTGACTCCGGCCACCCACCGGCCACACCACCGTGTCCAACACACTCACCGCATCGCGAGGAGTCCGTAGCACCACTCCACACGCCTCGCCGTGCCCCCTAACGATGAGCTCGACCTCACCCGACTCCGGCGACCGCCAAACCAGTCGCCGGCGACGTTCCCGGCCACCCCGAGCTCCACCACTGCCACCAAACGACGCGGCTCGTTCCCAGCTACACGTAGATGGTCTCCGCCGTCCATTTGGTCGCCGGAGCACGAAAACACACTCCCACCGCCGCGTCTGGCCTCGCCGGCGGCTAAACACCGGCGAGTTGACCCCGTTGACTGAGTTGACTGGGTGGGCCCAGTTTGACCCCCTGGGTCTATGACAAGTGGGGCCCGCCCTGCTAATTAACCTAGGGTTAGCGCTAACTAATTTTAGTTAGTTTAACTAACTGCTGACAGACGGGACCCACAGGTCTGTTTGACCTGGACCGCTCCATTGACCACTGACGTCACCCTGACGTAGTGCTGACGCATTAATTCAACTACTGGAATTATTCTTTTACAGTAAATTCCAAAAAAATCATACAAACTTCAAAAATTCATAGAAATTAATCTGTAACTCCAAATGCAAAGATTTATATATGAAATTTGATCAGAAAAATCCAATCTTTCCATCTATACTAGTTTCATGCATGTCAGAACACTTTAACCTTTCTGTTTAGGTGAAACAAGCAAATGCACTAATATGACCTCTTATTTTGAGCTAGCATTTGAATCCTTGATTCAAATGTGCTCAAACTATTCTGTCCTAAGTTGCACTAGCCCAAACACACTCATTTTTGCCATGTCATTGCATGCATCATATTGTTGCGTATTGCCATGTGGTGATTGTGTTTCGATGTGTTCTTCGTGGTAGGTTCTGCCTCCGAGGATATTCACGAGTATCCAACTGAAGGGCATTATTCTACTACCACCCCGACAGGCAAGCAACCCCATTGTTCATTTCGATACTAACCCATCTTCTCGCTTCTGCTCTCGTTTACTGCATTAAGACAACGCGTTTCAAAACTGTTGTGTGTTGCGGTAGTTGAACCCACTTCCTCTGCATGACCTTTCATTGCCGCAGTAACTAGATGAAACCCACTAGCATGTGTAGGAGTTGATTGAGCCATGTTTGTGTTTCCTACCATGATATGCTTGCTATGCTTAGAGTCGTGTCAGGTCGGGCTCATCGGTGTGATGAACTAGAGTGAAAGGTTGTGCCGGTAAGTGAAGTGTTGAACATGATTTGGTAAAGGTATCGATGAGAGGCCATGTAGGAGTACATGGTGGGTTGTTTCATTGAGACCATCCTTAAGAACTGAGATCTGTATGCGTGATTTAAGATTCTGCTACTACCACACATTGGGATCCTTAATTGACTCTCTCGACTTATTAACCACCCTCGTCCTCTGTCCAGGAGTTGCAAGTAGTTTCTAGTGTTTGTAGTTGCTGGAGGCCGTGCACATCACTGACCTTAGGGGTGGGTTGTGATGCGGTAGGCTCGTGGCACGGTGTACCGATTCGCCCGTTTGGTGTCTCGAGAACCCTGCGCACATCGTTTGGGGCCGTTGAGGACACCCTGGCCGGATTCCTTGCGGATGGAACCCGAATAGGCGATAAACCTGGACTAGGGACTCATGTGTTTAGTCAGGTCATGGCCGACACCCTCGCTGGGCTTCCGCTTGAAGGTTGTCGAGTACATGTTGTGTAAATGGCGGTAAGTGGTGAAAGCATGTGTGAAGAAGTACACCCATGCAGGGTATGAAACTATTCGAATAGCCGCGTCCGCGGTAAAGGACTACTTGGTCGCTTATGCAGTTCATAAACAAGTTAATGGTTACTACTAAAAGACTCAAGATAAGTGTGAGTACCGCGGATGGCCCCTTCATAGGATGACGAGGGAGGATCCACGGTGGAGTATTGTGATGGTGAGTAGTGGACTCGTGTGCGAAAACTATTTTACAAGAGGTGTCTCGAAGGATAGCTTAGCCAAGACTCAAAGCTGGCTTGCTGCAATAACTCCACTACCTTCTTGAGAATGTGCATGTATAGTAGGATCTGTTGTAAGACTTGCTGAGTACCTTTGTACTCATGTTGCTTTAATTACTGTTTTCAGACGACAACACCACCCCTTCCGATGGGTTCTATGTAGATCTCAACGTTGACGAGTGACTTGCCACCCAGGTGGTGATCTAAGCTTGTGAAGGGCCTATGTAGATAGACAGGCTTCGTCAAGCCTTCTTTCTTTCTAGTGTCTGTACTCAGACTAGTTTGCTTCCGCATGTGTTTGTACGTTTGTATGACTTGAGTGTCGGGTCATGCGACCCCTATCTGTATGAACATGTTATGTATGGCTCCCCGGAGCCTTTAAATAAAGTACTTTGAGTTGTAGAGTTTTGTTGTGATGCCATGTTGTATTTACACATATCCGGCATATTGTGTGTATGATTGAAATGCTTGGTATGTGTGGGATCCGACAATCTAGTTCTTTATCCTTGGCAGCCTCTCTTATGGGGAAATGTAGTCTAGTGCTTCCATGAGCCATAGTAGTCCGCTACAGCCGGTTCACCGGAGTCCTGCTAGCCCAGCACTACTGCTCCGGAACACTTGACTGGCCGGCATGTGTTTCACTTCGTTCGTGGTTCATCCCTACGGGAAATGTCACGCGGTGACATCCGAAGTCCTGCCTAGCCTGCTACAGCCCGGGTTCCCGGAGTCCTGTTAGTCCAGTGCTACAGCCCGGATTCACACACTACTGACCGACATGCTCGAAGTTGATTCATGTATGCATGTCCCCATGGGTTAGTGCCGCTTTGGGTTCACGACTAGCCATGTCGGCCCGGGTTCTCTGTCATATGGATGCTAGCGACACTATCATATACGTGAGCCAAAAGGCGCAAACGGTCCCGGGCCATGGTAAGGCGACACCCGTGGGAATACCGTGCGTGAGGCCTCAAAGTGATATGAGGTGTTACCGGCTAGATCGATGTGACTTGGAATCAGGGTCCTGACATCTGTCGAGTGGAACGCTTCATGGTCGATTGAAAGATGATTCTTCTTCGAATGCTTCTGGTGATAAAGTGATGTCCTTGGGGAGGGTATCTAGGTCAGGCCTGTGACCCTACCCTAGGTACATGTCTTCATCATTAGCCCTCGAATGGGTCAGGGTTTGAGTGGAGAAGGAGTTGAAAATACTTCTGACTCATTTTTGCACTTCGGGGTGTGTCTGGTCCTGGAACAACGAACCGAGGTGGTCATGCCAACTTTTTTTTCAGTCGCCTTGATCCATTCTTGTTTTTGTCGAGTGAACTTTTACTGGAAGAGCTCCGAGTGCTGATGAGAAGGAGATCTTCCGTCTGACAAGTTGTTCTGCTGTCCGCGGATCTCGCGGCATTCGAATTTCGGGAAGCGCACGGGGCGGAGGAGGTCGCAGAAGTTGGGCTGGATAAGGCAGGGCCGCCTCGATTTCCGTGCCACCTTTTTTGCCACGTATCGCGTGCGTGACTGTTGTGGGATTTGATAAGATCGCCCGGGCCTACAAGTCAGTCACTCGGAAGCAACCTCATATAAGGCGCCGGACCAGGGTTTTTGAACAGTGCGCCCTCATTCTTCTTCCTCCTCAGATTTCTCCAGCTACCGTTTGTTCTTGCCCAAAGATCGCTGCTCCATTCGAGCTCCGTCATGGCGATGGGGAAAGAAAAAATGGTGGCTCGAGCGCCTTGAAGAAGGCGACAATAAGGCGAAGGGGAAGAAGTCCAGCCGGGGCGGATCTTCCTTGAGGTCTGGCCTGCTGCCGGGCTGGATCCAGGGCGACTGGATCCGCTCGGCGATCCGTCAGGACGAAAACGACGACTTGGTCGAGGGAGGGCTGATCCCCCACAAATCTGCACGACTCCCGTGGAACGAGACCGAGCCGCAGCCCCGAGAGGGTGAGTGCGTTCTCCTAGCCACTCACATCGATCCCGGGTTCTCTTTGCCTCCCCACCCTTTCTTTCGAGGCTTCTTGAATTTCTTCGGGGCGCAACTCCACCATTTTACCCCAAACACCATCGTGTACCTTGCTGCTTTCGTGTCTTTGTGCGAAAATTTCTTGGGTTGCCGACCCCACTGGGGCCTTTTTAAGCACATTTTCACGTGCCGCTCCCAGTCGGTCAAAAAGACTAATCCGAGTGACGAGAAGACACAAGTGATCCAGATGTGTGGGGGCCTTGGGATTCAGATGTGGGGCAAAAGTTCCTTCCCAGCCGTGACCCTTCCCGATTCGGTCCGAGGGTGGCAGTCGACCTGGTTCTACTGCAAAGACCAGCCGACTCCAGGGCAGTCGACTGGACTTCCCCCTTTTTCCATGGCCCGAGTGGGAAAGCCCTCCACTTTGAAGGTGATCCCAGAGGAGAGGGCACAAGTGAAGGTGCCGGTGGATCGGGTAGTTCAACTTGTCTGTGATGGGGTGACCGGTATGGATTTGCTGGAGGTCTTCCTCCGGCGACGCATCCAACCGCTTCAAGCTCATGACCATCCGATGTGGATGTATTCGGGCACTGATGACACCACTCGGACCCATACAGAGGAGGTCGATGAAGCCACATTGGAGGGGTGGCTGATGAGTATCACTGGAAATAAAGATAACCCCAGGGGAGCATGGAGAATTCCTCCGCTCGACCAATCTTACGAACCAGACAAGGTCCAATTCTGAATTACCGACTGTTATCTTGATTTAAACATGCAGCTGTTTATGCTTCACCGACTGACTTTGTCCTACTTGTTTTCTTCCAGGCTCTTACCGAAATGTACTCGATGCCCAACGGAGAGCAGGAGCAGGATCCGGAGGGGGAGGCAAGCGGAGGTGAAAGTGTCGAGTGGCATTGTGACGGAGAGGGGGACGAGGAGAGCGACGACCCGAGTGACGAAGAAGAGGTCGACTCCCCTCCCCGCAGGGAAAGGCGAACCAAGCTTGCTCAAGATCCGGTGAGCGCCCTGACAAGACGATCGTTCAGACTGGGCAATCGTCAAAGCGTCCTCGGACGTCCTCTCCGGCACCAACTGAGAAGGCCCCAAAGCAGTCCAAGGTTGTAGTGCAGAAGACTCGGAAGGCGCTGCCAAAAATCAAGATTGACATTCCGTTGCTTCGTGGTGAGTGTTTTTCTTCGCTTTTACTCGACGCTCGTGTTGTTTATCTTTCCTTTGGTTTGACCGAATGAATCTTGAACCGGCAAAGGCTACTACCCTGGGACTTCAGCTTATAAAAACGAGGATGAGGAAATGGAAGACGCGGTTACCTCCAATCTGGGTACAATCTTTGTTATTCTGTCTTCGCTTAGTTGACTGAACTGTGATATATCGAATCGGGCGATGAAATTTTGGCGATTGATCCTTTTACAGCTCCCAACGTCATTGACCTCCCCGACGATGATGAGGACGAGCCACAGAGGCCCTTCAGGAGAAGAAACAAGAAAACATCCGCTGGCAAGATGCTTCAGTCGACGCCGGTGGCGGAACTGGTAGTTCAGGACACCGGCGATGCCAATCGGACTTCTGTCTCCTTTGCCATACCGCTGTCAAGTGCTCAACCTTCCACATCAGCTGCCCCAGGCTCCCGCCGATCCACCTTCAGTTTTTGCTACACATCACGTCCCAGAGGACCAAGTGGGTGCTGCCAAAGAAGCTATACGCCAGGCGAGTATTATGATGGAGAAGATGAAGATGGTGCGGGATGCCAGCCAGGCTGCTTATGATGCCAGCTCCGCTCTCCAGAGCAACGTTCAGGTTAGCAGATTGTCGACTGACTCTCTTGGCTTGTTCTGTTTAGGATATGGTACCTGAAAACTCTCTTTCCAAGAATCTTTGCATCTGTACACCCACTGGGTGTTTCGATTTGTCACTGAGCAAATTCGTACTTTGAGCTGAATTCGATGTTGTCGTCGATTGAATCTTTTGACTAGTGGGGGCATGCTGAGTGCACCCACTGGGTGTAGTCCCCGAGACCATAATTGACTGCGGGCAGTCGACTATGGTCTGAGCATCAGAATTTGAATTTCTTCACTCGGTCTGGTCTGGCCATGTCGAGTGGAATGTTGTCGGTGTTCTGGGAATGGGGGTCCCCAGACTTGCCTGCCTGCGGCTCACAGCGTGGCTAGGCAGCAGGCCGTACGGCCCATCTTCATCAACAAGGCATCCAAGACCCTCGCGAGGGTCCAAGCCTCGCGAGGCGGACGACGCAAGACCTCCTCTGGAGTGGCCTAGCCAGGCAGGCTCACGAGGAGCGGAGATATCAAGGCGGGGCAAACCTCATGAGACCCTCGTGACGTGAGCCATGACGAACGGCGCCAGGCAGGCGCCAGTGCGCGTAGCGTCCCCATTTCCTCTTTGGTGCTAAGGAGGCAAGCGCAGGCGAAGAGTACCGAGGCATCAGGAAAAGGTTGCCATATTGGTGCAACAAGACCAAGACCAGGAGGACGGCAAGGCGGAGGTCATCGTGGAGCCCAGGACGGCGTCACCCCAGGGCTTTTCGCAGGCGAAGACCGCTTTTGTCAGGATAGCTTGTACTAGCAGCCCCCCTTCAAATTAGCCCGTCGATGTTGGCTCCCTTCCCGCTAAGTATTTGAGAAGAGGACCAGGGCCTATATAAGTAGAGCTAGCCACCACAGTAGGGGCATCTCATCTTAGCTGGATCCAATCCGATCGAGAGCCTAGCCACAAGAACACCTCAACCTCAGGAGGCTGTTCTTCTCTTGTACTGTTCATCATCAGCCCAAGAGGCAATCCACCACCACCACACTGGAGTAGGGTATTACACCACAACGGTGACCCGAACCAGTATAAACCCCGTGTCTCTTTTTGTGCCGTGAGTTCGTCGAGTTCGTCTGCAAGATCTTAGCGAGTTAGAGCGTAGATCGGTAGGAGGGAAAGACTTCACGCACACCCCAGTGTTCGAACCTTAAGGGTCTGCCGGAACCCCACATCCGACATTTGGCGCGCCAGGTAGGGGTGTGCCGGAGCTCCTCTCCACCAAACCTGCGCTCCGCGCCGCCACGCCTTGCCCCCATGGCAGGTGCGCCCCCGCCTACCTCTTCGACCGACACTAGCAGCAAGAAGTCGGGGTACCGGGCCCTGGCCCCCGCCCTCTAGCGGGTGCAGTGGCCAACCAAGTTTAGGCAGGAGATGCCGCCGCGTTATGATGGCGGGGCAGATCTGGCACCGTTCCTGCTGGCATACGAGGAGGCCGTCCTTGAAGCTGGAGGCTACGACAAGATCATGGCCAACTTGTTCCCCTTGGCCCTCGCCGGCGAGCCGCGCGCCTGGCTGCTCAACCTCCTGGGGTCCACGGTGGCGTCTTGGGAGGAACTCCGCAACCTTTTCACCGTGCGCTACGCGGTGCCGGCGCACCACGCGGTCGCGGCACTGCTGGGCGGCTCTCAAGCACCGCCTTCTGACCGCCACATCAAGCCTTTCTTCCGCCAGATTGGGGCAGCCTCCAAGCGCCCGGGGGCTCCGCCGGGTTGGGCTGCACCGGAGGCCGACCTCTCCTTCGGTCCAGAAGACCATCCCGGCTCCGTCATCGGCTCTGGCATGCTTCCAATGCTCTGCACGCCCACCATCTGCAACGTGGCCGTCGCCAAGACCCTCATCGACGGCGGTTGAGGGAGTCCTGGACTAGGGGGTGTCCGGATAGCCGAACTATCATCACGGCCGGACTCCAAGACTATGAAGATACAAGATTGAAGACTTTGTCCCGTGTCCGGATGGGACTTTCCTTGGCGTGGAAGGCAAGCTTGGCGATACGGATATGTAGATCTCCTACCATTGTAACCGACTCTGTGTAACCCTAACCTATCGGGTGTCTATATAAACCGGAGGGTTTTAGTCCATAGGACGAACAACAATCATACCATAGGCTAGCTTGTAGGGTTTAGCCTCCTTGATCTCGTGGTAGATCTACTCTTGTACTACCCATATCATCAATATTAATCAAGCAGGAGTAGGGTATTACCTCCATCGAGAGGGCCCAACCTGGGTAAAAACATCATGTCCCTTGTCTCCTGTTACCATCCGCCTAGACGCACGATTCGGGACCCCCTACCGAGATCCGCGGTTTGACACCGACATTGGTGCTTTCATTGAGAGTTCCTACGTGTCGTCACCGATAGGCCCGATGGCTCCATCGATCATCAACAACGACGCGGTCCAGGGTGAGACTTTTCTCCCAGACAGATCTTCGATTCGACGGCTTTGCCTTTGCGGGCAATTCGCTGGCCATCCGGAGCAGATCGAAAGCTACACCCCGCCATCAGTCAGATTTGGAAGTTTGAACTATCTGGCTGATATCCGTGGAGACTTGATCTTCGACGGATTTGAGCCGCAGCTGCCGCCAGACTGCCTCGATGGGCATGATCTAGCTCAGAGGCGAACAAAGGTGCCACGGAGGCCGCACCAGCATCCGCTCCGACCCTTAATCCGGAGCCGGATTTCCCGATCGAGGACGAGTGGTTGGACACCGCCTCGGGGGCTAAGATCACTACGGCGATTGAGCCGAACTCCATCCCTGTCCTTTGCGAAGACCTCGACTCTAGGGTGCCGGACTCCGAACCCCCCGCACCCCTGCCAATCGAATCCGATTGGGCGCCATTCATGGAGTTCACTGCCGTGGACATCTTTCAGCACTCGCCCTTTGGCGACATCCTGAATTCACTAAAGTCTCTCTCTTTATCCGGAGAGCCCTGGCCGGACTACGGACAGGAAGGTTGGGATACGGACGACGAAGAAATTCAACGCCCACCCACCACCCACTTTATAGCCACTGTCGATGATCTAACCAACATGCTCGACTTCGACCAAGACATCGACGGTATGTAATGACGGTGCCGGAGGCGACCAAGACCCAGCGCCTACGAGGGCCTTTGGAAGGCCACCTCGTCATATGACATATACATGGTGGACATCCCAAAAGATGGGAACGGCGATGGAACAACGGAGGATGACCCTCCAAGAAGCAGCAAGCGCCAGCGTCGTGGCGCCGCTCTAAATCCCGCCACAATAAAAGCGGTGATTCCGCACGGAGATAATAACACCGGACGGTGCGAAGACAACCCTCCAGCAGGACTCAAAGACCGGAGGAGGGAGAAGAAAGTCCGCACGACGGTCTGCAGAAAGAGAGGTCGAGGGCGATAATTATGTGCCTCCCTCCGAAGATGAGGCAAGCCTCGACGACGGCAATTTAATTTGTCGTGCTCGAGGATCCCGCCAACAGGAGCTGCTTTCAAACGCAGGCTTATAGCCACGGCAAGCAGCCTCAAGAAAGCAGCAATGACTTAGAGCTGACCAAGACCTGGCTGGTCGACAGATGGATCAAGTCCTTGCAGCCGAAGAGTATGAACTCGAACGCCCCTCCAAAAGCTACCCCAAACGCAGGTCGTTGCCGCGATAAGAGGAGGAAGCACCCAAGTCACCAGCGCACGACATGGCAGACCGGCCACCCCGTGGCCGCGACAGAGAAGCCTCTCGGCCCTCTGCTCAAGCCATACCCCGACGCCGCTCAAAAAGTACCAAGGCAGGGGTAAACGCGCCGGACTTGCGAGATATATTGGAGGATAAGGCAAAACATACAAGATCGATCTACGGATCGCGTGGGCGCCCAACGACGCGGGATGATTACCGTCGCGCCAGATACAGCAAACCCGGCCGGGCCGAACACGATGAGACAAAGCTCATATGAGCTACGTCGTGATATAGCCCAATGTCTGAGGCGCCAAGACACCCACTATGCTTCACAGATGAAGTAATGGATCATCAAATCCTCGAGGGCTTCAAACCCGTAAACATCGAATCATACGATGGTACCACAGATCCTGATGCGGATCGAGGACTATCTCCTCCATATCCACATGGCCCGTGGTGATGATCTACATGCCATCAAATACCTCCCACTCAAGCTTAAAGGACCAGCTCGGCATTGGCTCAACAGCTTGCGGCGAGAATCAATTGGTTGTTGGGAGGACCTGGAAGCCGCATTCCTTGATAACTTCCAGGGCACATATGTGCGACCACCAGACGCCGATGACCTTAGCCACATAATTCAGCAGCCAGAAGAATCGGCCAGACAATTCTGGAAACGGTTCCTAACAAAGAAAAATCAAATCGTTGACTGTCCGGATGCAGAGGCCCTTGCAGCCTTCAAACATAACATCCGCGACGAGTGGCTTGCCCGGCACCTTGGACAGGAAAAGCCAAAATCCATGGCAACCCTCACAACACTCATGACCCGCATTTGTGCGGGAGAGGACAGCTGGCTAGCTCGAAGCAACAACTTGGCCAAACACCCTGATAGTTCGGATACCAAGGACAGCAATGGCAGGTCGCGTCGCATAACAAGAACAAAGCGTTACCGTGATTAACGGGCGATAATGTCAAGATACAGCCCGTCAATGCCGGATTCAGAGGCTCTAAACCCGGTCGTGGAAGAAGCCATTCAAAAGAAATACCTGTGGCCCGTCCAACTTGGACCGAATACTCCATCGCTTGTGCGGATACATGGCACCCCAAAAATCAGCCAATCACACCAACAGGGATTGTTGGGTGTTCAAGCAAGCGAGCAAGTTAAGTGCCGAACTCAATGACAAGGGGCTGCATAGCGATGACGAGGAAGAGCCCGGCCGCCCGAACAATAGAGGACGAAGGTTTTCCCACATAAGTGCGGACGGTGAACATGATATACGCAACCCATATACCCAAAAGGGAGCGGAAGCGTGCACTAAAGGGACGTATATGCGATGGAGCAGTCGCCCAAGTTCAACCCATGGTCTTCTGCCCGATCACCTTCGATCGAAGGACCACCCCATTAAGCATCCGCCACGGCGGTTTCGCCGCATTGGTTCTTGACCCAATTATTGACAGATTTCACCTCACCAGAGTCCCGATGGGCCGGCGGTAGCAGCCTGAACCTGCTTTATCAGGATACAGTGCGCAAAATGGGCATAGACCCCTCAAGAATTAAACTTACAAAGATGACCTTTAAAGGCGTCATACCGGGTGTAGAGGCCAATTGTACGGGCTCAGTCACACTCGAAGTGGTCTTCGGATCCCCGGATAACTTCCGAAGCGAAGAGTTAATCTTCGACATAGTCCCGTTCCACAGTGGCTATCATGCACTGCTCGGACGAACCGCATTTGCAAAGTTCAATGCGGTGCCGCACTACGCATACCTCAAGCTCAAGATGCCAGGCCCTCGAGGAGTAATCACGATCAATGGAAACACCGAACGCTCTCTCCGAACGGAGGATCACACGGCGGCCCTCGGCGGCGGAGGTACAAAGCAGCCTCTCACGGCAATTCTCGAGTCCGGCCACTAAGCGTCCCGGATCTGCCAAGCGCCCAGAGTAACCTACAACAAGACCGCTGGCATGATTCAAGCACGCAGAGTAATCCGCCCCAACCCCAGCCCTCGCGAAATTGCGAAGCCAAGATTACGCTGCATATAACTACGCTCTAGAGATACCATGGGCATAAAGGGAGGGCAGGACCACGACACGCCCGGAATGCGGCTCAACCGCACCGGGGCTCCGATTGTGTCATTCTTTTCTTTTTCCTTTTCTTCCTTTTCTTACTTTCGGGACTCCGTTTTCCGAAGTCCTGTCGGCACTAGAATCGCCAAACTCACGATGCAACAGCCGTGGAAGCGAAAGCCACGTCGAGTGTTGGTGGTCTCTATTACGAGCATTATACCTGTTTTACATACCATCCCGCAGCTTACCCTTTGGAGGGGACATGTTAGATAGTCCCATCCCTTGCTTATCGTGACTATTTGTATCGCTCGCTTTCATTGCAGTACCTTTTTGAATAAACAATACATAGCTTTTGCCTATTATTGCACTCTTTTCTTTATCATATATATGCTCATTTCATGACATTACGCATCCGTACACTTTGGTACGGCCAATACACCAGGGGCTTAAGTACCCCAAAATTATGGTGTGATAAATCCGAACACTTTCACAAGTGCGGCACCCCGAACTTATAGCATTATATGAATCGGCTCCGAATCATGTCTTGGGTCAATAGTTGGGTTTGCCCGGCTCCCGTGTTTTGGTACCTTACGTTCCGTTATATCGGCTAAGGTAGCACCGGGAGAACCACTGCGATTGTGCCCCAATTGAGCTGGGTGGAGCACCTCAGTGGAGAAAGCTAAAACTGACCGTTATGATAGGGCGAGAGCGATCGCTGTTCGAGAGGTTTTTCGGGTCCTCAAGACTTATGCCGCTTAGAGCGAGGAACCGAATTGTGCGTCCAAAGGCGTGGATAGCGCCCGAACTCGGTCTTCCGAACACTAGGGGCTTCGCGAAATTTAAAATTATAGAATTCTATTGCTAAGTGAGAGTGTTCAAGCATCATAAGTCCGGTTGCCTTGTTTGTTGCGTTGAGCGCCTCCTAGATGGACCCAAGAATGGGAACAAGAGTGCTCAAGTTTATCCGAACACCCCAAAGACTCGTGGCATGGGGTCTGAAGCCAACGACTTGCCATCTCTCAAATTTGATAAACGGCCGCACAAAAGGTAATATTTTAAATTAACAAGCGTTGCTTAGCGCATATGAACAAGTTTTCAGCGTACAGGATAACAAATGCGAGTCTATTAAAAAATTACATCTTTGGAGCACTCATCCGCTATTCGGCGGGCACTCTTCAGGAGGCCCTCATAGTACATTTCGGGCGTGCGATGCTCCTTGCCCTTCGGTGGCCCGTCCGTCACAAGCTTCTCCGCATCCAGCTTGCCCAAGTGCACTTTAGCACGGGCAAGGGCCCGACGGACACCTTCAATACAGACGGAGCACTTGATGACTTCAATACATGGACAGGCGTCCACCAGCCGCCGCACTAGCCCAAAGTAGCTCCCAGGCATAGCTTCCAATGGCCACAACCGAACTATGAGGCCCTTCATGGCCTGTTCGGCGACCTTGTGGAGCTCGACCAGCTGCTTCAGCTGGTCGCTTAGGGGCACCGGATGTCCGGCCTCAGCATACTGAGACCAGAACACCTTCTCCGTCGAGCTCCCCTCCTTGGTGCGGTAGAACGCGGCAGCATCCGATACACTACGAGGCAGATCTGCGAACGCTCCTGGGGAGCTCCGAATCCGGGTAAGTAGTAAGTAATTCACTTTCACATGCTTGCTCTGCATAAAGAATGCCTTACCCGCATCGATCTTCTTTATTGCCTCAATCTCATGGAGGGCTTATTGGGCCTCGGCCTTAGAAGATATGGCACTCTCAAGAGCCGAAGCAAGCTCGGACTCTCGGGTCTTGAGTCACGCTCTAAACTCGTGTTTTTCCACGAGAGCACTGAGCTCTTGCCGCACCTCCGCCAGCTGCGCCTCTCCCTTCTCTCGCTCGGTGCGTTCGCATAACCGCTTTGATTTCGACCACGGACACCGCCTCCTTGTGGTCGCCACCTCGCTCGTGGCCCTGCAGTACTCCATGTTATTCCTGTTATTTTTGCACTCAAACCTTTCTATAAGGTATTTCTTTAATAAGGTATTACTTACCTTCCTTGTCCTCGAGCTGCTTCTTGGCAAGGCCGAGCTCGTTCTCGGACCGCTCGAGGCTTTTCTTCAATGCATCGACCTCCATGATCGGTCGGCAGAGGTCAGCCGTAGCCTGCATTCCCATATTGACATACTTATGTTAGACTCCCTGCGTATATCTTTTTAGATCCTTAGTCCGGCTTTTCTTTCCGAACACCGAACTAAGCATCAGAACTACTGTCTATGCGGTAATATTTTTACATATTCTAAACTTACCTCAAAGCCTATTAGAAGGCTGGTACAGACTTGATCGGCCAGCTCTTGGCGGATCGAACTGTCCGGATCACCGCACTCATAACAAAGGCGGTGCTCCTCCTCGATGGAAGCACTGTTAAGCGCCTCGATAAGCTATCCGGTGCCTCCGGTTGGACGGAGGACACGGCGTCTTACCCTTCTTGGCGAAGGACCGCTTGCCGGACTCCGGAACCGCTGAAGGTTCCGACATGGAGTCCGGATCAGGGTCGGGCTTAGAGCCCCTGGGGGTCTCGCCCCCCACGCGCCTGGAGTCCGGGAGGTTGCCTTGCGGCGCCTCCTGCGCCACCTCCTCTTGACCAAGCCCAACTTGGGGCCCCACCACGGCGTCGTCCGCAGCGTGAGGTGAGGAGGCGGCCGGAAGTGAAGTACTCTCCATTTCCGGCGATTTAACTCGGGGGACCCGCTCGTGAGCGGCGAACTCGCCCTTGGGCGGGCTGCATGATTGTTTGGCATTAGAGAACACTATGCAATGATAAGAAAGCCATGGGTATCCGGACACTTACGATCTCGCCAGGGGCTTGGCCCTTGTTGGCCAATCCTCCTCGTCGTTGTTGACGTTGGTGGAGAAGTCCGGAGGAAGGGTTCTTCCCTTCTTGGACCCTCCGGCCTCCCGGTTGGGCGGCCTTCCTTTTCCTCTCCTCCCCGCCGGGGAGAGGCTTCTTTTCTTCCTCCTCGTCCTCGGGAAGATTACGCCGAATCGACAACACCAAGCGCCGGGAGCTCCTTCGAGTTCCCGTTGCCTCCTTCTTGGCCTTCTTCTCCGGCACCACATGAGGTACCGGAGCCCGGCCTTCCGTCAATCGGGCGTCGGTGGGTCTTCTAGCAAAGGAGCCGGACAGCTAACCTGTTCGGACGTCTTTCAAATCTGTTAAAGGTTAGGGAGTTTTAGATCCCACATAGAGTCAAACTATGAAAAAAGAGTCCCATAAAGGGTAAAATAACTCACCTCGCTGGCTTGACGCTGCGAGCTGAATCCGTGATCTTCGGTAGCGGATGTGGGAGCCTCTGCGCCCTTGAACAGCACCTTCCAGGCATCTTCGTACGTAGTGTCGAAGAGCCTTGTCAGAGTGGGGTGCTGTGCCGGATCGAACTCCCACAATTTGAAGGCCCGTTGTTGGCATGGGAGAATCTGGCGGATGAGCGTCACCTGGATTACGTTGACAAGCCTGAGATTCTTGTCCACCAGGTTTTGGACGCATGTTTGGAGTCCGGATAGCTCGTCCGAATTCCCCCACGCCAGGCCCGTCTCTTTCCATGACAAGAGCCGTGTGGGGAAGCCAGATCTGAATTCGGGGGCCGCCACCCATTTGGGGTCGCGTGGCTCGGTGATGTAGAACCACCCCGATTGCCACCCCTTTATTGTCTCCACAAAGGAGCCCTCGAGCCATAGGACTTTGGCCATCTTGCCAACCATGGCGCATCCGCACTCCGCTTGACAGCCGCCCACTACCTTCGGCCTGACATTGAAGATCTTCAGCCATAAGCCAAAGTGGGGCTGGATGCAGAGGAATGCCTCGCACACGAGGATGAACGCCGAGATGTTGAGGATAAAATTCGGGGCCAGGTCGTGGAAGTCCAGGCCGTAGTAGAACATGAGCCCCCGGACAAATGGGTGAAGTGGAAAACCTAGTCCGTGGAGGAAGTGGGGGAGAAACACCACCCTCTCATGGGGCGTGGGGGTTGGAATGAGCTGCCCCGCGTCGGGCAGCCTGTGCGCGATATCGCCGGACAAATATCCGGCCTCCCGTAGTCTTGTGATGTGCCCCTCCATGACGGAGGAGGCCATCCACCTGCCTCCCGCTCCTGACATGGTTGGAGAAGGTTGAGGTGGGATGTGCGGACTTGGGCGCTGGAGCTCGAAAGGAAATGGATGAGCAAAGGAGGAAGAAGGCGTGGGTGAAAAGGTGGATCCTTATCCCTTATATGGACGGACGGTTATCGTCCCCACCAGGCTGGTAAAACTCGCTTATCTCCCAAGCGCCGTAATCAATGGCGCGGATGGGTTACCCACGTCCGTATTGATGAGAATCCCGGAATAAGGGGGCACGATCTATGCTTTGATAAGACGTGCCAAGGAAACCGCCTCGCTAAACGCACTGAGGTGGAACAGTAAAAACAATTCATATAAAGACCTGGCGGCGGTGTGATGTCACGCCCGCGGAATACGCCAACAGATCTGTGCAAAAGTTATTCTCTACGGTGGTATGTGGAACTTGTTTTGCAGAGCGGACACTATCCTTGTGTTCAAAACCTTCTAGGAAGTATTCGGAGGAGGAACCCGCCTTGCAATGCCGAAGACAATATGCGCGCCGGACGTCGTCATTGAAGCCTGGTTCGTGGGCTACCGAGGAGTTCTGGACTAGGGGGTGTCCGGATAGCCGAACTATCATCACGGCCGGACTCCAAGACTATGAGGATACAAGATTGAAGACTTCGTCCCGTGTCCGGATGGGACTTTCCTTGGCGTGGAAGGCAAGCTTGGCGATACGGATATGTAGATCTCCTTCCATTGTAACCGACTACTGTAACCCTAACCTATCCGGTGTCTATATAATCCGGAGGGTTTTAGTCCGTGGGGCTAACAACAATCATACCATAGGCTAGCTTCTAGGGTTTAGCCTCCTTGATCTCGTGGTAGATCTACTCTTGTACTACCCATATCATCAATATTAATCAAGCAGTGAGTAGGGTATTACCTCCATCGAGAGGGCGAACACAGGTAAAACATCATGTCCCTTGTCTCCTGTTACCATCCGCCTAGACGCACAGTTCGGGACCCCCTACCCGAGATCCGCCGGTTTTGACACCGACAGTGGTGTCGGCCTCAACTTGCTCTCCGTAGAAGCCTTCAGCCTCCTCCACGTGCCGCCCAAGAGGCTCAGCCTCAGCAAGCCTTTTTTGGGAGTGGGTGGTGGAGTTGCCCATTCCTTGGGGCAGATCGGCCTCCATGTCACCTTCGGCACACGCAACAACTACCGCACAGAGCTGGTGGACTTCGATATCGCCCGCATCGGCCTCCCATACAATGCCATACTCGGTTACCCAGCTCTGGCTCAGTTCATGGCGGCGACTCATCCGGCCTACAACCTGATGAAGATGCCAGGGAGCAAGGGCGTCCTCACCATCAAGGGGGACACTAAGGAGGCGGTGGCGGCACTCAGGCTCGCCTTCAAGGCCGCGGCAGCAGCACGGCCAGCCGGCACCAGTACGCCCGAGGCCAAGGAGACCGCGCCCGCCAAGAAGAAGCAGTTGTTCACCCAAGACAAGTCCGAGACCAAGCAGGTGCTGGTTGACGAGGACGGGTCTTCAGGAGCCACCTTCACCATAGGGAGGAGCCTTGACCCAGGACAAGAAGAAGCTTTGGTGAGGTTTTTGCACGCAAACAAGGAGATATTCGCGTGGGAGCCCAATCAGCTAGTAGGGGTCCCGAGAGACGTGATCCAGCATCATCTAAGGGTGTGCCCCAACTTGCGCCCCGTGAAGCAGCGGGCAAGACAGCAGTCCACTGAGAAGCAGGCCTTCATCGTCCAAGAGACACGCAAGCTGGAGGCAGCAGGCACCATCCGCGAGGTTCGATACCCCGAATGGCTGGCGAACCCTGTCGTGGTACCAAAGAAAGGTGGGAAGGAGCGGATGTGCATCGACTTCACCAACCTTAACAAAGCTTGCCCTCAAGATCCGTTCCCCCTTCCACGCATCGGTCAAATCGTCGACTCCACCGCGACTGCGACTTGTTATGTTTCCTGGATGCGTTCTCTGGATACCACCAAATCAAGATGGTGGTGGAGGATGTGGAGAATACGGCTTTCCTGACACCGTGCGAGGTGTACTGCTACACCTGCATGCCCTTCGGCCTGCGCAACGCGAGCGCAACCTTTCAACGGCTGATGCACATCGCCTTGGGGCGGCAGCTCGGTAGGAACACAGAGGCTTACGTTGATGACATAGTGGTAAAATCTCGTGAGGCGAAGACGTTGATTCAAGACTTGGAAGAGACCTTTGAAAGCTTGCGTCGGATGAACTTGAGGCTTAACCCGGAGAAGTGCGTGTTTGGCGTCCTCTCCGGTAAGCTACTAGGGTTCCTTGTATCCCATAGAGGGATCGAGGCAAACCCGGAGAAGATCAAGGCCATCGAAGACATGAGCCCACCGCAGACCCTCAAGGAGATGCAGAAGCTGGCAGGACGGGTGACCGCGTTGGGGCGTTTCATCTCCAAGCTTGGCGAGCGTGCCTTACCCTTCTTTAAGCTCATGAAGAAGAAGGGCCCCTTCGAGTGGACCCCGGAGGCTGACCGGGCCTTCCAAGACCTCAAGAAATACCTCACCAGCCCCCCGGTGATGGTGGCACCACGGCCACTCGAGCCTCTGGTACTTTATCTTGCTGCCACCCCTTACTCCACCAGCGCAGTGCTGGTGGCGGTTCGGGAGGAGCGCCAAGACAAGGGTAAGCGGCGCCAAGCCGGAGTTGATACGGCACAAGGTCAGGAAGGCACAACAGAGCCATCAGCGACGGAAGATCGAGCTCGGCAAGGCAGCACCACGGGAGCTCCTGAGGACGGCCAAGTCTCAGGAAACTCCCTACCTCAGGATACGCCACAATCTCCGCAGGGCTGGAGCTCCAACAGTGTGCCAGCCCTCGTCGAGCACCCTGTGTACTTCGTCAGCACCGTACTATGGGACGCAAGGGCACGCTATCCCATGCCGCAAAAGCTCCTGCTCGCACTCTTGGTGGCCTCGCGCAAGCTGCGACACTACTTCCAAGGGCATCCCATCAAGGTCGTCTCATCTTACCCATTGAAGAGGGTACTCAGGAGCCCAAACTCGGCCGGAAGGGTCGCAGAATGGAACATCGAGCTGCAAGCGTTCCAGCTGGAGTTCAGCACCACCAGGGTCATCAAGGGAGCCGCACTTGCCGATTTTGTGGTAGAATGGACGGATGCCCCAGTTCTTGAGGAAGGAGAAGACCGGTCCACCTCCCCAGGAAGTGAGGCACCAGATGGCTGGGTCATGCATTTCGATGGCGCCTTCGTGCATTAGGGCGCGGGGGCTGGAGCAGTGCTCATCTCGCCCACTCAAGACAAGCTCTGCTACGCCGTACAACTCTGCTTCCAGCACAGCGAGAAGGTCTCCAACAATATTGCAGAATACGAAGGCCTCATAGCTGGCCTGAAGGCTGCGGCGGCTCTAGGAGTGAAGCGCCTCATTGTCAAGGGCGACTCGCAGCTCCTCGTCAACTTCTCCAACAAAGTGTATGAGCCGAAGGATGAGCGCATGGAGGCCTACCTTGCGGAGGTGCACAAGATGGAAAAGTAGTTCTCGGGCCTAGAGCTGCAGCACGTGCCCTGGGGCACCAACAAAGAATCCGACGACATCGCCAAGAGAACATCCAAGCAGCAGCCGCTAGAGCCCGGCGTCTTTGAAGAGCGGCTCTTCAAGCCATCGGCTGCGCCACCTCTTTCAAGCACGGCTCAGCCTCGGGAGGAGCTCCCACAGCCCCCGGCCACGGGAGCTCCAGCTTGCGGCCCAACCTCAGGAGCTCGGCTGCTCTTGGCGCTCGAGCGTCAGGAGGAGTGCTGGACCAAGGAATTCAAGGAGTACCTGATGCACGGGACGCTGCCGGAGAAGGAAGAAGACGCGGAGCGCGTGGCCCAACAGGCCACGGCATACTGCATTCAAGATGGCGAGTTGTACAGGAAACGGCCGAACGATGTTACGCTGCGCTGCATATCCGGCGATCAAGGAAAGGAGTTGCTGGCTGACATACATGGCGGTGATTACGGACACCACTCGTTGTCACGGACCCTTGTTGGTAAGTTGTTCCGCAGTGGGTTCTATTGGCCTACAAAGACTTTCGGCAGCCTTAGCGGCTGGGAAGTCTTGTGAAGCCTGTCAATTCCACGCCAAGTAGATCCATGAGCCTACGCAGGGCCTCCAAACCATTCCGCTCACGTGGCCGTTCGCGGTCTGGGGGCTGGACATCTTAGGCCCGTTCCCGCGAGCGCCAGGGGGCTACCGCTATCTCTACATCGCCATCGACAAGTTCACCAAGTGGGCGGAAGTGGAAGCCGTCCGAACCATTCCAGGCGGCTGTGCTGTCAAGTTCATCAAGGGCCTCGTGAGCCGCTTCGGGGTCCCCAACTGCATCATCACACATAATGGCTCGTAGTTTACTAGTAACCTTTTCAAAACCTACTGTGCTAACCTTGGAACGCAGATCTGCTACGCTTCGGTAGCCCACCCCAGGAGCAATGGTCAGGCCGAACGCGCCAACGCCAAGGTCCTGAGGGGTCTCAAGACCAGGACCTTCAAGAAGAAGCTAGAGGCCTGCGGCAGGGGCTGGCACGACGAACTCCAGTCCGTGTTGTGGTCCATTAGTACCACTGCCACCAAGCCAATGGGCGAGACTTAATTCTTCCTCGTCTATGGAGCTGAGGCAGTACTCCCTCACGAGGTCAAGCATCGCTTCGCGCGGGTCCTAGCGTTCGACGAAACGCAGCAGGACGCCACGCGGGGGACGGATCTTGTGCTGGGGGAGGAGCGCCGTCACGAGCCGCATTGAGGGTGGCAAGGTACCAACAAGCTCTGCGGCGGTACCACTGCCGCAACATCCGCTCCAGGACGCTCGAGGTAGGCGACCTCGTCCTGAGGCGGGTCCTCTCCAGGGAAGGGCTGCACAAGCTTTCGCCCATGTGGGAGGGCCCGTTCAGGGTCATTCACGTCTCGAGGCCGGGTGCAGCGCGCCTGGAGATGCAGGATGGCGCGCCCATCCAAAATGCCTAGAACATCCAGCACCTCTGGAAGTTCTATCCATAAAGCAAGGCCCAGAGCCTGAGAAGCAAGGCCCAGAGCCTGAGAAGAAAGGCCCAGAGCCTGTGAAGAAGGCCCGGTGCCTGTGAAGAATCGCCGCCCGTGACACTCTCACGTAATAATGAGTTGGGGCTGTACACGCCCCGGAGTCTCAGGAGCGCCGGCCTCAGGCCCTGGGGCTCCCTCCCACGCCTAGTGGACAACACTTAGCTCTGCGCTGGTGGGAAGACTTGAAGACTAGATTAGGTGCCGGACGCGGCTTTTTCATTTGCTTTCCGCGATTGGCTTGCTTTTCCTTAATCGAAGTTGCTCTTGGTATTTGTTGCTGATTTGATTCCTTAGCCTTTTACCGCATCTTTCGGCCTTGGTTTACTCGTGTTCTCTCTCTCGCATACCTCGCGAGGGGGCTAGGCAGGTGCCCTCGTGAGCATTTTTTTCTCTCTGCCTTCTCGCGAGCCAATCTCGTTCGAGCCTAGAAGCTGTCACATCTCTCCCGAACCGTGCCCCTCGGGTACCGCGATACAAAGCGTCAAGCCAGGGCTTGGGTGGGCAGCAAACCCACTAGCACACCCCCTAACGAATTTTTTGAAGTTTCTGGGCAGATGCAGGCACCTCGTGAGGAAAAGGGCGCCCCCAAACGCACCAGGTTAAGTTATCCTCGCGCAAAATAACAACACTGCATGAGAACGACACGCACAGTGCATTAACCAAAGAGCCACAATTCGATACACGCCCCTCCGGGCCCAAAACGGTTTCGTTTTTGAAGTGCAGGAAAGAAAGAAAAAGCTAAGCAGAGCAACGTCGCAGCAATTCGCAGAGGCAGGTCCTAGGCGACGCCCCGAGCCTAGTCAGACCCCACCTCGCGCTACACGAAGGCGCGACGACGAGATGACCCGCTGCCTCCTTCGAAGCGGGCGCGGCGGCGTGGCGGCTGATCATAGCCACCGCTGCTGGAGTTGTCACCAGAGGAAGAGCCGCCGTAGCTGGAGGAGACGCGGTGGCCGCCGAGGGCAGGCTCGCCCCCGTCCTCGTCGCGACCGTCACCAAGGCCGAGCACCTCCTCGCCGTCGTTCGCCTCGAGGCATCACCCGGCGCGGCGACCATCCTCCCCGAACACCCTCACATAGAGGGTCGACTCACCATCATACCAAAAGTGGAGGGTGCAACGCCTGCCCAGGCCGCGCGCGCGGGCGAAAGTTTTTCAGCCGCGGGCCAGGGCTATGTTGCCCGCGGCAGAGGTCTCGACCGCGACCCAAGAGGCCCTGCTGCAGCAGCCGTCCACCTACAGCCAGAGCCCGCCCAGACCGGAGGCCGACAGTTCACCAGCGAAGAAGCGCGGAAGTTGGAGCCAGTTGCTGGCCGGGCTCTCCGACTAGACAACGAACTCCGGCGACACCTCAGCCGAATGGAAGCGCGGGCGGGGAGGCCGCGCCACCATCGCGCGCCTCCCCTCATCAGCCGAACCACCATGGATGGGATGATCCCCTCCACGCGTCGTGGCGCCTCCTCGACAGTGGGCCACGGTGGGGGACGCGGCGTGCTTGCGCGGCCGGCCGCGGCCGCGCTTGGGCGCCGGGGAGCAGGGGCCCTCGCGAGGGGCCTTGCCCTTCTCGGCGGCAGAGAACTTCTTTCGTGGCGCCATTGACAAGGCACCGCAGGCGATGGAGCAGAGAAGCGAGTGAGCGAGGAAGAGATGGGCAACGGGGGCTCTGCCCCCTCTCCCCATTTATAGCCAGAGAAGGCCAACCAGCGTCTCCCACGATCGCAGGTAATGATGGTTTCCCTTGCATGTCGCAGGGACTTGTCAAGTCGTGCAGTCACCAAGGCAGCGTGGGGAAGCGGAGACGCCCACGTCCAATCAACCGCCACGCGTCGACCCAGGCCGCAGGCTTTTGGGGCCCGCGGTGCTCCAAACTTGACCCTTGGCTTCGCCGCGAAGCCAAGCCCGATCGCACCTTGGGCCCGGGGGCTACTGTCGGCGTTCAGGAGCAGGGGTCCTCAGACTTGCACTGCGGCCTGGCGTGGCTAAGGGCAGCAGCGTCTGGCCCATCTTCATCAACAAGGCATCCAAGACCCTCGCGAGGGTCCAAGCCTCGCGAGGTGGACGACGCAAGACCTCCTCTGGAGTGGCCTAGCCAAGCAGGCTCACGAGGAGCAGAGATATAGAGGCGGGGCAAACCTCACGAGACCCTCGTGACGTGAGCCATGATGAACGGTGCCAGCGGGCGCCAGTGCGCGCACCGTCCCCATTTCCTCTTTGGTGCTAAGGAGGCAAGCGCAGGCGAAGAGTACCGAGGCATCAGGCAAAGGTTGCCATATTGGTGCAACAAGACCAAGACCAGGAGGACAGCAAGGCGGAGGTCATCATGGAGCCCAGGACGGCGTCACCCTAGGGCTTTTCCCAGGCGAAGACCGCTTTTGTCAGGATAGCTTGTACTAGCTGCCCCCCTTCAAATTAGCCCGTCGTTGTTGGCTCCCTTCCCGCTAAGTATTTGGGAAGAGGACCAGGGCCTATATAAGTAGAGCTAGCCACCACAGTAGGGGCATCTCATCTTAGCTGGATCCAATCCGATTGAGAGTCTAGCCACAAGAACACCTCAACCTCAGGAGGCTGTTCTTCTCTTGTACTGTTCATCATCAGCCCAAGAGGCAATCCACCACCACCACACTGGAGTAGGGTATTACACCACAACGGTGGACTGAACCAGTATAAACCCCGTGTCTCTTTCTGTGCCGTGAGTTCGTCGAGTTCGTCTGCAAGATCTTAGTGAGCTAGAGCGTAGATCGGTAGGAGGGAAAGACTTCGCGCGCACCCCAGTGTTCGAACCTTAAGGGTCTGCCGGAACCACACATCCGACAAATGTAAACTGAACCAGTGGGGGCACGCTGAGTGCACACACTGGGTGTAGTCCGCGAGACCGTGGTCGACTGCTGGCAGTCGACTATGGTCTGAAGATTCTATTTGCTTCTTTCTCTCTTTTTTTTGCACTCGCGCTGGACAGGCCTTGTCGAGTGTAAACTAAACCAGTGGGGCCACGCTAAGTGCACCCACTGGGTGTAGACCCCGAGACTACTGTTGGATGTTTGATTCAGCATTAGTCTTAGAATTTGTTGGCTCTATCCTTTTACCTCTCTGAAATAACCAATCTTTTCACCAGTCGACTGACCTGTTCTTTGGTTGCAGAAATCTTGTGATCTTGGAGCTTGCTACCTCTTGAGCACTGCGTTGGATTTCCCCGAAGAGGAGAGGATGATGCAGCAAAGTAGCGTAAGTATTTCCCTCAGTTTTGAGAACCAAGGTATCAATCCAAAGAGGAGGCCACGCCATGAGTCCCTCGTACCTACACAAAACAAATAGCTCAACGCAACCAACGTGATTAGGGGTTGTCAATCCCTTCACCGTCACTTACGAGAGTGAGATCTGATAGAGATGATAGATAATATTTTTGGTATTTTTGATATAAAGATCCAAGGTAAAATAAAAGGCAAAGTAAAAAAGCAAAGCAATAATAAAGTGATGGAAGATTGATATGATGAGAATAGACCTGGGGGCCATAGATTTCACTAGTGGCTTCTCACAAGAGCATAAGTATTCTACGGTTGGTGAACAAATTACTGTTGAGCAATTGATGTAATTGAGCATAGTTATGAGAATATCTAGGTATGATCATGTATATAGGCATCACGTCTCGAGACAAGTAGACCGACTCCTGCCTCAACTACTACTATTACTCCACTCATCGACCGCTATCCAGCATGCATCTAGAGTATTAAGTTCAAGAAAACAGAGTAACGCCTTAAGCAAGATGACATGATGTAGAGGGATAAATTCATGCAATATGATAAAAAAAAACCATCTTGTTATCCTCAATAGCAACAATACAATACGTGCCTTGCTGCCCCTACTGTCACTGGGAAAGGACACCGCAAGATTGGACCCAAAGATAAGCACTTCTCCCATTGCAAGAAAAACCAATCTAGTAGGCCAAACCAAACTGATAATTCAAAGAGACTTGCAAAGATAACCGATCATACATAAAATAATTCTGAGAAGATTCAAATATTTCTCATAGATAATCTTGATCATAAACCCACAATTCATCTGTCTCAACAAAGACACCGCAAAAAGAAGATTACATCGAATAGATCTCCACGAGAGAGGGGGAGAACATTGTATTGAGATCCAAAAGGAGAGAAGAAGCCATCTAGCTACTAACTATGGACCCAAAGGTCTGAAGTAAACTACTCACACTTCATCGGAGCGGCTATGGTGATGATGTAGAAGCCCTCCGTGGTGGATTCCCCTTACAGCGGAGAGTCATGAGCAGGCCCCAAGATGGGATCTCGTGGAGTCTGAAGGTTGCGGCGGTGGAATTAGGTTTTTGGCTCCGTATCTGATCGTTTGGGGGTACGTAGGTATATATAGGAGGAAGGAGTACGTCGGTGGAGCAAAGAGGGGCCCACGAGGCAGGGGGCGTGCCCTAGGAGGGGGGGGGCACCCTCCACCCTCGTCGCCGCCTCCCTTCTTTCTTGACGTGGGGTCCAAGTCTCCTGGATCATATTCGGTGAGAAAATCATGTTCCCAAAGGTTTCATTCCGTTTGGACTCCGTTTGATATTTCGTTTCTTGGAAACACTGAAATAGGCAAAAAAACAGCAAATCTGGGCTGGGCCTCCGGTTAATAGGTTAGTCCCAAAAGTAATAGAAAGTGGAAAATAAAGCCCAATATGGTCCAAAACAGTAGATAATATAGCATGGAGCAATAAAAAATTATAGATACGTTGAAGACGTATCAGGCATCCCCAAGCTTAATTCATGCTCGTCCTCGAGTAGGTAAATGATAAAAATGAATTTTTGATGTGGAGTGCTACTTGACATAATTTAAATGTAACTCTTCTTAATTGTGGTATGAATATTCAGATCCGAAAGATTCAAGACAAAAGTTCATATTGACATAAAAATAATAATACTTCAAGCATACTAACAAAGCAATTATGTCTTCTCAAAATAACATGGCCAAAGAAAGTTATCCCTACAAAATCATATAGTCTGGCTATGCTCTATCTTCACCACACAAAGTATTTAAATCATGCACAACCCCGATGATAAGCCAAGCAATTTTTCCATACTTTTGACGTTTTCAAAACTTTTTCGATCTTCACGCAATACATGAGTGTGAGCCATGGATATAGCACTATATGTGGAATAGAATGGTGGTTGTGGAGAAGACAAAAAGAGGGGAAGATAGTCTCACATCAACTAGGCGTATCAACGGGCTATGGAGATGCCCATCAATAGATATCAATGTGAATGAGTAAGGATTGCCATGCAACGGATGCACTAGAGCTATAAGTATATGAAAGCTCAAAAAAAGAAACTAAGTGGGTCTGCATCCAACTCGCTTGCTCACGAAGACCTAGGGCAATTTGAGGAAGCCCATCATTGGAATATACAAGCCAAGTTCTATAATGAAAAATTCCCAGTACTATATGAAAGTGACAAAATGAGAGACTCTCTATCATGAAGATCATGGTGCTACTTTGAAGCACAAGTGTGGTAAAAGGATAGTAACATTGTGGCGTCTCTCTTTTTCTCTCATTTTTTTGGGGCTTTTCTCTTTTTTATGGCCTCTTCTTTTTTCTCTTTTTTTTATTTTTTTCGTCCGGAGTCTCATCCCGACTTGTGGGGGAATCATAGTCTCCATCATCCTTTCCTCACTTGGGACAATGCTCTAAAAATGATGATCATCATACTTTTATTTTTCTTACAACTCAATAATTACAACTCGATACTTAGAAAAAAATATGACTCTATATTAATGCCTCCGGCGGTGTACCGGGATATGCAATGAATCAAGAGTGACATCTTTGAAAGAATTATGAACGGTGGCTTTGCCACAAACACGATGTCAACTACATGATCATGCTAAGCAATATGACAATGGTGGAGCGTGTCATAATAAACGGAACGGTGGAAAGTTGCATCGCATTATATCTGGGAATGGCTATGGAAATGCCATGATAGGTTGGTATGGTGGCTGTTTGGAGGAGGGTATATGGTGGGTGTATGATACCGGCGAAAGGTGTGCGGTATTAGAGAGGCTAGCAATGGTGGAAGGAAGGAAAAGTGCGTATAATCCGTGGACTCAACATTAGTCATGAAGAACTCATATACTTATTGCAAAAATCTAGAAGTTATCAAAGCAAAGTATTACGCGCATGCTCCTAGGGGGATAGATTAGTAAGAAAAGACCATCGCTCGTCCCCGACCGCCACTCATAAGGAAGACAATCAATAAATAAATCATGCTCCGACTTCATCACATAACGCTTCACCATACGTGCATGCTACGGGAATCACAAACTTTAACACAAGTATTTCTCAAATTCACAACTACTCAACTAGCATGACTCTAATATCACCATCTTCATATCTCAAAAAAAATTATCAAGCATCAAACTTTTCTTAGTATTCAACACACTCAAAACAAAGTTATACAAATCTTGAATACCAAGCATATTAAGATTTTTAAGCAAATTACCATGCTATTTAAGTATCTCAAAATAATCTAAGTGAAGCATGAGAGATCAATAGTTTCTATAAAACAAATCCACCACCGTGCTCTAAAAGATATAAGTGAAGTACTAGAGCAAAACTATAAAGCTCAAAAGATATAAGTGAAGCACATAGAGCAAAACTATAAAGCTCAAAAGATATAAGTGAAGCACATAGAGTATTCTAACAAATTCCAATTCATGTATGGCTCTCTCAAAAGGTGTGTACAGCAAGGATGATTGTGGTAAACTAAAAAGCAAAGACTCAAATCATACAAGACGCTCCAAGCAAAACACATATCATGTGGTGAATAAAAATATATCTACAAGTAAAGTTACCGATGGAAGTAGACGAAAGAGGGGATGCCTTCCGAGGCATCCCCAAGCTTTGACTTTTTGGTGTCCTTAGATTATCTTGGGGGTGCCATGGGCATCCCCAAGGTTAGGCTCTTGCCACTCCTTGTTCCATAATCCATCAAAAGATTTCACTCGAAACTTGTAAACTTCACAACACAAAACTCAACAGAAATCTCGTGAGCTCCGTTAGCGAAAGAAAACAAAAGACCACTTCAAGGTACTGCAATGAACTCATTCTTTATTTATATTGGTGTTAAACCTACTGTATTCCAACTTCTCTATGGTTTATAAACTATTTTACTAGCCATAGATTCATCAAAATAAGCAAACAACACACAAAAAACATAATCTGTCAAAAACAGAACAGTCTGTAGTAATCTGTAACTAACGCAAACTTCTGAAACTCCAAAAATTCAGCCAAAATAGGAAGACGTAGGAAATTTGTTTACTAGTTGACCCGTTGCGCCAAATGGCGCAGAGACCTGCTGAAAACATGTTGTCGATGAAAATAGTTTCATGTTGCAAGAACCTTCAACTATATCATGCTATTTTTTAAACATGTTTATTACGTTGTTAAATATGGGAAAAGGGAAACTTTGCATAATATGAATATGCTCAGTTTGAAAATATGGGCACTATGATGAGAGAGTAAAGTTGGCATGGTTGTATTTTTTTAGCAAGTTTGGAAACATGGTTATCATGATGAGAAACCTGGCCATGCATATTTTTCCTGCAAAAAAGGAGGGAAAAAGATAAGAAACCTAAGAAAAAAACATGTCTTTGTTGTGCATATACAAAGATATAGGGATCAGGAGGTATTAGGATAGCCCATATGTTATGTAGCCCAACTCACGTAAAATGATGCCTGTGGCCCGTGAGGAGCTGAATAAGAAGCGGTGGGGGCGGAGCAAGCAAAGACTGTCTATCCCCTTCCTTTCTTTCTCGGTTCATCGGCTGGGTAACAAATAGCACAGAGACCCACTAAATCCATGTTCAGCATGAAAAGAAATTCCATGTTTTAGTTGTTTAGTAGCGGGCAAGCATATATGATAACAAATTTAAACCCCTTTAATAAAAAATAGAGACTTGTCATCTATAATAAGATATACCTACACATTTTAATTTGGTAGTAGAGTCCCATTTCAAGACCATGTCATGTTGAAAAAATGTGTATTTTTTAGTAATCTCCCGTTGCACCAAATTGCGAACATACCCACACCGTATGGTGCTTTGAAAATATTCCATTTATCAGTATCGAGCAAGCACATATGGTTACTATTCTAACCACTGTATAAACAAAATGAACGGGGGCTTGTATAAGGGTAACCAAAGTTCAGAAGAAAAAAGTGTTGTATGTGTTGTTTTTCCGATGATTTGGGTCTTGGAACACCTGAAATAGGCAAGCACAGTATTGCAAGTAAGAAAATGTGAAACATTACTAATAACTTGCCTCATATACATGATAGTTTTAGGTCATACAAGCAGTGGGGAAAATAAAAGCAGTCTATATGTGATGAAGCAAGCCTAAGTCAAATAGGTAATGCCCATACAACCAAGTTTATTACAATGGATGGATTTCAGTCCTAAAACTGGAAAGTAAATATGCATAACAGAAGTGAATCGTAGAACGTGGTTTATACAACTTCATGAATATACTTAATATCCTGGCAGCACCATATCCATACTACTTGAGGAAGTAAATAATCAAATGACAATCACACGGGAGTTGTCGTTTCCACTTTACAATCCGAACAAAACTATATAGCTGATCTCCAGGTAATTACATGACACGACAATGGCTTCGACAAATATCCATCTTTTATGGCATAAACACATATATATTTATTACAGTCAGTAATGAGAAGTGATGGTAGCTCACTCTATAACATCGTCCACACCAGGAAAATATGGTAAAGCAGTCAGATCCCACAACAAATATGATATGAAAATCTTGGAAAAAGAACTATCTAGAGAACAAACTTACATGTAAAGATGTGTTATGGCCTGTGAAAATGGAAGTGTTATGTCACACTATTTGGCTATTTCTATAAAAAAGCTGCTGCAACAATAAAAAGAAAAACTAAAAAATTGTGCTTATCGCAAAGATAATGCCTGGTCATCGATATTTTGCATCAAATCTCAGCAAATGCTCTAAATACATATATCAAGAACTTCTTCTAATACTCTAGTAACATAATCTAAATTAGCCGATGTGGAATCCTTCAGAACTAATCGGCCGACATAAAGCCGGTGAAATCAATAACATAACAGAACAATAATTAAATGCTTAGTCATTTGATTAGTATGCCACACTACATGCCGGTGACAATCACCATATTTTATTTACATATCTAAAGCCATCGGTGCCTGACATTATCAAACTATAATAATCAGCATGCCACACTACACATTTATTTAACTTGCAATAAAACTTCAACAAACATATCAATTAATGGTAACTTGGTGTATGCCATGCAGAGAAAATTGCACTCTGGCAGAGCAACGACATGCTAGAAGCTGACAAAAGTATTACAGATTGACAATAAATAATAGATAGCTCCATCAGTACCCACCGTTGTTGGGACTATCAAATTAAAATTCCATATCTATCAGAAAACTGAAAAAGCTTGAGGGCCTCATAAATACGAAGAAAGCGATTGTGCGGAGGGGCCATACATACCGATTAAGAAAACTCACTTTTTAGCAAACTGCAGACTCCTTCATTCAACAAAGGAGAGGTGGGGGCATGGTCATGGGATTTGGGCTCGGGAGCGGTAGGGCTGAAAATAGAGAAACCATACACATCATAATGATGATGTACTTGACGTACCATGCACATGACGGATAGTGTAAAGCTATCTATCGCCGTAACTACATATAAGTAAGATCATGAAACTAAAATCTGCTATGCCATTACCTACACAGCCTTTGTATATGTTATCAGATTAACATGTATGGAGACAACAGAATATACCAGGGGATAATTAAGTAACACCGGAAAACTATTACCAAGGTAATGGGGTTCATAACATACACGAATGGTGCTATGGGCAAAAATCCATTGTCTACTTCTCTTGAAGCTAACATCTACCCTTTCCCAAGGAATTCTATTCAGGCTTTTGAGCATTACTTCTGAAATAGGGGACAAACTAATTCAGTTAGAAAAATATCGTCTTAATCATCCAGGAGAAATGGAAGTACGGAACGGTATTGGATATAATACAAAACACACTAAATAACAACAAAACTTTAGCTCCAATGCAAACATGAACCAGCGTAAAGTCTTCGTCATTACAAAATTGGCATCTATGGTTTCTGCTAGTTTATCAAGTCCTTGGACAATAAACAGCACATCATCATGGAAAGCATCTATGATCTCTGTGTAAACACACTAATTTCTATGTGAACACACTAGGTTATAGAAATTAGAAAGTATAATTAAGTAAGAGCAGCATATACGATCTATAATAATGCAAAGCACATTACCTCCATAGTCTAGATTTATTAGTTCAAAGTTCAATCTCAGGAAAATTCAAGTTTTTTTTACACACGCCAAAGATTGTACTTGTTGTATATCGATCTACAACAACTCCTGGAAGGGCAAAATCTCAGGTTATAAAGGAATCATACTTGTTCTAGAGGCAACATTTGAGGACTGATACCTCCCTTATGTTCCATTTGAGCAATAGTGCATGCAATTCTTAGTTCCCTTATCATCGCATCCAAGAAAAGGCAAGTCAAACAAGAAAGCTGGAAAATATCGGTAAATGGCAAATTTAAGATTATCACTTGAGTCTTCCGCCAAGATTTGCTGCAAGAAAACGCCATCAGGCTTCAACGCCAACCTACACTGCCAATTACCATAGTTAAGAATTTTAGCGCTTGATAACCTAATATTTCAGTGTTTAAAATAAAAGACTTACCTGTATCATTGCTCGAGGTAGATCATCTGTCCAATGAAGCCCAAGACACCTCATTATTAAATCCTGGGAGCTTGAAACCAAGGGAATAACACAGACGGGCTCATCCACGAGCTAAAATCACAAAACCGGTAAGGCACAGAGATTACAGAAATACTATCGCGCAAGTCTATTGATGCGATAAGATTGAAAGTAAGCACCATTTTAGCACAAAGAAAAGAAACAGGGCAGCATGTAATTAGAAAGTATAATTAAGTAAGAGTAGCATATCGATCTATAATAATGCAAAGCACATTACCTCCATAGTCTAGATTTATTAGTTCAAAGTTCAATCCCGGGAAAATTCAAGTTTTTTATACACGCCAAGATTGTACTTGTTGTATATCGATCTACATCAACTCCTGGAAGGGAAAAATCTCAGATTATAAAGGAATCATACTTGTTCTAAAGGCAACATTCGAGGACTAATGCCTCCCTTATGTTCCATTTGAGCAATAGTGCACGCAATTCTTAGTTCCCTTATCATCGCATCCAAGAAAAGGCAAGTCAAACAAGAAACTTGAAAATGTCGTTAAATGGCAAATTTAAGATTATCACTTCAGAGTCTTCCCGCCAAGATTTGCTGCAAGAAAACGCCATCGTGCTTCAACGCCAACCTACACCGCCAATTACCATAGTTCAGATTTTTAGCGCTTGATAACCTAATATTTCAGGTGTTTAAAATAAAAGACTTACTGTATCATTGCTCGAGGTAGATCATTTGTCCAATGAAGCCAAAGACAACTCATTATTAAATCACAGGGAGCTTGAAACCAAGGGGAATAACACAGGACGGGGCCCATCCACCTGAGCTGAAATCACAAAACCGGTAAGGCACAGAGATTACAGAAATACTATACGCCCGCAAGTCTATTGATGTAATAAGATTGAAAGTAAGCACACATTTTTAGCAAAGCAAAAGAAACAGGGGCAACATGTAGTATAGCTGACAAATTGCAATAGAAAACACCATTACCCGATAGAGTGATCATCTACACTTTCAATTTGTCCAATGAAGCCAAAGACAACTCATTATTAAATCCTGGGAGCTTCAGAAACCAAGGGGAATAACACAGGACGGGGCCCATCCACCTGAGCTGAAATCACAAAACCGGTAAGGCACAGAGATTACAGAAATACTATACGCCCGCAAGTCTATTGATGTAATAAGATTGAAAGTAAGCACACATTTTTAGCAGAGCAAAAGAAACAGGGGCAACATGTAGTATAGCTGACAAATTGCAATAGAAAACACCATTACCCGATAGAGTGATCATCTACACTTTCAATTTGTCCAATGAAGCCAAAGACAACTCATTATTAAATCCTGGGAGCTTCATAAACCAAGGGGAATAACACAGGACGGGGCTCATCCACCTGAGCTGAAATCACAAAACCGGTAAGGCACAGAGATTACAGAAATACTATACGCCCGCACGTCTATTGATGTAATAAGATTGAAAGTAAGCACACATTTTTAGCAGAGCAAAAGAAACAGGGGCAGCATGTAGTATAGCTGACAAATTGCAATAGAAAACACCATTACCCGATAGAGTGATCATCTACACTTTCAAAAGTTTGGGCAGAAGTCACGGCTAAAAGGCGTATTAATTAAGTTGAATATGCCAATTAAATAGGGCAACACATTCAGTTCTCAACCATTCTAGGTATCTCGGATGCACACACAAAATCTATAGCACACATCCTTCCCACACGCAAACACGAAATATAAGCAGCACGAGGCAAATCAAAACATGACAGGCGGCTAGTTCCGAAACAATAAAACGAGCAGTGAACCAACCACCATGACAGTAAGTAGGAAAGAGCAAACCTTGAGTAGGGGAACAAAGAAACAACATCGCTGTAGGATCTTCTGTCCCCATCTCATCTCCAACTCACTTCCTCTTAGATCATTACCTTGGGAAGCTCATGTTGACGGCGTATTGAAGATGTCTTCCAGCCAACAACGACTGAACTTTTACTCAAGGCCATAAAATAAAGTGCTTTAAATTCTGAATTGGTAAATAGATAGTCAATATGTTTATATTGATTTGCTAAGTACAAATATTCATGGAACAAGGATACAATCGCCACAAACATTTGAGTAAGCAACATAGGGCTTGAAAGAATGAAGAGCTGATCTGCACGTAGAAACAAAGTATAAGATGCTCTGTTTGACACTATTTGATAGTGATAAAAGGGAAGGGTTTGCGAACACACAACCATGGCATATTGGCATATCTCATCAATGAATCAGGGGCCAAGGGGAGGAGGCCGCACAGAGAGAGTAAGAGAGAGATTGGGTGAAGCTCACCTCGGTGTTGGCGGCAGACGCGGTCGCCGTCGCTCCTCGTGTGCGCATCTCCCCAATCCGCGCCCCTGGCCTTGACCACCGCGCCCGCTGCCTGCCGAGCCTGCCGCGCCCGCTGCCCTCCGAGCCTGCTGCACCATGTGTGGCGTATATATAAGACGTTCATCACATTCAGAATCTAACTGGATTCATCCATTTAATCAAGTAGCAGAGGGGGATGAATCGCATAGATACCCTCTGCAAAAATCTAACTCGTTACACATATGATATGCTCTACAAAAATCTAAGCCGTTCATACATATGCTCTGAAAAATCTAACTGGACGCATGCATCCAAACAAAACGAAGGAGGGCAGAAACGGAATGCTCACTGCATACATACATACATACAAATACAACAATAAGAAAGAATACCACAACATATACACATACAGTAGCAGCAATCACCATGCATATATCACCATTCACCAGGAGGGAAAAACGAAGACTGAACATACATCAGCCATATATCAAGATATCGCCATAGAAAGATAGTGAACAGACAGTCAGACACATCTGACGTCGGTATCACCACTTGAAATTACCTTGGGAGCTAAGCAGCGAGTTGGACGAGGCAGAAGCGGGTTGTATGGAGGGGCCGAGGCCCGAGGGGGGCTGGGGGCCTTGCCGCCTGGGCGGAGACGCGGAGGCCAGAGGAGGGGTCAGCAGCGGCCACGGATGAGGAAGGGAGGGGACTGGTGGAAGTAGTGACGAGGGAGGGAGGAGAGAGGAGAAGAAGGTGCACGCGCTGTGACAGCAGCTGAGGAGGAGGAGGCGCCGTCAGGTTGGGAAGCCCTCCTGACCACCCCAACTTGAAGACCCGCATTCCCGTGTTCTTCGACGGCGGTGACCTGCGCGCGAGCGATGGGAAGGTGAGGAAGAGAAAGAGGCGAGGTGGTGGAGGAGGAGCAGTAGGCGGCGGGGCTCCTAGGCCGAAGGCCACGGCGACGAGGGAGGAGAGTGAGGGAGCGAGGCGGCGGACGAGTGAAGGAGGAGGAGGGACCCGGTGAGGCGCGGGGATGTGGATTGGGGCTAGGGTTGGCGAGCCCAATGGGATCTCAAGCAGGAGGGAGGCATCGCAGGCGGGGGCGTGGCTCCGGGGCGGAGGCCGTGGCGAGGCAAGGAGGAGGGATGGAGGAGGCGGGCGAGGCTGTGGGGATCGAGGGGAAACGGGGCTAGGGTTTGGGTGGTGGCTGGTGCGGGATGCGGGGCGCGGATTGGGCAAAACCTCATGCACGCGGCCACCGCCAACCCAGCCGACAAGCGCGCGAGGCGAGCCCACTCGTCATTGGCCAGTCAAAACGACCGTGAAGTGAAAAATCTGTTAAAGCGAGGTGAAGATCCGACGGCCAGGACACGCCAGAAGGGCAGATCCGACGGCCCACGAAGGCCCAATCGGGGGAGCCTCCTGGAGGTGAGTTGCGTAGCCTCTTTTTTGTTCTAAATTGATCAGCAGCAATTGGAATCAGTATTTTATCACATTCTGGTGATTTGTAACAATTCTGGCACTAAGCACAAAGTTTCTGGAAATTACAGCAAGATCAAATAACTATCATCCAAGAAGATCCTATAGTTTTAACTTGGCACAAACACTAATTAAAACATAAAACCACATCTAAACAGAAGGTATATGGATTATTTATTCAGCAACAGAAAGGAAATATATGGGGTTGTCTCCCAACAAGCGCTTTTCTTTAAAGCCTTTTAGCTAGGCATTGATAATTTTAATGATGCTCACATGAAAGGCAAGAATTGAAGCACAAAGAGAGCATCATAAAACACATGAAAAACACATCTAAGTCCAACATACTTCCTATGCATAGGCATATTATATAAAAACAAATTATCATAGCAAGCAAAAACTAGCATATGCAAGGAAGCAGAAAGAAACAATAACAGTCTCAACATAACGAGAGGTAATTTATAATCATGAAAATTTTTACGACCATATTTTCCTCTCTCATAATAATTACATGTGGGATCATAAGCAAATTCAACAATATAGCTATCACATAACATATTCTAAACACGATCCACATGCATGCGAAGTTGACATTCTTCCAAAATAGTGGGATAATCATTAACTAAAGTCATGATTTCTCCAAGCCCACTTTTATCAAAAATTTCATAAGATTGAATGTTATCTAAATATGTGGGATCTAAAGTTGACACTCTTCCAACCCCACTTTCAATATTATTACAAACACTATTATCAATCTTATATTCATCATGGGGCTTAAATAAATTTTCAAGATCATAAGAAGAATCTCCCCAATCATGACTATTGGACATAGCAAAACTAGCATCCCCAAGATTAGGGTTTTGCATATTATTAGCATAATTAACATCAATAGAATTTATAATAAAATCATTGCAATCATGCTTTTTATTCAAAGATCTATCGTGATGCACTTCATCACAATTTTCAGATTTA